>CM028133.1:114527500-115152500 GCA_016271365.2 Neoceratodus forsteri | reverse complement strand
GCCTGGGGTGGGGTTAAAAGTGATGAATTGGGTAAGGAACTGGCTAATGGGTAGGCAGCAAGGGGTAGTGGTTAACGGCAGTCACTCTAATGAGGGAGAGTGACCAGTGGGGTGCCGCAGGGCTTAGTACTGGGACCAGTCCTCTTCAATGTCTTCATTAGTGACATTGCAAAAACTGAAGGGAATGTATGCCTTTTTGCAGGTGCCTCCAGAATCTGAAATAGGGCGGACAATCTCAAAACTCAAGGAGTGGTCAAGAGCATGGCAGTTAGGGTTCAATGCTAAAAAGTGCAAAACGTTGTGCATTATACATGTGCAACGTTTTTTATTGCCAAGGAAGGAAAATATTGTAACTACACCCAAATGTTAGAAATCTTGCACAGCTGTTTATGAGCATTTTGTGTGCTGCAACTGAGGCAGAATACCAGCCTCAAATCTTCTGGCAGGCGTTTAAAAATGCAGTCCACAGTAGCTGTACATATAAACATACTGTATACATTAATGACCTAACAGTTATCAGTTCATGATGGTTACGTTTGGCTGCACTCACTACTGACCTAGGATGAATTCAAACCAGTCATTTGATCCTTGGTTTTAAACTTCAGTTTCTGCTACTGTATATCACTGATAAAATGGGAACTTTTTCAGCAGGTACATACTCTATTTGATTAATAATCATTCTTGTGCATGTGTCGAAACAAGTAATGCCAGCTCCCTGTTTTTGTACCTCTTTATTTGTCTTTATGGTTATCAATATAATTCTAAAATGTGAAATACAACAGCTGTGTAGCTCAATTTCATGCTTGAATGACAAAGGGTATGCACACAGTTCTTATTGTAGATTGACAATGTTGTAGGGGACACTTTCATCTCTTCATTTGTGTGTGAGAGTGAGGGGCTGTCATATCTGGGAGGTAGAACCTTCTTGCAGTATTCCATGGAGAAAGATAAAAGGGCAGCAGTTAACTTTCACACTATTTGTAAGTGGAAGTGGAATGGAGCACCTGTGGATTGATCCACAGTTTAACACATGGGGTCCTATTCTTTAAGATCCCTTAGAGCGACATAACTTGCATTGCTCCAGGGATGTGGCAAATGCTGGGTGCTCCAGGGACCCTGCACTCAGTTATAGAAAAAGCAGGATCCTGGCACCAAACTCTCAGGGTTTGCTGCAAGTTGCCTGCTGCATCAAACAGCAGGTGCACCTGTCAGAAATGCCACAGGGATCATCCTCTCTCCCCAGCCAGCATGCTGTTGGTGAGGTAGGATAGTGAGGGGTGAAGCTGCTTGATAGGAGATGGCTGGGTGAAGAATGGGCATGGAAGGTGTTATGGGGAGTTGGGGAGACTGCTGGCCAGCAGCATGAGAGATGTTGCACCTGGTAGTGTGCATTTACACAGTATTGAATTTGTTCATACATACATATCATCCCTGGATGTCTAGCAGTTCCCCATCCCCAATGTCCCCCATAAATAATGATCTACCTTTCTTGGTGGTCTAACAGACCCCCCCCGACCCCAACATATCATACTTGGTGGTCTAGCAGAACACCTCTATCCCCAACATATTATTTCTGGTGGTGCAGCAGACCTTCCGATCTCAATGCATCTTCACTCGTGGTCTAGCTGACCCACACAATCCCCACTATATCACCCCAACCCAGGTGGTCAAGCAGATCTCCCAATCCCCGATATATCTTACTTGATGATAGAGCGGACCAGCTGATCTCCCACAGATCAACTTGCAAAAATGTCCCTGGTTTCTAGTGGAGATCCCCACCATCCTCAAACCAGCAGGTAGTGTCCACCACCCCTCTCTCCCTCCCCCATCACTGCCATGAACCAGTGACTGGCACAACCCTGCACTCCTTGACAACTCAATCAGTGGCCAGTCATGGTGGGGAGTGGAGGACTGTGCTGGTCACTAGCTCATGGGAGGAACAAGAGAGCAGGGTGGTGAGCAATGGCTGCTGGGGTGTGGGGTCCACCAGACAACCAGAGAATGTTATGCAAGCATTTGGGGGGGGAGGGGAAATCAGGGAGTTTGCTAGACCACCAGGGATGATATGTCAGGAACTGGTGGGATCTGCTAGACCACCAGAGAAGGTATATCATTATCTATGTGGGACATTGGGGCCACTAGATCACGATGGATGATACATATGTATGTACAAATACAATACTATGAAAGCACACACTGCTGGGTGCAGTATTTTTCATGCTGCTGCTCAGCTGTCTCCCTGACCCATGACAACTCCTGTGTCCCTTTTGCAAATAGCAGCCCATCTCAGACCCTGTCCCACTGGCATAAGTGACTTATATCACCTCCTGTCTGTCTGGTCTAAGTGGTGCACTTTAATCCATTCACCGTCAGACTTGCAGAATGCCAAAAAAGGGATGTTATAGCCCAGCCATGTTGCACGCCCCCATATGACCTGGCACACCTGGTTGTTTGCTGCAACTGTGGTGCAAGGGGGCTTTAGTGCAGCTGGAATGGATCAGACACAGGCTGCTTTACAGAATTGCCTTTGACACAAGTTGTGACTTAAGATACTTCTTGCATCAGACTCTTGTGACACAAGTTCCTTGCAGCAGTCTAAATGTTTTGAGAATTGGGCCCATGCTGTCTCCAGGCTGCATCCTCAGCAAAGTGACATTTTTCATCCCATGGAGCCATTCAGTTAGTAAAATGTAAAATGATATGAATAAATCCCTTCTGAAGTCCTTTTGTATTATTATTATTTTTTTTTTTTTACTTTCTATTGTTCCTCCTCTTCCTTCCAGCTCTGGTCTCCTCTGGAGTACCTAAGATTCATCTCTCTATGGTCTGCTTTACCTGGTCTACCATATTTTACCCATGTGGCTGTGATTTACCCCTGGGTGGAGACAAGGTGGGCCCCAACACTCCGAACTTCTCTGGGGTGTCAGTCGGTTGGGTGCCAGGAGGGCTGCCGCAAATTGAGGGCAAGCTCCGGTGCTCCATCCCCACCTGAGCTGGAAGGGCATGTTCTCCTTTTCTAGGGAGTGGTTAGTGCACTGACATTAAGGTGTTGCCATCGATGTCTGCCACTTCCTGCGCCTTCTCTATGCTCCAGCACTTGCTGTGCCTCCGGCTTCTGCCAGAGGCCAGCCAAGCACCAAGCAGCAACTCCCCTCCCTCCAGGGAGAGGAGAGGAGAGCTGTCCTCCAGATGCTCAATCCTCTTCCTCCCCTGCTGACCCCCAGCAACCTGGGCTCGTTCCTGATCCCAGGTGGCCAGCATGGTGTGAAGTGTGGTGTCTAGCGTCTCAACCCTCAGCGCCACCGTGCAGTCCGCTTCTGTATTATTTAAATGGTAAATACATCCAAATGCATTTTTTAAGTGCTACATGAATAATTATTAATCATGACATATTTCTTCTCCAAGCAGGACTATTTATTTCTAAACATTCAAAATAAAACATATCCAGTTCAAACATTTTGAAATTCTGTGTTCAGATAGCACAAACCATTTCCAACACTGAGTGCCTTTCTGAATTTTGCAAAATAAAACATTTTTATTGTAAGTTAAAATCCCATTTTTAAAAATTAAAAACCTTAAAATGATTTCTTTTTTTTTAATTAAAAATAAACTTAAAATTATTTTTTAGTATATGAAAGTTAGTGGACTATGTTCAAACAACTACACCAGTTTAAAAATAAAATGGAATCTAGTCTACAGTGGGTAGCATTAATTTTCATTTTTCGTTTCATTTCATTTTATTTATACTGAAAGATCTGTGAGCACAAAGTGCCCATTTTCAAAGACGTCCAGTGACAGTAACAAAACAAAAAATATATACAAAATACAAGTTGAACATTATACAAACAATGAATATACCTTAACAATCATTCAATTGTTGTTACCAGGAAGGAGGCAGTACAACTGACCTATTGTGATTTACTGACTTGTCGACATAGAGTTACTCTGTTTTATAAACTCTGCATGTTTCTGCGGCATGGGAAGTGCCAGTTCCTGTTAATAAAGTGCAGTATGTTATGGAACTACAAATACATCCTACATCTCATGCATGAGCTGCTTGTTGTAGTTTACCCAGGTTTTCTGCTTCACAGCTCTTGCCTACTGGCTTAAGAATCTATTCAGTGACTTGGTTGGATGAGTACATAGCTATCTCTGCAGGTTAGGTTGCATTGAAATACCATTTTGGGCTTGGTTGTATTAATGTCATGCTGGAATCGTTCATGGAGGGGGAAGTGCCTGGATTATAGATCTGGCTATTAAACTGGTACCATTCAGGTTTGTTAAAATGCTCCTGATTTGTTTCTCCAGAATAGTGAGTCTAAGTCAGAAGTGTCACGGTAGAATCTGTCCAGGTCCTTTCATGGCTTAAAATGATTACAGTTCTGTGGCCCCAACCAGAAACAGAGTCTCTTGCTTACTATCAATTTCAGTAAGAGCATATCTGATGGGCAGTTGGTTACTACTGTACTGACTTTCCAGCTGTCTGCTATCTGAAAGCTGATTACAAGTGTCCCTGTGAAAATGCCCACTCTTTCTGCTTCTGTCCCTCATTATTTATTTATTTTTTGCCTTTTTATGTTGGCTTGTGCAAGCAACATCTTGCGCTAGTATGGGTTTTGGGGGGGGCATGGCCACTGTTGGGCAAATGCAGGGCATGCATTAGTAGGTGCTTCCCTCATTCCCCAATCAGCCTGCATGTCGGCACCACACCATGCATATATAATGGGGTGAGCACATCTAAGCAAAGGTCCACTGCAATCCGAGCAAAGCTCGTCATACTCAGCGGTCCTTTGCTTGCCATGCTCGCAGCTATTATGAGCATGATCGGTGAGCAGGCAGCTGCCTCATGCCTGCCGACATCAGGGGTGCCCAATCCTCCTGTTGGTAACCCCCCTGCTGTGTTTGTGTGCCAATGGGGGGGCCCACTACCCATCGGCATACCCCTCCAAATGTTGAGTGCCAAGGGGGTGCCCAATCCCCCTTGGCTCACAGCCCCTCCACTTTCTTTGTTTACTGATGGTGGTGCCTAATCCCCGTCTGCATTACTCCCTCCCATGTTATGTGTCAATGAGGGTGCCCAATCCCCCATCAGCTACTGACACCCCTCCCAAAAAATCAGTTAGGTGGCATGCTGGGAGCCCACCCCAGCATGCCAAATGCCCTGCAACATGAAAACTGTCCCGCAATGGTTTTCCTTTTTTCCCTGTAAAATGAAACCGTCCCTCAGAGTCTTGATGCCCCTCCCACCCACTGCGCACCTGCCTCCCCTCACCTCCCCTCACCCCATACTTACCTACGGAGTCTGGTGTGATGATCTTCCATGTACCGGGAACATGTCTGCACTCTTCAAAGCTGACCACGAACTGAGGAAATGCCGGTAAGCTATATAATGGAATGCATAGGGTTTTCTCAACTTTGCTGCATATCTCAGGCATTTCTTGGAATTTTGGCACCAAATTTTCAACATGGGGTTTTTGGGGGCCCTCCTCATGAATTCTATCACTGTCATGGTGTTAATCAGCCTCAAAACGTGATTTCGCAGTCACTGCGCAAAATCACCTTCCGGAACCCATTAATGAAATGACAGTGCCAGTGTTCATGAGGTGGCCTCTCAAAAAGCCTATGTTCCAAATTTGGTGGAAACAATCCAACAAATGCCTGTTTTACGAGCATGCATAGCGCAGTTACTACGCAGGCTCATAACTTTGTGCATTCCCAAAATTTTAACACTGAATTTTCAGCATTGGCATTTTTGTACACCTCCTTGTGAACAGTACAGCTGCCATTTTCCACATCCTGTCTGAAATGTGTTTCTGCACTTCCGGCGCACAATAGCACAGTCACTGTGCGAAATCAGTGTTTGGGCCAGATTATGAAAATGACAGTGACAGTTCATGAGCAGAGGTCCTAACATGCCTATGTTGAAAATTTGGTGCTGATACTCCATAAAATGACTGTTGCGAGCGTGCATTGGCAGATTGCACGCACACTCATACCGTCATGCATTTGTGATATTTTCACTCTGGATTTTCACCATTGCCATTTTTCCACACCTCTTGATGAACAGTACAGCCGTCATTTCACATATCCTGCCCAAAATGTGTTTCTGCACTTCCGGCGCAGAATAGTGCGGTTGCTGTGTGAAATCACTTCTTGGGACACTTTGAGGAAATGACAGTGACACTGTACATTAGCAGAGGTGCTAAAATGCCTATGTTGAAAATTTGGTGCCGAATGCCCATAAAATGGCAGTGCTGCAAGCATGCGTTGCATATTTCCCACGCACCCTTGTAACTCCGCAAATTTCATATATTTGTATGCCACATTTTCAACACTGCCATTTTGTTTACACCACCTTATGAACTGTGCAGCTGTCATTTTTCACATCCTGCCCAGCATGTTTTCCCGCACTGCACTAACAAACACCTAAAGGGACACCCTAATGCCTCTCACTCTCTGTAGGGTGGGGGTGGGTTGGCATCAGTCCAATACTTGACTGCCACTCCTATGCTGCATCTCTCCAACTCCTGCACTGCCAATGGCAGCAAGCCAACATTCGGCATTGACAAATGCTTGTTTGGTATATTATAGTTATTTGTAATCTATGCATTTTTCCTTTCTTTCACTGTGTGTTGCACTGTTTTTGATGTTAGATTTCAGGATACATTTTTATTCTCATTGTGACCTTAGTTCCTGGATCAATGCAGCGAGTCCCTGTATAATTGGGCTCTGTTTCAGATTAGCAGCATTTTAAGCCAATTTTATGACACAGTAGGTGGAATGGATTCGAAATGTGTATTTAAAAAGTAGTGCTAGTGTAACGATGGGAGGAGTGACTGATCAATCTAAAAAGGGGTGGGGAGAAAGAAAGTGTAGTGGGGGTGGGCACTCAACTCTACTTTACATCATAAAAATGGGAAGACCAGGCGGGCAAGTAAGAGACCAGGAGGGGACAAGGAAAAATAAGTGGTAGCAGGGGTGGGCAATCTGCTCCACTTTACTGAGCGAGAGAGAGAGAGAGAGAGAGAGTTAGATACTGTATAACCCCTTATTTTAGCGGTTAATTAATTTATGGGCTATCCGCGGATCGGTATCAGCATGTGAATATTTAATGAGAGCGATTATTATTTAACATTCAGTAGCGAGGTAGCAAGAAAGTGTGGTGATCAGAAAGCCAATCTCAGACAGTGTGCTCATACCTTGTATCTGTGTAAGGGGTTCATTGTCACTGCTTAGGGATAGCGAGTAGAGAGTGTGCTCATACCAGTTGCTTTAATGGGTATGCCCCCAAAAAAGATCCATTATTAGCAGTGATCTCTGTTCAGCTGGTAGTTCCATCTGTCCTTTGATTTTATTACAGTAAGGGATCAGAACATCACTGATAAACTGAAGCATTGTGTCATTACATGCCCAATGGTTTTCTGAATGGCTGATTAACCAACCATCAGGAAATTCAAATGCAGGGTGTCAGTTGTTGGTTTTGCCTTTATAAATGATCTGAGGGGGGGAGAAGTTCACCAATCATTGACACAGCAAGCACTACTGAGACCTGTCTCTTGTCACCCAACCCACAGACCTGTTTAGACTCCATAATTGCCATGGTCCACTGGCTGCAAGGCACCGATTGCACCCCAGTCTCATCCAAGTTAATAACTAAAGCTGGAGGGATCATTTCTTGGCTGCATGCTAATGACATCCTGCCGAGGAATTGTGACTTTAGGTCATTAAAGTCTAGGGGTGTTTTACATGCTGCCTTTGTAGCTTTCCTCTTTGAGTACCCCATGCGACTCAATAAATTCCACGACCATTGTCGACTAAAAGAAAGGTGACCACCATTGTCAGACAAGAGGTTGGGGTTATGTGCTTTTACAATGCCATATGCAATAGCAGACACTACCCTGGTGTTAACTACTGCACCCTCTGACCGTAAACTTCTTATGATTTTTTTAAGCTCTTCTTCAACTTCCTCGAGAAGCAGTGCAGGTCATCCTCGGGGCTTAGTGGGCAGCTCAAGGATAAGTTGAGTGGGGTCTGGGGTTTTGCTGAGCTCATACAGGTAGTCTTTCTTGAAACCTCACAGTGCTTTTGTTAATGATGCTCTGGTATTTTTTATTGTAGTAATGAACGGCACTCATTACACCATTCTCATTAGCATGCCTCCCAATTTCAAAACAGATAGCTGCACTGTACCTGCCATACTCTGTCCTGCACCTTTTAGCTGATGGACCGGACAACTCACCAGACAGCTCATCGACAACAGACTCAGCAACTTGTAGGGGGACCGAAGCAGATTGGCTCAGGGTTTCTGCATTAAGCTGTGCTCCAGAAAAGTCCCTCTTAACCAAAGTATTTCTTGTAAGCCAGGAAAGAAGTAACATCTTGTTAGCTTGAAGTACGCTAAAATTAAAGTCACCATTCGTTCATAGCAATTTGTAGACTCCAAGCAACTGACAGCTGACTTCTGGGTTTTCCTGAGCACTGTAATTGCACTAATAATAATTTACGCTAAAAAGTCTGGGAGCACAGCTGCGCAGAAATTTGGTTGCATGATAATATTGCATTGTACAGTATCTCTCCGGCTCCAGTTGTTGAAAGCTGATCAGCTGCTTGCTGACCAGCTTCATGCAAATGAAAGAAATGAAGACCCCTCGAATAGGTGAGGCCACCAAAAAATGGAGGGCAATGAGTACCAATGCCCGTAGTCTGGGTAACAAGCTCCCTGAACTAGTGGTCTTGACTGAAGAGGAATGCCTGAATATCATGGCAGTCACAGAAGCATGGTAAACAGAGAATCATGACTGGGATGTCAACATACCAGGGTACACAGTCTACAGGAGGGACATGGAGGGTAAAAGAGGAGGAGGAGGAGGAGCTTTCTACATAAGGGAAGGGATCTAAGCAACAGAACTAAAGGGTAAACAGGTTTCAGAGGAGGCACTGTGGGTTACCCTGGAGACTACAAATGGCACCACATCTGCACAGGGGTTGTTTACAGACCCCCATCTCAGGGGAATGCAATGGACAAGGAAATGACAGATGGAATCTTTAGAATGGCAGAAAAAGGAGAGATATTGTTGATGAGGGACCTGAATATGCCAGATATTGACTAGAGCACCTTTACTGCAGCCATATCCAAGAGCAAGGTCATTCTTGATGCGCTACAGGGTGCATGCCTCAGATAGCAAGTGTTGGATCCTACTTAGGAGGGAGCAATCTTAGACCTTGTACTCTCAAACAAGGATGGAGAGAGGATCTCAGATTTAGAAGTGGGTAGCCATCTGGGAATAAGAGACCACCAAACAGTGTGGTTCACTAAAAACACAGCTGTAGAGACAAGACATACAAAGGCAATGGTGTTGGACTTTAGGAGGGCTGTCTTTGGCAAAATGGGAGAGTGCCTCAGAAAAGAACTAGCAAACAGGCAAGAAGGTGGGGTGGAGGAAAATGGGAAAAAAATCAAAACTTGAACAAAGTATGGATCCAGTACAGCCACCTCAGTATAAAATAAAGACTTTAAGGGAGGAGCCAATACCAATCATAAATGTATAGTCATAAAAAATGAAGGTTGGCAAATAAAGGCCCACTCACCATGTATTAAACTTAAATTTTTATTTTTTGCACATTCCATATGATATAGTACTAAGTACTAAACAATAGTACTATGTAAACATTTCAGATTCAACCTTCATCAGTACAATACCATATCTATAAAATTAAACATATATATCATATTCAAACTAGTTCTTAATTATTAATATTGATTAGCGAAAGATAATATTGAATCCATTAGAGACATGCTCACCAATTAATCCTCTTGGTGTTATAAACTGAAAATATAACTTTCTATATATCTTGTACTCCTAAAAATTTTTTTTTAAATATAGCCATCTTAATACTTCGATCCATAATTGAAATATTCAATGATTTTAATATAACCCATTCATAATTCTTTAAATTTTTATATATTCATGTTTACCCTAGAGCACTAGTACTTTTTTAATTTTTAATTCATCATTTGTGCTGCTTTCCATGTATCTATTACTGTATTATGCCATTTATCTGTAAAGCAACATGAAAAAAGATTTTTTTATAATCAAAATAATAAATATTCTTTTCTAGGATATTCTCAGTTCAAACATTCTCTTGACAAGCCACCAAAAATATATATGCATACACCAGATCGAGTATGAATTCACAATTAGAAAAAATTGAAACAAGCTAATCTCTTAATCTCTCTGACTTTTAAATGTAATACACCAAACTGATGCTGCATTTTTATCCTATGGGAATCGGGCATTGAGTTATGCAAGATAGCGTGTTAATCCTCTGACCAGCGCAGGATCTGCATTTACCCTGTGCGCCCGTCCTGCTTAAAAAAAGCAGCTCCATATATTATTATGGAGTCCCAAGTCATTGAAATGTATAATAATATTTAAATTAAATAAAATGTCTTGTTATGAATCAATTGTCATAACTCTCTTATTGATTCAAATTCGTTCACTTATCATAACATATTCCTTAATAATTTAACAATTACATCAACTAGTATCAAATATATGCTGTAAATCCATTTATGCCACAAGGTACAATAGCTCTTGTATGTAAGTGGGTTTCAATGTAGTATTAGAGAATTAATGCATCTAAACAGTAGCAAACACATATCTCTATCTCTCTAAGTTCTTAGGTAATGTATGTGTTTGGTCAAAAACTATTAACAATCTTTTTTCTCTTGCTCTCTACAGGAATTCAAAAGTAGTTGCCGTTCCAATACTGCATTTTAAATACTATGGGGGTGTAACTGTATACATCGCTACATAGGATAACAATCTCTCATGATGGCTACAATAATTCCATAAAGTCAACCTATTTAAAATAGCCACAACATATATTTTTAACTTCTGTCATAGATCTAAATGTTAATTGCGTCGTAACATCATGACATCTATATACACGCAAATTATTATTCAGGTCTTTTTTAATTTAATTTGGTATATCTCAGTGGTGACAAAGGAAATAATAATAACCTCCCATGAGCTATAAATCAATTTATATCACAGAGCCCTGTACCTCTTCAGTATAAATATAGCCAATGTTGACGTCTGACATCATACAATAACAATTGTATGTATGTATGTTTCAATGCTGTATTTTGGTGCTCAGTGAGTCTAAATGGTAACAAACACATACCTCTTTCACTCTCTCTAGATTCTTAGGTAATGTTCGAGCTTGGTTAGGAAATACTAGTGCTCTCTTATCTCTCACTCTGCAGAGATTCAAAAGTAGTGCGCCAACCAAATGCTGCATTTTAAATATTGCAGTGGTCTGGCTAGCTACGTTACTACGTGAAGCAGTAGTCTCGCACGATAACTCTAATCATTCTGTATGACCAACCTGTTTATAATAGCCACACCACATCATTTTTAATTCATGTTATAGATCTTAATGTTTATTGCATCTTAAAGTTCCCTATTAGTATACATTCTTTCAATTTAATTCAATCGGTAAATTAGTCCAGTATCTCTGCCATAATCCCAAATTCCACCATTTATGCAACTTATTTAAAGAGATAAAACTAAAGTATATCATTCTAACTATTCTCAGTGGTACCGTCAGATAGTAACTAAGATTTTAATTTTGACTCATACATTACTGGATCAGTTTTTTTATTTAATAATCTTTATCTCTATATAATTGACTGCCAATCAATTGAATCATTAAGTCCATATCTAGGATTAGTTGCTTCAAACCTATCTATATAAAAAGCTTCTCATAATAGCATTTTCTGCCTGTAATCCCCACCTCTTGGGGTGGGTAAAATCTTCTCTATTCCAAAAAATCTAAGTTGTGGAAGCTGATGCCCCTGTTCTAAAAAAATGTCTAGTAACCGGAGATGTTAAATCTCGTCTTCTGATATCACTTTTGTGTTCTGTTATTCTGATCTTAAGAGGTCTTTCAGTTTTGCCTATATAAATTTTGTCACAAGGACATTTTAGAGCATAGACCACACCTGCTGTTGAGCAGTTGATGAAATGTTCAGTAGTAATCTCCTCATCTCCTGCTGTATTTCTGATACTTTTAATCCTGTATGTGTTGTTGCAATTAATGCAATGTCCACATGGAAAATTACCCTTCACTTCAGATAAATTTAAAAAATGTGAAGGTCTGTTTTCTGGTATTGGATGTTCTGCACTCATTAACCGATTCCCTAATGTTCTATTTCGTTTTGGTACAATAAGTGGTAAGTTTTTAAAAATCTGTTGGCTCATAGAAGTCGCTTGCAAAATATGCCAATATTTATTAATGACATTTTTCATCTGAAAAAATCTATCATTGTAAATTGTAGAGAATACGATCCTATCTTGTTCAAATGGTTCTTTTGTATTAGTTTGCAACAAATCATTCCTGTCTCTTATTAAAACGTTCTGTTCAGCTCTTAATAATATGTCTTGTTTATAACCTCGAACTCAAGTCTGTCAGAAATATTTTCTTTTTCCTTAACGAATTCTGAAGTCTCAGTGCAATTCCGTTTTGCTCTGATAAATTGTCCATAGGGTATAGATTCTATAAGTCCCTTTGGATGGAAACTTTTGGCATGTAAGATCGAATTCTTATCGGTATTTTTATGATATAATTTTGTCATCAATTTATCATCATTTTTATAAATTAATAAATCCAAATATGTGATCTGATTATCATTGAATGTCATATTGAAAGTCAAATGGTCAGTACATTGGTTCAAATATTGATTGAAATAAATTCTGTAACAGTTCCAGACCACAATACCAAAATATCAATAAAACGTTTTCAAAATACTATTTTGTCTTTAAACATATTCTGATTTCCAAACACATATTCATTTTCAAAATGTCCCATATATATATTAGCATATGATGGGGCCATACTTGACCCCATAGCAGTCCCTTTTATTTGTAAGTAAAATTTATTTTCAAAACTAAAACCATCTCACACCATTTCACAATGGTCTCATTAGATGTTTCTCCTCACTTCTATATCTGTCGAAAAAAATTTTTAATACTTCACATCCATGTCTATGAGGAATGGATGTGTATAAGTCTTTCACATCCCATGTGACCAATATACACGATTGTATGTCTATCTCATTAGTGTTAACGTTCTCTTGATTAACCATAACATCAGTGGTATCTCGAACATATGATGCAATTTGTTCTACAAATGGTCTTATTTGATGATCTATAAAAATAGATAAGGGTTCTAGAATTTAGTTAATCCCAGCTACAACTGGTCTACCTGGAGGTGCCTGAAGGTTCTTATGTGTCTTTGGAAGTATGTAAAATACCGATATTGTTGGATTAATTCTGAATAGAGCTTCTTTCTCCCATTCTGTTATTTGTTGTGTTTCATATGCATTCATCAATGCTTTTACTAATTCTGCAATGGTTTTAGTTGGATCTTGTCCTAACAATATATAATTCTCTCTATTTTGTAATAAATCCATGCAAATGGAACAATATTGTTCATAGTCCATAACAACTATTGCACCTCCTTTATCCGCATTTTTAATTACAATATTATGGTCATTCTCTAAGTTACGTAATGCTGCAAATTGACTTGCAGATAAATTAAACCTTTTTCTTCTGTCTAGATTTCATTCATTTTTCAAGATCTCCTATATATCTTTGTTTACTAATGTCATATAAGTCTCAATAATATGTGGTGTTACCGATGGAAAAAATTTAGATTTTAATTTTAGTTTTTTACTCAGTTCTGTTTCATTTTATAACTTCGTAGGTTGTGTCCCCAAAAAAATTTCAATTTCAATTTTCTAAAAAACGATTCAAGTCCAATTTTACTTCAAATTCCTGAACTTGATTATGTGGACAATAAGTTAAACCTTTCTCCAAAATTTGTATCTCTAGATCTGATAATATTCTTTGCAATGTATTATAAACTAGCTGGTTTTCATCATTGTGGACCGAGTTGTTCTTGCTTCTAATGCTACCTCTTGTGTTTTCTTTCTTTTCTTTTTTCTAGATGCCCTGTATCGAATTCTGTTCCTTTTTCTACGTTTTGTGCAGGATCTATCTGTTGAGCTTCTGATGTTGTTCTGTCTGTTTTGCTTCCTTGTGTATATTAATACCCCTTCCTTCCTTTTTGTCGAGATCTTATCCTGCCTCGGTAGCCACCTCTGCCAAAAAAAGTAAGCCTCTACCTCTATTAGTAAATCCTTCACCCTCTCTCTCACTTCCAGAACTAATTACTGTGGATTCTGAATCTAAATTACAATGTGACGTTCTAATATAACCAGTCTTCTTATTATTATTCGAAAAAAAGAATATACTTGGTTATTTTTTGTAATCGTTCAGATACCTTTTAAATTTATGAAATTTAATGGCTCTTAATTCTTCTTCAAATGCCTTATGATAAGTGAATGAATTTGAATCAATAAGAGATTTATGAAGATTGATTCATAACAAAACATTTATTTAATTTAAATGTTGTTATTATACATTTCAATGACTTGGGATGCCATAATAATATATGGAGCTGCTATTTTAAGCAGGTCAGGCGCACAGGATAAATGCGGATCCCACGCTGGTCAGAGGATTAACGCACGGTCATGAATAACTCAATGCCCGATTCCCATAGGATAAAAATGCAGCATCAATTTGGTGTATTACATTTAAAAGTCAGAGTGAGTAAGAGATTAGCATGTTTCAATCTTTTCTAATTGTGAATTCATACTCGATCTGATGTATGCATATATATGTTTTTGGTGGCTTGTTAAGAGAATGTTTGAACTGAGAATATCCTAGAAAAGAATATTTATTATTTTGATTATAAAAAATCTTTTTCATGTTACTTTACAGATAAATGGCATAATACAGTAAGAGATACATGGAAAGCAGCACAAATGATGCATTAACAATTAAAAAAGTACTAGTGCTCTAGGGTAAGCATGAACATAAAAATGTAAAGAATTATGAATGGGTTATATTAAAATCATTGAATATTTCAATTATGGATCGAAGTATTAAGATGGCTATATTTAAAAAAAACATTTTTAGGAGCACAAGATATATAGGAAGTTATATTTTCAGTTTATAACACCAAGAGGATTAATTGATGAGGATGTCTCTAATGGATTCAATATTATCTTTTGCTAATCAAGATTAATAATTAAGAACTAGTTTGAATATGATATATATGCTAATTTTATAGATATGGTACTGTACTGATGAAGGTTGAATCTGAAACATTTACATAGTACTATTGTTTAGTACTTAGTACTATACCATATGGAATGTGCAAAAAATAAAAATAAAAGTTTAATACATAGGGTGAGTGGGCCTTTATTTACCAAAAAATCAAAACTGCCATCACAGACGCAACAATCCTTTATGTAAAGCAAATCAACAAAACAAAACAAAAGAAAAACCACTATGATTCTCACAAGAGGTTGCAGGGAAGGTTACGGAGAAAAGGATAGCATTCAGGAAATATAAGAAAACACAGAAGGAATAGGGCAGATAACTAAATCAGTTAAAGCAGAAAGAGGCAGGGAAGGCAGTTAGAATAGCAATGGCCCAAACTAAGGAAAAGGATAGTCAACTCTGTTAAGAAGGGGGATAAAACCTTTTATAGGTACACTAGGGAGCGAAAAAAGACCAAGGAAGGGATACTGAGGCTTAATAAAGGGGAGAGAATGTGGGCAGATGGTGACAGTGAAAAAGCAGGGATACTGAATGAATACTTCTGATCAGTATTCACAAAAGAAGAGGGGTAGGAACCTAAACCAAACAATAGAAACACTCTGGATAAGGGGTCGATACCATTTCATTCACAGAAGAAAGGGTTCTGAAAGAACTCTTAAAACTAAAGGGGAACAAAGCAATGGGGCTTGCTGGGATTCACCCCAGAATTCTAAAAGAACTAAGGGTAGACCTTTACTGCAGACCTCCACTAAAAATAATACATCTCAGCTGGTCTGTCCTGTAAAAATAAATAAAAGCAGGACCCCCCCCTCCACTAAACAGATGTTTGCTTCTCAGCTGTGGTATCCTTAGTAAATACAGTGCAAACATTTATAAAAGCAGGTTCTGTACTGAAAATTAGATATTACATCTTAACATCTTAAGTGTGCTGTCCCGGATAAATGCAATGTTAAAATGTGTAAAAACACAACCCTTACTGATATGAGATTTTGCATCTCAATTGGCCTATCCTGGGAAAATAAAATGGGTAAAACAGGACACCACAGAAAATGAGATATCACTTGTGCATCTTAGCTGTGCTGTCATGAGTAAATATATTGTAAAAAATGTGTAAAAGCATGACTCCCACTGAAAATGAAATATTGAATATCACTTGGACTATCCAATTGTTTAACCAAGTGAGACACACTAAGCTGAAAGCTTGTTTACAGGTGCAACCTGGGAGCACAAGGAAGTTAAGTGACTTGCTCAGGGTCACACAGTATGTAAGTGGGGGCTGTGGGATGCAAGCCCAGGTCTCTAGATTTGAGTCTCAGAGCCTTAAACCACTGCGCTATACAGCCTCCCCATCCAGAGAACATATACTAATAAAGCAAGAAAAGTAGGACATAACTCCCAGAGAGAGAATGACATATTGCAGTTTACCTGGACTATCCTGTTTAGAGATATTGTATAAATAGGTAAAAGCAGGAAGGGCCACACTCAACACAGGATGTTCCATCTTGGATGCTGTGCTCTACAGAAAATGCAGTGTATAAAACTGTAACAGCAGAACCCCATTAGCAAGCATTTGTCAATGCCGAATGTTGCTTGCTTCTATGTGCTGTTTAGGTATTTGGAAGTCATTGGAGTGTAAATATTGAAAATTTGCGAACTTACGAGCGCAAGGAACCGCGCATCCATCGCTCGTGAAACAGTCATTTTTAGGATTTTTTTCACCAAATTTTCAACATAGCCATTTTAAGACCTCTGGTCATGAACAGTGTCACTGTGATTTTGTTAATGTGTCCCATACATTGAGTTTGCACACCGACTGAGCCATTGTGCGCTACATGGGCGAAACACATTTTGGGCAGGATGTGAAAAATGACAGCTGTACTGCTCATAAGGAGGTGTGGTAAAATGGCAATGTTGAAAATCTGGAGTGGAATATTGAAAATTGCAAACCCACGAGCATGGAGGAACTGCAATGCACTCAGAAACAGTCATTTTTAGAATTTTTCATCAATTTTCAACATAGCCATTTTAAGACCTCTGCTCATGAACAGTGTCATTGTGATTTTCTTAATTTGTCCCGTACATTGATTTCGCACACCGACTGCGCCATTCTGCGCTACATGGGTGGAAACAAATTTTGGGTGAGATGTGAACAATGACAGCTATACTACTCATAAGAAGGTGTGGTAAAATGGCAATGTTGGAAATCTGGAGTGAAAATATTGAAATTTCGCGAACTTACAAGTCTGTGTAAGAACTGCACAATGCACGCTTGTAAAACAGTCATTTTTTGGAATTTTGGCACCAAATTTTCAATATGGAGGTTTTGGGCCCCCTTCTCATGAATGACATCACTGTCATGTCTGTATTCAGGCCCAAAGGGTGATTTCATAGTCACTGTGCAGTCACTGCGCGAAATCACCCTTCAGGCCTGAATAATGCCATGACAGTGACATCATTCATGAGAAGGGGTCCCAAAAACCCCATGTTGAAAATCTGGTCAAAAATTCCCAAAATGGCTGAGATATGCAATAAGTTGACACCCCTATCTAGCCCATTATACAGCTTACCGGCATTTCCTCAGTTCGCGGTCGGCTTTGAAGAGTGCAGATGTTCCCGGTCCATCAAGATCGCTGCGCCAGAGTCTGAGGTAAGTATGGGGAGGGGTGGGGGGCTGGGTGCGTGAGTGGTGGGTGCGGGTTGTGGGGTCGTGAGACGACCACGGGACCGCTTTTGTCTTACAGGTAAAACAAAAGATGTCGTGGGACCGTTTGCATGCTGGGGTGGGATCCCAGTGTGGCACAAGGACTTTGGGGGGGCGTTCAGCCAACGGGGGATTGGGCACCCCGACAGCAAAGATGATTGCCACGCTGGGGTGGGCTCCCAGCGTGGCACCAACTACCGGGGGCAGACGATGCAGCTCAGCCGACGGGATTGGGCACCCCATTGGCTATACAGTGCGGCGGGGCGCCAGACGCTCGGGGAGGTGCGCATGAGCAGCTTCTTATCGCTGCTCACCAAGCGTAGTTCCCTTTCAACTGGGGAGGTTACTGCATTTTGAGCATGTCATAGACAGCTCCAAAATGCATTAGCCATAGGCCGCCACCAGCCAGGACACTGCCTGAATTGGAGGAGGAGGTGACACCTCCGAAATCTCTGATGATGGCACTATGTTTCTTGCACATGCGTGCAAGCAACATAAAAAGGAAATATTGCATCCCAGCTGTTTGGTCCTGGGAAAACTACATTGTAAAAGCAGGACCATACTCAATATAAAATGTTGCCTCATGTTGGCTTGCCTGTTCTGGGTAATTACATTTTAAACATGCAGTAGGTAACTTGTTCTGTAAGATTTTCTTTTTTTGTTGTGATGTAAATCTGGAATCACAACAATAAATCAAATAAATTCAGAATCCAATCCACAGTTGAATTCTATTTAACATTAAAATGAGAACAGAGGCAAACCACATGAGGTGATGGTCCTGCACTTTAGGAGGGTAGAGTTTAAAGAATTTGAAAACTGCCTTAGAAACTGCCTCAATGGGGGAATTGCCAGGAAGGGATAGGGGAAAAATAAGGAACATCATAATTATGGCAGCACAACCTCTTCTTGAAGGAAGTGAGTAAAAGCAAAACGAAAGAGAGACCATTATAGTTCTGTAGAGAAGTGGCTAAGGTGGTGATGGAAAAAGGGGTAGCATTCTAGAGGTATAAGGAAATGCAGAAAGAGGAAACGGAGGTATACCAAGTGTTTAGTTTGTTAGTTAATTATGTATTTATTTATTTTATTTATTAAAATTTTCAAAAAGTAAAACAGAGGGATGTGGTAAAGGCAGTGAGGGGAGCAATGGCATATATGGAGAAAAGGATAGCCAAAGAAGAAGCTAAAAGGGGTCCAACTTTCTTCAGGTACATACTGTAGCTGTGACGAGGAAAGGAAGGGGCATGATAGTGAGGATTCAGAGAGTGGCAGGGAGAGACTGCACAGAAGAGGATCAAGTAAAAGCCACCACCCTGAACATGAACTTCTGCTCAGTTTTCACAGCAGATGGAGGGTGGATGTACCACCAGGGAGCAGCGGGAACAAAGGGGGGGCAGGGGGACATAAGTCCATTTTCAGAGGAAAGAGTCCTGAAGGGACTTGCAGCTCTGAAAGTGAACAAGGCTATGGGACTGGGAGGACACACCAAAGGGTACTAAAGGAACTTAATGAGGTGTTAGCTGGCCCACTGATGATCTTATTCAACAGCTCACTAGAAACAGGCATGGTTCTGGAGGACTGGAGGAGAACAGACTTAGTCCCTCTCCAGAAAAGCAGCAACAGGGGGAAGGCTAATAAGTATATACAGATCAGTTTCACATCAGTGGTAGGGAAGTTAATGGAAATCAAGTTCGTAGAGTATCTCAAATCTAGTGGGCCACAAGACTAAAGACAAGAAGGATTCATGGGGGGCATGCTAGACAAATCTGACTGATGTCTTCAACTGGGAAACAGATCAGAGGAGTTCAATGGATGTGACCCATCTGGACTTTAGCAAGGCCTTTGACGCTGTGCTGCACATCTGACTGATAAAGAAATTGAGCAGCCTGGGGTGGGGTCAGAAGTAGTGAATTGGGTAAGGAACTGGCTAATGGGTAGGCAACACGGGTAGTGGTTAATGGCAGTCACTCTAATGAGGGGAGAGTGAACAGCGGGGTGCTGCAGGGCTCAGTACTGGGACCAGTCCTCTTCAATGTCTTCATAAGTGACGTTGCAAAAACTGGAAGGGAAGGTATGCCTTTTTGCAGGTGCCTCCAGAATCTGAAATAGGGTGGACAATCTGAAAACTCGAGGAGTGGTCAGAGCATTGCAGTTAGGGTTCTTAGCCAAAAAGTGGCAAACGTGCATTATACACGTACAACATTTTTTGCTGTCAAGGGAGGAAAATATTGTAACTACACCCAAATGTTAGAAATCTTGCACAGCAGTTTATGAGCATTTTGTGTGCTGCAACTGAGGCAGAATACCAGCCTCAAATCTTGTGGCAGGCTTTTGAAAATTCAGTCCACAGTAGCTGTACATATATAGAATAGTGGATGGGTGAACATCCACAACAAGGCTATGTTTCCATTGAGGGAGTTGATGACATCACAGAGACCTCGAGAGCGAAGCTCGAGAGGTCTTGATGTCATCAACTGCCTGAGATGGGGATCCAGACTTAGTTGTGGATGTTCACCATCCACTGTTTTTTATAGTATATGGTTTTTTTTTTTACATTTATTTTTTTCGTTACTTGCCGTAGGCACTGCTCCCGTTTCCCTCTGGTGCTTCTGCTTGCGCCCGCTCCCACTTATGCTCCGTCCTGCTCCTCAGCACATCATTTTTTTTAAATTGGTGAGAAAAAAGAAAGCAATTGTTTTTAGAAAGGGAGCCATGTATGGCTCTCCATTTCCCGATTCCCAACATCTAAGTCAGTGGCTCTGCTGCTCGGCGCTCACTAAATCGTGCCACCATGTTTTTTGGTTTTTTTTCTGTAGAGCGTCCTCTGAGCCAATCAGGCAGCAGGTCAAGGGTAAAAAGTTGTTGTACTATCGATTTGATGTCAGAACGATAGTACAACAATTTTTTTGACCTTTGGACTGTACTACAACAAGATTTCAGCAGTTGCTGAAATCCATTGACAATAGGCAGCACCCATATACTATGTAAACATACTGTATATGCTAATGACCTAACAGTTATCAGTTCATGATGGTTGTGTTTGGCCGTACCCACTGCTGACCTAGGATGAATTCAAACCAGTCATTTAATCCTTAGTTTTAAACTTCAGTTTCTGCTACTGTATATCTCTGATAAAATGGGAACTTTTTCAGCAGGTACCCACACTTTATTTTATTAATAATCATTCTTGTGCATGTGTTGAAACAGATAATACCAGCTTCCTGTTTTTTGTACCTCTTTATTTGTCTTTATGGATAGCAATAGAATTCAAAAATTTGAAATGGAACAGCTTTTGTACCTTAATTTCATGCTTAAATGACAAAGTGTATACACACAGTTCTTACTGTAGATTGGCAGTGTTGTAATGGAGACACTTTCATCTCTTCATTTGTGTGAGAGATAGGGGCTGTCATTTCTGGGAGGTGGAACTCTCTTACAGTATTCCCTGGAGAAAGATAAAAGGGCAACAGTTAACTTTCACAAGATTTGTAAGAGGAAGGGGAATTGAGCCCATGTGGATCCCTCCCCAATTTAACACATGGGGTCCTATTCTCAAAGATACCTTAGAGCGACATAACTTGCATTGCTGCAGGGATGTGGCAAATGCCAGATGCTCCAGGGACCCTGCACCCAATTCTAGAAAAAGCAGGATCCAGGCTCCAAACTCCCAGGGTTTGCTGCAAGTTGCCTGCTGCATCAAACAGCAGGTGCACCTGTCAGAAATGCCACAGGGATTGTCCTCTCTCCCTAGCTAGCCCAACTTTAGAGGGGTAAGACAGTGAGGGGTGAAACTGATCGACAGGAGAGGGCTGGGTGAAGAAGGGGCATGGAAGGGGTTATGGGGGGGTTGGGGAGACTGCTGTCCAGCAGCGAGAGTGATGTTGCACCTGGCAGTGTGCCTTTACACAGTACTGTATTTGTACATACATACTGTATCACTCCTGGTGGTCAAGCTGTTCCCCATCCATGATGCCCCTATAAATAATTATCTGCCTTTCCTGGTGGTCTAGCAGACCCCCCTTGACCCCAACATAGCATACCTGGTGGTCTAGAAGAGCACTTTGATTCACAACATATCATTTCTGTAGGTCTAGCCAACCTCCTGATCCCAATGTATCTTCCCTGGTGGTCTAGTGGACTCCCACAATCCCCACTATATTACCCCAGCCCAGGTGGTCTAGCAGATCACCCAATCCCTGATATGTCTTCCTTGGTGATACAGTGGACCTGCCAATCTCCCACAGAACAATTTGCATAACATTCCCTAGTTTCTAGTGGAGCCCTCCACCCTCCGCAAACCAGCAGGCAGTGTCCACCACCCTGCCCCCATCACTACCATGAACCAGTGACTGGCACAGCCCTGCACTCCTTGACAACTCAGTCAGTGGCCTGCCATGGTGGTGGGTAGAGGACTGTGCTGGTCACTGGCTCATGGGAGGAACAGGAAAGCAGGGTGGTGAGCAATGCCTGCTGGGGGGGGTCCACTAGATCACCAGAGAATATTATGCAAATGGTTTGGGGGAGATCAGGGGGTTCGCTAGACCACCAGAGATGATATGTCAGGGTCTGAGGGGTTTGCTAGACCACCAGGGATGACATGTCAGGGATTGTAAGGATCTGCTAGACCACCAGAGAAGATATATCATATCTATGGGGATACTGGGGCCACTAGATCACCATGGATGGTATGTATGCATGTAAAAATACAATACTGTGAAAACACACACTACTGGGTGCAACATCATTCATGCTGCTGCTCAGTTGTCTCCCCGACCACCCATGAAACCTCCTGTGCCCCTTTTGCACTTAGCAGCCAATCTCAGACCCTGTCCCACTGGCACAAGTGACTTAGATCACCTCCCGACTAGTCTAAGTGGTGCACCTTAATGCATTCACGGTCAGGCTTTCAGAATCCCAAAAAAGGGATGTTGCAGCCCAGCTATGTTGCAAGCCCTCTTATGACCTGTCAGACCTGGTTGTTTGCTGCAACTGTGGTGCAAAGGGGCTTTGGTGCAGCTGCACTGGATCTGACACAGGCTGCTTTATAGAATTGCATTTGACACAAGTTGTGACTTAAGAAACTTCTTGCATCAGACTCTTTTGACACAATTCCCTTGCAGCAGTCTAAATGTTCTGAGAATTGGACCCATGCTGTCTCTAGACTGCACCTCTCAGTAAAGTGGCATTTTTCATCCCATGAAGTCCTTCTGTATTATTTATTTATTTATTTATTTTTTACTTTCTATTTTTCTTCCTGACCTCTCCAGCTCTGGTCTCCTCAGGAGCACCTAGGAGTCATCCATCTACGGTCCAGTCTACCTGGTCTACCCTCCTTCACCCATGTAGCAATGGTTTACCCCATTTGGCAGAGACGAGGTGGGCCCCAACACCCCGAACTTCTTTGGTGGCATTGGTTGGTCAGGTGCCAGGATGGCGGATGCAAATCGAGAGGAAGCTCCAGTGCTCCATCTCCGCCTGAGCTGGATGGGTATTTTCCCCATTCTAGGGAGTGGCAACCACCCTGACATCAAGGCATTTCCACCGACATCTGCCACTCCCCACCCCTTCTCTATGCTGCAGCTCTTGCTGTGCCTCCAGCTTCTGCCAGAGGCCAGCCATGCACTGAGCAGGAAGCCCCCTCCATTCCGGGAGAGGAGAGCTGTCCTCCAGGTACTTTATCCTCTCCCTCCCCTCCCTCCCTCTGGCAACCCAGGCTCATTCCCAAACCCAGGTCGCAGGCATGACGCGAGGTGTGGTGTCCAGCGCCTCAACCCTCAGTGCCACCAGGCAGGCCCGTTCTGTATTATTTAAATGGTAAACATATCCACATGCTTTTTTAAAGTGCTAAATGAATAGTTAGTAATCATGTCGTATTTCTTCTCCAAGCAGGACTATTGATTTCTAAACATTCAGAAGAAAAAAGATGTCCAATGCAAGCAGTTCAAAAATTGTGAAATTCTGTGTTCAGATGAGATAAACCATTTCCAACACTGAGTGTTTCTCTGACTTTTGGCAAAGTAAAACATCTTTATTTTAAGTTAAAAATCCCATTTTTTAAAATAAAAATCCTTAAAATCATTTATAATATTCATTTTTATTAAAAATAAACTCAAAATTATTTTTTTAGTGTATAAAAGTTAGTGGACTATGTTCAAACTACACCAGTTTTAAAATAAAATGAAATCTAGTCTGCAATGGGTAGCATTCATTTTCATTTTTCATTTCATTTTATTGTATTTTATACTGAATGATCTGTGAGCACAAAGTGCCCATTTTCACAGATGTCCAGTGACAGTAACAAAACAAAACACATATACAAAATACAATTTAAACATTATACAAACAATGAATATATCTTAAATCATTCAATCGTTATTACCAGGAAGGAGGCAGTACAACTGATCTATTGTGATTTACTAAATTGTCAACATAAAGTTACTCTTTGTTTTATAAACTCTGCGTGTTTCAGCTGCATGGAAAGTGCCAGTCCCTGTTAACAAAGTGCAGCATGTTACTGAGTTACATCGTGCTTCTCATCATCTGTTGTTGTAGTCTACCCATGTTTTTTGCTTCACTGCTGTTGCCTACTGGCTTAAAAATCCATTCAGTGACTCTGTTGGATGAGTACCTAGCTATCTCTACAGGTTAGGTTGTATTGAAGTACCATTTTGGGCTTGGTTGTATTGATGTCATGCTGGAATCGTTCATGGAGGGGGAGGATGTGCCCGGTTTATAGATCCAGTTGTTAAACTGATACCATGCAGGCTTGTTAAAATGTTCCGGATTTATTTCTCCAGAATAGTGAGTCTAAGTCAGAAGTGTCACGGTAGAACATGTGCGTGGGAAGTAGGGGTGCTGGGGGTGTGGCAGCACCCCCTGTAAAAATGGCAAAATGGTCAGCTGTTGAAAAACTTTTTATTTTGCTGTTTAAAAAATTTTTTTTAGCTTCATTTTTTTCTGGAGAGGGCATCCATGTCTGGCATCTGCTCAGTGAGTCGGGGGGGGGGTCACATGGTGTGCAGTGCAGGCTGGGAGTTAGGTCAGGTGGTAGGCTGGCCTTGGTTCATGTTGTTTGTGAATTGTGCATGTAAGATTGGATACGTGACTGTGAGAAGGATCAGAGGGCAACCAACATGTCGTCATTGTTGTACTATGCGAAGGAGCAAGGGAAACATTGCCACTAGCCGAGAGAGAGTAGAGAGCACTAGCAGAGCAGCGAGTGAGCACTGAGGCAAGGGATGGAGAATAGGGCAGGTGGCAGTGTAATTCCAGGTGTGAATCTGCGAACATCAGTGTGTCTGACATGTTTTTTTTTTTTAGTTACTCCTCCATAACTCCAGTCCTGATGGCTGACTGACCGACTGCCGATGCAATGTTGAACACTATGCCACCAATCTGATCGAATGTAGCCATAGGGAGTAACATTCTTCTGAGCCTCTCACACATCTCCATTGTTCAAAATCACAGTGCCCTCTCTGGGTGAGAGACTGAGAAGTGACAGAGAAATGGAGAGAGTAGTTGTGCTGTCTGAAAATAAAATTAAAATAGTGAGAAACCACTGTGCCTCAGCCCTCTGTATCACTGGGCCAGCACAATGGAGCTTTTTTTGGTGAAATAAACAAATACAAAAAATGTCTGGCTCTGCCTTCATCAAGCAGCCAATGTCCTACTGCTACTCCAAAATAAGGGTCATTGGTGTAAACAGCTACTGATGTCAGGACGTGAGTACATAGATGTAGTACATATATTCTGAGGGCAGATAAAGACTCCCCAATCTAACCAGTTTTCATACTTCCTACTAAATTCTGTATGCTCAATTCTTAGAGCCCTTAGAGTGATGTAAGTTGCATCACTCTAAGGCTACAGTGAACTTCAGATGCACCCAGGGCCCTGCACCTAATTTTATGAGGGAGGGGTCCTTACATCAAAGACCCAGGAGTTGCTGAAGATGTGGGTGGCAGAGGGACCTGTATGGTTTGGTTGGTGGTGAAACTGCTTGCTAGGAGGTTGCCTATGGTAGAAGGGGTATGGGGGTGGCAGAGTGGGTGTTGGAGAGACAGTGGACATGTGAGGGAATGATGTGGTACCTGGCAGGGGTGCTGTTTCAATAGCCATAATGCCAATCCCATCCTTGCACCCTCTCCCTTCTCTCCACTTCTTCCCCTCTACCCTTACCCCCCCCCCACAGTTCCACTCCACCCCTCTCCACCTTCTGTACCTCTGTCGTACTTGGCAACTGCCACTGACAGGCTCTGTTTATCTTTTTTGAGTGTATTATTATGCAACTTTTTGTTAATTCTGATTAATATGCTCTGCTTTCATCTGCCTTTTGTTTATTTGCCTTTCACAACTGTGTACTGCTGTATTGTCCTACCTCTGGCGTGGAACCTTTGAAAAAGAGTCTTGGCTCAAAGGTATTTGTAATCCTAGACTTAAATAAATAAATAAATGGGATGGGACCACTGAGGGGTTCCAGGAACAGTCAGTGCCATGACTCCAGGTGCACACAGCCCTGGCAGCAACCCCATATGTGGCTGGTGATGCTGCTGCCAAGGCTGCTCCCACCTGGAGTCATGGCACTGTCTGTTCCTAGAGCCCCACAACTTGTCCCTTCCCCTTAGCTTTATGGCTATTGAAATTGCACCCTCTGGGTGCCACTTCACTCTCTTGCATGCCCACTGTCTCCCTGACACCCTCAATGGCACCTCTCTGCCCCTTTTGCCCCCAGCAACTCATTTTCAGACCCCACCCCTTTGTCACAGTTTGTGGCACTGTTGCAAGTCCCTTAGTCAATCTCCTGTGGGTTTAAGTGGAGCCCCTTGCTGCTTTCACACTGGGGCTTGAAAAATCCCAGGACAGGGGATTCTGCAGCCCTGCCATGGTGCAAGCCCTCTTGCACCCTGGCACAGGAATTCTATTGCTGCAAGGGTGATGCAGTGTCTGTGGGTTCCATGCAAGGCATCCTGATTTCAACACAGCCTGTGTTTGAAAATCAGGATTGCTGCAATGTTTGATGCAAGGTGCCATTTACATCATATCCTTTTGGCACAGGCACCTTGTGTCAACTTTACCATTTGAAAATCAGGCACTCTATGTATGACCTATTATCAGGCTGGAGATACTGAACCTCTTTCTCTTTCAGTGCCCATTGCCCCTCCCCTTACTGTCCATTCTCTGGAATATAGGGAAAAAAATGTTTCCCTTTAAATCAGTGGTACTGAAGACATAAAAAAGTGAGCTTTTCCTTCAATAAAAGCCCCCATGCCCTCAGACTTTATATAAAAATCTTTCACAGTACATTACCATAGTGCACATGGGGTGGGTGGTTGATGCAATTGAATGTCAGCCAGTTGCACACCACATTAGCAGCTGCAGACTCAAAGGCCAACTACAGTGTCCCACCACCATACAGAAAAAAATGTTTCCCTTTAAATCGGTGGTATGAAGACATAGCAAAAGTGAGCTTTTTCCTTCAATAAAAGCCCCAAAACCCCACAGAGAATTTAAAAACCCATATAGCGGCCCCCAGACCCCCGGCATTTTTTTGTGTTCTCATTGAAATTGCTCTCAGCATCCCCAATATAAAAATATTTTCAGTGCCTATGTGGTAGAATCTGTCCAGGTGCTTTCATGGTTTAATATAATTACAAATCTGTGGCACCAGCAAGAAACAGCCTCTTGCTTGCTATCAATTTCAGTAAGAGCATATCTGATGGGCAGATTGTTACTACTGACTTTTCAGCTGTCTGCTTTCTGAGAGCTGATTATAAGTGTCCCTGTGAAAATGCCCGCTCTGTCTGCTTCTGTCCCTCATTTCTTTTTGTGCCTTTTTTTGGTGTATTATAGTTATTTGCAATCTGTGCCGTTTTCCTTTCTTTCACTGTGTGTTACACTGTTTTTGTCATGAGATTTCAGGACACATTTTCATTCTCATTGTGACCTTAGTTCCTGGGTCAATGCAGCGAGTCCCTGTATAAGTGGGATCTGTTTCAGATTAGCAGCATTTTATGCCAATTTTATGGCACAGTAGGTAGAATTGAGTAGAAATGTGTAGTTAAAAAATAGTGCAAGTGTAAAGATGGGAAGGAGGACTGATCGATCTAAGAATGGATGGGGAGAAAGAAACTGTAGTGGGGGTGTGCACTCAACTCTACATAAAAAAAAAAATTATAAAAATGGGAAGGCCAGGCGGGCAGGTAAGAGACCAGGAGGGGACAAGGAAAAAGAAGTGGTAGCAGGGGTGGGCAACCTACTCCACTTAACAAAGAGAGAGAGATAGAGAGATAGTTAGATATCTCTCAGGCTCCAGTTGTAGAAAGTTGATCAGCTGCTTGCTGACTGGCTTCATGAAAATGAAAGAAATTAAGCCCCCTCTGAAGGGGCCATCAGAAAATGGAGAGCAATGAGTACCAATGCCCATAGCCTGGGTAAAAAGTTCCCTGAGCTAGTAGCCTCCCCTGGATCTCGGCTGACATATTCTTCAGCTACCGTGCCAGGGACCTAGCCTGGAAAAACCATAGGAAAATTGACGCCACTGACTCTTGGCAGCAATACCGGACCCTCCGCAATAAATGTACCAAAGCCATAAGACAGGCTAAAAAGCATTTTTTCCAGGCAGCCCTCACTTCCAATCTAAACCACCCTTCCAACTTCTGGAAAACTATTAAAACACTGCTCACTCCTCCTATACAGCCCCCACCCCTTCCCTCAATATACAAGGCAAAAACATATCTGAGCCAAGCGCAGTTGCCTTTGCTTTCAACCATTTCTTTACCAGTTGTGCTAAATCCCTACTCCCTGACACATCAACACTGCCACCCATTCCAGAACCCCAGACACCCCCTGCCCCCTCCACACTCCTTATTCTCCTTTAAACTGGTCTCCCCAGCTGAAGTTTTAGCCATCCTCACTTCCTTGACCCCAACAAAGGGAAATGCCTACTTGGCCTGGATGCTAAACTCTTACATCTCTCTGCCCCAGCCATTTCCACCCCCCTTGCTGACCTCGTAAACCATTCCTTCTCTACAGAGCAAATCCAGGCAGCCTGGAAGGAGGCTCTAGTTGTACCACTGCCCAAAGGAGGGAACCCAGCTGATCCAGGGAACTACCGCCCGATCTCCCTCCTCCCCACCCTGGCCAAACTTCAAGAAAAGTTAGCCCTCGCTCAAATCATGCAATTCCTTGATGCAACTTCCTCCTTCACCCCTTTCCAGTCTGGATTTAGGAAATATCACTCCACCATAACCACGCTCCTTAGACTATCAAACGATATTACCTCAGGAATAGACAAAGGGTTCATCACCTCAGTCGTATTCATAGACCTGGCAAAGGCCTTTGATACCGTGTCCCATCCCAAGTTCATCACCAAACTGCATGATGCTGGCCTCTCTGGTCAAGCCATCAGGTGGTTCCATGCGTACCTCTCTGGCAGGTCTCAGTCAAAATTGGCAACCAAATATCCCCCCTCCCATTCCCAGTCACTACGGGGGTCCCCCAGGGCTGTGTCCTAGGCTCAGTTCTTTTCTCAATCTTCCTAAATGACCTTCCACTATCCTGCCCTAACTCAGTTATCCAAATGTATGCAGATGACACCGACCTTGTATGCCTCAGGCCCCTCAGGGGAGGCCCTGAAATCTACTCTCCAGCTAGATTTCAATGCAGTCCAAACTTGGCTTAGCTCAAATCAGTTCATTCTAAACTCCAAAAAGATTGTATCCCTAACATTCAGCACACCACATAGACCCTCCAGGATAAGTGAGCTGTCCACCTTCCAAATGCTGGACGGCTCCACTTTAGAAGCCTGCACCTCCTTTAAGTACCTGGGTGTATAGCTGGATCACCACTTGGACTTCGCTATCCACATAGACTCCCTGCAGAAAAAATTGCACCCAAAACTAGGTGCCCTTTACCGTAACAAAGGATGCCTAACCACCCGGAAAGAGCTTGTACTCAAAATGATTCTCCCCATATTTGACTATGGAGATGTGGTCTACGGAGCGGCCTCCCCATCTACCCTAGCAGTCTTGGACCCCCCTCTTTCACTCCTTCTGCCACCTGATCCTAGAATGCCCCCCAACCGCCCACCACTGTCACGTATATACCACACTATGCCTCCCCTCACTGCATATCAGGTGACAGCTCCACAATGCTAATCTTGTAGCAAAACACTGGTCAAATTCCTTCCCCATCTACATCAGCTCCACTCTGACATCACAACCCTCACCAGCTTACCCCTTGCACAGCTCTGACCCTTATCTACTCCACATCCCTTTCATGCGCACCTCAAAAGGCCAGTCAGCTTTCACATACAGAATGCCCTCCCTCTGCAGGCTTCCCCCTCCCCTTGGACTTTGACCACTCTCCTCCAGGCACACTTCTGACACCTACACCTGTAACATTCTGGTTAGAGCGGCCAAACCCAAGCATCCACTTGGCACCTAGGGGTCATATACCAACTATCATGCTGCATTGTACTAAGTAAACATATGTATAATATCTTTCTATGTTAATGTCATGACTCAAATCTCCCTAGTCCCATCATGTTTTCTCACCACTGCTGAATCCTACTGTATCAAGCTATGTAGTGAAGCATCTATCCTATTGTAACAATGCCTACTGTGCCAATGTTTCTCTAAGCACTACTATGTATTTTATGTTATAGCACCCAGGTCGCATCTGGAAATGAGCGGTTTAATTCCCACTCAGTATGCCTATCTGGTTAATCTAGTTAATAAATAAATAAGATGAATGCCTAGATATTGTGGCAGTCACAGGAACATGGTACACAGAGAATCATGACTGGGATGTCAACATACCAGGGTACACAATTTACAGGAGGGACAGGGATGGTAAAAGAGGAGGAGGAGGAGTAGTTTGCTACATAAGGTAAGGAATCAAAGCAACAGAACTAAAGGGTAAACTGGTAGGGAAGGAGGCACTGTGGGTCACCCTGTAGACAGGAAATGGCACCACAATCCACACAGGGGTTGTTTACAGACCCCCATCTCGGGGGGAGGCAATGGACAAGGAAATGATAGAAGGGATCCATAGAATGGCAGAAAACGGAGAGATATTGTTGATGGGGGACCTGAATATGTCACATATTGACTGGAGCTCCATTACTGCAGCCACATTTAAGAGCAGGGTCTTTCTTGATGCCCTACAGGGGGACATACCTCAGACATCAAGTGTTGGAACCCACTTAGGAGGGAGCAATCTTAGACCTGGTACTCTCAAACAGGGATGGAGAGAGGATCTCAGATTTAGAAGTGGGTAGCCATCTGGGAACAAGTGATCACCAAACAGTGTGGTTCACTAAAAATACAGCTGTAGAGTCAAGCCATACAAAGGCATGGTGTTGGACTTTAGAAGTGCTGACTTTGGCAAAATGAGAGAGTGCCTCAGAAAAGCACTAAAACAGGCAAGAAGGAGGGGTGGAGAAAAAATTGGGAAAAATCAAAACTGCCATCACAGACGCAACAATCCTTTGTGTAAAACAAATTAACAAAACAAAACAAAGGAAAAAGCCACTATGGTTCTCACAAGAGGTTGCAGGGAAGGTTAAGGAGAAAAGGATAGCATTCAGGAAATATAAGGAAACAAAATAGGAACACGACAGAGAACTATATCAGTTAAAACAGAAGAAAGCAGGGAAGGCAGTCAGAATAGCAAAGGCCCAAACTGAGGAAAAGGATAGCCAACTCTGTTAAGAAGGGGGATAAAACCTTTTATAGGTACATGAGGGAGTGAAGAAAGTCTAACGGAGGGATAGTGAGGCTTAATAAAGGAGAGAGAATGTGGGCAGACGGTGACAATGAAAAAGTAGGGATAATGAGTGAATACTTCTGATCAGTATTCATAAAAGAATAGGGGGAGGTACCTAAACCAAACAATAGAAACACTCTGGGTAGGGGGGTCGATACCAGTTCATTCACAGAAGAAAGGGTTCTGAAAGAACTGTTACAGCTAAAGGTGAACAAAGCAATGGGGCCTGGTGGGTTCACCCCAGAATTCTAAAAGAACTAAGGGTAGAACTAGTGATGCCACTAGCTACTCTCTTTAACAATTCATGGTAGGATGTGGTGGTACCTGAGGACTGGAAGAGGGCAGATGTGATTCCACTTCACAAAAGTGCGAGCAGGGCAGAGGCAGGAAACTACAGACCTGTTAGTTTGACCTCAGTGGTAGGGAAAATGATGGAATCACTTCTGAAGGAAAGAATTGTTGAGTACCTAGAGGCCAGTGGGGCACAGGACCCAATGCAGCATGGATTCACTGTGGGAAGGTCATGTCAGAGATGAATCTAATAGATTTCTTTGACTGGGTGACCAAAGTAGTAGACCAGGGAGGCACTGTGGACATGGCCTACTTAGATTTTAGCAAGGCAGTTGATGCAGTCCCACACAAAAGATAAATAGGCAAGTTAGCCAGCCTTGGAGTGGGTCCCAAGGTGGTAGCATGGGTAACAAACTGGCTGGACAACAGGACGTAGAGGGTAATAGTAAACAGAGTCCACTCTGAAGAAATGGAGTATACTAGTGGGGTACCATAGGGTTCAGTACTGGGACCAGTCCTCTTTAATGTCTTTATAAGTGACATTGCAGAGGGACTGGATGGAAAAGTATGTATTTGCAGATGACAGAAAGGTCTGCAACAGGGTTGATACACAAGGTAGGGTAGAAAGGATGAGAAGGAACTTGGCAAGGTTGGAGGAATGGTCAAATGTCTCGCAGCTTAGATTCAATGCAAAGAAGTGCAAAGTAATGCACCTGGGAAACAAAAACCCAGGGAAAGAACACACAATGGAGGGGGGTTAGATGCTAGCAACTACAATTATTTGTCAATGCCGAATGTTGATTGCTTATATGTGCTGTTTAGGTATTTGGAAGTGAGAGTACCATGCCTAAGAAACTGTCATGTGCTCCCTGCCCCAAGACATCCACTGTGTCTTTCTATTCAGTATTCACACAAGGGGAAGGGGGGAGGGGCAAGGGACACAGCAGTACAGCAGTTGCAAAGGCTATAGGCCGGTCAGCCTCACTTCAGTAGTGGGGAAGATCATGGAGACATTGGTTAAATAAAGGATAGTGGGGCATGTAGTAGCCATCGGAGCCCAGGACCATAGGCAACATGGACTCACAGTGGGGAGGTCATGTCAGACAAATCTGATTGATCTCTTTGACTGGGTGACAAAGGAAGTAAATTAGGGAGGGGCAGTGGACAATGCTTACCTTCATGTAAGCAAAGGCTTTGACACCGTCCGACATGAAAGGGTGATAAACTAGCTGAGTAGGCTGCACATGGGGAAAAGGGTGGTAAACTGGGTTAGAAACCGGGTAACAGCAGGAGGCAGAGAGCAGTGGTAAATGGCGCGCAGTCTGGGGAGAGGGCGTGAGCAGTGGGGTGCCACAGGGATTGGTGCTTGTGCCAGTCCTGTTCAGTGTCTTCATTAGTGACACTGCAGAAGGACTGAAGGGAAAGGTCTGCCTGTTTGCAGATGATACCAAGATCTGTAAGACAGTGTATACCCCAGAGGGGGTGGAGAAAATGAGGAGGGACCTGGGGGAAGCTTGAGAAATGGTCTGAGGGCTGGCAAATGAAGTTTAATTCACAAAAGTGCAAAATTATGCACCTGGGACACAGAAAGCCTGTGGAATGGTACAGGATGGGGGAGGGGAGGGAGTTGCTGACAATCGCAAAGAAGGAAAGAGATCTGGGGGGTTGTTATTTCAGATTACCTAAAAATGTCAAAATGGTAAGGCAGCTGGGAGGGCCAGTGACATGCTGGGGTGCATAGGCAGGGGATCACCAGCATAAGGAGGGAGGAAGTGATGCCATTATATAAAACCATGGTCAGGCTTCACATGGAGTACTGCGTGCAGTTCTGGAGGTCACACCTTCATAAGGATATTATAAGGCTGGAGATGGTCCAGAGAAGGGCGAATGAGATGGTAGAGTTTGCAGCACAAGACTTATGAGGAGAAATTAACGGACCTCATTATGTACTGAGTGGAAGAGAGGAGGGAAAGAGGGGATAGGATAGAAACATTCAAGTACCTCAAGGGTATGAATATAACTTCTGAGAAGCAGGAGACAGCTGTTATAGGCATATGTGCCAGCTTCTGTGTGATATTCTTTTGTTATTCTACATCTGTAATCTCCAGTATTTCAGGAACCACATGACCACACTGCCTTCTGTAGGCAGTTTTATGCTGGTGTATGCCTGGTATCAGATGGCAGACAGAGAGCTCACCAGATTGTGCTGCCATTTGAACAACTTCATATAGTGTTCTTTTACTGGTAAGCATTTTGGAAAGCTGGTGAAGGTCTCACAAGTTTTTTTTTTTTTACTTTTTTCCCCCTGACCTGTCTGCCACCTTATCCTCCGCTCGTTCATGGCTCGCCGGCTTCTGTCCCCAAATCAGCCACCCCCCGATACCCCGTGGCTTACCCCCCACGGTGGGGGCCTGCGACATGGGAGGGAATGTCCCGGGCACTGTAGTTTAGGTCGGGGGTCGGCCTGGGGACACATCGGAAGCCGCGGCAGGCTTCATTCATGGCGGCAGGCGCTCTGCTATTTTCCGGTTTTCTGCGGAGGTGGGGCCACGCCTCACGTCACCACCCGCCCCGCCTCCAAGGAACACGTAAGCCTCGGGTGCTTGGGCACACCCCGGCCTCCGCCGGGGTCCCCAGTCACACTGATCACTACCGCACCCTCCCCGGAGTGGGAGGCTGCCCTCGGGTGCTCGGTCTACTCCCCCCGTCGCCTCTCCGACGACCGGGTCCATTCCCGAACCCAGGTCATCAAGTGCCGCAAGTGGAAATCCTTACCACATGCAGCGGGACGGCTTTAGGTCTCACAATTTTTATTATGATTGTATCTCCTTATGTCTGTCTCCTTTGGTCGCTCCATCCCTACACCCCATCAGTCATCAGTGGCCACACCTGCAGCCTTCTTCTTGCCAAGGTGGTGGGTGAGAAACATAGAAACATAGAATTAGACAGCACATAAGGACTGCTTGGCCCACCTAGTCTGTCCATTTCCCTACGTGATGGATAAGCTGCAGATTCTAGTTAAACAGCTTACTTCCTCCTACTTCCCAGTAGAACTGTATTATGTCTGTCCGTGAGCAATTGCCTTCAGAGTCTGTGAAGTCCGAAGTCCTTCAGTGCCATTTATTGGTCATCTTCCAACATAGGCGAGGCACTGCCAGCTGAAAAGTAACTCAGGGCAAGCAGGTTTCAAAGTGGGAAGAAATGGAGTGAGCAAGAATCAAGTACTCATTCAGGTGCGGCGTAGATTTTAAGATTAGCATACTAGTGTGGACTCTGCAAATAGAATCCCAGCTCTTTAAGCAGCCTTTTGAAGAGTAAAGGCTTCTCAAAGCACTGGGGTTGTGTTTTTTGTACTGTAAGTGGCCTGTATCTAATTTGGTAATTTACAGTCTGCCCAAGTGTTCTCTACCTACTTGTAACTCCTGCCTGTATATGTTACTGCATGTCTTATTCTGCCTGCGTCCATCAGGACCCCCTTGTAAATGAGCTTGATTAATGAATCTTTCCTGCAATGAACTTGAATCTACTCCACTTCCATAGCACTATTGATCTCTGTTGACCCCCTACTTCCCCTTTTTCTAATATACCCCTATGTTTATCCCATGCATGCTTACTTTCCCCTGCCATTTCAGGTTCCACCACTTCTCTTGGCAGTCTTTTTAAGGTATGTCCCTTGTTTTGGGTGCTCATCCTCATTTGAAGGAAACTCCCAACTGTACCCTCTTTACCCCAGTGAGGTACTTTGTAGATCTTGATCATGTCACCTCTCGCCCTCCTCTGTTCGAGTGTAGATGTTGAGATTCTTCTGCCTTTCCTTGCAGGGATTCCTGTGAACATTCTGAACCATTTTAGTTGCCCTAGAAACATAGAAAAATTGAAGTTGATGGCAGATAAGGACCACAAGGCCCATCTAGCCTGCCCATTTCTTCTTCTGCCTTAAGAATGTGCCATAGGCCTTTGCTCTGTCAATGGCCTATGTATTCATTCACATCTGTGTCGCTCCCTTATGCATATCCCATGCCTGTTTGATGCCCTGCACTGTATTCATATCCACCACTTCCTGAGGTAGGCCATTCCATGCATCCACCACCCTTTCTGTGAAAATGAACTTCCTCACATTGCCCCTTAATTGGCCTCCTAATCTCATGCTGTGCCTTCTTGCCCTTCTATTTTTCTTATATTGAAACATGTTGGACTCTTTCACATTGTTAATGCCCTTAAGGTGTTTCAATGTTTCAATTATATCACCTCTCTCCCTCCTTTGCTATAGGGTATACATATTGAGTTCAGTTAATCTGTCCTCATATGTTTTTTTGATGCAGTCCCTGCACCATTTTGGTTGCCCTTCTCTGGACTGCCTTAATTTGGTTAAAGTCCTTGTGAAGGTGTGGCCTCCATTTCTGCACACAGTACTCCAGATGGGGTCTAACTAGTGTCTTGTAAAGAAGGATTATTACCTCCCTCTTCTGACTTGTGATACCCCTGCTAATACACCCCAACATCCCTCTAGCCTTACCTACTGCTTTAGAGGTCTGCTTGGATGATTAAGTCATCGGTGATGACGCCACGTCTTTTTCTTCCCTTGTGACTGCCAGCAACTCCCCTCCCAGCCTATAGGTGGCATCAGGGTTTCTCTTCCCTATGTGCATGATCTTGCACTTCTTTGCATTAAACCCCAGTTCTCACTCTTCTGACCATTTTGCTAGTTTATCCAGATCTCTTCTCATTCTGCACACACCATCTGGATCATCTACTCTGTTGCAGATCTTGGTGTCATCTGCAAACAGACAAATCTTACCCTCCAGTCCATCTGCAAGGTCACTGATGAAGATATTAAAGAGGACTGGCCTCAGGACTGGTCACTGGGGTACCCCACTTTGGACTTGCATCTCTTCTGACTGTATACCGTTTACCACCACTCTCTGTTTTCTGCCCATTAACCAGTTTGCCACCCAGTTGACTAATGTCTGACCCACCCCTAGTCTACCCAGCTTATTAATCAATCTACTATGTGGAACAGTGTCAAACACTTTGCTGAAGTCAAGGTAGGTAACAACAACTTCTCCCCCTTGGTCCACCACTCTGGTTACCCAGTCAACGAAATCTATGAGATTAGTTTGACAGGACTTTCCTTTTGTAAACCCATGCTGTCTTGGATCCTGTGCTTCTGTGGATTCCAGGTGTTGCACTATCCTTTCCTTAAGGAGTGTCTCCATAATCTTGCCTACCACTGAGGTAAGACTGGCTGGTTTATAGTTCCCTGCCTCCTCCCTGCTACCACTTTTGTGGAGTGGGATCTCATAAGCCCTTCTCCAGTCTTCTGGGACATCTCCTGTACTCAAAGACTCACTAAACAGTTCTGATAATGGCTCAGCTAGTTCCACCCTTAGCTCCTTTAGTACCCTGGGATGTATGCCATCAGGTCCCATTGCCTTGTCCATCCTGAGCTTATTAAACTCTTGTAGGACTCTTTCTTTTGTGAAGGGACTAGTGCACACCTCCCTTCCCCCTGTGTCCATGGTGTAGAGCTGTGGCCCTGCCCTACCTTCTCTTCAGTAAATGCTGAGCAGAAGTATCTATTTAGGATAAATGCTTTTACATGGTCCTCCTCCTCCTCTTCACATGCCTCTGTGACAACCCACCTCTCCCTCTGTGCAGAAACAGCTTTTAGAGAGGTGTCTGTCCTCGGGTATTCGTTGCCACCAGCTGGATTCATACAGCGCCAACCTTCAAGTTCACAAACCTGAATAACCAAACGTGCAATTACACAATTTAAAGTACGGTAGTGTGTCTCTCGGGTGGTGGATGCTACACAGAGTTTACCTCAGACAGCGGAAACCAAATATTACCTGAGAAAAATGACATCACAGTCACAAATGTTGAGCAAATAAATAGCTTTTTACTTAACAGAAAGTGCACTGAGCATTTACAGGATATATATTTACAACACAAGAGAATAACACTCATAGAGGAAAAGTAAACAGATGTTTTTAAATAACAGATGGCAAAAGAAGAAGTTTCACTGAAATATGCTATTACTAAACTTACTCTTCCTTGTCCTTACAAGAGGCACTGGACCCTATTCTAACTGCCAGCTCCCACGGATATACTGTAGCTACAAGGTAGGCTCCAAACTTATGTTTCCCTGTCCAGCTTCCCCAAAGCAAGAGAGAACATTCTCTGTTTTTCAGAAGGTTATATATTCTCTTGAGAATAGGTCATTCCTATTCTTCCTTTGAATGCACCAACCAACTAACATGTATGTATTTTATTGTCCCAATCAGAGTGAACACCTATCAATGACCAATTATATTCCCTTTTCACCTTAAGTTTATATTTGAATGATCCAATCCATTCATACTGCCCTGTGTATGTGTCTGCACATCTGTGTGTGTATGGAGATGTCCACTCGAGATTTATGACCCAGCTCTAATCTAGAAGCTAGGAATTCCACAAGCTGGATGCAGCTGGACACAGGATTTTAGCCTGAGTGTATTTTTTTTCAAACTGCTAAAAAAAATAAGGCACCTACAGAGTCCAAACCATTAACTCTTTTCTTCCCATTTCTGTCATAGCCCCCAAATCCACTACTCTGTACAACCTCCACCTTATGTCCTTTCTGAAGTGTGGACTCTAAAACTGGACACAGTACTGCAGCTGGAGATATACCACGGAGTGAGACAATGGCAGAACAAAATCCCTCCGCCTCCTACTGGAGATGCCACTCCTTATGCACCCCAGAATCCAATTTGCCCTGCCCATAGCCTTGTGACACTGTACTGCCATCTTGAGGTCCTCTGATATAATAACCTCAAGGACCCTTTCATGTCTAGTGAGTATCAGTTACCTCCCCATCCTATACCCAGCATTGGGGATCCTATGCCCTAGGTACATGATTTTACACTTGTTGGCATTGAACTCCAAGTATGTAAGAAAATGGAATTGATTTGAATGAATTGCAGGCTTATGGTTCTCAAAAGAGGTGGCTGTGAAAGTCAGGAAGAAAAAGATAGCATTCCGGAAGTATAAGGAAACACAGAAGGAGCAGGACAGAGAGCTGTACCAGTTAAGGCAGAAGGAAGCAGGGAGGGAAGTCAGAATAGCAAAGGCCCAAACTGAGGAAAAGATAGGCAACTCAGTTAAGAAGGGGGATAAAACCTTTTATAGGTACATCAGCGAGAGTAGAAAGACAAAGGGAGGGATAGTGAGGCTGAATAGAATGAACAGTGGGTGGGCAGAGGGGGACAGTGAAAAAGCAGGAATACTGAACGAATATTTCTGCTCAGTATTCACAAAAGAGGAGGGGGAAGTGCCTAATCCAATTAACAGAAGTGCTCTTGATAGGGGGGTTGATCCCAGTCTTTCACAGAAGAAAGGGTTCTGCAAGAACTCCTAAAACTGAAGGTGGACAAAGCAATGGGTCCTGATGGAATTCACCCCAGAATTCTAAAAGAATTAAGGGAGGAACTAGTGAAACCACTGGCTACTCTTTTAATAAATCATGGGAGGATGGTGTGGTACCGAGGACTGGAGGAAGGGATATGATTCCCCTTCACAAAAGTGGGTCCAAGACAGAGGCAGGAAACTACAGACCTGTCAGTCTGACCTCTGTAGGGAAAGTGATGGAGTCACTTCTGAAGGAAAGAATAGTCGAGTACCTAGAGGCCAGTGGAGCACAGGACCCAAGGCAGCATGGGTTCACAGCGGAAGGTCATGACAGACTGAATCTAATAGATTTCTTTGACTGGGTGACCAAAGTAGTAGACCAGGGAGGGGCTGTGGACATGGCCTACCTAGACTTTAGCAAGGCATTTGACACAGTCCCCACACAAAAGATTAATAGTCAAATTAACCAGCCTGGGAGTGGGACCCAGGGTGGTAGCCTGGTAAAACATTGGCTGGACAACAGGACACAGAAGGTAATTGTAAATGGAGTCCATTCTGAAGAAAGGGGGTTACTAGTGGGGTACCGAGGTTCAGATCAGTCCAGTCCTTTTTAATGTCTTCATCAGTGACATTGCAGAGGGACTGGAAGGAAAAGTATGCCTTTTTGCAGATGACACAAAAATCTGCAACAGGGTTGATACACAAGGAGGAGTGGAAAGGATGAAAACGGACTTGGCAAGGTTGGAGGAATGGTCAGAAGTATGGCAGCAAGGATTCAATGCAAAGAAGTGCAAAATAATGCACCTGGGAAACAAGAACCCAGGGGAAGAATACACAATGGGTGGGGAGGTAGTAACAACAACAAAAAAGGAAAGAGACCTGGGAGTAATCATATCAGATGACCTTAAGGTTAGCAAGCAATGTGAGAAGGCAGTAGGGAGGGCTGGGGGTATACTAGGATGTATAGGGAGAGGCATCAGCAGCAGAAAACAGGAAGTTGTTATCCCTCCGTACAGACAGTTGGTGAGATCCCATCTGGAGTACTGTGTCCAGTTCTGGAGACCCCATCTCTGCAAGGACATAGACAGTATAGAGGTAGTCCAGAGGAGGCAACTAAATGGTGCAGGGTCTGCAAGAGAAGCCGTGATGAGGAGAGACTAAAGGAGCTTAATATGTATACCTTGAGGAAAGAAGGAGGGGACATGATAGAAACTTTAAGTACCTCAGTAGAATCAACAAAGTCCAAGAGGGTAGCATTTTTCAGAAAAGAGACTTGCAAGAACAAGGGACACAATTTAAAGATAGAAGGAGGGCGGTCAGGGGCAGTGAGGAAGTATTATTTCACAGAGAGGGTAGTGGATGCATGGAACAGCCTTCCTGAGGAGGTTGTGGGGTCTAAAACTGTGGGAGAATTCAAAAATGCATGGGACAGACATAAGGCAATTCTTGTGGGGGGTAGGAAGAAATAGGCTGTTGGTTAACTAGGATCTGCGGCCTATCCTGTAGGTAGGGAAATGGGCAGACTAGATGGGCCTAGCAGTCCTTATCTGCCGTCAAAGTCTATGTTTCTATGTTTCTATGTTCTAAACAGCTTTTCAGGGAGTGTGTGTGTGTGTGTGTACTCTAATACTATAAGGATTTGCTTTTGATTGGGTATAATGTGCGAACAGACTAACCCTGTTCCCCACACCATGTGCTATATCAGAGATAAAGAGCCCAAATAGCACTGGGCCAAGCATTGAGTCCTGTGGCACCCCGCTTGTCACTGCTCTGGGTGCCGAGAGCTACCCCACCAGCACCAGCCTCTGCACCCTGCCCTGTAACCAGTTCTCTATCCATTTAGTCAGACCACTTTCCACCCGTACCCCTCCTTCTCCTCACTCTTCTGTTTGGCCTGTGTCCCTCCTCCCATTAGTCCGCACCCTTTCTCGTTATTGTTACCGGGTGGTGGTGCCTTCTGTATTACACTCAGACTGCTATGCCTGCCCCCTTCCAGGGTTACTTCACCTCTGCCATTGCCTATATCTAGGGCAGTGAGCTCAGATTCCCCTGTCTGGACCTTTCTACCAACCTCAGTCTTTTGACTCATTTGTTTAAATCCACCTTAATAGAGATATACCCCTCTAATCCTGGCTTTTTTTTTTTCATTTTTCATAGGGCTACGGTCGACTTGGTCATACTGACTGACTCCCCTAGCCCTGCCCCTGACATCAGGCTTACCTGCTCACCTTCATGGATTACCCTCATGCTGGGGTGGTGAGGAGCTTCCCAGCTCAACCCTCTGGAGCAGGATCTAGTTGAGGAGGCGCCATTCTGGATGAGCAGGGGGTTCGGAAGCTCATGTTGCCTGACTGTAGCCCATTTTCCACTTTTCTCCCCTTTAGGGATTGCAGGCCTGCAATGACGCTTAGGCACAGTGTGCCAACATCTGCCATACTCCACTACCCTTTACTACACTCCTGTAGTCGTATCCGCGGTTGTCACCAGGGATCGCTACAGAGTGGTGGGTCCCTGGATCCTGCCCCAGGATAGGAGAGCAGTCCTCTAGATGCTTAATCCTATCCCTCCCTTACCAACTCCTGGTGGCCCGGGCTTGTGTCCGAACTGGGTCAACAGCATGGCACGAGGTGTGCCATCCAGAACCTCAACCCTCAGCGCCAGTAGCCTTTTATACACCCTTCCCCTTCCTGCTCCAGTGTTCCCTGTCCCCCGCATACAAGTCACTATTCCTCCCAGACCCTACCCCAGTTAATCAGTAACCCATAATGTTTCATGTGGCAGCAATCCCTTGGCCACTCGAACTCCTGAAGCCTACCCTTCCTCCCCATGCTTGCACACGATACCGGCAGTACCTTCAAGAATGTCACCGACTTTCCCACCCCCTCACACTGCCTGCTCAAGTGCTCAAACCTCCCCCTCACTACTTCCACAGTGTCCCCCGCCAAGTCATTTGTACCCACATGCAACAGTAAATGAGGTTTCTTCCTCCCTCTTGCTGCACGCTTGAGCACTGCCTGCCCTGCCCCTCCTTCTGTCAACCTGGGGACAGCTTCAACCCAAATTTGGCTGTGCCTTCCCCCTTTCTGCCCATTTCACCCATTTCAGAATAGAATCCAGCAGGATGAGTACCCCCGTGCCTCTTACCCCTTTCCCTTCTAATGCCCCTTCAACCACCCCAGTATTCATTCTTCCCTGTTCCTCACCCTCTCCAACTGCACCCTCTGTGACTTCTGTATCTGTACCCCCTATTTCCGCCTCACCCCTTTTCTCTGCCTTTTTCCTCCCATCCCCCTTGAACCCCTTCCCAGCCTGACTACTTCATACTGGGCTTCCCATGTAGACCTCCCCTCCTCCCCTGCTGATTTCCAACCCCTTTTCTATCCCCAATGTTGTCGATTTAGAGCCCCCATTCCCTTCTACCCCGATAGTGATGCCCCTCCCATCTTTCCCCCTTCCCATGGCCTTCTCTCCTTCAGTAACCACCACCTCCTTTACTAGCCCCCTCCTACCCTTTTGTCCTTGCTATCTCTCCCTCATCCTGTTGCCATCCCTCTCATGCCCCGCTTGTCTTCCCCTTCAGTATGTTCCTGCTCCCCCTCTCTGTCCAATAGCAGAGTTTCTGATCTATTCCTAGTCGATACTTGTCCTACATCTGTTCCCCCTATCAGTTTCCCCCTCCTAGTTGTTCCCCTCCCTGCCACCCTTGGTTCCTCCCTACCTGCAGCCATCTGCTCTCTCCCTTGGTACTGCTTGTGTTCTCTTCCTTCTCCATCAGGAGGCCCCCCGCTCTTGCCACAGGCACCCCCTTTCTTCTCCTCTCTTTTCTGCTAGTGCTTCTGATACTGGAGTTGGTTTCAGTCCCTAGTTATTCTTCCTCCATTCCCCTTTGCCATCCCCTATTCCCCCCACAGGATGCCTACCATACTCATCTGCCCTGCCACTTAGACTTTTCCCTAACCTCCACAGTTCCTCCCTCAAACTAGCCAGTCATCTACAGACCATACATTCCCCCATCCTCCAAGCCCAGTCCAGGGTCATGGCAGACCCACACCCTGTACACCCCTCCACCCTTCCAAAGATGCTTGCCCTATTGACATGTGGCATCTGGACCATTTTGGCCCCCATCTCATGTTCTGGGCTCCCAGGTTCTGTACCCTACTACAACTATTAGGCCCCTATTAACTCAAATTCCTGCCCCCCCCACAGTAGTCCGCCTTCTGACCCCTTGCCGACCGGGGTAATTCAGTCTCAATCTCATCCGTTAGATACTGATTTACTGTAGCAGTCCTAAAGCCTCCTTGTCCATTTTTCACCCCTCAGCTACTATACTTTGTTAGCACCTTTTTCTGCCCACAAAGAAATCTGCAGCAGTCCCAACAGATCTCAGTTGAGCTCAGTCACTCCCCCTCTTTCACTTGCTCGATCCTAATCTGTCCAAAACATTGATTTCCGAAAGTGACTGTGCTATTCTGCACCAGAAGCGTGAAAACACATTTCAGTCAGGATGTGAAAAATGACAGCTGTACTGTTCATAAGGTGGTGTGAAAAAATGCCAGTGTTGAAAATCTGGCATGAAAATATTACTAATTTGCGAAATTACAAGGGTGCATGGAAACTGCATAACGCAAGCTTGTAACACAGTAATTTTATGGAGTTTCATCACAAAATTTTCAACATAGGCATTTTAGGACCTCTGCTCATGAGCAGTGTCACTGTGATTTTCTTAATGCGTCCCAAACACTGATTTCCCACAGCGACCGCATTGTTCTGTGCTGGAAGTGCAAAACCACATTTCAGCCAGGATGTGAAAGATTACAGCTGTATTGTTCATAAGGAGGTGTGGAAAAATGGCAAAGTTGAAAATCTGGAGTGAAAATATTGCAAATTTGCGGAGTTACGAGTGTGCCTGGAACCTGCGCAACACATGCTCATAACACACTCATTTCATGGACTTTTGTCACAAAATTTTCCACATAGGCAATTTAGAAACTCTGCTCATGAACAGTGTCACTGTAATTTTCTTAATGTGCACGGAACTCTGATTTCCCACAGTGACTGCGCTATTCTTCGCCGGAACTGCGAAAACACATTTCGGCCAGGATGTGAAAAATGACAGCTGTACTGTTCATAAGGAGGTGTGCAATAATGGCAATGCTGAAAATCTGGAGTGAAAATATTGCAAATTGGCGAAGTTATGGCATGCACAGTAACTGTGCAACGCATGCTCATAAAACAGTTGTGTTCTGGATTTTTCCCACTAAATTTGCAACATAGACTTTTTGAGAGCCCACCTCATGAACACTGGCACTGCCATTTTGTTAATCAGTCCCAAATTGTGATTCCACACAGTGACTGCAAAATCACCTTTCGGGACTGATTAACACCATGACAGTGGTGGAATTCATGAGGATGGGGCCCAGTAACCCCATGTTGAAAATTTGGGTGCCAAAAATTCCATAAAATGCCTGAGATATGCATCAAAGTTGAAAAAACCCTATTTATCCAACTATACAGCTTGCCAGCATTTTCTCAGTTCGCGGTTGGCTTTGAAGAGTGCAGACATGTTCACGGTCCACCGAGGATCATTGCACCATGCTTCAAAGGTAAGTATGGGGTGTGTGGAGGCAGAGTGCACAGAGGGTGGGTGCGGGTTGTGGTAGGGGGCAAGAAGACCACGAGGGATCGTTTTTTTTTTGTTTGTTTTTTTTACACAGGGGATTTGGCATGCTGGGGTGGGCTTCCAGTGTGTCAAATGACTGTTATTTTGGGGTGGTGGCTGTTACCCATGGGGGACTGGGCACCCCTGTCAGCACAAAAGGGGGTGTGCAAGAGCCAAGGGGGATTGGGCACCCCCTCGGCACAAATTTAATTTTTTGGAGGGGCATTATGCCAAAAGATAGTGGGCTCCTCCCCCATCAGCAAATCAGACTGGGAGGGGGGACATAATGTTGACGGGGAATGGGCTCCCCCGTCGGCAACGTGCACTGGGATGGGGACGCAAGCCGATGGGGATTGGGGCCCCCATCGGCAAACAAACACTGTTGTAGGGGGGCACGTGCTGCCAAGGAGGATTAGACACTCCCTTGGCAGTGGGGGCTGAATAATATTGTATGTGAACATGGTGGCAAACTGCAGCTATGTTCACAAACAATATTATAGTACCAACGTTCTACCCAGCAATGACGGGTCACTACCTCATTGCAGTGAATAGCTGACACTGCAATGATGAGGCAGCCCCTGATTGCAGTGGCTGAAACATTTCAAGGTTGTGGCATGCTGGCTGAACTAGTGTCAGCAGCAGTGTGCCACCCCATTGGGGAAAGCAAGCCAAGCCTCAAAAAGCAGTGGGGGCATTGGCCACAACAGTGCCGTGCCTTCACAACCTGCTTCTGCAGCAAGCTGCCTCAATATGTTTCTTGCACATGCACGCAATCAACACAAAAATGGAAAGGGACCTGGGGTAATCATATCAGGTGACCTAAAGGTGGGCAAGCAATGTGAGAAGGCAGTAAGAAGAGCTGAGGGAGTACTGGGATGTATAGAGAGTGGCATCACCAGTAGAAAACAGGAAGTTGTTATCCCTCTGTGCAGACAATTGGTAAGACCCCATCTAAAGTACTGCATGCCGTTCTGGAGACCCCATCTCTGCAAGGACATAGATGGGATGGAGGCTGTCCAGAGGAGGGCAACTAAAATAGTACACCTGAAGACATATGAAGAGAGACTAAAGGAGCTTAATATGTGTACCCTCGAGGAAAGGAGGGAGAGGGGGGATATAATAGAAACTTTCAAGTACCTCAAGGAAATCAATAATGTCCAAGAGGGTAGCATTTTTCAGAAAAACAGATGTGCAAGAACAAGGGTGCACAATTTGAAGATAGAGGGGGGAAGGCTCCGAGGTAATGTGAGGAAGTATTTTTTCATGGAGGGTTGTGGATGCATGGAATAGCCTTCCTGGGTAGACAACCCTGGAGTCAGTTGGAAAAACAATTATGACTGACTTACCACACATTATGACTGATTTTTTAACTAGTTTGAAATTTCTGACTTCAACTAACTGAAGAATATCCAACCAATTTTTTCAACTTTTACCATCATTGAATATTATTATGTAGTAGTTTGTCATACTTTGTAAACTTTGTATCTTTTTTATTACAATTTCGACTATAAAAGCTAATAAAATGTACAGAAAAGTCCCCCTCTCTGAAATCAATGGGGTGCGCACACACACAGCCTTCACTTGCTGACTTCACAAAACAGGGCTGCATGTGCCCACGTGGGGGTGTGTTGGTGGGTTAAGGTCAGGAAGCAGCTCCGTTTTTAGCATTTAGGATTTAGCAGCATTATAACTTCATAAATGGGCAGAAACAAAATGATTTATGTCCCTCAACTCTGGGGTAGGTGAGGTGTTGCATATATTGTATGTTGGAGGGAGCAGCAACTAGTCAGCAGTAGCCATGGGTGTAGGTGGGCATACTCCAAGCACTCCATGGTGTGCAATTTTATTTAATGGGGGTAACAAATAGGCTCTGAACTGCTTTTTTTTTCCATGAAAACTAACAAAGAAAATACTGAAGCTTTCTGTAATTTTATTCATAGGAGTCGAAACTAGAAGGACTGGTCACTAATACTCTCTTTGCATCCCAAGGACAATACAACTTTACAGGTTCTGGGCTGGCATGTGGGTGTCTTAGGGAACAATGCATAGCATTTATATTTACCCATGCATGGCAACAACCACTGTCATGAGATACAAAAGTTGTATTTATTGTGCCAAATGAGCCAATAAACACGGTCCTGGTGTTCATTTGCATATTGTCTGGCTACACCACGGGGGTGTGGGTGGGGGTTAGCAGTGAGTCCACTTGGTATGCAGATCTGAAATCCCTGACTACACCCCTGACAGCAGCTGAGAAGCAGGCTGCTCTTTAAAATGCAGATACGAAGCGCAGTGAAACAAATCGACACACAGCAGGGACCTACTAGAACACAATAACCAGTCAAAACAATAATAAAATGTACTACGTCCCTGAAAGTAACGTGTTGAAGCAGGGCAGTAAAACAGTATACTACATAGGAAAAAAAGCAGCAGTAATACTAGTTACTTAGAAAAGGAACTGTGAGTCTAAAATACACTGTAGGTAGGGCCTCTTAAACACTCCACAGAAGCTAGAAGGTACCCTTTTGCTAACAATGCTAACCATCAATATATGTAAGTTTATTAGTAGTCGTAGAATCTGTGAGACTAAAAACATTTAAAGGGAGGACCCCTAGAAATACCTCCTGTGTGGTATACCAGAACTGAGATGTATCCACAGTTTAAATTTAAAGCTTAAAAAAAACTCATGCATAAAAAAAACAAAAAACAACATTTTCTGACAGTTCCTGAACTTGTTTTGGCTTTCCGCATGTACACTAATGTGTTTTGTAAAATGTTATTCATCTTGCCTTGAGGGCAATGATATTTAGTCTATCCAATTCCTACAGTGGCAAACAACAAACATTTTGTCCATTGAGCCTGAGCCTGATCTGGCCTCTTATGGGTCTGGGAAATCACCAACTGACCACCTGCACCTGGCTTGCTCCATGACCTCATAGGGAGTCTAACTTACTCACAATGCCACCACAGTCAGAGAGCCCAGCTGGGCCACCAGCAGTAGATCGATGATGATCGATCGCCTTGGTTTTTCAAGTTCGACCCCTGGGCCCCATACTCCCCAAGCCCTCAACCAACCAGACAAGCCAGCCCAGTATGCAACAGACATATAGACAGACTGAGTAGTCTGTGTGAGACCATCCTTCTCCTTCCTACTGCCCACTACCTAGCCCTGGTGAGCCTTTCATACACATCCCATACAGTACCTCGCTTACTGTTGTAGCCTGTTGCCAGTTCGGTCAGGTGGCGGGTGATGATTCGGTCACCATTGTTGGGTGGCTCCATGGCTCAGGCTGCCACTGCAGCTCTACTCGGTGGTGGTGCTGGAGTTTGTTTGGAGCTGTATGCTCCCTCCTCCCAGCCCACACAGTCAGTTCCTAACCTAGATCCACGTCCCCACACCAGTACTCCGCACAGTGGAACTAGTGTACCTATCACTCCTCCTCCTCGCCAACTCTGAGGACCTGAGACTGAATGAGAGTCGCCCGACAGGCCCAGCTGATGGGGTCACGGGCTGATCTCAGCCATGACCAGACCACTGACTTGCTGCCATCACACGATTGCTGCCTGACTTTGCTGGAGGACTGACTGGGACCTGCACAGCCACACGCTAGTCTCTCTCTGGGAACCGGACACTTCAGGACAGTGGACACAGTTAACTTATTTTTAAATTAAAGGCCTAACCTCAAAACTTTGTTCCTGCAGAAAAATGCTGCTCACTCCATTGCCAACACACCAACACAGATGCCTCCTCTCCTACCTATGCATGCTCTCCTTGTCACCTCATGCAGCCAGTCACAGACACACTCAAGCTCCTGGCACCTCCTTCTAGCTCTCCTAATTGGTGGATGATCATGTCCAGGAGCCAGGGGGTGCATTTTATTGGCTGTAAGGCTTGGTGCAGGCAGTTGAGGACCGTTAGATATTCGCAGCCCCCCTCCTCACCCCAGGAAAGAAAAAAGAGAAAACACACTGCAGTGCACCACAAAAACAAACCTGGATGGGTTAGGAGTGTAGCCAGGGATTTCAGATCTGCACACCAAGTGGACTCACTGCTATCCCAGCCCCCCTTGTTAGGGTGAGCCCCCCCCCCCCAGGGTGTAGCCAAACAATATACAAATGTACACCAGGACTGTGTTTGTTGGCTCATTTGGCACAATAAATACAACTTTTGTATCTCATGACAGTGGTTGTTGCCATGCATGGGTAAATACAAATACCATGCATTGTTCCCCAAGATACCCACATACCAGCCCAGAGCCTGTAAATTTGTATTGTCCTTGGGATGCAAAGAGAGTATTAGTTACCAGTCCTAGTAATTACAGAAAAGTTCAGTATTTTCTTTGTTAGTTTTCATGGAAAAAGGAAGCAATTCTGAGCCTATTTGCTACCCCTTCCTTAAATAAAATTGCACATCATGGAGTGCTTGGAGTATGCCTTCCTACATCCATGGAATGGGATACGAAATCATCAGCTGCAGTGGATTTCAACTACACTATTTTATGACTGCAATCCAATGCAATTGCAGCTGATTGCAACTGCATTGAATTGCAACTGACTATTTCAACTGCCAACAACTGCTCCAGGGTCTACTGAGGAGGTCATACAGTTAAAAACAGTGGGGGAATTCAAGAATGCATGGGACAGACATAAGGCAGTTCTAGTGGTGGTGGGAGGAAATAGGCTATTTGTTAACTAGGATCTGCAGCTTATCCATTAGGTAGGTAAATGGGCAGACTAGGTGAACCAAGCGGTCCTTATCTGCCATCAAATTCTATATTTCTATGTGGCTTTGGTCAATTCAAGTGCACAAAGTTGCTGCCCAGCAAGAAGTAAGTGGTGTCATGACTACAGTGTGTGGTCATTGGTTTGGACTGTTGAGACCCTTCTAGTTTGAACTGCAATGAGTGTAGCAGTGACACATTCCTGAAATCCCTTTTCAGAATAACAAAATGTTTTTTGCGCCTTTGCACAAGCAAACATAAAGGGGTGCAACTGTAAAATAATCAGTGTAGTCAAACATACAGTATGGAAAGTAAAAAAAAATTAAGTTTAGGGATATATAACTGGTTGAATCATTTAAAATGTGATATCCAAATAGATGCAAGCCATAACTTTCCAAAATGATCTTGGTGAACATAATTTTTCTCACACAAAGAATTAGCACACTTGTACAGGTCATTAGTGTCACAAAAGTCCTTATGCACATGAAGGAACATCAAACGGTTCAGTTCTTTTTGACTCACTGTGGGTTGTAAATAGGACTTGATCCATCACATGGAGCTAAATTATTGTTCTGCTGTTGCATTGGACACTGGAATGATTAGGTATAATTGCTTAGAAGATGGCCTCAGAAAATAACTGGATATCCTTGGTTGACACCCCAAGAAGAGATTCATTTATTTTCTGATAGATTCCGCAGTAAAACAAGAGCCTCCCCGGGGTGCCCCATTTCTTAATGAATCCATGGGAACCCCAAATGTTCAGAATTGGCATCCACCATTTGTCTGTGCTCGTCAAGGTAGCCGCAAAAATAGTATCTGGTCCACTCTCCTCCTCACACCCAAGGCAACCACAAAATAGCACTTTAATTAAAACTAACAGCTGAAAATAACGTTGAAAGCATTCCAGTTCCCAAATAGGCACACAGGCCCAGATACTTGAAAGGGTTGCGCATGGCGTCAACAACCCACTGATGTGCCCTGGCATAATATTCAAAGGGGAAAAGTGTGCTGCATAAATCCCGATGCGCTGGAATGCATCAGTGATGTATGCAGGCACAGGTGGGGAGGGGCGTGCCCATGCATAACCTGCACAGCCTGATATTAAGCCTGGGATGCGCAGAGTCATGCATGCGCAACCCCTACCTGCGCCTGCACAAAGTTAAGCCAAAAAAAAAAAAGGAACAAGTGATGGCCACCCACAGGTGAGCTGCCGCGATTGCAGGGCGTAACACGGCAGCCGCCACCTCTGGTGCCACCCGAGTTCCTGCCGCACCTGGCGGCACCCGCCCCATGCCCCATCGTGGGCATCCCTGGAGCAAAATCCCTCATCCAATATCCCTGCTGGTCCAGTGGACCTCTATGTGCCCAATCGCGGGCATTGTTCCTGAAGAGTAAGCCCCCTGTCCTATATCCCTGGTGGTCCAGTGGACCTCTATGTGCCCGATCGTGGGCATTGTTCCCGAAGAGTAAGCCCCCCGTCCCATATCCCTGGTGGTCCAGTGGACCTCTATGTGCCCGATCGTGGGCATTGTTCCCGAAGAGTTAGGCCCCCTGTCCTATATCCCTGGTGGTCCAGTGGACCTCTATGTGCCCGATCGTGGGCATTGTTCCTGAAGAGTAAGCCCCCAGTCCTATATCCCTGGTGGTCCAGTGGACCGCACTCAGTCAGATTGCAGGCATCAGTAATAGAACCCCCCCCCAAGTTCAATATCCCTGGTGGTCCAGTGGACTGATCGCTGCCCGATTGCGGGCATCTGTAAGTCATCAAATACCCCTACTACCCTGGTGGTCTAGTGTACCCCCTCACCAGCCCTCTGAGCCCCACCGCCCCACTTCCCCCCCGTCAGCTGGTGGGCGGCAGCACCCCACCCGCCTGCTGCCCCGCTGCCCCACTGACCATTGACTGACAGCTCGGTAGGGCTGCATGACCGATGGTTCTGGCGTGAGCCAATGGGCGTGCAATCCATAGCGTACTACTCAGTCCAGATATGAAAGAATGCATTCACATATCTGGACTGAAGTAATATGGTATGAGCTGCATGCCGTGGCTCACGCTGGAACCAATGGGCGGTAGCCTACCGAGCTGTCAGTCAGGGGCGGGCAGGGCGGCAGGTAGGTGGTGGTGCTGTCGCCACCGCTGACGAGGGGAGCAAGGGGCCAGTGGGCGGGTGGGGTGGGGGAACACTAGACCACCAGGGTAGTAGGGTATTTGATGACTTACAGATGCCCGTGATTGGGCAGTGATCTGTCCACTGGACCACCTGGGATATTGGACATGGGGGAGTTCTATTACTGATGCCCGCAATCAGGCTGAGTGCGGTCCACTGGACCACCAGGGATATAGGATGGGGGGCTTACTCTTCAGGACAAATGCCCGTGATCGGGCACACAAAGGTTCACTGGACCACCAGGGATATAGGATGGTGGGGAGGTTACACGAATGCCCACGATCAGCGCGTAGGGATCGATCCCCAACGGCTGCTGCCTGGCAGGGCGCCAGGAGCAAGTCGTCGGGGATCGGTGCACCTGCATGCTAATGGCATGCAAAAATGGGGCTGTAATGAGATGCAAATGGCCCCCTGTGCACCTTGCATAAATTATGGCCCCATTTGCATGTCCCCTTTTGAATATCGCAAGTGCTGTGCATGGCACAATGGCAGTTCACTAGCGCATCTCCATGCTCCACTCTGGCCACTTGCGCTGGCACAGTGCCACTGCGCCATGCACAGTGGGGGTGGCCAGGGTGCAATATTCAAAGCTGCTGCACCATAGCACAGCTCCGTTGAATATCGCCCAGGCCACACCCCTGCTCAACAAAGTTGAGCTGCGACCAGGCTTGTGCCATAGCTTGGTGCAGTTTGAATATCTGGGACACTGTGTTTAGTGACAGAAAGCAGTATCTCTGACACCACTACAGAGCATGAGAGCAGTGGGACATTCTTTTTTTCTATACCACCAATGGACGTCCATCTGCAGTACAGAAAACCAAGAAAATACCACTCCTCTCCTATACACCAGCAGTATCGGAGATACTGTTCTCTCTCTGCAAAGCATCAAAACGTTTCTGAACTGGAATGGCTGCAAATAAAAGATGACATTTAAAACAAAAAATAAACAAACACCCACAATAAATAAGCATATGTTTACATGTTCTAAACATTTCAGAACAAAATCAAACTTCCTCTCTTTTTCTCCAGGGCAGAAGAACTTTCCGGTCTCACCAGCACCCTAAAAATTCCTTCCTTGATAATGCTTACCTTCCCAAATGCCGACATCAGTTTAGACTGCACTTTCTTTTAGAGATCAATTGCAACAGCTCCTTGACCAACTATTAAAATATATGTATATATATGTATATTTTAATTTTTATTTTATTGAAATCTAGGATTACAAATACCTTTGAGCAAGAACTGCTCATTTACAAAGGTTCCACGTCGAAGGAATGGGGGGTATACATACATACAAAGGTCAACATAATACATAGTTACACAATAACAAGAAGTAAGAGATTGAGGCTTAAGAAATTCCAGTAATTCAAAATGTGCCAAATGTTAGGTAGCATGACATAATCAGCCAAGAGCAATCTTGGAAATAAGCACTGTAGGTGAGAGGGAAGGGGGTAAGCAGGCAGAAAGGCCATTGTTGAAGGGTAGAGGGTGAAGATAAGAGCTCTAAAGGGGAGGGAGAGGAGGGATAGAAGTCAGGAAATGCCCAGGGGAGGAAAGGGAGAGGGGGCAAGGGGGTAGGCAGATAGAAGAAGGCAAGGCGGGGAGAGGTAGCTTTCAAGACTGAAGTGGAGGGCAGTGAACGGTGGGCCCTCAATTAGGCGAGGCAGTCACAACAACTAGTTGAAATTAGATGAAGTCGGAGAATATATATATATATATAAAATATTGTCTGTCATACATAAGTACCCTTTGCCACAATCCATGCTCACACACTCTCTCTCCTTCACCATACCGCGATTGTAAAAAACTTCTGTTGGGGGGGAAGTAAACAAAGATGAAATTTGAAAAACAACCAAATTAAACATACACTGCATGATGACAGGGCATGGGGTAAATAAACAGATGGCTATGGGGGGGGTGTAACTGCAGTCAACCATTTTTCACTTCAGACTAGGGAGTACTAAACTCTGTAGCTCATCCAGGCAGAGGAACTATTTTATTACAAAACTGGTATTAAACTAACAGTTCATTAACTATTTTTTTATGGTGCCCATCTTCTAAGCACAATAATACCCTCCAGAGTGGGTGGTATTGGGCTATACTGGGCCTTCCAAACACTAAAAGGACCTCCCCTGCAGCATCTGACCTATTTATGATCCTGGGCGGTCAGGTATAAACCAATAGTACTCATCCTGGAGGGTATTACTGCTTACTTCAATTTGTGCACTCCAATAAGTAACAAGTGTACTCCAGACACATTGAGTAGCAGTTCCCTCGTTGTGGAGAGCTTGGTCACAGTCTTAATTTTGCACATTTTTGATTGAGAATTGTGCACACATAGTGTGTCTAAAAGCATTACAAGCTGTACTTTCAGCCCCTTGAAATTGATGTCCCTGACATATGGAGTTCTGAATCAACTTCAAGAGACTCAAACAGACTTGATTGATTGACTGCTCTAATAGTAAGTATCAATTGTATTTAGAGTTTCTTGTTCAAACTGATCCTTTATCCTGTTGATGAGAATATTTAGTACTTCAAAATACTCCTTCCTGAAGTAGCTATAAGATGAGGTAAAGATGTAAGGTTCAGAACCTTCATCATAGCACCTTGGTGGTCTTGTTCTTGGTGGAATTGGTGGATCACTGAGACCTTCACTTTACTTCATAGTAATCATGTAAAATGCCTCAAACTCTATATTTGATTTAATTATTTGCAAGTAATCAGTGGTTGAAGAGAAGATGTTCATCACATCAGCTGAAATTTCCTTTGTTTGTATATAAGGTGCCAGGCTCTCAGTGGCTGAAAATACCTTCAGCCCCAGTTTCAAACAGAAGGTCATCTCAAATTTGCTCATTATGGCAATCATGTTAGGTGCCTGGTTTATTGCTTCTGTCCTCCAATACTTGTTCCAGAGTCTCCAGGATATAGTCATAGTAGTTGATGACAGCCTCGCTGTTCCTGCAGTCCATCTTGTTGGGCAGAGTGGTTTTAAGGTTTGGGATGGATGTTTTTGGTCACTTGCAAAAGCAGCTCTGATTTTGTCAAACAATGCAAGATTCTTTGGTGATGATTGAATTATGTTATAAAATTCACAGCACGGATTTAAGCATTTCTCATACTACTACAATACTTGGCAGCATCTTACAGGCATAGATTCAGCCTGTGGTTTAGACATTGCAGTGACAAAGCAGAAGGGTTTTCTTCCTTATTGCGAACATGTACACCAACAAACAAAATACATTTGGACTAGGTTTCTTTGGTTACTAAATATTAATTCTCTACTGAGCAACCTCACTGCAACAGACTGGCCAGCCTTCTTCATTGCCCCAAGTATTGATTTGGCCCTTGCACTGTTCCACTCTACATTTTCCTCTTGTCTAGGAAAAGCATGCCCCCTATGGAAATCCAAAGTGAAAACCTTCCAACACCCTCAGATTATCACCAACATCCTGAATTATGCAAGTCTGGAACCTTGCATGGGCCCATTACAAGCTGTCCCACTCTGCTTTTGATCTGATCTCTTACAGAGCACTGAGAAATAAGTGTACAAAGGCTGTCTAGGCTGTGCAATCTCATTATTTTAATGTCAACCTTCACACTAACCTTAATTTTCTGCCCAGTCTGCTCCCCTAATTATTTTGGTAGGTGGTTCACCTATGTCTGACCCCACATCCATCGCTGCTGTCTTCAACAAGTTCTTCACAACCTGTGCCCGTCTCTCCTCCCCCATCCTAGCTCCTCTCTTTCCTCTCCTCCTTCCTCACATCCCTCTCTGGGTTGCTACTTTCCCCAGTCACCATTCAGAAAACTTTGCTCTCACTTTCTCACTCAACCTGTCTAAGTCTAGCCTGAATGGACTGAACCCCAAGCTCTGCCACCTCTCTGCTCCTGCCACTGCAGCTTCCCTTACTCACTTTCTTAACCTCTCCTTCATCCTCTGAGCCTTTCCTCACTCCTGCAAGTTGACTAAAGTTATTCCACTTCACAAAGGTGGCTATCTCTCCTCCCCTTGCAACTTCCATCCCATCTACTACCTCTCTTCCCTCTCTAAGCTCCAAGAGAAACTGACCCACTCTAGACTCCATGACTTTTCATCCTCCAATTTCCCCTCACCCTTCCAGTCTGGTTTCTGAAAGCACCATTCCACTGTCTCCTCCTCATTGATATTGTCTTCTCTGGGATGGATCAGGGGCTTATCATGGCTGCATTATTCATCAAATTTGCAAAAGCCTTCAACTCAGTGCCTCATCCTCTCCTCCTGGACAACTTAGGATCTGCTGTCCTCTCTGCCACTGCTGTTTGGTTCCATTTGTACCTAATGGGCAGATAATAATTGGTTCATGTTGGAGGTGCCTTGTCTTGTCCCCTTCCCTTCCAGGCTGAAGCCCCTCAGGGATCCTTCCTAGGCCCCATTCTTTTTTCCATCTTCCTCAATGACCTCCCCACTGTCTGTGTCAACCTGCATATCAACATGTATACAGATGACATGGTCATCTTCACCTCTGGTCCCTCTGCTGAAGCTGTGGCAGACTTACTTCAGGAAAGATTTCAGCAATATAGTGTATGGTGGAATATTATTCTCCAATGAAATTGGTTTGCTGTAAAAAGCCATTCTGCTGCAGTAGTGACATCCGTAATGCAGCAGAATGTGTTTTCATTCTGCTGCACTATGGACATCACAGAACACCGATCACACAGAATCAGCAAGCTAAACCAGATAACATTTATAGTGGCTTTAATATGATCACCTGAACTTGCACATTTTTAGAACTGCAGGATTACCCCAGATGTGTAGCAATAAAATAAAATGCAGGATCAACCAGATATCAAAACATTACTTGCAAATCAAGCCTCCTTGTGGTCATCACATCTCGCTTAGTGAGGAAACCGGCTGCAATGATTTTTTGTTTTAAAAATCCCATCCACCACCCAATTAGCAACCAATCGAATGCTGTGTTATCAAATGATGGACGTCTGTTACTTAACAACCTCAAATCCCCACTCTAGCTAACACCCTAACAGCATGTGTTTGCTGTTAAAACGATCAGTTTGAATTTCTAATTTCTGAATAAAAAAGGCATTTGTTTCATTAAAGTGTGGCACCACACACTATATAGAATAGCGGACGGGAAACTATGTGCATAACTGTGTTGTGCCACCTCGAGATCTGATTCCCATGGACCTCTCAAGCTTCAGTCTTGAGGTCAGAGGGAATCAGAAACCCTTGGTGGCAGAACACACTAGTTGTGCATAGTTGACCATCCACAATCCTATATATTCTTCACTGGTTTCAATCTGACCAACTCCAAGTCAATACTAAGAAGACAGTGTCCATGATCTTTGGTTCCAGTCAGAAACTGGCTAGACTCACTGCCCCCTGGTCTTCACTACTCTGGATGGCTCCCCCCCCCCCCGACGAGTTTCAGTCATGCAAGTACCTGGGAGTGTGACTTGACAGTAATCATGACTTGTCAGCCCACATTGATACCATCCACGCTAAGCTCCATCCCAAGCTTAATGCCTTATATTGTAACAAAGACTACGTATCTCCACAAATCTGCAGGGAGCTTGTTACCAAAATAATGCTCCCTGTCTTTGACTATGTGGTTGTAGTCTATGTTACTGCTTCTTCCACTTCCCTTGCTAGACTGGACACTTTCTCAACTCCTGCCATTTGTTACCTCCTCCTTGCACTCACCACTACTCATTGTATTCTTCCTTAGCCATCCCTTCCCTGCTGTCTCACTGTCAGGCTCACTGTGCCTCTTTCATTTCCAAATACTGGTTTGTTTCCCTTCCTTCTTTCCTCTCTTCTCTCATATCCCAGCTTCCCCCTGCTTCATACTCCCTGTGTTCCAGGGATCATTGCACTTTTGTCACTCCTCACTCCTGCTCCTCTTCTGGACAAATTGCCTTCTTCCTATCACCTTCCCTCACTCTGGAGCAAACGCCTCTTCTACCCATCTCTCCTCTGTATCTGTCTCCTTCAAGCGCCAGTTGAAACTTCAATCCCTCCCCATTTCTTTCTGTTTCTTTTCCTCCCGAAATCTTGATGGCAGAATCTTTTTCCATTCCACATTACTGCTCTTGTTCTATTATTGTTGTCAGTTTATGCACTGATGAATGTTCTCTGCACTTTCCTTCTGTACATGCAATTTTTTCATTATTTATTCTAATTTATGTATAATATTGTTGCTTTGATGCTATGTTACTTGTATTTCCACTGCGTGTTCCACCTTGGCTCAGTGTGCCTTTCCCAGTTACCAATTTTCAAATAAATACATACATACAGTACCTACCTACCTATTAACCTACCTCACTGTTCCTGCCTTGAAATGTTGATGCTCCATCATGCGCTCTGCCTGTTCTCTAAAGTTTTGAAGGTCAACCCCAAGCTGAAGTAACAAATCTTGCATACTACTTATCGGGCATTGTGCATCTGCCTGTTCAATTTCATATAGACCAAGTAAGTTCATATGCTATGTAATCATTGTTCACCCACCACATGCAAAATGTGAGTTGCTTATGACCAGAAATGTTCTAAGTCTCATCAACATGGATGGCAAAGACACCTGGCTCTTTAATCTACAGCCTGAGTTCATCCAAAGCTTACTAATATATCTCTTGTATTTTCTTATTCAAGATATCATGAGATGCAGATTTCTTGGAATTGATCCAATATGTAAATTGCTCCCCAAATATGTGGTTCTCACCTAGAAGACTTGGTGCCCTCCTGAAGTTGCTTTCTTTACCTGTGCTACCTTGAATGGCAAGTCGTTGTCGGGCCATAAATCTGCTGGACATGGAAGTAGTCCAACAAGCATTTTTGGCACAGGACTTGTTTCTTTGCTTTGTTGGTGCTTAATGATGATGACTACTGTCTTCAGATTTTATATTTTCAGTGCACACTCACAATCAAGGTTGGAATTTTCATGAGCATTTAGCAGTTTACTACCATGTTTCCGGTTATTGAACCCTTTACTCGTAAAAGCTTACTCTCCACATTTTGACCAAGTATCACCTGGTGATCAACTTCATCTGCATTGTGTAGTGGTAAACATTGCAGAAAGTAAATATTTATGCTCTATACAAATAATCCACCTCTTGTATCAGGAATTGTGAAAAAATCTGAGTCTGTGTTTTGGTCCTTCACCATAGTATCTCACAGTTGACTCCACTGAAACATGCAAGCGAACTGAGTTTGTTGGTAAAATATTCTGACAGCACTGAAGGAAGCAGGAAGTGTCATCCAAAGGCATGATGTACACCTCAGGAATGGCCACCTCAGGAATGGCCACCTCAGGCATGTCCACTTCAGGGATATTCACTTCACGGATGGTCAAGTCTTCAAAAAAAAAAGTCATGCTTTGAACTAGTTTCAGCAATGTTGTAACTGTTATATTCCAGTTCAGCGGCACATTCATTGAGGTAAATAAAAGTACAAGAAATATTTCAAATTAAAATGAAGCTTCTCTAGGGTACAGCCAAATTTATACCAAGCATAATAAAATACACTTGGGCCAACCATAAGCTTAATGGAAAGGAGCGAAGGAAACTTTATACTTAAGGGACTCTGATTTTCCCTTTCACTCTCTGAATGGACTTCTAGGGCTGTACTAACATGACTTGTGATTAAAGGATTGCTGTTGTGTTTACTCTTTTTGATGTGTGCAGTAGACATGAAATTCATAATCGATGTTTGGGTCCGACAGTGCTATTCGAGTGCCATTTTAGAAATGGCATGTGTAGAGTCTCGTTAAATTCTTTTAAGAAAATAATTTTGTAATAGTGCCTTCCCTAAGCTATCTTTGCTGGAATACAGGTGGCTCGCCCTACTGTTTCTGCAAACCAAGATAGCCCTGCTCAGCAAATGGAGATCCATACAAGTCCCCACAGTTAGGCAGGTATTAGCCTCCCTCTGAACTCCGGCCAAACTAGACAGAATTTCCCACCTCCAAACATACCAGATTTCCTCATTTAGATGATGCTGGATCCCTTATCTCAGATATATTCACCCTCAGACAGGTGTAGGATGAATAATCCCTGTCCTTATTGGATTTAACTTGAATTTGCCGCTTTGAGCTCGGTCATTGTTTTCACTGAGTAGTTACTGGCCAACCCCCTCAATATCTAAGCCCAATAGAACTTTCGCTCACGACGTCTGGATATATATATATATATATATACCTGTGCTTGTCTTTTATGTAGCTGTCTGTATCTGTGTGACTGTTTGACTCCTTTACCTATCATTGAAACTGCAGTCCAAGTCAAGAACTAGAATTCTTGGGAAATATTCTATGTTCCAGGTTAAAGATGACCTTTGCAAAACATACACACTGGCAGCTCAACTCCTCTCCTGAAGCCTTAAAAAGGGATCTGCTTGACTGTATTGGTTATAGAGACTTTGTCTGGTGTGCCTATGTCCAGCAAGAATGTCGAAAGAGACCTCTCTCTCTAGTGAGTTCAATAAAGGGGTACACACCTGCATATTTGATCAGACATCCATAGTTTATAGAATTTTTAATTTTTTTTGTATTTGATGGCAGAAAAAGACCGCTTGGCCAACACAGTCTGCTCATTTCCCTACCTACTGGATAAGCTGCAGATCCTAGTTAACCAGCAGCCTACTTCTTCCTACCCCCACCCCGTAGAATGGCCTTATGACTGTCCCATGCATGCTTGAATTCCACCACTGTTTTTGACTCCACAACCTCCTCCGGATGGTCGTTCCATGCATCCACAACCTTCTCTGTGAAAAAATACTTCCCTAAATTACCTCTGAGCCGCCCCCCTTCTATCTTCAAATTGTGCCCCCTTGCTCTTGCACACCTCTTTTTTTGAGAGATGCTACCCTTCTGGACTTTGTTGATTCCCTTGAGGTACTTGAAAGTTTCTATCATGTCCCCCCTCTCCCTCCTTTCCTTGAGGCTATACATATTAAGTTCCTTTAGTCTCTCTTCATACGTCTTCCGGTGCAGACCCTGCACCATTTGAGTTGCCCTCCTCTGGACAGCTTCCATCCTGTCTATGGCTTTGCGGAGATTGGGTCTCCAGAACTTCACGCAGTACTCCAGATGGGGTCTGACCAGCTGTCTGTACAGAGGGTTAATAACTTCCTGTTTTCTACTGGTAATGCCTCTCCCTATGCATCCCAGTATCCCCCCAGCCCTCCTTGCTGCCCTCTCACATTGCTTGCCCACCTTTAGGTCATCTGATATGACTACCCCCAGGTCCCTTTCCATTTTTGTTGTTGTTAGTATCTCACCCCCCACTGTGTACTCTTCCCCTGGGTTTTTGTTTCCCAGGTGCATTACCTTGCACTTCTTAGCAGTGAATCTAAGCCTCCATACATTTGACCATTCCTCTAACCTTGCCAAGTCCCTTCTCATCCTTTCCATCCCACCTTGTGCATCAACTCTGTTACAGATCTTTGTGTCATCTGCAAAGAGACATACTTTTCCTTCCAGTCCCTCTGCAATGTCGCTTATAAAGACATTGAAGAGGACCTGTCCTAATACTGAACTCTGCGGTACCCCACTAGTAACCCCCCCTTTCTTTAGAGTGGACTTCATTTACTATTACTCTCTGTGTCCTACTCTCCAGCCAATTCTTTACCCAGGCTGTCATCTTGGGACCCACTCCCAGGCTGGCTAATTTGTATAATTATCTTTTGTGTGGGTCTGTGTCAAATGCCTTGCTAAAGTCTAGATAGGCCATGTCCACAGCCCTTCCCTGATCTACTACTTTGGTCACTCAGTCAAAGAAATCTATCAGATTCATCCGGCATGACCTTCACGCTGTGCATCCATGCTGCCTTAGGTCCTGTGCCCCTCTGGCCTCTAGATACTCGACAGTTCTTTCCTTCAGAAGTGATTCCATCATTTTCCCTATCACTGAGGTTAAACTAACAGGTCTGTAGTTTCCTGCTTCTGCCTTGCTCCCACTTTTGTGAAGGGGAAATCACAGCTGCCCTCCTCCTGTCCTCGGGTATCACCCCATCCTCCCATGATTTGTTAAAGAGGGTAGTCAGTGGTGTCACTAGTTCTACCCTTAGTTATTTTAGAATTCTGGGATGAATCCCATCAGGCTCCATTGTTTTATCTCCTTCTTATTCATCCATGCTACAACACTTATTTCTATATACCTCCTTCCCCTCTTATTGGTGGTAAGAGATGGATGTTGGCAAGCTCTGTATCCATACTACTTGGTAGATATGATTGTATGTAACCTTAATGTCGCATCTACAGTACCTCTACACATTAATATTGGAAACCTGTGAATTTCTGCTTTTGCCCTTTACTGGTTTTAAGTACTTGTACAGTGCCCCATTACATGAAGGTTTCGGCCTTAGTGATGTATTTTAAGTCAACATTTCCTTTCTGAAATAAAATAAAATGTTACAGCAAAAAAAGAAAGTAGTTTTAAAAATATTGAACATACTTTTTCAGGCTTAGGATATTTGGCAATGGTTTCTCTTAAAGTCACACTGTCACACAGATTTGAAAATATCTCTTTAAAAGGTGCTAAAACAACACCGAGTATGCTCTCCCCTCTGGATAACACAAGCCAGAGCAGGCGATTTCCCCTCCCAAGATAAACACACATATATAGCCTAAAGCACATACAACCCTTGTACCTTTTCAATAGTTATTATCAGCCTTCATATTGGTAGCAGTTTTTATAAGTTATTTTGAATTTTCTGTGTATTTAATTTAAGCAGCATATTTTCAAACAGAGACAGCGAGAACTCAGCTGAAAAGGAGGTGGCTTGATGAGGTGCTGAGCTTAACCTTTCAGATTCATTTTGAACCCCATGCCCAGTCTAGATGCTTCGACATGTAGCAGAGTTTAATGAAGTATCCAATTTTCAAAACTGGACTCAAAAGTACTGGCTTAATAGTGCCTAGACACTACAATTAAAGACTAGCACAGTCTGCCAAGTTCTGTGTATTACAGTATGTCAGTAAACTGACACTGAGGGTATGTCTATAGAAGAGTACCAGCTGCAAAATCAGTGTTTACATTATGCATCTCACAGGTGCAGGGCACGATGTGGGGGGATTTCCACAGGTCCCACTGACATTTACAGGATTACCTTCAGTCTTGCAACACTCACATCTCCCCCCCCCACTGGAAGTTGCACATCACATCACATCATAAATTTATTTATTTTATTTATTTTGAAGTTGCAGTTACAATATTTGAGTCAGGGACTCATTTACAAAGGCACCTCATCACAGGGAGGGTAGACATGGATACAGTGTGAGATACAATAGTGGTAACATACTTTTGCAATACAGATAACAAAAAGAACACAATATAAGTGGTTTATGGGATAAAGTTCCATGCAGTAAATAGCAATTGTATAAAGTATAACAATAGTAGAAGTCACAACCCTTCTCGTATCAAGGAAATACCTAAGTGGAAGGGTTGGGGGGGAACAGGGGTGAGAAAAAGAGAAAAAAAAAGGGGGGCAGCAGTCTAATGGACATTGTCAAGGCTATGGGCAAGAAACGGGGAGGGATCCCAACATTAGGTTGATCAAGGGCAACTACAGCTTCGGGCACCAAAGAGGTGGTTACGGAGAGCGACTTTAAAGGGACCAATTTTGGTAGACTTAGTGACAGAGAGCGGGAGGGAGGGAGGGAGTTGAACCATGTGGGGGTGCGGTAGTGAAAGGATCTTTGGGCTAGAGAGGTCTTGGTACAGGGCACCAGAAAAGTGGCCTTAACTGAGCTATGGGTGGCAATGGAAGGGGATGCAAGCCACAGGGATGTGGGAACCCCGGGGGGGGGAAGAGTCCTAGCAGGAATGTTTTGGCAAGTAAGCAGGTTTGGTAGTGCAGGCGCTCCTCTAAGGTGAGCAGGTTGGCGGTGGAATAGAGCCGGCAAGTATGGGTGCGGAAGGATGCACTGGTCAGAAGCCTGTAGGCCTTGTTTATAGAGGTCTGGATTCTGGTGAGGGTGGTATTGTCAGCTGCAACATAGATAGGTAGGCCACAGTCCACTAGGGACAGGACAGAGGAGTTGATGGCCAGTCGGTAAGTGGTTTGGGGGAGGCAATCTCTGTGGTGACAGAGAAGGCCAATCCGAAGAGTTTATGGCTGAGGACAGGGTATTGATGTGGGTGTGGAATGTAAGAGTCGAGTCAAAGGTGATGCCTAGCTACTTGTAGGATGACACCTGCTTGAAATAAAACCTGCTTTTGAAAACTGTATGCTTGTAAGGACCGTGGCTCCAATATACTGGCTTAATATAAAAAAAAACTTGGAAGACTATGCTAGTTGCTCATATTAGCAGCTATTAGGGCAGTACAGAACTTTTACAAACCTTGCTCAGCTTTGAAATTGGGAGCCGTCATTTGGTCACCTCACAGTCTGAAGCCATGGTAACTAAAAACTCTTGAACTAATCCAGACATATGTAGAACACATGTGTAACCCCTTGATGGTGCTATCCCAAGGGCTACTACCCCTGCCTGCTGGGCTAATAGCAGGTTGAGGGGCCTAGGTTCTGTAATGGGTGCCTCCACCCGAAAGTTAGGGTTGGCAGTGGTCAAATTAGCCTGGGCACTGCCCTCCGGAACACTGCAACCCCCCCATTCCCCACTAGTGGCCAAAACAGTGCATTATAATTACTTTCCCAATACCCCTGTTATGCTTTGCAAATACTCACACAGTATGCACTTACCACCAGGGCTGGCTTCTCCAGTTCGACCATAGAGACTCCCTGTAAAATAAGGTTAGGCAGAGCAAATGGTAACAGTACAATGTTTCAGGCGTAAACAGGACCCACAGACTGGTTAAAATGCAGAAAAAAAAAAAAGTAGATCTGATTTATTCAGGAGGATTTGAACAAGGGAGGGGGTCAGTCAGGTTAATTAGCTTACTTTATCACACAGTTGGGCATGCAGTCAGAGTCCCTAACACAGTCACACTTCTGGGTACCCAGGTGAATGGGAAAGTGGGCTAGTCAGGACTGCTGCCCGAGGTAGGCCAGCATTGCAGCTGGTTGGGGCCCTGTAATGGAAAACAACTTGCACAGCACACTTCTGTAATCCAGAGCCCAATGGCTCAGTTTGTGAAAGGAAGAAACACAACAATCAGATGACACACTGGAGATTAAAAGATAGTTGCAGGGAGCTACCCTGAAGGTTACTCACGATACACCGGACTGGACATGGATGGATGAAGATTGAGACAGCAGATGAATTCTCTAGATTGCCAGGAGAAGCAGGGCCCACACAATTTGCTGCAGTGTCGTTCCTGTTCAGGTATGGAGCAGGGGGCTGATCCCCAGGCTGGTCTCTCGTCAATGGTTCTTCTCTGTGCAGCAGAGTAGACTAGCAGGGCCCTCATGGCAAGCCCAGCCACATGGAGCCAACAGCAAATTCAGTCTGTTTGTTCTGGTTACAACTTCCAGCAAGCAGAAAGCAGTCAGCAATGTGGGGAACCGAATCACTACCCCCTTCCAGCACCCATACATTTATTCATGCAAGAAAAATCTTACTGTGCCAGGCAACAAGCTCTCCAGTCATGATCACTCAGTCTCGGCTCAGACCGGGAGCTTAGAAGTAGCTGTAGTTCCTACCAGACTGATCGTATAAAGCACAATCTTCACTCCTTTGCAGGTTTAGCCTGGTCACACTTCAGTGGTTTCTTCATTCACACAAAATCAGAGTTAGTCCGAAAACATTTCTCTTCTCTTTCTACGGGGAGTAGGCAGACATGCAGGCCAGAAAAAAGGTCCTTCCACAGTTCTCCCACGGTAACTACTATGCAAACTGCTGCTCAAACGAAACAAACTGTTGCTCTCTCAGCTTCCAACTTAGATCTGGCTTGCCAGCAGAGATCTTGTGGTATTACCCCAGCTCCAAATGATTTGGTTGGTCAGCACAGCTGTCAATCACACAAGAGCTTCCCTTTCAGTAGCAAAAGGCACCAACAGTCCAAAACTACAATTCCCACAGGTTTGGGTCCATACAGCCCCTATGAGCAAGCTCCATTTTAGAGTCCCCTATTAGTGATTGGTCCAATTCGGCAGTTCGAGACCAAAATGGAGGAGATAATCAGAACAGTCTTGGCTGCAAATAAGGCAGGTCAGAACAAACTACATCATCATTATTGCTCTAAAATGTTCCAGCAAATAGTTATATCCTTCAGCACAGCTCCTTCTGCGCAACTAGCGATGGCAGAAAAGGAGCAATTAGCAGGCAACCCAGGCAGTACCTGAGCATGGAAACACTCAGTCCCCCTCCCGGTTTAATTATTACTAATAGCGCTGAACATTAGCCAGGCAGCGAGCAATTAGGTGAACTCGTGGAAGACTTTTCGGGAACCCCCATTGGTGGGGGGGGGTTACACCCTTTCTTGCCTGGAAAAAAACTGGTGTCCGCGTCAAGTGGGTATCATTATAGTAACTGAAATTGCAAATTATACCATACAGCTATACCCTTAGCAGGCTAGGTCAATAGCTTCTAAGACATCAGTCAACATATTCAACCTTTACTATGCACATTCGCTGCATTTCATAGTACACTGTTAATCTTGAATCACAACATGCATATGTTACACAGGTTATTTACACACACTGTGGTACGGAATCAGGTTATTACTTCCTGCACATTGAACAATGAGAGAGGGGGCCCGTCCCCATCAACTAACTTGAGGCTAGACGGGGCAGGGGCACCATTCCTAGAGGATAGAACAATCAACCTGTAATTTGCACCTAGGCTCAGTTTGGGCAGTGAACTTTGAGACAGATAAACTCCCTTGTGGACCACATTGAAAGGCCAATCTACCGGCCTCCCAGGGGAATCATAACTGAAGCGTACTATAGGTTTGATGGCTCAGCCAGCCTTTCTGGGGGGGGGGAACCATAGTCTCTGCACTTTCAGCTTCAGTCTTTGTGCTTTCATTTCTTGTGAGGGGGACCTTTGCCTGGGTAGAAAAGTTCGATCTTGGGGCACTGTCAGCCCCTGGCTCTGTAAATTCTGGTTCTACAACACTTTACTCACTTGGAAGGCACTCTGGCACTAGAAGGGGATTATCATCACACTCAAAGTAGTCCTCAGGTTCTGGCCTGTATGACTCAGATCATCTGCCTCTTTCTCAGGTAAATCACACAGTTTCATCATACAGAGTGACTTAATATCATCAGACATGACAGTTTGCACTTCACTCTCAGGGAGCATTGGCTCCAAGGACAAAGCTGGGGGGTTAGGCAGTCCAGAAGGCCCAGCTTCAGTCCCACAATTAATCATGGGGTTACCTCGAAACAGCTGACTCAGTTCATAAGATGGGAAATAAGCATAGTCTTACTTACTCATCAGAAGTGGACTGGCAGTTATTGTTCTGGGCTTGATGTAGAGAAAACCTGGAGTCTATGACCACTGGGGTAGTTGACTGTCTGTTTGGCAGCAGCCAGATTCCCCGGTTCAGAGGGAACAATCTCAGGGTTCAGCCTCAGTCATGACTTGACCAGTAGGCAGTAAATGGTTACGGTGCATGGTCTTGACAGCTTTGGAATCATTTTCAGGCTGCATGTTGTACACGGGTAAGCCATCTAACTTGCCTACTACAACATGAGGGAGATGGTGCCATCGGTCAGCAATTTTATGTTTACCATGCAGGCCCAAATTTCGCAAAACGCATGGTCTCCAGTTCGAAGCTCTTGGGCCTTTACTTTTTTTATCATATCTCTCTTTATTGGCTAAGTTTCTCTTTGCAGCCATTGTCTGGGCTAGTTGGTATGCATGATTCAATTGGGCTTTCAGTTTTTTGTGTATATTGTAGATAATTTTCAGCTCGGACCCCATCGGGAGAGACCCCGAAACAATCCACTGGCAACTGAGCCTCTCTCCCGAACATAAGGTGGTAGGGAGAGAACTTGGTAGCATCATTTCTTGTGCAATTATAGGCATGTACCAAGGTGCTAATCTGCTGGCTTCGTTTATGCTTCTCTTTTGGGTGAAGAGTACCTAGCATGTTAAGCAGGGTGCAATTAAAGCATTCCGGTTGGGGGTTCCCCTGCGGGTGGTAAGGAATGGTTCTTGACTTCTACACCCCCACAGAGAAGTAACTTGAGGCTAGATGGGGCAGGGGCACCATACCTAAAGGGTAGAACAATCAACCTGTAATTTGCACCTAGGCTCAGCATTTCTTTGATTAAATGACTCTCAGAGTCCCTACCTTGGTCAGAATTAAGTCTCTGGGGGGCTCCATAGTGGACAAAGAAATTCTCTATTAGCACCTTGGCCACAGTGGATGCCTTTTGATCTTTAGTGGGGAAGGCTTGGGCATATCTTGTAAAATGATCCATAATCACCAACATGTTACCAATGTTCCGCTGGTCAGGGTCCAAACTCAAAAAGTCTATGCAAACTAATTCCATTGGTGTGCTGGTGGTAATGTTGACAAGGGGAGCAGCCCTCTGAGGCAGGGGCTTTCTCTGCAGGCAGCGACTGCAAGTCCTTACATGATGCTCAACATTGGCCCCCATCTTAGGCCAGTAGAGCTGAGATCATACTAGGTCAAGGGTTCGATTGATATCAAGGTGGCCCATATGATTGTGGAGGGATCTCAGCACCAAGTCTCTGAAAGCTGTGAGCAAGACCAATTGTTGCTTGTCTACTTGACCTCCCCTATCCACTGTCTCTCTATACAGCAACTGATTAATCAGCTTCAACTAAGGGCCTTCTTTAAATGGTAAAGCATTTCAATAAAGCGAGGCAGTATAGTGCAATGGTTTAAGGCTTTGAGCTGCAAATCTGGTGACATCCAGCAGACTAGACCTGGGTTTGAATTCCACAGCTTCCACTTGCATACTGTGTGACCCTGAGCAAGTCACTTAACTTCCCTGTGCACCCAGGTTGTTCCTGTTAAAAAAGCTTTCAGCTTAGTGTATTACTCCTGGTTAAACAATTAAATAAAAAAATAAATAAATCAATCAGAGGAGCACAACTTGGACACATCATTCCCTGCACAGAGGGCTTCAAGGGCCAACCAGATCATAGGATCTTGGGACTGAGCCCACTGAATGCTGCCATTATCAAATTGAGGTAGTGCACTGTTATCTAGAGCAGAGAAGTGACAGTATGTAGCTGGTATGCAGGTATCAGAGGAGCCCAAGCAATCTACTAAGCAGTCCACTGTGTCCATAGACACCTGTTCATCTTTTTCAAACTTTTGGCACAGTGCTCGAATGTCAGGTTCAGACAGCCTGAACCAGTCACTTTTGGAAGTGGACCTCTGGGATAGGGCATCAGCATCTATGTGATTCAGGCCTGATCTGTATTCAACAGCATAATCATAGATAGACAACCGCAGAAAGCCACTGATGTCTGGTGACGTCTAACTTAGCTGAAGTCTGCACATAGGTCAATGGATTATCATCAGTTTTTGCCAGTGTCTTTGCCCCATACAATTATTCATGGAACTGGTCAACAATGGCCCACTTTAATGCCAGGAACTCCAGCTTATGCACAGGGTAGTTTTTCTCTGATGGGTCAGATTTCTACTAGCAAAGGCCACCAGTCTCAAACCATTCTCATGTTCTTGATACAGCATGGCCCCCAAACCTTGTAGGCTAGCAGCGGTATGCAACACATAGGGTCTAGTAGGGTCAGGATAGGCAAGGACGTGAGCATGGGTGAGCTGATATATTATTTCATGGAAAACGGCTTCACAGTCGGGGGTGTCCAGCGGGACCAAAAAGTTCACCCGGCTGGAAGTTTACTCTTTCTATTCTGGAGGAGGCCACTTTCTTGTATTTATGGTTCATGGGAGGGTAACCCTGGCTAAGATTCAGGAGTGGGCGAATCACCCTGAAGTAGTCCATTATGAACCACTGGTAGTAGCCACAGAATCCTAGGAAGCACTGTAATTCTTTGATTGTGGGGTTGGGGCCAGGTGGTCAAGGCCTCAACTTTACTAGGATCAGTCTCTATCCCCTCTGTGGATACTATGTGCCCCACATACTTCAGATGTCTGAAAAAACACATTTGTCAATGGACAGCTTAAGGCCGAAATCCTCCAGTTAGTCTAACGCTTTAAATAGTCGCCTCTCATCCTCCTCCAATGAACTTCTGAACACAATGACATTGTCCAAATACACCAGGCACTCCAACAAATTCACATCCCCCACTGCACGTTGCATCAATCGCTGAAAAGTGGCCGGAGCACCCGATATCCCCTGGGGCATCTTCATAAACTCATAGAACCCTAGTTGACAGATGAAGGCTGTTTTCTCATGGTCTTCCAGGGCCATGGGGATCTGGTAGTATCTACTGTGAAGATCCAATACCGAGAACCACTTGCTCCCATTTAGACAGTCCAAAGCATCTTGTATATGGGCATGGTGTATTGATCCGGGATGGTCCGCCAGTTATGGATTCGATAATCCATGCACATTCTTACTGACCCATTCTTTTTGCACACAGCCACAATAGGCAAAGCATAGGGGCTTCTGGAGTCTTGTATCACACCAGCCACAAGCATCTCCTGTAGGTGTCTTCTCACATCATCTATATCTGTGGGAGCTAGGCACCGAGACCTCTCATGAAATGGCTGTTCATCGTGCAGGCGTATGTGATGCTCCGCTCCCTGGACACATCACACATCCCACTCTTTCAACGAAAACACTTGGTCTATCTGGACAAGTCTCTTGCTGATTCTAGTCTTCCATTCAGTTGGCAATGGGGAGTCACCAAAAGTCAAACATGTCGGGGGTCACTCTATCAGTCGCTCCAGAGAGCTTGCTACTGGGTAACACTGCAGTGTCTGTGCAGTGTACCATGGCTAGGGTGCAGCCTCTGTTCACCTGAATCTCCTGATCTGACACATTGTGGACCTGGACCATCACTCATGCATAGGCATGAGCATGAGCAGGTAAGATTCTGGGCTTGACCAACAATCCTTCTGGCAATTTTCCATCGCCTGGCACATCCAGCATTAGTATCCTATTCTATATATCTTTCCATAAGTGGACCTCCCCTTGTAGAGTACACTGGGCATTAGGGGCTAGCTCTATCAACTCGGGATCCTTCTTCCATACATCCCTGACCGGTTCATCCTGATCCACCTCCTCAGCATTCTTCTGCAACTCATAGGCCTTCTTGATCAACGTGGGAATCCTCAGAGCCCTACCAGTCCGGTGCCCCTGTTTGTCATAGCATAATTGTGTCAGTCTCCTAAACATATGAGTGTTGGTCCCAGTTAGTAGGGGAACCCCATCATGCAGTCCAGTAGGGGGACACACCAAGGCCAAGGTCTTTACTTGTTCCGCCACTCCAGCCACTGAAGTAGGGAAAGACAACCAGATCCAGATATACTGAGTTTGGATATGACTTTTCACTCAACCCCCAGACATGAAGACCTTCCAAGGGTTGTAAGGGCACATCAGGCAAGTGCTTCCAATACAAATCTTGAAACATTATACTCACTTGAGAGCCACTGTCAAGCACAGCCCTGGTGGACACTCCATTAACCTTTACTTTTGTCTCCATGGAGGGACCCACCACCTCGGACCATTCAGGCGGCACAGATGCTGGTGTCAATCTGGTGGTGGCCTTTGAAGACTAACTTTTTCAAACAGCCCCACCGGGGTGCCAGTTGTTATTTTGTCGAATCACAGCTAATAACCTGGTAGTAACTCTCCTCAAATTCTCCAGCGAATGGCAGAAGAAATGGGTGTGTCTATCCTCCCTGCAATGATAGCAAAAAGTAGGTTCTCTAGGGTCTCGGGGAGGGGGTACGCTGACCATCTCCCAGTTTGTGCACCACAGGGGCATTGGACAGCTCATTTTTGGCTTGTGCTTGGGGTTTTTGATCCTCTGGACTTCTGCCAGGATTGGGGGCTTGTGGGGTTCACAGCAAGTCCCCCACCAGAGCTCTCAACTCTCATACTTCTTCTAATAAGTTACCCTCAGTCTGGGGTTCTGGAGTAACAACATGCACCTCCACTCCACTTTTAGTCTTTGTGGGTGCCTGATACAGGTCAGGTTCTCTGGCCACCTCTGTCAATTCTTTGATCAGCTCTCTCAGCTGCTGCGCCTCATCCGAGTCACTCCTCTCCAGGGTCGGTAAGGTACCAACAATCCCAGCACAGGGCTCCCAATCTTCTTCATCGTTCTCGGTTTCACGAATCTTTTTCATAAGATGACAGTACTCGGGGGGGGGGGGGATTAGTCTTCCTGTCTTGCAACTTGAGTTTCAATATCACACTGGAATATCTGGCTGACTTTAGAATATGGTCCAATCCAACCTGGTTCAGTTCCTTGGCCGGCACTCCTCCTTTCCTGTGGGCCCTCTGGAAAACCCTCTCAATTCTTGTAACAAATGCGGACAATTTCTCATTTTTCCAGTGCTTAGCAGACTTGAACTTTCACAACAAGTCATCCCCTGGCTCAGTGCTGCCAAACACTCCTTCCAGTGCAGAGAGGCATTCAGCCGCCGTAGCCTCTGGGCTAGTAGCTAGCAAGAAATGGATGGTCTCCAGTGCAGGGCCTCTTAAGCTCTCCATAAGTCTCTTTCTCTTTTCCTCCTCTGAGCACTGCCATTACTGTGCCAAGGGAGTAGCATAGTCCATCCACATTTGCAAGTCATCCTCCCCCATAGGCACTGAGATTGTGCCTGAGAAAACTCTGAGCTTACGGTACAAGTCCAACTGCACCGAAGGAATTACTATGGGGGAGGGAGCTACAGTGGAACTCTTAGGAGAAGCAGGGGACATGGCTGAGGAGTGCAGGGGCGTGTGTTCCTTGAAAATGTCTAGCACTTTTACTTGCTCTTGAGCAGTTCATCCTTCAGACGCTAATAGCTTAAGCATCTTGTCCTTAAACCCTTCTATACTGGGGGACCCACCTAGGGCAGCCAGATCACTATGCAGGTGAATGACCCTCCATCCCTTCTGGATCCCTTCTGGCATGATAACAGGGGGTACCTTCTCTGGATCTGTTGGGGAACTACAGGAGAGTAAAACTGTCATAGTCTGCTCAAATAAATCTGAATTCCTCCCCTTCACTTCAGCGTTGCCAAAACCTTTGACATGTTCCACAGCTGCTACGATACCAGCATTAGCTGTCCCTAATGGGACATCCAATAACAGGAGGGCTTGTTGGGGGTCTAACCTCTCAGCCTCACTCCACCCCATCATTCGATGCACCAACAGCTTATGGGGGGCAATTCTGAGTTTGGGTATAGCAAGAGGCTCCATTCTCTAACCAAAGCTGAACATATCGAGGTAATTCCTTCCCTTGGCCACTAGAGGATGCCAATCCCAGTGGTGTCTCTAAGATGTAACCTCTAGGTGGCACTATGCCAAGGGCTACTACCCCTGCCTGCTGGGCTAATAACAGGCTGAGGGATCTAGGTTCTGTAATGGGTGCTTCCACCCGAAGGTCAGGGTTGGTAGTGGTCAAACTAGCCTGGGCACAGCCCTCTGGGACACTGTAACCCCCCCATTCCCCATTAGTGGCCGAAACAGTGCACTATAATTACTTTCCCAATACCCCTGATATGCTTTGCAGATACTCACACAGTATGCACTTACCACCAGGGCTGGTTTCTCCAGTTCAACCCGGGGGACCCCCTGTAAAATAAGGTTAGACAGAGCAAATGGTAACAGTACAATGTTGCAGGCATAAACAGGACCCACAGACTGGTTAAAACACAGAAAAAAAGTAGATCTGATTTATTCAGGGGCATTTGAACAAGGGAGGGGGTCAGTCAGGTTAATTAGCTTACTTTCTCTATCAATGACACAGTAGTGCTTGCAGTCAAAGTCCCTAACACGGTCACACTTCTGGGTACCCAGGTGAATGGGAAAGTGGGCTAGCCAGGACCTTTGCCCGGGGTAGGCTGGTTGGGGCCCTGTAATGGAAAACAACTTGCATGCCACACTTTTGTAATTCGGAGCCCGCTGGCTCAGTTCGAGAAAGAAAGAAACACCACAACAATCAGATGACACACTGAGATTAAAAGATAATTGCAGGGAGCTACCCTGAAGGTTACTCATGATACCCCAGACGAAAATTGAGACAGCAGATGAATTCTCTGGATTGGCAGCTGGAGAAGCAGGGCCCATACAATTCACTGCAGCATCATTCCTGTTCAGGCGTGGAGCAGAGGGCTGATCCTCAGGTCAATCTCTCATCAATGGTTCTTCTCTGTGCAGCAGAGTAGGCTAGCAGGGCCCTCATGGCAAGCCCCGCCACGTGGAGCTAACAGCGAATTCAGTCCGTTTGTTCTGGTTACAACTTCCAGCAAGCAGAATGCAGTTAGCAACATGGGGAACAGAATCGTGACCCCCTTCCAGCACACAGCACATTTATATGCAAGAAAAATCTTACTGTGCTAGGCAACAAGCTCCCCAGTCATGATCGCTCAGTCTCTGCTCAAACCGGAGCTCAGAAGTAGCTGGAGTTCCTACCAGACCGATCGTATAAAGCACAATCTTCAGTCCTTTGCAGGTTTAGCCTAGTCATACTTCAGTGGTTTCTTCGTTCGCACAAAATTGGAGTTAGAAACACTTCTCTTTCTACAGGGAGTAGGCAGACATGCAGGCCAGAAAAAAGGCCTTTCCACAGTTCTCCTGTGCATACTGCTATGCAGACTGCTGCTCGAACGAAATGAGCTGTTGCTCTCTTAGCATCCAACTTAGATCTGGCTTTCGAGCAGACAGCTCGTGGTATTCCCCCAGCTCTAAATGATTCGGTTGGTCAGCACAACTGTCAATCACACAAGAGCTCCCCTTTCAGTAGCAAAAGGCACCAAAGTCCAGAACTACAATTCCCACAGGTTTGGGTCTGTACAGCCCCTATGAGCATGCTCCATTTTAGAGTCCCCTATTAGTGATTGGTCCAATTCGGCAGTTCAGGACCAAAATGGAAGAGATACTCAGTACAGTCTTGGCTGCAAATAAGGCAGGTCAGAACAAACTACATTATCACTATTGCTCTAAAATATTTCCAGCAAATAGTTATATCCTTCAGCACAGCTCCCTCTGCGCAACTAGCGATGGCAGAAACGAAGCAATTAGCATGCAGCCCGGGCGGTACCTGATCAAGAAAACACTCAGCCCCCTTCCCGGTTTAATTATTACTGCAAACAGACAGCCCTCAAAGTGACAGAACACGGAGGCCATGCAGGCACTTACTGGTAATACATTTAAATGGCTATAGCGCCGAACACCAACCAGGCAGCAAGCAATTAGGTGAGCTTGTGGAAGACTTTTAAGGAACCCCCATTAGTGAGGGAGGGGTTTAACATGGAAGGTAACAAAAACAAGCATTTGTCAATACCGAATATTGATTGCTTATATGTGCTGTTTAGGTATTTGGAAGTGAAAGTACCATGCCTAAAAACCGTCATGTGCCCCCCCCCACAAGACATCCACTGTGTCTTTTTATTCAGTATTCACAGAAGAGAGGAAGGGGCAAGGGCCACAGCAGTACAGCAGATGCAAAGGCTATAGGCTGATCAGTCTCCCTTCAGTAGTTGGGAAGATCATGGAGACACTGGTTAAAGAAAGGATAGTGGGGCATGAAGAAGCCATCGGAGCCCAGGACCATAGGCAACATGGATTCACAGTTGGGAGGTCATGTCAGACAAATCTGGTTGATCTATTTAACTGGGTGATAAAGGAAGTAAATCAGGGTGGGGCAGTGGACAACACTTACCTTGATGTAAGCAAAGGTTTTGACACTGTCTGACATAGAAGGATGATAAACTAGCTGAGTAGGCTGGGCATGGAGGGAAAGGGTGGTAAACTGGGTTAGAAAATGGGTAACAAACAGGAGGCAGAGAGTGGTGGTAAATGGGGCACAGTTTGGGGAGAGGGGGTGACCAGTGGGGTGCCGCAGGGATTGGTCCTGGGGCCAGTCCTGTTCAGTGTCTTCATTAGTGACATTGTAGAAGTGCTGATGGGAAAGGTATGCCTGTTTGCATATGACAAGACAGTGGATACCCAAGAGGAGGTGTAGAAAATGAGGCGGGACATGGGGAAGCTTGGGAAATGGTCTGAGAACTGGCAACTGATGTTTAATTACAAAAAGTGCAAAATTGTGCACCTGGGATACAGAAACCCTGGGGAAAGGTACAGGATGGGGGGGGAGGGAGTTGCTGACAGTCACAAAGAAGGAAAGGGACCTGGGGGGTTGTTGTTTCAGATGACCTGAAAATGTGAAAGTAATAAGGCAGCTGGGAGGGCCAGTGACATACTGGGATGCATAGGCAGGGGTATCACCAGCATAACGAGGGAGGTAGTGATGCCATTACATAAAACCATGGTCAGGCTTCACATGGAGTACTGTGTGCAGTTCTGGAGGTCGCACTTTCATTAAGATATTAACAGGCCGGAAATGGTCCAGAGAAAGGTGAATGAGATGGTGCAGAGTTTGCAACACAAGACTTGAGGAGAAATTAAGGGACCTCAATATGTACTGAGTGGAAGAGAGGAGGGAAAGAGGGGATAGGATAGAAACATTTAAGTACCTCAAGGATAAATATAACAACTGAGAAGCAGGAGACAGCTGTTATAGGCATATGTGCCAGCTTCTTTGTGATATTCTTTTGTTCTTATAAATCTGTAATCTCCAGTATTTCAGTAACCACATGAACACACTGCCTTCTGTAGGCAATTTTATGCTGGTTGATGCCTGGTGTCAGATGGCAGACAGAGGGCGCACCAGTTTTTATTGCCATTTGAACAGCTTCATAGAGTGTTCTTTTATTGGTAAGCATGTTGTAAAGCTGGTGAAGGTCTCACAATTTTTATTAAGATTTTATCTCCTTATGTCTGTCCCCTTTGGTCCCCCCATCCCCACACAACAGTCATCAGTGGCCACAGCTGCAGCCTTCTTGCCAAGATGGTGGGTGAGAAACATAGAAACATAGAATTTGACAGCAACTAAGGACCGCTTGGCCCACCTAGTCTGCCCATTTCCCTACCTGATGGATAAGCTGCAGAGTCTAAACAGTTTACTTCCTCCTACCCCCCAGTAGAACTGACTCATGTCTGACCGTGAGCAGCTGCGTTCAGAGTCTGTGAAGTCTGACATCTTTCAGTACCGCCAACACAGGCAAGGTGCTGCCAGCTGAAAAGTAACTCAGGACAAGCAGGTTTCAAAGTGGGGAAGAAATGGAGTGAGCAAGAATGAAGTTCTAATTCAGATGCGGCGTTGATTTTAAGATCAGCATACTGGTGTGGACACTGCAAATAGAACCCTTAGTTCTTTAAGCAGCCTTATGAGGAGTAAAGGCTTCCCGAAGCACTAGGGTTCTGTTTACTGTACTGTAAGTGGGCTGCATCTAATTTGGTAATTTACTGTACCTTACATCTGGATGTATGGTAGGCCCAACTTTAAATAAACACTACGCCTGAAGTAACACATGGTGCCATAGAAACATAGAATTTGTCAGCAGAAAAGGACCATTCAGACCATCCTGTCTGCCCAAGTGTTCTCTACCTACTTGTAACTCCTGCCAGTATATGTTACTTCATGCCTTAGTCTGCCTGCGGCCATCAGGACCCCCTTTTGAATGAGCTTGCTTAATGGATTTTTCCTGCAATGAACTTGAACCTACTCCAATTCCATAGCCCTATTGATCTCTGTTGAACCCCTCCTTCCCCTTTTTCTAATATACCCGTATGTTTATCCCATGCATCCTTCATGCCCCCTACCATTTTAGGTTCCACCACTTCTCCTGGCAGTCTGTTTAAGACATCTGCCACCCTTTCAGTAAAAAAATATTTCTTCACATCTATCCTGAATGCCACCCCCCCCTCCAGCTTCATTGTATGTCCTTTGATTTGGGTGCTCATCCTCATTTGAAGAAAAAAACCCAACTGTACCCTCTTTACCCCTGTGAGGTACTTTGTTGGTCTCGATCATGTCACCTCTTGCCCTCCTTTCTTCCAGAGTGTAGATGTTGAGATTCTTCAGCCTTTCCTTGTAGGGATTCCTGTGAAAATTCTGAACCATTTTAGTTGTTCTTCTCTGTCAAACCTCCAGCTTATGTCCTTTCTGAAGTGTGGACTCTAAAACTGGAAACAGTACTCCAGCTTGAGGTATACCAGGGAGTGATACAATGGCAGCATAACATCCCTCTTCATCCTCCTCCTACTGGAGATGCCACTCCTTATCCACCCCAGAATCCAATTTGCCCTGCCCATAGCCTTGTGACATTGTACTGCCATCTTGAGGTCCTCTGATATAATAACCTTAAGGACCTTTTCATGTCTAATGAGTATCTGTACCCCCCCCATCCTATACCCAGCATCGGGGTTCCTATGCCCTAGTACTTGATTTTACACTTGATGGCATTGAATCTCAAGTACGTAAGAAAATGGAATTGATTTGAATGAATTGCAGGCTTTTAAGCAGCTTTTCATGGAGTGTGCATATATGTGTGTGTGTGTGGGGGGGCTCTGCTACTATAAGGATTTGCTTTTGATTTTGTATAATGTGCGGACAGACTAACCCTGCTCCCCACGTCATCTGCTATATCGGAGATAAAGAGCCCAAATGACATTGGGCCAAGCATTGAGCCCTGCAGCACCCTGCTTGTCACTGCTATGGGTGCTGAGAGCTACCTCACCACCACCAACCTCTGCACCTTCCCCTGTAACCAGTTCTCTATCCATTTAGTCAGACCACCTTCCACTCCTACCACTCCTTCTCCTCCTTGGCCTGTGTCCCTCCTTCCGATAGTCCGCACCCTTTGTCCTCATTGTTACTGGGTGGTGGTGCCTTCTGTATTACACTAAGACCACTCTGCCTGCCTCTTCCAGGTTTGCTACACCTCCACCTTTACCTATATCTAGGGCAGTGAGCTCATCAGGCTTCCCTGTCGGGACCTTTCTATCAACTTCAGTCTTTTGACCCCCCCCCATTTATTTAATTCCATCTTAGTAGAGATATAGTCCTCTAATCCTGGCTTTTTAATTTCATTTTTTTTTTTTACATATTTTCTCACAGGGCTACAGTTGGCTTGGTCATCCCGACTGACCTCCTAGCCCTGCCCCTGATATCAGGCTGACCTGCTCACCTTCATGGGTTACCCCTGTGCTGGGGTGGTGAGGAGCTTCCCAGGTCAACCCACCAAAGCAGGATCCAGTTGAGGAGGTGCCATTCGGGGTGGGCAGTGGGGTCTGGAAGCTCATGCTGCCTGACCATAGCCCATTTTCAGTGTCAGTGGCTCAGTAGGTAGCACACTCGCCTCTGAGGCCAGGAGATCAGAGGGCTGTGGGTTCAGTTCCCACATCTGGCACTTGGGTTAATATCCTAGTACTGACACTGTAGTGCAGCATGAGAGGGGTGCTGCACTCTGAGGTGCCGTCTTCGGATGAGATGTTAAACCGAGGTCCCATCTGCCTGGATTGGTGGTAGTTCAGGTGGATGTTAAAGATCCCAGGGCACTTATCGAAAAGAGTGGGAATTTCCCCGGTGTCCTGGCCAAATTTTCCTCATTCACTAAAAATACCACCAACAGCTTAATCTGGTTCAAGGTCAGTTGGCATTCATCTGTATCCCCCTCCCACGGGTCGTGCCTGAAAATAGGCAGGATTTGTCTAGTGCACTTACCCGGTCAACAAAAGCTAAATAAATAAATAAATAAATAAATGTTCCACTTTTCTTCCCTTTGCGGAGTGCGGGCATGTACTGATGCTTAGGTACAGCGTGTCAACATCCGCCACACTCCACCACCCTTTACTACAATGTTGTAGTAGCATCCGCGGTCATCACCAGGGACCGCTACAGAGTGGTGGGCCCCTGGATCCTGCTCCAGGATAGGAGAGCAGTCCTCTGGATGATCAGTCCTATCCCTCCCTTGCCAACCCCTGCTGGCCCAGGCTTGCATCCGAACCCGGGTCACCAGTGTGGCATGAGGTGTGGCGTCCAGTACCTCAACCCTCAGTGCCAGTGGCCCGGCAGCAATGTTGCCTTTAATACTTCCTTCCCCTTCCTGCTCCAGTGTACCCTGTCCCCCACATACAAGTCAGTATTCCCCCAAGACCCTACCCCAGTAAGTCACTAACCGATAATGTTTTGTGTGGCACCAATCCCTTAGCCACTCAAACTCCTCAAGCTTACCCTTCCTCCCTATGCTTGCACATAGTACTGGCAGTACTTCCAAGAATGCCACTGACTTTCCCACCCCCTCACACTGCCTGCCCAAGTACTCAAACCTCCCCCTCACTGCTTCCATAGTGTTCCCTGCCAAGTCATTTGTACCCACATGCAACAGTAAATGAGGTTTCTTCCTCCCCCCTTGCTGCACGCTTGAGCAGTGCCTGCCCTGCCCCTCCTTCCGTCAACCTGGGTACAGCTTCAATCCAAATATGGCTATGCCTTTCCGCCTTTCTTCCCCATCTCACCCACATCAGTATAGAATCCCCCAGGACAAGTACTCTCCTGCCCCTTACCCCCTTTCCCTTCTAATGCCCCTTCCGCCACTCAAGTATTTGTTCTTCCCTGTCCATTACCCCCGCCAACTGCACCCTCTGTTACTTCTGTATCTGTACCTCCTACTTCCACCTCACCCCTTTTCTCTGCCTTATTCCTCCCATCCCCCTTGAACCCCTTCCCAGCCTGACTAATTCCTACTGGGCTTCCCTGCCAACCTCCCCTCCTCCCCTGCTGATTTCCAATCCCTCTCCTATCCCCACTGTTGTCAATTTAGAGTCCCCATTCCCTTCTACCCAGATAGTGATGCCTCTCCCATCCTTCCCCCTTCCCACAGCCTTCTCTCCTTCAGTCACTACCCCCTCCTTCCTTACTAGCCCCTTTCCAACATGTTGTCCTCACTATCTTCCCCTACCTGTTGCCACCCCTTTCATGCCCCGCTTGTCCTCACCCCTTCAGTATGTCCCTGCTCCCCCTCTCTGTCCGACAGAGTTTTGAATCTATTCCTAGTCTATACCTGTCCTACATCTCTTTCCCCTATCAGTTCCCCCCTCCTAGTTGTTCCTCTCTGTGCCACCCCTGGTCCCTCCCTACCTGCAGCCATCTGCTCTCTCCCCTGGTACTCCTCGTGGTCTCTTCCTCCTCCATCAGAAGGCCCCCCACCCTCCCCTCAGGCACCCCCTTCCTTCTCTGTTTTCTGCTAGTGCCTCTGATACTGGGGTCAGTTTCAGTTCCTAGTTATTCTTCCTTCATCTCCCTTTGTCATCCTCTATTCTCCCCTTAGTATACCTACCATACTCATCTGCCCTGTCACTTAGACTCCTCCCTAACCTCCACAGTTCCTCCCTTAAACTAGCCTGTCATCTATAGACCATACACTCCCCCCACATCCTCCAAGGCAGTCCAGGATTATGGCAGACCCACACCCTGCACACCCCCCCACCTTTCCAAAGATGCCCACCCTATTGACATGTGGCACCTGACCCATTTTGGCCCCCAACTTATGTTACTGGCTCTTACTCCCAGGTTCTGTACCCTACTACAACTGTTAGGCCCCTATTTACTCAAATTCCTGTCCCCCCCACTACTCCCCCTACTGACCCCTTGCCAACCGGGGTAATTCAGTCTCAAATCTCATCCGTTAGATACTGTATTACTGTAGCAATCCTAAAGCTTCCTTGTCCATTTTGCACCCCTCAGCTACCATACTTTTTGTTCTCTGCTCTCATATAGTTTCACTTAGCCCAGTTAGAAATCCTATAGTACTCCAAGTATTACTCAGCTCAGTTAAAGAAATAAACAGAACAAATTAATATGTATTATTACAGCAATCATAACAGTATAGTTCAGTACTTAGGTCAGTTTGAGAAAGAAATAGAACAACTAAATCTGTATTATTACAGCAATCCTAAAGTATCCAATCATTGCTTTGTCACCACTCCAGAGACCCTGCTGTAATATAGGACCACAGAGGACCATGGCGGGAGGGAGGGCAACTGTAAAGTCCTGGCAGAGCTCCATTGAGCTTGCTCATTCTGCCTCTCTCACTAGCTTATTCAGTTTCTTCTGGTGCTGCGGGCTGCCCTTTTGTACTGGGCTCCTGCCCACGTTTGTGCCTTTTTCTACCCACAAAAAAATTTGCAGCAATCACAATACAGTTCCATTGAGCACGCTCACTCCCCCTCTCTCACTCGCTCATTCTGTTTCTCCCGGCTCTGCAGGCTGCCCTTTTGTACTGGGCTGCTGCCTGCATTAGCACCTTTTTCTGCCCACAAAGAAATCTGCAGCAGTCCCGAAAAAGCTCAGTTGAGCTCGGTCACCCCCACTCTCTCACTCACTCGATCTTAATCTGTCCCATACACTGATTTCCAAAAGCGACTGCACTATTCTGCGCCGGAAGTGTGAAAACACATTTCAGTCAGGATGTGAAAAATGACAGCTGTACTGTTTATAAGGGGTGTTAAAAAAATGCCAGTGTTGAAAATCTGGCATTAAAATATTACTAATTTGTAAAGTTACAAGAGTGTATGGAAACTGCACAACACATGCTAGTGACACAGTCATTTTATGGAGTTTCATCACAAAATTTTCAACATAGGCATTTTCGGACCTCTGCTCATGAACAGTGTCACTGTAATTTTCTTAATGCGTCCCGAACACTGATTTCCCACAGTGACCTCATTATTCTGCGCTGGAAGTGCAAAAAAACATTCGGTCAGGATGTAAAAAATGACAGCTGTACCGTTCATAAGGAGGTGTGGAAAAATGCCAACACTGAAAATCTGGAGTGAAAATATTGCAAATTTGAGAAGTTACAAGCATGCATGGAACCTGCACAACACACGCTCGTAATACACTAATTTTATGGACTTTCATCACAAAATTTTCAAGATAGGCATTTTTGGACCTCTGCTCATGAACAGTGTTACTGTAATTTTCTTAATGTGTCCACACTGATTTCCCACAGCAACCACGCTATTCTGCACCGGAAGTGCGAAAACACATTTCAGCCAGGATGTGAAAAATGACAGCTGTACTGTTCATAAAAAGGTGTGTAAAAGTGGTAATGTTGAAAATATGGAGTGAAAATATTGCAAATTGGCACAGTTACGAGCGTGCGTAACGACTGTACGGTGCATGCTCGTAAAACAGTCATTTTTGGGATTTTTCCCACCAAATTTACAACATAGACTTTCTGAGAGCCCACCTCATGAACACTGGCACTGTCATTTTGTTAATCTGTCCTGAAAGGTGATTATGTGCAGTGACCGCAAAATCACCTTTTGGGACCAATTAATGCCATGATAGTGGCTGAATTCATGAGGATGGGGCCCAATAACCCCATGTTGAAAATTTGGTGCCAAAATTCCAAAAAACCCTGAGATATGCTAAAAAGTTGAAAAAGCACTCATTATGTCATTATACAGCTTACCGGCATTTCCTCAGTTCGTGATCGGCTTTGAAGAGTGCAGACGTGTTCCCGGTCCACCGAAGATCATCGCACCAGACTCCAGAGGTAAGTATGGAGTGAGGGGGGTGTGAGGAGGCAGGGTGAGCAGTGGGTAGGTGCAGGTTGTGTCAGGGGCAGGGAGACCCCAAGGGACCATTTTCTTTTCTACAGGTTTAAAGAAAAAAAAACCATTGTGGGACATTTTCTTTCTGTACAGGGGCATTGGGAATGCTGATGTAACCCCTTGTTACCCGGGGTTCCTAGAATCCCAGTAAGACCTCATGGTAGGCAGGGAAGGCAGCTTGTGAAACTCCAGTTAAATGGGTTTCACACTGTCTCACTCTGTTCTCAGTCTCAGCTGAGACTGAGTGATGACATCACCAATAGAACTGTCGCAGCTGCATAAGCCACATTGGAATCTGCAGCAGAGGGAGTTAGATGGAACGTTGGGAGTTTTCAAAGTAGTCAGTTCCAGTTTGCCTTCAGTAAGAGAAGGTCAGTCTCTAGTTTGCCTTAAAGTGAAGGAGTCAGTGTCAAGTGGTGGAGACCACTGTTCAGGTCTCAGTGCCCCTCCCTCCCTCCATGGGGGATGTAAAGATCCCTATGCAGATTCCTGGGGCAATCCCCTTAATTCTGCAAGGAGAAGGAAAAAAGCTGCCTATTCAGTTCAGCCTTAGTTTTGGAGAGTTGGAAGAGTTGTGATTCGCCTGTGGAGCACCTGCAACAAAAGGATGAGTGTTTGCTCTAACATGAGAGGGCAAAAAATGTGTTTCTTTAGCCTGGGACATGTGAAGAAATCTAGGAATTGAGCTACTATTTGGGAAGCCTATAGGACTAGGTCAAACAAATGGAGTAGTGTCAAAAGCTAGAGTGCTGTGTGAATTCAAGTAATATTGTAGAGGGGATGCGACAGTTCATCTACCATTTAATCTACATTCAGAAGTTTCAGTTTTTCCAGAGAAATGGACGGGTATGGGCTGTGGGAGCTGGATGTGGGAACACCCCCCATCTTTAGTAACCAGGTCCACCTCTATGGATTTCTGCTGTGGTTGCTACTTTGCCTCATGCACTTGGCCAGTGATGAGGGAAGTACCCAGATGTGGGCTGCAAATGGGAAAATCTCTCTAAGAGTCGCAGACTCTTAGTGGTATGGGGAGCCACAAGAAGTGTAAAGAAAAATTCTCTTTGTGAGATGGGAGTCATAAGTAGTAAGGAGGAAATCTCTCTAGGAGTCGTAGACTCTAAGTGGTGTCGGGAGCCACGACAGGATAATTGGTTCATTCTTCCAATGGACCGTGGATCAAGTGGCTGGCAGGGGAGCCGGGCCATTCAGGCTGTGTACCCAAAGCGCGGGCAAGTTCTGGCTGTGTGTCTGGTGGGTCCAGAGCCTGGAAACAGTATAATTGGTTCATTCTTCAAGTGGACCATGTTGTAGTCTCTAATCTGTATTACCAGTAAATGTAGCCCTATGGAAGTCAGTCTATGCTTTGTTGTGTTCAGCTAGTTGTGAATAAAAGCCACGCTGTAGAATCCCATTCCTGGTTCTGGACATTACAGTTAATGCTTCCTGTGTTTGGATTTACTTGGGTGCCCCTGTGCAGAGTAGCCAAACCTAGGTCCCCCTGTGCCGAGTAACCTCATCCTCCCCGAACCCAGGTCCCCACCAAGTACTGCTGCCAGCGCCAACAGCATGCCACTTGTCATTTTGGCAAAAAGGCAGAGGTGAGGGGTTACACTGAGATGGGCTTCCAGAGTGCCACCTGAATGTTTGCAAGGGTTGTAGCTGATGGGAGATTGGGTACCCCTGTCGGCACATATGGAATGCTGGGGGCAGACAAGAGCTGAGGGGGATTGGGCACCACCTCAGCATAAACCGAACATTTTGGTGGGGGGAACTATTATGCTGATGTGGAGTGGGCTGCTCCATCGGCAGCCTGAGCTCGTGCAGGGACTGAAGCTGATGAGGATTGGGGTCCCCATCAGCAAGCAAACACTGTTTTGTGGGGGGGGACATGCTGCTGAGGGGGATTGGGCACCCCCTCGGCACTGGGGACTCAGTCATATTGTTTGTGAATACGGCGGCAAACCACCGCAGTGTTCACAAACAATATTACTGTACCAAAGTTCCGCCCAGCAATGATGGGTCGCTCCCTCATTGCAGCAGAATGGCTGGTGCAGCAATGACGGGGCAGCCCCTGATTGAAGTGGCTAAAAAGTTTCAAGGTTGTGGCACGCTGGCTGAACTAGTGCCAGCAGCAGTGTGCCATCCCATTGAGGAAAGTGGGCCAAGCCTCAAAAGGCAGTGAGGGCATTGGACACAACAGTGCCGCGCCTCCACTACCTGCTTCTGCAGCAAGCTGCCGCAATACGTTTCTTGCGCGTGCACACAATCAACATGAAAAAAAAAAAACAACAGCATAAACAAATAAAATCCACCCCAGCAGATAAAGTTCATAAATATGACCAGTGAAACACACACATATATAGAAGTTGAAACTCGCATTACATGTTCAGATCCTTGTAACAGGAGGGTGGGATATATAAGGCAACACCAGTTGGAGTAAAATGTCAGATGTCTTCTTATTCAGTGTTCTTCTCACAATTTACTCTTAACTTCAAGGGTACTGTACGACTTAAATAAACAAAAAGAAAACAAATAGAGCAGTCAGTTCTATGTATACATAACTGCATAGCTAAGTAATTGAAGCTAGGAAGGACCAGAAAGACAGAGAGCACAGCACCCTGCTGAGCCCAAAAACAAACTAACTTACATTGAAAAAAATCAGCCTTTATATAGTGCTGGGCTGTCATGTGGTTAAGGTATCTCCTCTCCTTGTTTCCTAAGATTCCCCCAAATAGTTTATATTCTCACATATTTTGCTATGGTTTTATTCCACGCATCATTAGACATCAATAGACATAATTCAGACAGTCCCAGAACATACACAAGTTATTTTATCAGGCGCTAACTTATATTTCAGGGTTTAAGCATCTCCTGTCAGTCATAGTCAGGTACCTCCCCTTGAAGCTTGCCTATAAAAAAGGGAGAGGAAGGGCCAGCCAGCTCTTATAGAACAGCAGAGTTCCACTGAAGCAAGCCATCAACCAGCATTGCGTGATAGCGCTACAAGAGCAGGTATCCTTGCCTTTGTATCATACAAGCTCAAAGAGGGAGTGCTTTAAAGAAGTAAAATCTAGCTTTCCAATGTTTAGCAACAAGAAAGGGAGGGGGAGAGGAAAGAAAAGCAGTTTATTCCAGCTCTAAGTGTTTGGGACTAAATGAACAGTTTCTAAACATGGACTGAATCGTTGAGTCCTTTACAAGGTTTTCTACCTCACATCTGTGCTAGGTTTCAACTTAGGGGGAGCATACAGGGTAAACACAGGTATCAGGGCATTGAAACTTAGCCCATATACTTTGTTTGTGTCACAGCTGATACAAATGTCCTGAAAGCTACAGGGACATACAGCATGCTTGTTTTAAGCTTCTTACTCACTAAAGGGGTAGATAATAACCCTAAAAATATGCTGGGCGATCTTTTGATTTTCACCTTGCTTTTTGGCATTTTCGCACGTTCGTGCAGGCGATCGTGCGCATGATTGTGCATTCGATAGTGCGCATGATCGGGATGGCTTTTTACAGGAACTCGCAGCACTCAACAACGAGACCACTGTAGAAAGGGACAGCAAGAACATTAGGCAGGTGGCCTACATGCCTATGGGGAACAAAAGAAGGGGATACAAAGGGAAAAAAGATTAGAGTGCTGTTGCAACAGTCTTTTGCATGGAAAAAATGAGAAGGGTCTCGTAGTGAATACTGTAGCCCTGCTACAATCTTAACCAATGCATGCAGACCTCAGACCAGGAGAAAATAAAAACTTCTGTCCATTATCAATGAAAACCTAACCATCAAATGGGAGTGAGCAGGTATAACTACTAGCACATACTGTATTTTGTAGTAGCCAATCTGCGCTGCAAGGACTAGAAGGGCAGTGATGCATTCCCCAGTATTTGCTTCCTGGAAAAACTAACCATCATGTGACATCACACAAGCAAGAAATAGCACATGGCGAGGTGTGGGTTATCACCTGATAAGAGCAAGCCCAGGGTGTACTAAGGCACGAGGTACTTACGCCAAGTGCCTTATGCACCTGGGCATGCTCTTATCAGGTGATAACCCACACCTCGGTGTGTTTTATTGTGCTTATAAAATGAGTCTGCCAAGAAACTATTTAAGAAAAAAAAAAGATTAGAAAATGGGCCAAAACATTTTAAGAGTTTGAGGTTTTAATGCCTGAAGTAGTAAAACAGTCCCTTTATTAGGTAATTTCTGTGCTGTGATGTCCACTACATGTGCTCCCCCCTCCCCAACCCCACTGGTTAGGTTCTCCTCTGTGTAATGCTAGAAGCACTATGGCCCAGATATTCAGAAGGGTTACGCCAAGCACAACAGGGATGTGCCAACGCAAGTACTGAAATGCGCCATTGTGCGATATTCAGTGGGAGGTGACTGCGCAGTGCAGTAAGCAATGTGCCAGATGCAATAGTAATGAATGCATGCGCAATTGTAGGGGGCAAAACCATGAATAACATGTGCAGTGCAATATTCAACACCATGTACCGAGTGCAGTAGGGGAGTAAGTGGAAGTTGCATGACAGCGGAAATGATCCAAAATAAAAGGGAACAAAAGAGGGGCACAAGAACACAAAAGGGAAGCCACAGGTGGGAGCATGGTGACTAAAAGCCAGGGTGGTACAGAAGGTAGCAGTGTGCAGGACATGGCAGGAGCAGGACAGGGCCCTCCAGAACTGAGCCAGAAACAGGGTAGGAGTGGGGAGGCTGTGCCACTGCGCAGGAAAGGCTGTGGAGTGCCACAGTGGACTGAGGGCAGTGGCAGAAGGCAGGACAGCCACAGCCAAAGGCCAGAGGTGTACCCGGTGCAGGGGGGCATCAGGAATGGACAGTGGGGGGAATGGGACAACAGTCACCGGGGGGGGGACACCAGCCAGGGACATGGCCAGCGCCACTTTCCAGACAGAGGCAGTAATGAGGGGTATGAGAAGGCAGGCAGCAGGGGGGCGCAGCCGAGAAAGGATCGTCAGCGGTATGCCCAGAACAGGCAGTACTAAGCCTGCACCAGCTTCGAACACTACTCTGACACAGAGATTGTGGACTGGTACTGCCTGAACCATGCGATCCTGAGGCAGCTTTGTGAGCTGTGCAGTGATGAAATGCAGGCACCCACACAACGTAAACCAAACGCTTTTAAAAAAAAAGCAACCCTAGTGCACGGATCAAAAGATTATGTGACAACGAAAATTTTTTTGGCACAGCTTACCATGTCCTTAGATTTTATTCCAGTCACAAATAACTTTTTTCACAACAACATACGAGGTGCAGCGACAGTATCAAGCGAAATAAATAAATAAAACGTTTTTATATCGCAACTTAATGCATCATACTTATTGATCAGAACAGCCAACAGACCAGCCCACATATTGATGGCGCTGAGGAAAACAGCTGGACGTTTGGCCGTCGCCTTCCTCACAGCTCTCTTTGATCAATACACCAGTTGCTTTTAAGCGTTGGTTTACATTGATTTCTCTGGGTCTGTAGTAGCACCTGGTTAAATTACTCTCAGTTTTAGAGAGTTTGAGCACCTCAAATGTTTGTTTGTTTCAGTGACCCATACAACGTAGCCATGCTCTATCAGTGGAGATGAAGGTGACAGCCGTCATGTGCCTGCTCACCACGGGCACCTTCCAGAGACCAACAGGGGACATGACAGGCATAATCCAGTCGACCACGTCACGCCTACTCACACAATTCCTCAGCGCACTGCTGCCATATGCTGCGGAGTACATCCATTTCCCCAACACACAGGTGGAGTGCACAGCACACATACAAGAGTTCCACAGGGTAGCACGGTTGCCTGCCGTGCTCGGAGCCATTGACTGCACCCATGTGGCCATCCACATGCCACCTGGCCCGGAGGGAGTGGCATACATCAATTGCAAGGGGTACTCAAGCATAAACTGCCAGGTGGTGTGCGATGCCAGGGGTGTATTACCAATGTCTGTGCCACGCACCCTGGGGGAGCACACGATGCCTTCATCTGGCACCAGTCTGCACTGTGCCACAGATTTGAGAGTGGGGACATCCCCACTGGCCATCTAGTGGGTGAGTATGCATATCACACAGGACGACATGAGCAGACATGGGGGTTGCATAGTCAGAGGTGCCATGGGTACCGGCCTTGTTGGCCCATTGCATAGCGACGCAGAAAACCATTCTAATGTCCACCCTCTACACACAGGTGACAGTAATTACCGACTACATCCCTGGCTGCTCACACCATACCGGTGCCCCACGGCACCATCACAGCTACGGTACCATGAGGCACATGACACAGCATGGAATGTCATCGAGCGGGCGTTCAGGATGCTGAAGGCACAGTTCCAGTGCTTGGACACATCTGTCTGTGTCCTACAGTACAGCCCTTTGAAGGCCTGCAGGCTATTCCTGGCCTGCTGTATCCTGCACAACATGGCCACCGACTGTGGGATAGTCGAAGAGGGGGACAGTGGTGGGGACAATGAGGACACCGATCCAACTGGTGATGGGCAGCCACCCCTTGGCGAAGAGACCCTCGCCTGATCTGGATGTCACAGCTGCACCAGGACACCATTACAGAAGAAAATTTTGGTCAACACAGGTAGGTCATGGGGCCATGTGCAACCACCAAGGGCAAGGGCACAGCCCACAGACAGGCAGGGCAGGACACCAGGGGCAGATGGCAGTAAGGGAATTGGTCTGAGTGTGGCACCATACTCAGCGTCAGGGATGGGCAGGGCTGAACACGACATGTGCACGCACATGCCCACACACCACAAGACATGCACAAGGGGTAGACGACATGCCCACCCCCACACAGGTCCGCACATGACAATGCCCAGTGGCCATCACTGCGTGTGCCTTAGAAGCTGGGCACCATTGTAAACTGGTGGACAGCGCAATGCAGGCATCATCATGCACACGCCACAGTGGCCAGCAGCTAGGAGGGTGTGCACAGGGACCGTGTGTGTGCAGGGCCGGGTACCCCACCCATGCGTCACACAATGCACACCACACTCACATAGAGCAGCAGCAGACAGTGGACATGGTGGGAGACAGGTCAGTCACGTGGCACAGTACCACGGCCACCACTGATGCATGGGTGGCCCTGCCGAGACCTGTCAGCCATGCCAGGCTGACCATTGGCCTCATGGGGTGGCACCGACAGTCCCCCAGGGGTGACACTGCCTGACTGTGACCATGTTCATGCAGGTGTCTGCAGCCCACCGAACATGCCTGCACCAGGCGTGCTTGGTATGCCCACAGCTGAACCCGGTATCAACATAGCAGGTGTCGCATGGCACCGGAATGGGGGGTGGACATTACACTGCGCAGTGTCTGCGGCGGATGGGCACCAAACTGGGTGCCCAATGTGGCCGTGACAGCTGTCAATACATTGGTCTGCCTGTCAGTGGCAGTGGTCCCATCCGCCCACTGCCGGCCATCTCTGCCAGCAGCAGACCATGGTCCCTGCTGCGCCGCTCCTCTGCCTGGCGCAGAACCGCACTGAGTGCATCCCCCGCCATCACGAGCCGCATCTACTGATCTAATGATGCCTGGAGTGGATGGCTGTGCTCGTCAAAGAGGTCATCCGCCAGTACAGCATGCTGTCCCTTGTGGTGCTCCTGGCCCTGCTGGCCAGCACCCCTTGACGATGGGCGCTGCACACCAAAGCCATACCAGGGCATGTCCACATGCGTTGCACTGCCACCACCCCCCGACACTGTCCCCCCGTCACCATTGGCTGACTGCTGGCACCGCCCCTCCGGCTGCCAATCACCATGACTCACCAGTGCCACCGCAGCGGCTGCAACAACCTCACCACCCTGGATGCACACCAGTGCTGCCCCACTGGGGCATACAGGCACAGGCTGGGACTGTGTTGTTACGCAGGCCTCCATGGCAGCACCACCCATGGCAATGCCCATGCCGTTGCCTGCTGTGGGACCATCCTGTGTCCCACAAGTATCACTGTCCGGGAAGTGTGGTCCATCATCATCAATACTGGATCTGGCACCAATCCGTGTCCCAGCACGCTGGAGACTGTGGGTGCTGTCACGCTAGGACACAAGCAAGGCCTTGTCTGCACCCGCACCACCCTCATCAGTCCAGACAGATGTGCAGGAATGCACTAGTCTGGTCCCTCAGACACCTGTGGAGGTGGATGGGCGATACTCCATGTTCAGGGCATCCCCCTCAGTGGACACACCCACCACTGCTGACCCATGTAGATTCTTAGGAGCTGTAAGGGTACACATTAGCGTTAGTGGCTCCGCCCTGCCCCGTGGCATTCACTCCACCACCCACACAATGACAGCACAGGACCTACCATGCAGTGATGGGCTGCCACCCATCTGGAAGCCACCACCAGGAATGCCCTTGATGACACAACGCCGCATGCTCTGGCCACCCGCTCCTCCTGTGGTGTCAGGCGTGATACATCCGGCTGGCCTCCACCAGTGGCAGCACATGTAGCCCTGATGGAAGTCACCTTGTCTTTGATCCTCCTTTTGTCCGTGCCAACTTTCTTCTTACACTCCTGCATGGACCGCTGGTGGCTTCCATGCTGGGTCATGGCACGTGCCACCTCACCCCACACTGCAGCATGGGCCTGTGGCGTTCCCCACTGTCCGCTGAGCAGCAGATCCATGTCAAGATATGCCTCGAACAAGGCATCTGATTCAGCCTTGGTGAAGTTGGGCCTTCTCCTTCTCCCCCGTCCCTGTTCCTCCTCTTCCTCACATTTGGTCATGATCGAGCCTATGGGAATGATAGGTGATACCTTGGACTGTGCAGTCCCATTCAGCCCTCACAAACCACAGTCCCCACATCCCAACAGCATGCAACCCACCACAATAGACTACAATACCTAACTATGTCCTCTGCAGCCCCATGTCGCATTCATATAGCGCAATGCATGCAAACGAGGCAAAGCACAACTGTAAGTGGATACTAATGCAGTGGCTGCACCGTGGAATGGCTGATGAACTGATTTGCATATGCTGGCTGAATATCACACTGTTGCGCCTTGCGCAATGTTGGTGAGCGTGCTCAGACTATGACGCAGCACTGTGATGTGCGCAATCAGCACTGCAAGGCGTATGCCCGGGGTGCTGACGCCAACGCGTGCAGTGCTGCTGACATGCTATGCATGGAAGGCAGTGCAGGGAATGCTCACCACTGTGCATGTAGCACTAGTGTGCTGTTTGCTCATGTGGCGCTCATACCATGGTGCGCCATAGGCACCATGGAGCCACAGTGCTGTAGGCCATTGCAAGGCATCACACACAAGCACCCTACCACGCTTCACGCACGGTGTCCCAGTAGCACTCTGGCACTCCGTGCGTGGACAGATCCTTGACCCTGTGGTTGACCTTTGCCCCCTAGGTGCCATGTGTCGGCATGTGTGCACCCCTACAGTGCAGTTTGGTGACAGCACGATAGGGACTGGCAGTGCAGTACCACGCTGCCTCCACACATGCAGCACGTGTGCTACAGAGCACCATTTTGATTGCGATACACACTGAAGGATGCCTTATCAGAGAGCACAGGTGTGGAGCACTATTGAGCTTGCCAACTTGGTGGCCATAGTTGAGTCACATGCTGGTGCCCTATTTGGGCAGGATCCCCTGGACAGGTCACGTAGTGCTGTGTGGCAGAAGGTGGCTGATGGTCTGGAGGAGGTGACCAGGATCACCTGGACAGCGGAGCAGTGTTGTCACAGGTATGGCGACCTATAGCGGAGGGACACTGACCGACTGGGGCTTCTGCAGGCACGCACCTGGTGAGGCGCCATGCCACAGCCAGGTAGGTACTCCATCCATACACTGATAGTGTTTGTCCGGGTATCGCAGTGTGCATAGGTCTACCCCACAGGGGAGTGGGGGCCGTGTAGTGGGGGTGGTGTTTGTGGTGGTGCGTTATGACTGGGCTGTGCAGGCATGCACACACTTGGGGGGGGCTTTGCTAATGGCTGGTGTGGTGCAGGCCATGGGTACCCAGCATCAGTGGTCGCACGCCAGCAGCATTTGTTGCCCCTGTATTGTGTCCCTGTGTTGGGGTGTCCTTGGGTCTGTGTTGGTGTTTGTCCATGCCCTGTGTCACATTCTGTGTGGTGCATGCCTCCATGCACCACTGTGGGTGACTGTGCTGACTGTTGGGGCCAGTGCTGGGACAGGACATGTGCTTGGGTGGGTGTACGGAGTACTGTCCTAGTGGTTGTGGGGTCCAGGGCAGGCCTTGTCGCATACAGGGTGCCTCAGGTACTGACTCAGGGTCGACCTCTCTGCTGTGCCATGGAGGGGGTCATGCAAGGTGGCACTGTGGCTGCAGTTGTTGCTTCAGTGGCTGGTGCCGCCCACTGCGGGGTGCTCACAGTGGGGCTGCCATGCATGGTTCCATAGTGCACAGGGTTGCATTGTCACAGTGGGGGTGGTGGCATGCATTCAGTGCCATGCACTGTTGGGTGCTGCTCCTGGGCAGGGTGTCTGGGGATCACTGTGCAGGATCTGCTCTGCATTGGTCGGATGGGATGGCACTGGGTGTCTGACCATCCTTGTGCTGCGGTCACTGCATGCCAGGAGGTGTGCTGGGGCACTGTGCCCCAGCTGTGGATTTGGTGCTGGTGTTCATGGGCTGGTGGTTCATCCAGCTCACCATAGGTTGTGCAGTTCATGAGGTGCAGGAGGTACTGTCTGGTCTGCTGCATGCTCCTCCACCCATGGCTTCCATGGGTGATGCACCCCCCTGCATCCTGTCCCTGTTCCTGTGCATCCCTGTGCATCCCTGGTTGTGCTACTGTGCATCAGCCCTGCGCCACTGCGCATCCCTAATTGTGCCATGATGCAGTTGGCACAATGTTGGCACAATGTTCAGTTGTGTTGTGCAAGTGCACCTTGGCCTGCGCTGTGTTTGAGTATCATGCTTCTTGTGCATGGGCGCACTGCACTTGCGCATGCTCCTGCTATTGCGCTGCTTTGTGGCGCAGTCTGAATATCCAGGCCTATGTTTTTATTTTGCTCATATTTTTTCTTTTTTTAGGCTTTGGTTATATATTGCTGCCGCCAGTGATTTGATTGCATGGTAGCCATACACAGCCATTTCTTAGTTTGCATTTTTGTAAGTACATATTTCAGTAATTTTGTGATGCCTTCCAGCTTAAATGATTGATTAAAGAACTAAAAAAAAGATAGTGTTGCGGTATAGAGCCATTGAGTTGTTCAAAAATAAGTCACCGAAGACTGCAGGGAATGGGGGAATGAAAGAGGAAGCAGCATGTTGTGCATCTGAATGCCATCTATGTGAGTCCCTTGCTGGCCACCCTAGTTAGCACGTCTGTCTGAGCAGCGATTACAACCTGCAATAAGCAGCTGGAAGCTAGCTCGGCATTGAATCATTGAAATGGTGATAGAGTTTATATTTTTCAGCATGTTTAACAATAACAGCACTGTTAGAGTTGATGTTGGGGTTTCTGTTGGCATTTTAAAACCACTTCGTGTTGGCACACACTAAGTTCACTGGATCTGGGGACTTGTCTATACAAGAAGAAGAAGAAAAAAATGCTGCAGAGGTTAGATTTTTATTTTTAAATTGGGGAAAGGTGTCAAAAAGTTTGTATGCAGTTACACTTAAACTCAGGGCTCACAACAAGAGATGATCGACCGACGGCTTCTATTTCAGAGCTGCGTCATTGCAGTACATACATGGCTCCCATCATTGTGGTAGGCTTTTTTCTTTTTCTGGAGTACCGCAAGTTAAGTTTTATTTTTATTTTGCTTGGGCAACTGATTTCTATGTTATTATGCTGTTCAATTCTGTGTGTAGTGGTGGTTTGGGGGGATTCTCTATGGTTAGTTTGTTCTCTCTCTTGGTCAGGGAGGTCCACTCTAGACACAGGCACTCTGCACAGTGATTTGTATTGTGAAACATCCTGTTTGGCTTAAGAGGTGCCAGTTAGCACAATATCCTCCAAGGACATGGCCAAAGGTGCCTCTCAGCATCAGGGCACTGCTGCTCTAGTACTTGCAATTCTGTGGTGTATTTCATAAGCAGTTCTCTACTGTGGCTACACATAGTGCAAACATGGACCACCCCCTTTTAGTCAAAGAAAGTGAATCAGTGTAAATCCCCTCCCCCAAAAATGACACATGCAAATCCAATGTGGGATAATAAAAATAAATCACTGTACATTTGCAAAGAAAACATACCCCCCCCCCAATAAGCCAGAGTAGGCAAATTCACTGTAGTTTTTGAACATCTATACAAACATGCAGAACTCAAACCAGATAAGAAAATAGAATCATTCCCAGAACATTTTCAATGAAAACATACTGTAACTGCATGTCTGTCCCAGAATCAGTTCCTGATTAAGAACTCCCCCATCGAGCCAAAGCCAAAATAAAAACAGTGCAGATGTAACTTCCCTGTTACTGTCCAAGACAACCAATATATGTAGAACCCAACAAATATATGTAGAACCAAAGCTGACTGCAGGGAACAAAAAAAATCACAGGTCATTGTAAGGATAAGGAAAGCATAACACCCTTCCAACAAACCAGAGCAGGTGAAGCCACATCCCTACCCCTGCCCCAACCAGTACATGCAGAACCTGAATGTTCTGCATGGAAAAAACAACAAGTTGATTTTAAGAAATGCATATCTCCCAAAAGCAAATCATTTACATGTGCAGTACATTGTCAGCCTCTAAACATGCAGTATGCAGAATCCATTGCAGGAAAAAACAAAGTCATTAGTTATTTTAAGGAAACGTAAGCCCCCCCCCCCACACACACACACTTACAAACCAGAGAAGATGAATTTGCTGTATAGCCAATAAGCATCATATATACATCCAAAATCAGGTAATAACAAAATCTGGTCAGAGCCAATATGGCCGTGGAGAGCTTTTAGTAGCTGCAAGAGCAGTGACAAGAATATGCTGCGCTCTCGCTGCACCAGAGTCAGACATTTATTTGGAGCAAAGATCTACACTCCATCAACTGTACTTTATTGCCCTAATCTGGGCTTCAGCTGCTGTATCTTTAAATTAATTGACTGACTGTGTGAGAAAAGGGCTTTAAATATTAGGATGCACACTGTTTGACTTAACTGGATTGTAACGTTCCATGCACCTACGAGAACTGCCATTTGATGGATACATTGGTGTTTTGATCTAGTAAAACATTTTTGTGCATTTTATTTTTAAGCACAACAAATGGATTGTGATATCACTTGTACTCATGAATATGAATGAGTATTGTAGACTATTCAAATGTATTATATGCAACCATGCCCACTGATGAAGAGATGTGGTCTTGAAGCACTGGGGCAGATTGTTTTTTTGCATAGCTGTGATGACCACAATCAGGATTACCTGTTGAATGTTTAAAATACATTGTTTGAGACAGCTTTGATGTGCCTGAAATTTTTAATTTTTCTATTTCAGTATTTTGTTTTGTTACACGGTACTGCTACAGGGAGCACCTGTTGTGAGCACACCAGCTCCCTTCCGCTGTGCACCATTTGGTTCTTTTCATCAGCCGTAAAACTGCAATGATGACAGTACTACACATGCATGATACTTACACATGCGCAGTTTGCCGCAGAGTCAGCCTTGCACAACATGGCAGTGCTCACATAACTACGAGTAACAACCCATTCACCTGGGGTTACAGGAATCTCATTAGTACTAGTCTTAGGCAGGTAAGAAAAAGTAGCTGGTTGGGAGTTCATTAGGGGCTTTCTACATAATGACATAATTGTTTACTTTGCTAGCCTGAGATAAGGAAGATTACATCATTTAGAACTCTCGCAGCAGCATAACCGTTTTAGAGTCTGCTGCTCTTAGTGAGCTTAGAAAGTTAATTAATATGTTCAAGAGTGGTAGTCAGAGTGGCAGGAGGTCTGCTACTAGGGCTCTTTCAAAGGGAGCCCTGGTATTTCTCACCCTAGTCTGGTAAAATCTTCCATTTTCCTGTGAAGTGGTGGAGACCATTTCCCTGCAGAACTCTTCAGTTTCACTCCAGGAGGAGTGAGAAGGACTGCAATTCTTGTGGATCCAAAGGACAATCCTCTGAAGGTCCTGAAGTTCACAGCTGCCTTAAGGAAGAACAATGAGTAGAATCTGGCAGCTCCCAAAAAAAGAAAGGTGTTTTTTTTCTTTCCATGACTGTGAGGAAGGAACAACTAATCTGCGAGTACAGAAAATGAGACTGTTCTCTGAGGGATTTATCAGAGGTGTGTGTGCCCTAGATAAGACTAGATCACACTAGTCAGGACCCCCTTTCACCACACCTGTGCTGAACTTAAAATTAAATTTGGGAGTCTTTAGCAGTTCATTGGGGTTTGGAGACTCATTTGGTGTAACCCTGAAGGAATGGTGATGGCTGTTTGAGGAAATGGCTGGGAGGAATGCCATCTGGAGTTTCAGGCAGAGATAACTGGTTCATGGATGGGCACTAGTGTTCCCTGGGCAAAGATCATGCACCAGGAGGATTTTAAAGTGTGTGGCACATCCCACAGATTTACACTTTGTAAAAGAGATAGACATGCTTTTATGGAAACAGTACTGCCTAGTAAAGTGTCCTGCAAAAGAGAGTGTACCTATATTGCAATGACAAACCTTTGGGGGACCATTCTTGCTTTAAGTAACATCTGTAAATAAAGCCATACAACAAAATCCTAGTTACTGCTTTGGACATTGCACTTATTGCTTCTAGTGTGAACGTTATTGGGACCCCTCAGCAGTTAGGACTAGCAGACATCTATCATCCTCTCCCCTGGACCAGTGCATAAATAAAAAGGTTTATTTTGGGTATGTACCCCCATCCTCCATCCTCTAGATAATGAGCCTGGTATACACTCCAGTGCTAGGGGTGGTACCATGTGTGTAGTTCTGCCACAAGTAAATTGCATGCCATGTTTTTGATAGTAGTTACTTTAAGGGGGGAGCCAGCTAGCCAAAGGTAGTGTGCAGGTAATGTACATATGCACAATACTTGTTCATATGCAGTATAAGTCAGTACCACCATGTTGCACATGGCAGCCACCACTTCTGCAGTTGTGGGAAGGAAAAGTAGTGCACAAGGAAGTGAGTATGTTTATGCAGCCAATGGAGGGGAAGGGCTGCATAAACAGAAGCACTGGAAACTATACCGGAGCACTGTGGCAGAACATCAAACAGTGGTCAAGTTTCATGCTTCCACAGTGCTTTTATACATTTCTGATGATGGCATAACACCTGTGAAGCTTGGCCCACACAGCCATAAAAATCAGACTCAGGAGGAGACTATTAACAAACTAGAGATCTGGTCTGGGACTTGCTCATCATCACAGTCACTTTCTCATTCTTTTCTAAGCAGTAATTTCTGGTAAATGTGCCTTTACCATACTGATCTCAGTGCTGGTAGACTACTTCTGGTTTCCCTTGATTGTATTAGGTGGGGATAGTAACAGTCTTGAAGTGGTAGCTGACGGTGGTGGCATGCTCTGGAAAAAAGTGGTCCCCATTCCTGTCTGCACATTTTAGAAATGATCCCTTTCCTTGTTTTTGCTGTTAAAAAACTGACCCCTTTTACACAAAGGTAAGGAAATAGTTATGGCCTCCACCCCCCCCTTTTGCTTCAAGAGGGGAACAACATGATTATGGGTTTGCATCAGGTATACAGTGGCAGACATAGATGCATAATACTGTTAAACAGAATTCAACTGTATGTACAAACTTTTTTTTTAATGTGTGCTTTCTTAATGTTTTCAGTACCACTCCACCCATTTTTTTTATTTGTTTTTGGTAACCAGTTAAGTGTACTAGACAGATCTGCCTATTTTCAGGCATGACCCGGGAGAGAACAAATCAAGGAAAAGGTAAAAACAAATACATATACAGTGTTGTACAACAGGAGATTCCAAACAGTTATACTGAGGTGCAAGTTACATAGTACATAGAAGAGGTACATATCGCATAGTATAATAGGAGCAAAACAAACAAAAAGGCACAATTTAGGGTTGATAATGTATAAAACATGACAGTGCTGTTGGTAAGTCAGCAAAGAAGACAATTCCCGGGCAGAGACAGGGAATAAGGTGTGTAGCTGCAGCTGAGGAAGAGTGAGGAAGGGAGGAATCAAGAGTCCACAGGGAAATTTAAGAGCAGGACAATGGTAGATTTGCATGACTCGTAAAGCTAGGGACATTTGCAAATGTGAAGGGAGGCGAGGTAATTAGAGAGGCCTTTCTTGAAAGTGTGATGGGATTCGGAGTGTCTAAGATCAAGTGGGAGAGAGTTCCAAAATTTGGGGATATAGAAGGAGAAGGCAAGTTCACCCATCCTGGTAGAGCATTTTGGGACCGATAGCAGAGCTAAAGACATGTAACAGAGGGAACAAGGGCAGTCAACGGGGGTGAGCATAGCAGTGAGTGTGGAGGGGTTCAAAAGTTTCAGTGCGCACAGTGCATTCAAGGCGTCTCCATGTCCATACCTGCAGGGCAAATTCCAGTGTCGAACTGTCCTTGGCTGGGCTGGGGAGGGCTGCAGAAGCAAGCCCTCAGACCCTGCAGGGCAAATTCCAGTGTCGAACTGCCCTTGGCTGGGCTGGGGAGGGCAGCAGAAGCAAGCCCTCAGACCCTGGAAAGGAAAGGAGACAAAGCCTCTGAATTTCTGTGTCCAAATTGCATTATTTTACATTTTTTTGTCCAGGACAAACAGGTATTTCAAATGAGGGTAGTCACTAATATAAATTCTTTGTTGTTTTTTTTTATATAGCCATCAGAAATGTGAATTTTGTAAAAACCAAAATGGAAATACAGGTTATAAGATGACTATATTTTACAAAATATAAGGAATTCAGATTAGTGACTACCCTCATTTGAAAGGTTTTTTGCCCTGAACAACTTTTAGTCTGGTTGTTTTTGTGCACCTGGAGTAGTTTTAAAGAAATTTAGATTTGTTTGGAATGTGTGCACATTTGCTAAGAATTCTGCACAGTGGTTTAGGAAGTTTCTCAAATAAAAGCAGTTTGGATTTCTGTCTTTAGTGTTCTAAACAGACAATGGGTCTGAATGAGTTAAAAGGGACAGAAATTGATTACTTATGTGCAACTGTTTGAAATGTCTGTATTTTTGTAAATGACTACATTCATACCGCTAAAGGATCCCTATTTAACTGTGCCTGAATAAAAACTGAAGCTGTCATTTGTGTTTTGTTTTGGTTTTAGATTTATAGAACTGTTATTTATTACAACAGTAGGTTAAGTACAACACATATGAACACATGTTGATACATTTAGGATAACAGTATCTCATTTACAAGGGGGTCTGTGTTTGAATATTTTGAATATACACATACACTAGTCACTTGTTACAGAATTGGAGATATATCATGTTTAAGACAGTATAAGTTTCACTATTCATGAATATAAAAAGGGTCTCAGAAATACTGCAGTCTGACTGGCTGTTAGGATTTCAACAGCCTTACATTAATCCATGTTATAATGTATGATAGAATGAGGTTAACCTTAGGAAATCATCATTTCCTAAGGTTGTTATACCATTGTTGTGACGTAGAAATGTTAACCTATCAATGCTATGTCATATTGATAGGTTAACAACAGGGATCAGTCTGTGCATGTGTGCACCTTTTTTTTCACTGGGGAACTGACAGATGCATGCAGCGGTAAGGGAAAGACTAAATAGCCATGGCGGTGACCATATTTTCAAAAGTAAGGAGCCGTTTTCATTTTTTCTTGGGACCATACACTATAAAAAACAATGTATGGTCCCTCTATTGGTAACTGGTGTCTGTTAACCATCTTGAGGTTGCCATGTTGACGTAAAACTCTAGAGCTTCACTCTTGAGGTTTACACGGTTGCCCTGGCTACCTCTCGATGGTTAACAGACCGGTTACTGATAGAGGACCTTACATTATCCTCTATATACTGTCATGTACAGCCTGATCACTATTGAACATAGATTGTTCCTGTCAGCATTCCGGCCTCTAGCACTGCTGAATGACTGGAATGCTGCATTCTGACTTTTAACCTGCATTCTTAAACTGTTGGTGGATGAACTATTTTATTAAAAATCTCCCTCTACATGAAGAAAACATTCAAAAAGTATACTTTTAACATTCTTTTTTTGAATAATTTGTTTATAATAGCAATTAGGCACTCCCATGAGTTAGATCAATAGTCTGCTTATCACCCCCTAGAGGCAATATGGCACTCGGCTGCACCTCATGCCACATTTCACCCCTAGGTGGTGATTAACAGACTCTGAGCCAGATATTCAAAACTTTGCCACGAGTCTAAATTAGCACTGCCTGGCGGGCAACTTAGCCCGCAGCACAAAGCAAGTTATATTGAAAAGGAAATAGCCTGGTGCTAATCCTGCTGAATATAGCAGTCTAAGGCCCTTTCCACACTACACTGCTCCAGCCCAGTAACGGATGCAATCCATTACAGCTGGGGAGTGGTGCAGTGTGTCCACACTGTGGCAGTGTCTGATATGGGACCAGTACCACCGGTCCACACTAGGGGTGCAGGGCGACCATTATGGTGGCACCTGTTCCCAGGATGCAGCTTGTTCTGCACTACGGGCCCTGCAGGGGACCACGTGTCCACACTTCTCCCGGTAGTGTTACCGAGGTGTAACCAGTTTTATAACTGTTGTTAAAACCACCTCATATGTGATTTCAACAATGGTTATGAAAACGCTTTCTGTAACGTTACAAGTGTAAATGCAAACCATTGTGGTAACGGTTTGGGCATTCTGTAACGTTACAGAGGCGTAGTGTGGACAGAGCCTAAGGAAGCCAGGCAAACTGGTCTGGGAGTGCAGGGCAAAAATAGCCCAGGAATAAGACAGCACTGAATATAGCAACTGGGAAGTGCAAACTGCAACTACAGCTCATTAGACTCTGTAGCAAGACAGTGTTGCAGGTGGAGAACATTGTGTGTGATTGCACAGAGATGTCTCACATCTACTGAAAACACACCTCTCAACCCCCTGCCTCATAAATCAGGGACAAGACTTAAAAAAGTCAGGGACAAAAGTTTAAAATCAGGGACACATCTTAAAAATTGGTGATATCCACTCAGGAAGCTGGTAGAATAAGTGGTTTAGTGTAAAATGCTTCTTCTAAGGAAGAACACATTTGCAACATGTTTGACATTATTGTATGCTTACAACCCCCACTGTTTGGTCTTGGAAATACAATTTTTAGGAGGGACAGAGTAAAAGTTTGAGGTAAAATCAGGGACATCCCTGAAAATCAGGGAGAGTTGAGAGGTATGACTGCAAACAACAATGTGAGACACACACTGCAGAACTGTGCTTAGTGTGCTATGCTGAAGTAAGGTTCGCCCGGGGCTAACCTGATTGCACATTGCTAACACATTAGCCCTGTGCAAACTGGTTAGCCTGGGCAAACGGGAGCTATATTCAAAGCTCCCATGCAAATGAGCCTACTTAGGTAATCCGTGGGCAAACAGGTATATTTGCCTCTCATTAGGTGTTGCTTAGCATATGTTACCTTGTAGTTTTCCCGGTGCAACTGCATGGAGCACAAAGCTCCCCCTTTTGGTTGGAATGGAAGTACAGGCTGGATGCTGCAGGCCAAGGCATTCCCACAGCATCCCCTGTTGGTCAGAACAGAAGTACAGGCCGGCATCAGCAGGAACTGTGTGGTGGCAGGCACGGTTGGAACATACATACCTCACAACCCCCTGCCTCAAGAGAAGGGACAAGGCTTCAAAGGATCAGGGACAAAGACCCAAAACCAGGGACACAGTTTAAGAGGTATGCACTCAGAATGCTGATAGAATAAGGGGATTTGTGTTAAGAAGCAGTTTCAGAAGCAGCACCAGTCTGTAACAGTCATGTATGACATGGATGTGTGAGGTTAATCCCCATTGTTCTGTCACAGTAACACATAGTCTGTGAGGGACAGAGGAACATTTGGAGGCTAAATCAGGGACCACACTGAATAGTAGGGACAGTCAATAGGCATGAGTGCATACAATGTACCCATGTATATGTGTGCTTGATTCACACAAGTGACCCTGGTAGTCTAGTGGACCCCTCACCCCCAAGCATGACTCCTGACCCCCGTTCCACCATACAAAATTATTTTTCCCTGGTAGTCTAATGCTCCCCACCCCCACCCACCCCTAGCAAAATCCTCGACCCCCATAGCCACAGTAATTATATGATTTCCCTGGTGTTCTAGTGGTCCCCCACCTCCAAGCATGATCCATGACCCCATAGCCACAGTAAAGGAAGAATTTCCCTGGTGTTCTAGTGGTCCCCCAACCCCCAAGCATGATCCACGATCTTGTAGCATTCATGCATACTGCAGTCAGTGGGCAGCCGAGGTGGTGAGAGAAGGGCTGAGCCGGTCGCCAGTGCCATACCTAGTCTGCGTACAGGAGGACGGGCGGCGCATTTCCAGGTGGGGGGACCACTAGACTACCAGGTATTGCTGTCATTTTGGGGCTATCAGGGAGCAGGGATCATGCTGAGGGGTAGGGACCACTAGAACAACAGGGAATTACTTTAATTACTGCAGCTAGGGGTTGGGGATCATGCTTGGGGTTGGGGACCACTAGAATACCAAGGAAATGATTAAATTACCATGGCTACTGGGGTTGGGAATCATGCTGGGTGGGGGATCACTAAAGCACCAGGGATATTATGTCATTACTGCAGCTATGGTGGTGGGGGGATCATGCTTGGGAGGGGTGGTGGGACCACTAGAATACCGGGAATTATTAAATTACCATGGCTACTGGGGTTGGGGATCATGCTGGGTTGGGGGACCACTAGAGCACCAGGGATATTATGTCATTACTGCAGCTACGGTGGTGGGACCACTAGAATACCGGGGAAATTATTAAATTACCATGGCTATGGGGGTCAGGGATCATGCTGGGGGTGGGGGGACCACTAGCACACCACAGATTACTGTGCTTATTGGGGCTACCAGAGCACAGGGATCATGCTGGGGTGGAGAGCACCACTACATTACCACCAGCTTTTTGTCAGCAGTATTTAGTGCCATGCTACAAGTCACGCTAATGCATGTAGCATGGTGCTATACATTTGAATATGCCGTGCAGCTGGCATTCATGGACACTCTCCTAACTCCCACCCCAGCATATATTTACTTTTAGTGTTGGTGCTATCACACAGCGCCGGCACTATTAGGGCTTCTGAATATTGCAGCCCGGTGCAAATCCAGTGCTATTCCAGCACTACGGCTTTGTGCCAGGCGCAATGTTTTGAATATCTGGCCCTCTTAGTCTAACCCCTGGTCATGCCTTATTGCTTAAGTAAGAGGGACTTATTGTACACAGAGTTTAAGAAAAATGTATCTGAACAGTACTTACGCTGTGTAAAATTTAATTGACACCACTATGTGAAACAGCTGGTGAATGCTTCATTTACACTAGGGCAGGTTGTCTTCTAACCTATTTTTTACTTAACACATACTGTAGATATTTTCATAAGACTTTTAATATTATTTACTATGTATTGCTTAAGCTTATTTTCATTGTGGTTTTTAGTCATTGTCATTTACTAATACTAGCACAGACACACACACACATGGTTTTAAGATGAGGCTTCAGTTGGTTTATAACTTTTCTCAGGGAGTGAACTTTCAAGTCAGTGACCTTGGGATAGCTTTCTTCTGATGGAACTTTTTCTGTCTTTATATGGTTATATTGTTTTTTGAATGCAGTTTTAACTAATGGGGTCCTAAACAACTTTTCATCCTTTTTTTTTGTATGATCTGGGCTTTGGGAAAGTATGTTCTTCTAAAACAACTGCCTGTGTTTTCAGATGAAGCATTCTAAGTAATCCAAAAGCTAAACATGCCTGTGTTCTTTTGTATAAACTCTGTTGGTCCAATAAAAGGTATCAAATCATCTATTTCTGTGGATCTTGTGTTACATGGACCAGTACAGCAACACATTTTTCTGAGGCTTCATGGTTTCAGAAATGTTAGCATGAAATTATCAGTACAGTGCCCATGATTCTGAAACCATGTAGTGACAAAGTAAAAATTCCAAATTCTTGGTTCCATGAAAGGAACTGCACAGAATTTTGTCCATATAAAGAAAACGATGCAAAACACAACTGAAAGCTTCAGCTTTTGTTCAAGCACAGTTAAAAAGAGATCCTTTAGAGATATACATATCATTTATGAAAATAGAGACATTTCAAACAGCTGCACGTAAGTAATCAATTCCTGTTCACTTTAAATAGGCATGACAAGAGATGAACAAGGTGGTCTGGTCTAGAATTTCACTTAACTGGCAGAGTGGTTTGCAAAACAGATGCTGTTTAGATGAGCAATAGGATTTATGCTAAACAAATGTATATACAGTATCTCTAAAAGTATACAAGCTACAGATAAAAATAATGGTATGAAAGTTGTTCAGGACAAAACTATTTTTCAAATGAGTGTATTAATTAAGCAGCACTAATTATATATTTTTTAAAATTATGGTCATCTGATTACCTGAATACTCATTTTTCTTCACAGTTTTCACCTTTTGGATGGCTATATTTAAGAAAATCTAATGAATTCAGATTAGTGACTACCCTCATTTGAAAGGTCATTTTGTCTTGAACAACTTTCATGTTGGTTGTATATTGGTAATTTGTACATTTTCAGAGATATTTACATTTATTTGGCATGATTCCTACTGTGTTCACTCAGAGAGAAAAAATATGAGGCTGTTTGGAAGACCATATTTTGCAAAACAAAAGAATTCAGATTAGTGACTACCATCATGTGACAGGTCTTTTTGCGCTGCAAAACTTTTACACTAGTTGTTTTTACACACCTTGAATAGTTTTAAAGCTATTTAGATCTGTTTGGAATGTATGCACATTTGCTCTCAGAGAAAAGCAGCTTGGAGTTCTGTGTCTAGCATTCTAAACAGAAAGAGGTGAGTATTTCTTCAACTGCCATAGAGATTTGCAGTCATGGAAGGATACACTGAAAAGTACTAACAAATGCATTCCACATTCATCCAATTTTTCTAGTTGAAACAAGATGGCTGTAGGCTCTGCCCATGGCCATAAAAAGCACTATTAGTTTGAAAGAACCCATACCCCCACAAGCCAGAGCAGATCAATTCACTGTCCTTTTTCAACCTCCAACTGAGCAATACAAAAGCCAGACCAAGTAAAAAAAACAGGGATGGGACAAAGCCTCACCATGAAAACCAATCCACCCTGAACCCGGGTGACACATATTTAAACAAACCAGAACTGAACCACCTACTGTAGGTTCATATCAGATTTGTCGCCTTCTTTTAAATGCTTTTTTAATGCTTCCCAGTTCAATCACTGCAGCCCACAGCTGTGCACTGCCTGCCCATGACAACCAAACTGTCACTCAATCTACACCCTCCCTCCAGGTCCTGTCACCTCCTTGGCTGTGCCTCCCTTTACATGCACATGTGCAGTAGTGTAGGCAGCAGTTTTGGCACCTTTCACCATTGCATTAGGAAATGATGAGCAAGCTGCGAGCTAGTTGGTAGGCAGGTCATGCAAACCTTGGTTCAGAAGGCCTAGAACCAGACATTATGGGGAAGAGAGGTTATGGACTAGTGTCTAGTTGTATTGAGTGAATAAAGAGGAGGACACATTGAAGCAGGTGGAGATGAGTTGGGAGTGGCTGCCCGGGAGTGAACATCACTGCAAAGGATTCAGCATCAACCTGAAGATAGTATGTAATTATTGCTTTTAGTCATTTAAATTGAAGGTGCTGATCTGATTTAGAATGGTATTGTAACCTCCTTGTTCCCAGGGGTTACTAAAATCCCAGTTAGAATCAGTGGCAGGCAGGGAAGGCAGCTTGTGAAATGCCAGGTAAATGGGTTTCACACTGTCACATTCTGTTTTCAGTCTCAGCTGAGCTGTAGTGATGATGTAATCATGGAACTCACAAAGCAGCATAAGCCACATTGTTCAGCTGGCTTTAGAGTGAATTGGAATGTTGACTTAGTTCTGTAGGAGTTCGAGTAGGAGGAGGCTGCAGCTGCTGGGCAGATCCTCATTTTAGCTCTGATAAAGAGCTATCCCTTTTGTTAGATGGTAGTTTGTTCTCACCCTAGAAGAAGAACAAAGGAGACAGTTTTTCTGAAGTGGTGGAGACGTGTGCCAGAAAGGTTTCCTTTGCCACATTCCAGGAGGAATGGGGGTGAACTCCAGGATTCAGGGGCAATCCCCTTGATCCACTTGTTTGGTGAAGATGCTTTGGACATCTTCATTTGTTGTGAGTACAATTTCTCTGTGTATGCCCAGATGCATCTACAATACCTAGGGGTGAATTTCTCTGACAAAGGAACCCTGTAACCTAGACTTTCTATTTAAAAGTGTCTGCCTACGTTGGAGTCCAGCATGTGGCTGTCCAAGTACAGAATGTTTAATTTTCTGACACCTTAGAGGTGTGAGTGTGTGTGTGTAGGATGTTAAGTGTGACATACATTTCAAGACAGCATCTACAGTGTTTCTATAGTTGTGTGGTGTTATTAACCAGGTGAATGGCCGAGTATAAGCTTGGAAACAAAAGATGGGAGTCCCCCCAACTGGAGTAACCAGTTTAACTCTAAGGGTTCAGAAGGTCACCTATTACTTTTTCTTCAGTGCAATTGGCCAGTGCCTGAGAATAGTTTTTATCCCTGTATGTGGGTTGTTTTCTCTGAGTTGACCCCATTTTAGTTGGTTCAGAAAGTCCTGAGCCTGGATGTGCTCTCTTGTGGTCATGTGTATCATTGTCAATCTTCATGAAATATGGGAAAGTATCCTAGCACTGGCCATGTGTGCCTCATCAATGGGAAATGTACTACTTCTGGCCATGTGTGCCTAGTCTATGGGAAATGTATTATGTCTGGCCGCATGTGCCAATCTCCATTTTAGAACCTGAGTGTTCACTGTTTTGTGTTTCTTCTGCCTATGCAAATGGGAATTCAGGAATTTCTATACCCTGGAGAATCTGCAGTACCAGTATTTATAGCCCTATGGGGGTCCATCTTTGCTTTGTGATTATTCCTACTTTGTTACATGAATAACAGCCACACTGTAGAATCCCAGCCTGGTTTGGACAGTATTTTTATTGCTTCCCTGTGTCTGGAGTTACTTGGGTGCCCCTGTCCAGAAGTGCAAAACTATCATAACTATGCGCAAACATTTTCTCACAGGGACCTGGTTTGCAGGCCACGATAACTGGTCCCACCAGGGGTGTGCCAGGTAGTTGCCGCACTTGGTTGACTGTTTTTGTATAACAGTGTGGTCCACTGAGTCTAATGGTGGCCATTTCTCTCTTTCCTTTATGTATCTTCTAGTATGTAAACCCCCAACCGTCTCTTTTGCCCCTAGACAGAAGTGGTGAGAGGAGAAGCCCTGCTAGTTAAACAAGGAGGGCCGGTGGGGGTGGGGGTTACACTATAAGATGATCAGGTTTTGTTTAATGGAGGCCAGGCAGCCAGGGGCCCAGGGAGTGTCTCCTGGTCATGGTGGGGTATAACAAGGAATATAAAAAATAAATGTTATGTGCTGGCTTTAAAAAAAAAAATTTAAGTAAATCAAAAACACACAGTTGGCATGCAGCCATTGGCATTTGGCATTGTGTTTTGTTTTATGTAGTGTTTGATTATACTATTTTATAACTCCTGCCTATTACGCAGTTGAATAGGACATTTGATCTTATGGTTGGTGCAGACGTGCAGTTTATGTAATGTTTAACAAATGAAATGTGAATACATTTATCATGCAGTAGTTGTTTAGTGTGTCTGTGTGTGTGGTGTCTTTTTTTAACAGTGTATTTATTGTAGGCTGCAAAATGTACCCACAGATGTTCACATCTTACAGGCTGGCTATATGGTTTAGGCTACTGTTGTTGCACACTGCCCAAAGCTCCAAAAATAATTTAAACAAGGTATGGGTATTTAGTATTTTGTGTACTGTCTTAAGAAAATTGATGTCACCAGTGTTGCTGAGTAATCAATCAATCAGTCAAAATCTTTATTTTACTAGGCGAACACCTTTGAGCAAAGCTCATTTTCAAGATGGCTCTGAACATATACATGGCACACATATAAAACATGAACAGATGTAAATCATGCAGAACAATGTGCATTATACAGGTAGAAAACAGTGGCTAGTTCATGAGAGTAGTAAATACAAATTATGCATGATAAAGTCTGCTGTATATAACAGAAGTTAGAGGAATAAAAGGATATATACAAATAATACATAGAGGGTTCCAAAAAACACAAGGAGAGAGTGTCTTTGAATAGTACAATGCTAAGGTTAAAACAAGGGTGGGAGGAGGTGGGTGAGTAGGAGCAGAAGGGGCAGGGATGCGCAAATGAGGACCACTAGTTGCAGAGTATTGGTGTCACCACTAAGTAGCAGGAACAGTCTCCAACTTATGAATGGGGGAGACTGATATAAGTGATGTTCAGACAGTATATAAAGGGGTGGACTATAATGTCATGAAGGGATGCAACAGACAAAGAATGCACAGAAACTGGGTAATGTAAGGGCGAGGGGAGGAGGAAGTTAGTGGGTCAGGGATGGGGATTAGGCTGGGGATAAACAATGTACAATTGTTACTGTAGGAATTTTAGGAAAATGTCTTGTAAAGTCAAGTCTCACATGCAAGGAATTTAGGGGACATGGTGAAAACTGGACCTCCAGATCTGGAATGGACCTGACTGGTAAAATCCAGACTTGTCAATGCCGCTGGAGAAGCCAGACCAGGCACAAGTTGCATGAATATTGCTGGTCCTGACATTTTTACTGGATGGATTAGTTTGGCTTGACCTATTTAGCCTGATCTGGTCCTGGTGGTCTAGATTTCACCCCATCCTGGACAGGAATGAAAACCAGGCTGCCAGAATGCGTCTGACAGATAGGTACAAGCCTCTTTGGCTCATCCATTCAGAGTGGCCAGGCTAGCAATATTCACACAACTTGCATCTATCCCAGCTGGACTGGCTTTTTACTTTGCAGGTTGGTTAAAAAAGGAAAATATTTTTTTTAATACAGGATGAGATTTATCTTTTACAATATACGCTGTACTGTTATGCCACAGTATCTTTACATTTCATGGTATTTTTCATCTGAAGATGTATTTTTGGGCCACTTATCAAAATTAGCCTAGACCAGGCAACTCCAAATCTAGATTCTTTGCAAAACCAAATCCAAACACGTCCTGCATGTGGCAGATCCAAAACCTCTCCGGCTTTGCCCATGCCTTGTAACAAACAAACAAAAATCACTATACATAATAAATAAAATAGAACACCCACCCTTCTGTTGAGTAATTGTCACATTTGCCATTGTTTGGCTATCTCTAACTATCCACACACTTAAGCATGGGCTCTTAAGGCAATAATGGCAAACAACTTGCAACTTATTACATATGATAGATACAAGCATGACACTGAGCCATGCACTTCTCAATTAAGCAAATTTATTTAGAATAATGTGCAGCATAGTGTGAGAGATAGAGAGAGAGAGAGAGAATGAATATAGCAGTGTAAAACACATAAGAGCCATGGCATCATACCCTTCCGTCTGTCTTGACACCATCCCAGAGGGGAAGAAAGAAAATTAGTACAAAACCTATGTTCCAGGCAGCTCTGTCTTGAGACTTAGTTCTGCTATCTGTTCTGCCTCCTGGGTTAGCATACAAACATATGAACATACCAGCAGAAACAGACCACCTGGTCTATCAATGTCTGCCTGAATGTGCAGCTAGCTCCCTAGATTGCAACTGCTCCAACCCACACCCCATCTGACATTCCCATGACAGCCTCAGCCCCCTCCACCCAGACACTCCCTTGTGCTCTATCCTACACTCTCTTAAAACGTCCTATTGTCTGACATGATACCACCCCCCTCTGGTAGAGTGTTCCATTTAGATACCACCTTCTCCATGAAGTAGTGCCTCCTCATCTCCCTCCTAAATCTTCCACCCTCCAATCTTAGTCTGTATTCCTCTTGTGTCCCTACCCTTCCTCAGTTTAAACAACCCTTCAGTGCTAGCTTTGTTTATCCCCCTCAAATACTTGAACATTTCAATCATATCCCCCATCCCTCTTCTTCTCCAGCGTGTACATATTCAACTGATTCAGCCTGTCCTCATAGGCCTTGCCCTCCATCCCCTGTATCATTTCTGTTGCACTCCGTTGCACACCTTCCAGTAAATTAATATCCCTCTTCAAATACAGCTGCCAGTACTGCACACAGTACTCCAAGTGTAGCATGACCAAAGATCTGTAGAGGGGCAGGATCACCTCCCTATGCCTGGATGAGAACCCCCTTGCAATACAGCCCAGCATCTTGTTTGCTGTAGCTGCTGCTTTCCTGCATTGGACAGAGTTGTTCATGCTCCGTTACCAATACCACTAGGTCCTTGCCTTCCTTAGCGATCCCAAGACTCACCCCTCCCGACCAATAGTCTCTCTTTAGGTTCTTTGCCCTGAAGTGCATAACCTTGCACTTTTTCACACTGAATCCCAGCTGCCACTTCTCCAACCATTCCTTCAGTTTGGTTAGGCCCCCTTGTAATTATTTCCATCCATCCTCTTCCCCACCACTGCCCCCATTTTGGTATCATCTGCGAACAGACTAACCCTGCTCCCAACTCCATGTGCAATATCTTAGATAAAGAGCCCAAATAGCACTGGGCCCAGCACCGAGCCCTGTGTCACGCCTCTCGTCACTGGTCTAAGTATCGAGAGCTCCCCCCCACCAATATTACCCTTTACAGCCTCCCCTGCAGCCAGTTCCTTATCCAGTTTGTCAGCTTTGTCCCCATTCCCACAGCAGCTAGCTTCCCCCCAGCCTCCCATGAGGCACTGAATCGAAGGCCTTGCTGAAGTCCAAGTATAGGACATCTACAGCATGACCCATATCCAGCTCTCTTGTTACCCAGTCATAATATTCTATTAGATTGGTCTGACAAGACCTCCCCAAGACAAACCCATGCTGTTGCCCACCCTGGAGGTCATTATCCTGGAGGAACAATACCAGCCTCCCCTTCAGTATCATCTCCATAGGTTTACCCACTCTAGAAGTGAGACTGACAGGCTAATAATTTCCTGGCTTGTCCCTAGGGCCACTCTTGTGTATGGGCAACACCTGGGCCACCCTCCAGTCCTGAGGCACCTGTCCCATGCCCAGGGAGGTGCTGAACAGGTCCACCAGCATCTGGGCCAACACCTCATCCCATCTCACTCAGCATCCTGGGTTGGATGCCATCAGACACCTGATGCCTTGTCCACCCTTAATGCCTTCAGATCCTTTAGCACTCTACTCCCTTCAATCATTCCATCCATCATCTCCTCCCTTCCCAACCCCACCCTCCCGGTCCATGGTGGTAATGGACCATCCTTCTCTTTTGTGAAAACAGAGCAAAAATATTCATTTAATACTTCTGCTTGTTCCTCTCCCTTTTCCACCCACTCCCCTGCCCACTTTATCTTCAGTATATCGTCTCTGCTGCACTTCCTCTTTTCCCTGATGTATTTAAAAAAGTCCTTCTCCCCTTCCTTGATGTCCTGCATTAACCTTAGCTCCCTGAAGGCCTTGGCTACTCTCACTCGCTTAGTCACCTCCTTGGACCAACTCACATAAGCCTCCCTGTTCTCTTTCTTCCACATTCTCCTGAACTTCTGGTACACAGCTGTCTTCGCCCACACCCCCTCTAACATTTCTCTGTTCAGCCAGCATGGTTTCCTGGCTTTGCACTTCTTGCTGCTAGTCCTGGTGCAAGGTTCTGTAGCTTCTGTTAGCCCAGTTTTAATAATTCCACACTTTTGCTGCGCATCCATCTGTGGCCTAATACCATGAAATTTCCCTTGCAGTATTTCTCTCATCCTCCCGAAGTCCACCCTCCTAAAATCCACCACCTTTGTTACTGTGCCTCCAGACTCCCTGCCCAACTTGAGAGTGAACCACACTGTTTGGTGGTCATTACCAGCTAGTGGGTCTTCTACCCTTATTTCCCTCACTACTTCACCATTTGACAGCACCAAGTCCAACGTGTTACCTAGTCATGTTGGCCCACTGATCAGCCGTGTCAGGAGACCGTCCTGGATCGCATCCAGGAGCACCTGCTCCCTGGCACTGGAGGTGGCAGGGGTGCTCCCATCTACTGCCGTAATACTGAAATTCCCCATAATCACTACACTCCCCTTTCTACATACCCTCCTTATTTGCTCCACTAACTCCCTGTCCAGTTCCACTGATTGGGCTGCTGGTCTGTATACCACCCCCAGCCTCAGCTTTCAACCCTTGGAGTCCAGAAGCTGCATCCATAATGCCTCTATTCTCCCTTCCTCCGCCTCTTCCCTTGTACATCTGATCCCTTCCCTACATTGAGTGCTACCTCACCCCTCACCCCTCTCCCAACCCCGGTCTTTCCTATAAATGTTATTCCCCAGATTTGCAGATCCCAATCATGGTATGTGTTAGAGTCTCAGTCACTGCAGTGATGTTCACACTCCCTCTGCAAAGGTGCCAGAAGCTTCACTGTTTTATACCTAGACTCTTGCATTTAGGGAGACCACCTTCCACCCGTTCCCATCTGTCCTCTCCCCCCCCTTGGCTCCTTAGTCTGATCCCTCCACTCAGTGGTCCCTTCCCCTTCCCCTCAATGTTATCAAGGGGAGGGGACAGGGCATGTAAAAATCAGTCTCAGGATTCAGGCACTAGCACAGTTAGAAGCTTCCAAATCTTAACCACTCACTCAGGTGATTGAGCCTTAGTATGCTTACTGTAAATAGATAGCTTCAGAGGCTCTATATCCTCAGGTTCAAACTGCTTTTGGTTCAGCTTACCCTGGCTTTTATAAGCCAGAGGGTGTCAAAATGGCTAATTTATCAGGACTAATGTACAAGTCCCTTCTCGTTCACCACAGTTCATGAGCACTCCTGGACACCTAATTCAGTTGGTCCCTTGCTTGAGTTCTTCTGGTTTAAATCTCTCTTTCTGGTTCAAATCTTCTAGTCCATGTTTTGTGTCTGTTTTTTGTAATTTTTATGTTGCTTGCATGCATGTGCAAGAAATATAGTGCCATCATCGGAGATTTCGGAGGTGTGTCACCTCCTTCTCCAATTCAGTCAGTGAGCTGGCAGGCGCGGCCCCTGTAAGCCAATGCATTTTGGAGCTGTCTATGATAGGGGTATGCCCTATGGGTACAAATTTATCTTTATAGGATCTAATTAACATTTGCAAATTGAGTAGGGAATAATCACACCAACCTTGAGACACCTACAACAGTAGTCTAGTAAGGTAATTCTTTAACTAGAATTTTAATATGGAACAGCATTCTTGGTTATTATAGACAGCATAATGAATCAATTTGTTCACAGTTTTGTTATATATGACCACTTATATAGTGATTTGAATAAACATATATCAGCAAAATGTGAGCTAAATAAAAGAGATCAAAGTTGAATTACATACAGAATTATATCCATCCTGCAAATAGAACTGTATTGTGAGGCAGTATTCAACTTAGCCTCTGAGCTAATAAAGAAATATAAGACCATTTTGAAGTGACAGTACTTCATCTCTCCTTGTCCAAGGTAAAATCTGCTGGATTCAGTTTAGCTATAAGGTTCTCTGCGAACTGAGCAGCAGCGCTAGGGTCCACAAAGATATGGGATTTTGAGGCATGGTGGATGTGTAGTCTTGCAAAGAAATACAATCAGGCCTCTATCCCACATTGCAGAAGATCCTTCTTAATCAGTTGAAGTTCTTTTTTCTGTGTTTGTATTTGGGCTGAAAGATCAGGGGGAAAAAAATGAGTCAGCTGCCCTCCCAAGTGATATCTCCTTTAGCTCTGGCCGCTTGCAGAAGAGGGAATCCTGGCATCCGGCGCCAACAGTGTTATTATTGCAGTTAGTGGACTCTGGTGAGTTTCAGTTCTTTTCTTGGGTCATTGAGGGATCACAAAGGCCTTTAGTTGTGTAACTCCTGAGTCTGAGGGCAATAGCCGTATGTCTTGGAAGATCAATCTAGTCACTGCTGGTTTGAGTTCTGTAGCTCCAGCGAAGCGCGGAGGAAAGTCCACAATACAAACATTTGCCTGCCTTTGGGCATTTTCCAGACCCTCAACTTTGGATTTTAAAAATGAGAAATTCCAGGCATAAGCTACATTGCATTCTGTTTATCGATCAGTATCCTCTTGCAAGGCCTTCATTGCTGTAGCATTTTCAAGGATACTTCTATTGTTTTCCGACATTTTCGCTTCCCGGGGCTGTGAGATGTTTATTGGTCTCATCACCCATTGCTTGTATTTTGGACAGCATGGTGAGGATTTGCACCATAGGTAGTTCAGGCACTGTAGGTCCAGTTATAACTGCAGGTCCGGGTCCTGTGGAGGAGCTTGGAGTGGAAAGAAAGGCATCCATGCTTTTCCCCCCTCACCTTGCATCTTTTTTTGGTCCCATTGTACTGAGATTGCTGTCTGATTACTTTTACAGTGTTTTTAGGTTTTTGATTTGTAGAAAAAACTTTAGTTAGTTTTAGGATGTAAGCTTCGGAGCACTTCTAAATTGCTGTTACCATCTTGTTGCTCCACAGCCCCCCCCCCAAATATTCTGTCTTAATATGAATTTCTTGGGCATAGTCATGGTTAGCATGGGATGTATGCCTGGTACAATGTGAAGAGTGTACATTTGTGCTTGCTAATGCATATTGCATACAAAGCAATATTTGAGCAATTATTTTTACTCTTCCCCAATGGACATATGTAGAGAACCCATAGCAGATACACATAATTACTGAACATTTTTTTTTTGCAACTGAATATACTTTATTGAACCTTTTTCCACTACAACATTAAACACGACCATAAGAAAACAAAAAAACATAAAAAAGATATACCAAAACAGGCCTGCATTGCCCCCCTCCCCCCATATACCCTGCCTACCTTCCTCCCCAGTCTCTGGTGCATGCACCTCAATTGCCATTAGTATAGAAACAGAAGAAGCATCACAGATGTACTGGGAGAGAAAGGAATAAAGCTCTATCCAGCATGACCTGGCCTTGGTATAAGGAAAATAAAAATTCCCTATGGTCTTCTTGGCCGAGATGGACGTCAAACACTCATGCACCCATTCTGAAAGAGATGGGGACCTGTAACCTTGCCATTGTCTGACAACGATAAGCTTAGTGACTAGGGACACTAAGGCCATGTAATACTTACGTGCAGCAACATTAACAACAGAGTAATCCCCCCAAGAGATGTACCTCTAGAACAAAATCATTGTTTGAGCCAAACAAGGGGGACATTTTGTTGCTAACCTTGGCTGATAATAACTTGGCTGATGGACGTTCCCACAATTTGCGAAACAGCAAGACTTTCTGCAGTTCGCAGCTAGGACAGATTGGGGAAAACAGCATTTTCATTCAGAACAGGGCATGGGGAGCTGATATAACTCATGTAAGATGTTAAATTGAGGTAGTCTGAGACTACATAGAACCATAGACTTTGATGACAGATAAGGACCGCTTGGCCCACCCATTCTGCCCATTTCCCTACCTAATGGATAAGCTGCAGATCCTAGTTAACCAACAGCTCACTTCCTCCTAACCCCCACTATAACTGCCTTATTACTGTCCCATGCATTCTTGAATTCCTCCACTGTTTTTGACCCCACAACCTCCTCAGGGAGGCAGTTCCAAGTATCCACCACCCTCTCTGTGAAAAAATACTTTCTCATGATGCCTCTGAGCGATCCCCCCTCTATCTTAAAATTGTGCCTCCTTTTTCTTGCACATCTCTTTTTCTTAAAGATGCTGCCCTCTTTCACTTTGTTGATTTCCTTGAGGTACTTGGAAGTTTCTATCATGCCCCCCCCTTTCCTCAAGGGTATACATATTAAAATCCTTTAGTCTCTCTTCATATGGTTTCTGGTTCAGACCCTGCACCATTTTATTTGCCCTCCTCTGGACTGTCTCCATCTGGTCTATGTCCTTGTGGAGATGGGGTCTCCAGAACTGCATGCAGTACTCCAGATGGGGTCTCACCAGCTGTCTGTACAGAGGGATGACAACTTCCTGTTTCCTACTGGTGATGCCTCTCCCTATACATCCCAGTATCTCCCCAGCCCTCCTTACTGCCTTCTCACATTGTCTGCTTACCTTTAGGTTGTCTGATATGACTTCCCCTAGCCTATCTGCCTAAGCAGCCTATCTTGTTTAATGTAATGATGGGTAGAGGTCCAAACAGTATGCCAATGTGGGTAGGCCCAGTTTAGGCCCAATAGAGTGCACCAAAAATTTGCCACTGGGGAAGCCAGGGTGCAATTGTGTGCTACCAGAGCTTTATATAGCCTAGAAATTGCCTTCCACTTACCAGCTAATTGAATATATTCCTGGCTAAAAGGGTTAGAATCATGCAGTCAATGGGTCAATCCCAAGAATTGTTTAAAACAGCTACTAAGCTGCATGTATTTGAAAAAAAGAGTTGGAGTGAACCTTAAAGACTGTCATCAAATGCTGGAAAGATATAACCTTTTTATCTAAAACCATATCTCTCAGTGTAATGGTAGACAGGACAGGCCAAAAAGATGGTGGAGTTACCGAACATTTTCAGTTAAAGCATACACTACCCCAGCTCCCCACGCAATAACAAGCCAGCCCAAAGCAAGTAAATGTTATATGTATTTTTAATATAACCCCTCCCAATACATTGCCACTGGACTCTAATGCCAGCACATCTGTTAGGTCCTCCTTGCCGCCCCTCCCCTTGCAGGCTGCAGTCCCTATTCTCAATTAATATTCCTCTTTCTTTACCAAGTCAGAATCAATGCTTGTCTAAATAAACAGTGTCTGCAGAAGAAAAGCGTGGGAGTGTTAATTTTGTGGTCTCCTTTGGCTCATTGAGAATCAAACTGTGTCCAGCAAGCTGCTTTCATTTGTGTTCTTGCTCCTGTCCTTCATTTTCAATTAACAGGACTCAGGATGTGTAGTTTGGGTACTATTATAAACAAGCATTTGTCAATGCCAAATGTTTGCTTACTGGCACTAGCAGTGGAAGTGCAGGAGTTGGACAGATGCAGTATAGGAATGGCATTGAAGTATTGAACTAACGCCAACTCCACCCTCACTCTGCCAAGATGGACAGGCATTGGGTTGTGCCTTTGGGTCATCACCCATGACGGTCATGACATTTCACCTCACCCTACCCTTCAGACACTGACTAGTGTCGAGGTGTGCCTTAGGGTGTTTGGGCTTTACAGTCACTTAAGTCCATAAGAAAATACGCTGAAATGGGCACAATATAGGAGAATGGGGTGAATTCTGGGGGCAAAGGGTCCAAGGCGCACCTCAATGCCTGTCACTGGCTGCAGGGTGGGGGTGGGGCGAAATGGCATGAGCATTACTGTCGACAATCCCAAGTCACACCCCTGACGCCTGTCAGTCCCTACACGGTAGGGCGTTATGGTCGAAAACCCTAACGCCCTGGGCGTTTCTTGGTATTTTTACTCCAAGTTTTCCACATGGGTTTTTTGTGACCCCACCGCATGAACAGTGACACTATCAGTTTGTTACGTGAAAGGTGATTTTGCAGAGCGACTGCGCCATTTGGCACCACAGGTGCAAAAACTAATTTCGAACTGGATATGAAAAGTGACAGGTGTACTGTTCATGAGGAGGTGTAAAAAACTGCATTGTTGAAAATCTGGAGTGAAAATATACAAAAACTGGTGAAGTCACGAACATGCATAGGAGTTGCGCAATGTACACCCGTAATGTAAGTAGTTGGGGGATTTTTTTACAGCAAATTTTCAACATACAGTACACATTTTTGCACCTTCGCTTATGAACAGTGTCACTGTGATTTTCATAATCTATCCCAAACACTAAATTCCAACAGTGACCATGCTATTCTGCGCCTGAAGTGCGAAAACACATTTTGGCCAGGGTGTGAAAAATGACAGCTGTACTGTTCATAAGGAGGCATGGAAAAATGTCAATGTTGAAAATCTGGACTGAAAATATTACAAACTCATGAGCATACGAGTGTGCGTGGAAATTGCACAATGCTGCGCTCCTTGACAGGGTCATTTTATGGACTTTTGTCACCAAATTTTCAACATAGCCATTTTACCACCTCCGCTCATGACCAGTATTACTGTGATTTTCTTAATGTGTCCCAAACATTGATTTCGCACACCGACTGCGCTAATGTGCACTACATGTGCGAAAACACATTTTGGGCATGATTTGAAAAATGACAGCTATACTGTTCATAAGGAGGTGTGGTAAAATAGCAATGTTGAAAATCTGGACTGAAAATATTAAAAATCTCAAAGTTACGAACGTGCATAGGAACTGCGCAACGCACCCTCGTAAAACAGTCATTATTGGGAATTTTTTCACCAAATTTTCAACATAGGGTTTTTGGGGGCCTACCTCATGAACTGTGACACTGTCATTTCATTACTCAGTCCTGAAAGGTGGTTCCATGCAATGACTGTGAAATAACCTTTTGGGACTGAATAACAAAATGACAGTGACTGAATTCATGAGGCGGGTCTCCAAGAACCCCATTTTGAAAATGTGGTGAAAAAATTCCCAAAACTGGCTGAGATATGCACCAAAGTAAAAAAAAAAAAAAACATTTATTGCATTATACAGCTTACCGGCACTTCTTCAGTTCGCGGTCAGCTTTGACGAGTGCAGACGTGTTCCCTGTCCACTGAAGATCATCACACCAGCCTCCTGAGGTAAGTATGGGGTGGGAGGTGAGCATGCATAGGGTGGCGCGGGTGGGGGACTGGGGTGAGACAGTCAATGAGGGACCATTTTTGTTTACCTGTGTTTCTATGTTTCTTTCGACTACCTAGGACTTTTGCCAAACTGGGGTGGGCTCCCAGCATGGCAGCTGGAAGTTTTTCTTGGGGGGGAGCCAGTGGAGCCAACAGGGGATTGGGCACCCCATCAGCCATATAGACTTCTGTCATGCTGGGGTGAGCTTGGGGGTACAATCCATACAGTGGAGCCGACGGGGGATTGGGCATCCCCAGTCAGCCGGACAGACTTTTGCCATGCTAGGGTGAGCTCTCAGCATGGCACTGTAAGTCTGTTTGGGGGGCAGTGAAGCCGACAGGGGATTGGGCACCCCATCAGCCATACAGTGTGTGGGAGGGGGAGCACATGAGCATACTGGGGTGGGCTCCCAGCGTGCTACTTGGGGGAAGGGGAGAGTAGATAAAAATGGAGCTGTCTATGACAGCTATACAGATGCAGTGCAGAGTGTAGGCACTTTGCATACTGCTGATGGCAGTATGTAAATTGCCTACATGTTACCATCGCTGATTGCAGCATTTTTTTGCTTTCAACTGTATGCCACTGCATCTGAATGGCTGTCATAGACAGCGTTGACATTCACTGGTGTGGTGCAGCTGTACCTGCAAAAGGAGTAGGGCATTGGAAGTGGGTGAGGCACACCTACGAAAACTCGTATGGTGGCACTATGTTTCTTGCACATGCGTGCAAGCAAACATAAAAATACCCGTTGAAGCTGAATTATTTACTGACTGCAAATGATTTACTCATTAGATTTTCACCTGGTTTGACTTGTTATTTTCTGGTAACCTGGTGTATTATGCAGCAGCTGTACAGCCTGGATGTCAGGACTGTCAGAGGCCTGTCCCCTTATAGCATGCAATGATCAACAAGAATGGGTGTCACTTCTTTAGTACACAAAATGCATATTTTTTTTTTGTTTGTTTGTTTTTTGTCTTTTTTATTTTGTGGACTTTATTTCTGCACCGGTTCTGAGGAACTCTCTCCAGCTATCCTGCTCATCTATGACTCTGCCTCCTGTCTGAAGCTTGTTTCTACCAGGGCCGACCCAATCTGGTGAATCCCCCGGCTCTGAACCCTCCAAGGTGGGGTCACCTATGCCATGGCACAATATCTAGAATCAAATGCGCTGGGCTGGAGTCAGAGTGGGGCCCTTGGATAGCAAGACCAACTGTGGGAATGTGACTGCGACTCTGGAGGTGCCTTTGCCTGTCCCCAAGGCCAATGATTTTCCTGTGTGTGCAGATTCCCCCTTGGAGCCTGAGAGTGCAACAATGCCCGCATGTATGAGCAGTAGGCATCTGCCATGCTCCTTCACTATGCTGCTCCAGCTACTGGTAGTACCTCTGGTCTCCAACTGGGGTCTCTTCTACACCAGAGAACCCTGGATGACCCCCCAGGGAGAGGAGAGCAGTCCATCAGGTGCTCGATCCTCTCCCTCTCCTGCCAATCCCTGGCACCGAAGCTCATTCCTGATCTCCAAAGCATTTGATTTACTGTTTTTATATCACTGGGGGTTCCAAGTACTTACTTACTTACAAACTAACTAACTTAACTAACTTTTTCAAGCTGATATCAGTATGTGAAATATATGACTGAAATTTGATACAGATTATGAGTGTAGGAATTAGGAACATTGCTGCCTGATAAGATAAAATAAGATTAAGATAAAGGACTGTGTTTTGCTCAAGGCTTACTGAACTAAGACACCCTAGCCCTGATTAGGGCTTTTTTGGTCCTAGTGGTTTTATCCTGCGGAAAAATGCTTTTGCTAATCTACCATTACAATAAGACCCCAAAGTAGACTTTATGTAAGATGCTGACGTAGGCATGTGTTAAGGTCATGCAAGGCCCTCCAGTACACCCTATGCACCATAACCCTGACTTCATTTGACAACTTAATGTACACGCAGACAGAACACTGTATCTGCTGTACACTGGTGTTTTAGGCTCAGTGGTGACACATTTCCATTTGTTTTATTACAAAAAGTTAATTTCAGTTCTTAAAGTAGCAGTATTTGTTAGTCATCACGTTCAATTTTTTAGCAATAAGGTATTTCTGGCAAAAACATTAGTATGCTGACTTTCTTTTTCCTTTTCTCTCATTCCTGAATGGAGATATGTAATTTAAAAATTTTTAGAAGTTCTTGTTCCCTTACAACATACCACGTAACAAGTATTTGTCAATGTTGAATGTTGCTTGCTTGTATGTGCTGTTTAGATATTTGGAAGTGCTAGTTCCATGCCTTCCTCCCAAGACATGCACTGTGTCTTTTCGTTCAGTATTCACAGAAGAGTGGGAGGGGCAAGGGCCACAGCAGTACAGCAGTTGCCAAGGGGGTGAAGAGGTGGACAATAGTCCATTCAAAGGCAAAAGAGTCCTGCAGGAGCTCACTAAAATTGAAGGTGGACAAAGCGATGGAACCAGATGGCATATACCCAAGGATATTAAGAGAACTGCGAAGGGAGATAGCAGTACCTCTGGCAGCCATGATCACTGAGTCATTCAACATGAGTGAATTGGAGGAGGGCACATGTGGTCCCCCTAGACAAGTCTGGCAGCAGGGAGGAGGTGGGGAACAATAGGCCATTCAGCCTCACCTGAGTAGATGGGAAGATCATGGAGACATTGCTTAAAGAAAAGATAGTGGGGCATCTAGAAGCCATTGAAGCCCAGGACCATAGACAACATAGATTCACAGTGGGGCATCATGTCAGATAAATCTGGTTGATTTCTTTGACTGGGTGACAAAGGAAGTGAATCAGAGTGGGGCAGTGAACAATGCTTACCTTGATTTCAGCAAAGCCTTTGACACCATCCCATATAGGAGGCTGATAAACTAGCTGGGTATGCTGGGCATGGGGGAAAGGGTGGTAAACTGGGTTAGAAACTGGCTAACAGACAGGAGGCAGATAGTGGTGGTAAATGGGGTGCAGTCTAGGGAGAGGTGGTGACCAGTGGGGTGCTGGAGGGATCAGTCCTGGGGCCAGTCCTGTTCAATGTCTTCATTAGTAATATTGCAGAACAGCTGAAGGGAATTTTTTCACCTAATTTTCAACATAACCACTTTAAGTCCTCTACTCATGAACAGTGTCACTGTAATTTTCTTAATCTGTCCCAAACATTGATTGTGCACACCGACAGCGCCATTGAGCGTTACATGCGTAGAAACACATTTTGGGTGAGATGTGAGAAATGACAGCTGTACTGCTCATTAGGAGGTGTGGCAAAATATCAATGTTGAATATCTGGAGTGAAAATATTGAAAATTCGCAAACTTACGAACATGTGTAGGAACAGAGCAAAGCATGCTCGTAAAACAGTCATTTTGGGGAATTATTCAGCAAATTTTTAACATAGCCATTTTAACACCTCTGCTTATGATCAGTGTCATTGTGATTTTCTTAATCTGTCCTGAATATTGATTTCACACACCGACTGTGTCATTGTGCGCTACATGCGCAAGAACACATTTTGGACGAGTTGTGAGAAATGACAGCTGTACTGCTCATAAGGAGGTGTTGTGAAATGGCAATGTTGAAAATCTGGAGTGAACATATTGAAAATTTGTGAACTTATGAGCGTGTGTAGGAACAGCGCAACGCATGCTAGTAAAGCGGTCATTTTGGGAAATTTTTTCACCAAATTTTCAACATAGGGTTTTTGAGGGGCCTACCTCATGAACTGTGACACTGCCATTTCGTAAATCGGTCCCCAAAGGTGGTTCTGCGCAGTGGCTGCAAAATCACCTTTCTGGAACAATTAACGCCATGGCAGTGACATAATTCATGAGGTGGGGTCCGACAAACCCCATGTTGAAAATTTGGTGAAAGAATTGTGCAAGATGCCTGAGATATGCAGTAAAGTTGAAAAAAACCCTATTTATTCCATTATATAGATTACTGGCATTTCCTTAGTTCACGGTCGGCTTTGAAGAGTGCAGACGTGTTCCTGGTCCAACGAAGATCATCACGCCGGACTCTGGAGGTAAGTATGGGGTGAGGAAGGGATGGGGAGGTAGATGCACAGAGGGTGGGCTGGTGGGGAGGGGGTCAGGACAATCCATAGGGAAGGTTTTTCTTTTAGGAGTTTTTTTTTTAACTTGGACAACGCTGGACTTGTGCCATGCTGGGGTGGGCTCCCAGCATGGCAGTTGAAACTGGGTATTTGGGGGTGGGGCAGTGGAGCCAACTGGGATTGGGCACCCCCGTTGGCCATAGACCTGTTGCTGCCGCTGGGCGGGCTCCCAGCATGGCACCCGATAGTCCTGGGGGAGCGGACAGTGCGGCAGTCAGATCAGGCACCCCACACTATACAGACTGCTGCCATGCTGGGGTGGGCTCCCAGCGTGACACCTAGAACTCTCTTGTGGGGGAGTGCAGCACAACCGATGGGGGATTGGGCACCCCTGTTGGCCATAGGTCCTGTTGCCATGCTGGGGTGGGCTCCCAGTGTGGCACCCGATAGTCTCGGGGGAACAGTAGAGCCGACAGATTGAGCACCCCCATCAGCCATACAGACTGCTGCCATGCTGGGGTGGGCTCCCAGCATGGCACCTGGAACTCTCTTGAGGGGGAGCACAGCACAACTGATGGGGGATTGGGCACCCTCGTCGGTTATACAATGTGTGCCTGGGGGGAAGCATGAGCATGCAGTGTGTGTGCGTGTGTGAGTGTGGTGGGACCGTGCATGAGCATGTGATCTTATGGCTGCTCAATGAAGTGTAGCTCTGCCTTTCAACTGTACGGCCACTGCATTTTCAACTGCTGTCATAGACTGCTGCAACATTGATTGGAGAACTGCGGCCGTGCCTGCAAACACCCTGACTGAATTGGAAGAGGACTGCCACACCTCCAAAAACTCAGATGATGTCACTATGTTTCTTGCACATGTGTGCAAGCAACATAAAAATGTAAGACATTGGTGTGGTGCCATGCTGCTAGCCATTAGAAACATCTGCTAGCACCATCATAATACATCTGCAGTATTATTCCAGCATGTGCAGTCCTATGGTGCCATTGACAGAGATGATTTGTAAATATTGTGAATGGTGGCCATCTTTAATGACTTGAGTCATTCATCAGAAAAATAGTTATAAGATCTGCTTTTTAAATATTCAAGGGAGTTAGAAAGTACTGTATATGATTATGACTCTAAGGCTTTAAGGATGTCAGAAATCCATTTTTGTTAAAAAAAGGAAAAATAATATATGGTTCAGTGTTGTGTATGGAATACATATGCATTCAGATATTGCTGTACCACATCAGTGATTAGACCCCGGAGCCATCGTCGGCCATCAGAATCGTCAGCTGGAATTCAATGAAGTTGCAATTGCTTTGAATTGCAGTCATATTATGATGGAGTCACAGAATTTGTGAGTCAGCGTTCCATTATAAACTAACAGTGAGTCTGTAAGACAAGTCAATTATGGACAGACATGCTGCAGTTTTTTTCTGTGAGCGCAGGGAAGGGGCATGTCTCACACTCACACAGTGTCACAGTTTGGCACCCACCACCTACGGCACGCTGAGAATATGTATTTTTTTTTCTGAAGTAAGTGCTGTCCTGTCCATCTGCCTCACACCATCCAAATGGCCCAATAATGCTCCTTCTGGCTCCTGAGGCATGAAATATGCACCAATGATGATGAGTCAGAGGAGGAGTCCAGTCAGGAGAGCTGCTGTGATCACTTAGGATGCAGGAGGTGTTGGTGGGGAGAGTGTGTGAGGTGAGTGAGCAATCGATTGAGTCCATCGCTGTGAGCTTGAGGAGACGGGAGAGGAAGCTGTGTGGCTAGTGTGCAAGTGTGCAGCTGCAGCACAGAAGAAAGAGTCAAAGAGAGAGAGATCGACGTTGGGATGGTGCGGAGACTGCTGACTGCGGACAGTCGAGTATATTTCATCATCGGTCATGGTTAGTGACTTGGGGTGCTTGTGGGTGTCCAATGTGGCCAGCAGCCACCGCAAGGCCGCATTTTAAAAGAAAAGGAAGAGAACAGGAGGTCTGTGGACTTGTCACTACTACTAGTGACCCTGCTATCTGTGTGCCCAGTGTGCCAGCGTGTGTGATGGATCGTCCTCCTCCTCCTCCCTGTGTTCAGTGTGAGGTGCGCCACTGGTCCCCGGCATTCTAGAGGCCACGCCAGGCCAGTGCCAGCCAGGTGAGATGGTGGGGTGGTCATTCATTTAGTGATAAGGAGCTCAGAAGCCAGAAGGGTGAACCATAGTCAAACTCAACATAGGCCGGGTGACAGGGCTGACATGTTTTTTTTGTACAAGCAAGCTCATGACTAAGTACTCATCTCTTATTATTTATAAGGCATTATTAATTATATTTATGAATTTTTTAGCAGTTTGTGTTATTTTTCTTCTATGTGTCTGCATTCTGAATGAATTATCAATAATACAATGTCCAAATAGTTTTCATTGCATAGTACGGTGGCAGGAGGTGATTCATCAGGTAGTAGGGTCTTCCTACAGGGTTATTATTATGACCCAACCTACCTAGATGCAACACACACCATACACTTATCTAAATTCAGCAGCTCCATTTTATTCTTTTTTGTCCAGTCAACATCAACAATTAATTCCAAATCTTTAAGTGACAAGTATTTAATACCTGTTGTGTTGTCAGCAAATGTAATGATTTTCATGAATGAAGCAGCTGAAAGGACGGGACCGTCACCCAGAACAAACCATTGGGGTACTCCACTCTGGTCACATCTCTCTCAAATGAGCATTTTTATTCGTTGTGTCCTGTTTACTAATACTAACCATGAATGTACCCATTTAACCAGATAAGAGCTGTATCCCATCATTTTTCAGTTTATGTAGTAGTTCACAGGTGAAGCAGTGTCAAAAGCTTTCTTGAAGTCCAAGAATATGACATCACATGGTCTCCCAGCATCCAAACTAGAACTGACAGATTCAAAAAAAGTGGTAAGATTTGTTGTGCAAGAGCAAGAACTTCCTCTGTTAAACCCATGCTGTGTGAGTGTGTGTCTTGTAAACCCAAGGTAAAAGTTTCACCCTTTAACCTGGCCTTTATAAGTTTCTCCATAAGCTTTCCAGGTACTGATCTCAAACATCTAAGTCTGTAATCTTCAGAAGATGCCCTGCTATTTCCTTTTTTGTAAATGGGCATAACTAATAACTGCTTTTCTCTATCCATTCTGTTGTTGCTGATCCCAAGAATAGAGATGTGTTGAATAGTAGGCAGTAGCCACAGGGGTTTGCAGAGAGGTATTTTGACTGCCTGCAAAGTAACTCATGTTTTCTAGCTTATAAATCAGAGTTTTCACACTGCCTTAGTAGCTTCATAGCCCTTAAACTCTGTGAAAATAGAAATTCTGTTTTATTTAAGTGATAATGTGCTAGATGACTCACTGTAAGAAACAATAATGTGACTGCTATGAAAAGCTAGGCAAAGTACCCCCCTCAGGCCTGAGGGCTCATTCGACTAGAGGTACAGCTGCCTGGGATATACCCTTATTAGAGATATGCAAAGCAACCACCTGGCATCCCACTGAGGAAGCTGGTGACAGTCTGGGGCTGCAAAGAGGTCGATCTCTGGAGGGTCTCATTGTGAAAAAAAGATTCCTAGGAGTCGGGACTAGGGGATTGAGGGTCCATTCATGATGGCCCTGAGAAATCCTGCTCAAGGCATCTGGTAGCATATTGTCCTCTGGTGATCTAAGGACCATTGCCAGGAGCAAGGGATGAAAATTCGTGAATGTCTCTTGAAACATGCTGCAAACCCTGTGTACTGTATGTCCAGCACACCAAAGGCAGCTTGTGGAATGCCTTCATGGATGAAAATCCGGCCCCTGTTTACATACAAACATATGAAGAAGCCAGCAGAGGAAGGTTATTTGGTCTATCAAGTCTGCTTGTACTACAGGGTACACAGCTTGAGCAAATGTCCCTGCCCTCCCTCCCCGCTCCTCCCAACCCACGATCCTTACTGTCCCTCTATGCCTCTCTTAAAGCTGTCAACTGTCTACAATGAGGTGACCTCTTGCAGAAGTGCAGTCCAAGTATCCACTGCTCTCTCTCTGTGGAAATGCTTGTTCTAAGCATCCCACCTTCAAGCTTAAGACTGTTCCCCTTCGTGTTATGGTTGCCACTCAGCTTAAAGACACTCTTCTTATCAACCTTAGTTATCCCTTTCAAGTATTTGGAAGTCCCAATTATGCCCCCCCCCTTCTGTCTTCCAGGAAGTACATGTTCAGTGCTGTCAATGTCTTGTATGCCTTTCCTTTGCTGACTGACTATCATCTTTGTAACCCTGCTGTGGACTGTCTCCAGCAGGTTAATGTTCTTTTTCAGGTGAGGACACCAGCACTGAACTCTATACTCTATATGCAACCTTACCAGTTACCTGTACAAGGGCAATATAACCTCCTCTCTCCTACTACTGATCCTCTTAGCTATGCATCTCAGCAAGTTGTTTGCCTATGCTACTGCGGTACTATTACTACAGCACCACTGTGTGTATAAAACTACCTTTTTTTATTGACATCCCAGCTGCCAACGAAAGTAAAGTTGTTCAGCTGGAGGAGTGTAGGCCAATTGTCTTTCTGATTTGGGGTAAAATCTGTTGCATGTAGACACCTCTTGAGGGAAAACAGCAATAGTAAAAGTGATATTTGTATTTAATATTATGTTTAGGGCACCAGTTCCATTGATTGAGAGGCCTGAAGGCAAGGAAGATCTCAAAGAGAAGAATAAGAGTCATGACTACAGTGTAGTGGGAGTTCTCAGTCATCAGATGTGCCATTCAGAGCTGGACACAGGAGACTTGACATCAGCTGCCTCTTTGAGACTTCTGTTTTGGGTATTAATGGAGTCACCAAAGGGTAAGTAAATGCCTATCCATCATTCCTGACTCAGTATCTTTCTCACCTCAGCAGATAGTAGTTGATAGACAAGAGGAATGCACACTACAAAAGAAAGAAAGACTGTAAAAAAATTAATGCAGTTGGATTTCTATGCATGTGATTGTGATGTACAGTAGTACTTGGCAGCAGCTGCAATGCTGAGTTAGGCTATACTACCCTTTCCTTGTAAGAGCAATATAGTGTGGGGGTAGTGAGGCCTGCATTACTATTTAGCAGCAAGTAGAGAGCGACTCCTTCCTATCTTGTTATGTCATTGATATGACATCATTCTGTTGTTATCCCTTCTTAACTATGTCATATCAGCAGTATAACAAAGTGGAATGCTCACAGTAGTCAGAGTTCAGCTTTGAGAAAAATGTTGAAGATATAAAGAAGTTGAAGTCAATAAATGTTGTTGAATCAATTTTCCTGTTTGATTTCAGACTGCTTAAAGGAAAGCTGTCGAAATTAGGTGGGGGTGTTCTAGCCTCCGCCCTCCGGGCCCTGAAAGTCTTACCCCAATTTAGCTGTTATATTAAAAACTGTATTTTTGTCATGCCACAACTTACTGTGTTTTAGTTTTGAAAAGTCTGTGTCCCGGAGGTATGGCGGGGGGGGGGGCTCCATTTTCTGTATGTAAAGGTGTGATGTCACACTGTTCGCTTCCATTTATTTGTATTGAAGCGAGCAGTGCGTGCTGCACCTATACAGTCAAGGGGCACCCTCGACCCCCATCTGCCACACTTCCGGGTCACAGAATACCTTTCCAAACTAAAATACAGTAAGTTGTGGCACAAGAACAATGCCGTTTTCACTATGAAAAGCTAAACTGGGGTAATCCTTTTGTGGGTAGGAACTCCCAATTTGGACAGCTTTCATTTAAGAAGACCAGCTCAATAAACATCCTGATGAATCAATCTTCCTGTCTGATGATGGAATGCTTAAGAAGACCAGATCAATGAACACGCTGATGAATCAGTCTTCCTGTCTGATGATGAAATGCTTAAGAAGACCAGATCAATGAACGTGCTGATGAATCAACCTTCCTGTTTGATGATGGAATGCTTAAGAAGACCAGATCAATGAACATGCTGATGAATCAGTCTTCCTGTTTGATGACGGAATGCATAAAATGAGCAGCAAGTCAGTATACATTATTGTCAAATCAGTCTTCCTGTTTGATTTCTGACTGCTTAAAGGAAAGCTGTCGAAATTAGGAGGGATGCTCCTGCCTCCACCCTCAGGGCCCCGTAAGGCTTACACCCGGTTTAGCTTTTATATTAAAAACTGTGTTTTTGTCGTGCCACAACTTGCTGTATTTTAGTTTTGAAAAGTCTGTGACCTGGAAGTATGGCGGAGGGGGGCTCCATTTTCTGTAAAGGCGATGCCGCACTGTTCGCTTCCATTTATTTGTATTGAAGCGAACAGTGCATGCCGCACCTATACAGTCAAGGAGCACCCTCGACCCCCATCCGCCTTATTTCTGGGTCGCAGACTACCTTTCCAGGTTAAAATACAGTAAGTTGTGGCACAAGAACAATGCTGTTTTCACCATGAAAAGCTAAACTGGGGCAATCCTTTTGTGGGTGGGAAAACCCAATTTGGTCAGCTTTCCTTTAAGAAGACCAGCTCAATAAACATCCTGATGAATCAATCTTCCTGTTTGATGATGGAATGCTTAAGAAGACCAGATCAATGAACATGCTGATGAATCAATCTTCCTGTTTGATGATGGAATGTGTAAGAAGAGCAGCAAGTCAGTATACATTATTGTCGAATCAATCTTCCTGTTTGATTTCAGACTGCTTAAAGGAAATCTGTCAAAATTAAGTGGAGGTGCTCCAGCCTCCGCCCTCTGAGCCCTGCAGGGCTTACCCCTGGTTTAGCTGTTATATTAAAAACTGTGTTTTTGTCATGCCACAACTTACTGTATTTCAGTTTTGAAAAGTCTTTGTCCCAGAAGTATGGCGGAAGTTAGGGGGCCTCCATTTTCTGTAAAGGTGCAATGCTGCACTGTTTGCTTCCATTTATTTGTATTGAAGCGAACAGTGCATGCCGCATCATACAGTCAAGGAGCACCTTAACCCATCCGCCTATACTCCGGTCGCAGACTACTTTTCCAAATTAAAATACAGTAAGTTGTGTCCCAAGAACAATGCCGTTTTCACTATGAAAAGTTAAAACAGGGTAATCCTTTTATGGGTAGGAACCCCCGATTTGAACAGCTTTCCATTAAGATGACCAGCTCAATAAACATCCTGATGAATCAATCTTTCTGTTTGATGATGGAATGCTTAAGAAGACCAAATCCATGAACATGCTGATGAATCGATCTTCCTGTTTGATGATGGAATGCGTAACAAGAGCAACTCAAAAAGCATTATTACATAAATTAAAGAATCAATCTTCCCATTTGCCTTACAAATGATAATTTAAGACTCAGTCATAAAAGTAATTCAGTCTGCGATGACTAGTTCTCGGTAGCCTGTATCCACTGTGATATACTGAGTCATCTTTGGATATACTGATTACCATGCTGAAAAGTCTGCTCTGTTTGCCATGACATGTAAACCACTGCAGCTACATTTTCAATGTTTATCACAATGTAATAGCAACCTCTTGAAGTATTTACAGCATGGTGAAGACCGTACATTATCCTCATGTATTTTATTTCATACGTCTTCTTAGCTCTCTCACCATTTATTGTCAGTTCTGTATTTTTGTTTCAGACTGAAGCAGCAGTAGCGATGTCAAGGTTCAATGATGTGTGATTCACATTGCAGTATTTATGAGATCATGTTTTAATGGTACATGTTACATAAGGGATGAACATTACAGCAATGATGCCATGCAGCCTTGCTGTCTGTCATCTCACTCAGTATTCCATAGTGGATGGGTGCAGTCCAGAATTATGGTACATAAGTGGTTGCACCACTGGCTTATACCTTTTTCCATACCTTAGTGTTATGACAGAATTCTAATATCACAGGTATAGGTGATGTTTAAATGCAATTACGCACTTGTTTTTAGCTATGAAATTGGCTGCTGCAGGATTATTGCAACATATACTACCTATACCTGGGCCTTACAAGAATATTTTATATTGTAGGATGAGATAGATTACCTGAAATGTAAGCTAGAGGAAGCAATCAAGGCTCACTTTCTTGATCAGACTGACACTTTGTATTGAGGAAGTGAAGTGGGAAAGACAGGCCCAGAGTCTACAACATTAATTCATCAAAAAATAGACATTTTCTGAATGAATCAGATCCAGGAAGACCTGGTGGTGCAGACCCAGCCGTGCACAACCCCTTCCCTTACTGGGGTGTATGTTCTACTTTTCCAGGGTGGGACGGGACGGGCACTGTAGGGGAACTTGCAGCATTTATGCAGGTAACCATGAACACATTGGTGGTCACGGCATGAGTCACGACTGTGGTGTAACTTTTACTTTCACAGTGCTGATGTGTTGTGTGCTACTGGTACTGCACTGCAGCATCATTCTGTTTAAGTTCTCTGTCTGCGCTATGCCATGTCTTGTCATGGAACCGTGTTATCTTGATTGAAATGTGCATTAACTTCCTGGTTGAATAACAGTTTTCTTGTCTATGCTGGACATCATATCCTGTTCCTCTCTTTTCAAGTGTTGACTTGGTGGCATTTTACTGTATACATATATCCACTACTTATACTGTGTGCATTATCCTATATCATAATACTGTGGCTTTGTTACAAATTCATTTGTTCCACTTTGTTACAGAAAGGCCAGTACTGAGTAGTAGTAGTGTAGTAGCTGTCAAAGTTAAATATGGCTGGTGCATCACTTCGTCGTAAAACTAACAAGTATGTAAGTACATCACTACTGTCGTGAAGTGAGAAATCTGAAATATGCAATCTGTTTGTTGCTCCAAAATTGAGGTCTCACTGCAATAGCAAGTCTATTATTTGGAAGTACTTTGACTTACTGTATGTTAAAACACAGGTCCCAGGTACATATTCAGGTGACCCAGGTTTAGTTTCTCCGATCTTATTTATTTTTTATTTATTTAAGAGATTAAACAGACAGGCATACTGAGAGGAGAACCGCTCATTTCCAGATGTGGCCTGGGGGAAATAGGGTGGAGGGACACACAGGATAACATACAAACTTGCAGGGTCACAATGTTACAGTGTAAACAATAGTGGGCTAAGTCATACATACATAACAGATTACCATTTATACACACACTGCAGATTTACATTTGTACAGAGTTTACAATAGCAGAGGTACTGGGTACTACATAACATCCCTGGTATACAGCCTCGGGCCGGGACAACCTAGATTGAGAGCCGAGCGAAGACAGCTGATTCATGTGACTATCAGGTGGTGGTAACCAGAGGTCTAGAGGGCTTGTACTTATGTCTGCTGGGAGCAAGTGCATGCGGTGGAAAAGTGTGTATGGAGGTGTGGGTTGAGGTGGCTAAGGTGGGTGGAGTGTCTGACATCTGCAGGCAGGTCATTCCAAAGTTTTGGTAAGCGATACTTGAAAGCTGATTGGCCTTTGGAGGTGTGCATGAGTGGGACTTGTAGAAACCTGGAGTTTGAGTGTTTAAGTGGGTAGACAGGAGAAGGTTGAGCTGATAGTGTGGAGCCTAGGTATGGAGGAAGGGTCTATGACTAGAATTTATCAGCGACTCTGGTGCAGTGGACTTGTCTATGGGCCATGAGTAAGGGTAAGGCTAGGGATCTGTATAGGTTGCAGTGATGTGTCAGTTGTGGGCACTCTAGGATGAAGTGACAAAAGCAGTGGAAAAGTGTGTCCAGGCTGGCCATGTTGGATGTAGAGGTGGCTCCATAGACCACATCCCCATAGTCAAGTATCGGGAGTATCATCTTTTGGACTATTTCCTTGCGGACTGGAGTGGACATACAGCCTTTGTTGCGATATAGTGCACCAAGTTTGGGGTCTAAATTTTTGTGCAGTGATTCGACGTGTGTGGAGAAGTCAAGGTATTGGTAGAGCCATACCCCCAAATATCTGAAGGAGGTGCAGGACTCCAGGGGTGATCCGTCCACTGTTAGGAGTGGAGGGCGAGTTGTTAGGCAAGAAAGCCATAACTGCAACCTGAAGGTTAGTGAGACAGTTTTTTTTTTGCATTTAGGAATAGCTGGTTGGTTTGGAGCCATTGTTGTATGGCATTGAAATCCTGCTGTAGCATGTTGTGCACTGCTTCAGCGGAAGGCCCAGTGGTGCATAGTATGGTATCGTCCGCGTACATTTGAATCGATGAGTGTGAGCAGACCAATGGGAGGTCATTTAGAAATATTGAAAATAATATTGGGCCCAGGCCTGATCCTTGGGGGACCCCCCCTAGTGATAGGGAGGGGGATAGATACATAGGGGCCAATTTTCACTGATTGCTGTCTACCATCCAGGTATGCCTGAAACCAGCTTGTAGCATGGTTGGAGAGACCAGCAGCACTTAATTTGTCTAGTAACATTTTGTGGGAGACGGTGTCGAAGGCCTTGGCTAGGTCTATAAAAAGGCCGAGGTGATATGGCCTTTGTCCATGCCTGAGAGAATATCACTGGTGATTCTCAATAGGGAGGTGATGGTAGAATGTGACTTATGGAACCTGGACTGATAAGGGGTGAAGAAGGAGGAGGTGTTTAGGAATTGGGAGAGTTGAGCAAGTGCAAAGTGTTTTTGAATTTTGGCCAGAACTGGGAATAGGGAGATGGGACGGTAATTTCCTGGTATGGTGGGGTTACCTCCCTTGGATAGGGGGATGACAATCACCTGCTTTCATGCTCATGGTATTTTGGCCAACGAGAAGGAGAGGTTGAGCAAGTCAGCTAATGGAGCAGCTATGGCGGGGGCGGATAAATGTAGTAATTTGGCGTCCAAGCCAGAGGGGCATTTGCCTTTGTCAGGGTTAAGGGCTCTCGGAGCTTGAAACACTTCGGTCAGGGATACTGGGCAGAATGAGAAGTTGGTGGTAGAAGCATAGTCCTGGAATTTTATTGAGGTAATTGGTTTGTGTGGGTCATGCAGGAGGCTGGGCAGGAGAGAGGTTGCGCTGCTGGTGAAGAAGGCATTGAAGGTAGAGGCTACCTTGCCAGGGTAAGTGACAAGCGAGCCAAGGATTGATAGTGTCGGGGTTAGTGGTTGGGCAGGATTGAAGAGGAGGGATTTGATGATTTTCCAAAAGTTAGTAGGGTGGCTCAGATTTGAGTTCAGCGCCGACGAGAAGTATTTCTGTTTAGCCTGGTGTATCAATTTTGTGCAGGAGTTGCGGAGGGAACAATAGTTTTGTAGGGATTCTTGGGAGTTGGTTAATTTTTGGTTTTTCCATGCCAGATCCATGGTGCGGCATCAGCTAATGATATCGGTGGAGATCCTGGGAAGGTGGGAGCCCCTTACTCTCATAGGTCTTATCGGAGCATGGCAGTCCCATACCTCTAGGAAGCATATTTTGAAATTATCGAGAGTGACGTCAATGGATGGAGCCTTTGGTATGAAGGACCAGTCAATCTGAATCAGGTCATACAGGAGAGATGGTACAGATAGGGATTTGTAGGATCTGGCTAGAAGCGGCATGGAGGGAGGTTTAGAGGGTTGGTGCACTTTTCTTACCATATATATCATGTAGTGAACGCTTAGGGAGTCGGGGAGCTGGCCTGTACCAATAGTCCTGTGTGGGTGGGTAGTGAGTGCCCAGTCCAGGAGGGAGTGGTTAAGCATTTTGTGGTTCAGTCTGGTATTTTGGGAGATTTGTTGGGAGAGGTTCAGGATGTTTACTTTGGTACGTAGTTTGGCACAGTTGTTGGCTTGCTAGTTGAAACTGAAGTCCCAGAGGACATAGAGCTCACCAGCTGTGGAAGTAGCCTTTAGTTTGGCCAGATGGTCTAGGACACTGGGCTTGGGGGTGCTAGGGGCACAGTAGGAGCCCATAACAAACACAGGGGTTGAGTAGGGGAGTGCAAGTTTGATAGTTAAGGATTCGATAAGTGGAGAGGGTGTTGGGATGTGGACCTGGGTGAACTGAAGCTTGGCGGCTATAAACATGGCAATGCCACCCCCCCTTTTCTTACCTTTGTGGTCTTGCCTGAATAACGAGTAGCCCAGTATGGCTATGACAGAGTCTGCATGGTGTGGTTTTAGCCAAGTCTACGATAGTATAAGGATGTCTGGATGAAGTGATAGGGCAGTGAATTGAAGTTGTGGTACTTTATTCAAGATGCTACATATGTTGAGGTGCAGTATTCTGAAACCCTTAGGGAGAACCAGGGGGTGGGGAGATTGAGAGGGGTAGAGCCAGGGTTAGATTCAATATGCCCTGCCAGAATAAGAAGTAAAGTTATAAGGCATATGGTTTTGTACCAAACAGGTCTAGTTTTGTGATAGGAGTTGAGTGCAAGAGGTGTTAGCGCATTGACATCAGCTATGAGGTTTTTCAGGACAAATAGACCAGGGACAAAGGAGGGAGGGAGGAAGAATGAATGCTCCAAATTCCCAATGAAGAGAGGGTCCTTGAGGAAGTTGTTGTGGGAGAGTGGGTTGGGAGGGAGGCGGGGAGTCAAGATGGTGTAGTGGAGGGGTGAAGTGGGGACCGTAGTAGGTGAGATGCTGGGGGAAGGAGGCTATGGGGATATATAGGAAAATTAGTGGGAGGACAAGCAGCATCATAATTACCTTCTTATTTGCAGCCAGCAGAGCTGAGTGTAGTGGCCGCTAGTGGTGGCAAGAGATAAGCTGCTAATGGAAGAGCGGCCTTATTGGTTCCAGCGCCTTGCGGTCATGTGCTCCTGCATATATAGCTAGGAGCTGACCAAGGGTGTTGGTGGGGGAGATGGGGAGCCAGTGCACAGTGCTGGTGGGGTAACCACACGCTGTTTGCAAGAGCAGGCACTGTTCCAGAGAGTGTGGTTTCATACCTTTCTACAGCTCGTGGGGGGTCTCCAATGTGGTTTCCAGGGGAGGGCAGGCTGACCCTCATGACCTGCATTGTCCTTGTGGGAGGGCTGGTGACTCCAGGCCCTCACAACTAGCACTCGGGAGTCTTTGCTTGATTACAGTAGATATTTCTGTTCCCTTTGCTTAAATGCACAGCAAGCAATGTACGCAAAAGCTCAGTCTACTGCTCACATTAGCAAAGTTAAATGTTATGCCCTGCAGACAGCTACTACATCCTTAACAGAACATTTAATCCACATTCATAATGTAGATGTACATGAGGGTAACAAACTACAGAAACTGAAGCAAACAACTATTAATTTGAGTCTTGGTGGTGGTACTGGTAGTGTAAGGCCAGCTTTCTCTGATTTTGAACTGGTTCATGATATCTTGGTATGATTTTCTTTGGATATGATGCCTTTTGAGTCAGTCAACAAAGAGGGATTCCAACTTTTCTTCTCCAAGAATTTCCCAAGTATAAAAATGCCTAATGAGAGAAGCTTATATGGTAAAGCTCTACATGATGTATACAGCTTATTAAAAACCAAAGTAAAGGACGACCTCTGTACAGTGCGTTCAATCTATATTATGTTTGATGGATGGACCAACAAATACAAATGTCGCCCTTACTTTGGTATCCACCTACCCTATATTAATGTGGGTTGGGACTTTCGCATTGTTACATTGTCATGAAAAGTGTTGCCTAACCACACCGTGGAAGCCGTGGCACAGCATGTCTGCTGAGAACTTGAGGATTTTGCCATTGGTAGAACAGTGAAACTTCCCTCGACACATGCTGGAGCAGAGAACATGAAGAAAGCTAGTCGCATGCTATGGGTAGAACATTGTAATGACTGTGTTGCACATGCATTGCATCTGTTGCTGATGACTGATTCCATGAATCATGTCAGTGATGTACAAGACTTAATTGAGAAATGAAAATCTATAGTGACCACATTACATTTCAAAGGGTATCTCGTTGAGGAGGAAATAGCCAACAGTAATGACCGGCAAGTGATGGATAGCCTCCTATAGAAGATTGCAAATACGCAAAACATTCTGTCATTGGATTCCGAGTACCCCGTTGAAGACAGTGGAACTGGAACAGATGATGAGGATATGCATTCACCTTTTGGACTCTATCATAGTGATGATGATGATGATGATGCAGCACCAGAAGCCATTCTCAGTAACATCAGAGGCAGTGACACACAGGAAAGACACAGTCATGACAGTGACTCGGTTAATGGAGCAACATCCTCCAAAACTGTGCAACACAAAAATAGGCATCACATAACTTTAAAACAACAGGTCTTGACTAGGTAGAATTCGGTACTTGTTATGTTTGAAAGCATTGTAGATCTTCACCGGGAGGCTGAGCAAACTTTGAAACATACTGGACACAGTGAGCTGTGCCTCACAACTGAGGAGTTTGATATAGTTGAAAAACTCAGACATTTTCTGCTCCCATTTAAGGAGCTGACTGATTTTGTCAGTAGTAATCAACCACACCTGGCACTAATACCACTCATAAAAAATGAGATTGCGGAAAAATCACAGATAAGTAAAAAAGATCATCCTACTGTGCAGCAGGTGAAATGGCTAGTGCTGAAAAATGTCGAGAGGCGCTTTACAGAAAGTGATACTGTCAAACTGTCATGCTTACCGGATTCAGACACCAAAGATGCTTTGCAGCTGTCTAGGGAAGAGCAAACAGCAGTACTGAAACATGCAGTGGAAGAAATGAAACATATAGAAACATAGAAGTTGACTGCAGATAAGGACCGCAAGGCCCATCCAGTCTGCCCATTTCTTTTTCTACCTTATAAATGTGCCATCGGCCTTTGCTCTGTCAGTGACCTATCTATTCATAGTCATTTGTATTGCTCCCTTATGCCTATCCCATGCCTGTTTGAAGCCCTGCACTGTATTCATAGCCACCACTTCTTGTGGTAAGCCATTCCATGCATCTACCACTCTTTCTGTGAAAAGAATTTCCTCACATTCCCCTTAATTGGCCTCCTCTAATCTCATGCTGTGTCCTCCTTGTCCTGCTATTTTCTTATATTTAAACATGTTAGAGCTCTTTCACCTTGTTTATGCCCTTAAGGTGTTTAAATGTCTCAATCATATCACCTCTCTCCTCCTTTGCTCAAGGGTATACATATTGAGCTCCGTTAATCTGTCCTCATATGTCTTCTGATGCAGTCCCTGCACCATTTTGTTGCCCTTCTCTGGACTGCCTCAATTTAGTTAATGTCCTTGTGAAGGTGTGGGCTCAATACTGCACGAGTACTCCAGATGGGGCTCTAACCAATGTCTTGTACAGAGGATTATTACCTCCTCTGATACTTGTGATACCCCTACTAATACACCCTAACACCCCCTAGCCTTACCTACTGCTTTAGAGGTCTGCTTGATGATTTTAGGTCACAGTGATGATGATGCCCAAGTCTCTTTCTTCCTTTGTGACTGCTAGTAACTCCTCCCAGCCTATAAGTGGCTTCAGGGTTTCTCTTCCTATGTGCATGATTTTGTACTTTTGCATTAAATCCCAGTTGCTACTCTTCTGACCATTCTGCTAGTTTATCCAGATCTCTTCTCATTCTGCCCACCCCATCTGGATCATCTACTCTGTTGCAGATCTTGGTGTCATCTGCAAACAGACAAGCTTTTACCTCTAGTCCATCTGCAGGTCACTAATGAAGATGTTGAATAGGACTGGCCCCAGGACTGATCCTGAGGTACCCCACTTGTGACTTGCATCTCTTCTGACTGTATACCATTTACCACCACTCTCTGTTTTCTGCCCGTCCAACAGTTTGCCACCCAGTTGACCAACTTCTGACCCACCCCGAGCCTACCTAGCTTATTTATCAATCTTCTATGTGGAACCAGTCATCCAACAGCTTTGCTGAAGTCAAGGTAGGTGACATCAGCTGCTCCCCTGGTCCACCACTCTGGTTACTCAGTCAAAAGAATCGGTGAGATTAGTTTGACAGGACCTTCCTTTGTAAACCATGCTGTCTTGGATCCCTGCCCCTATGGATTCCAGGTGTTGCACTATCCTTTCCTTAAGGAGTGCCTCCATAATCTTGCCCACTACTGAGGTAAGACTGACCGGTCTGTAGTTCCCCTGCCTCCTCCCTGCTACCACTCTTGTGGAGCGGGATCACATGAGCCCTTCTCCAGTCTTCTGGGACCTCTCCTGTGCTCAGAGACTCACTAAACAATTCTGCTAATGGCTCTGCTACTTCCTTCTTTAGCTCCTTAAGTACCCTGGGATGTATGCCATCAGGTCCCATTGCCTTATCCACCCTGAGCTTAGCAAGCTCTTGTAGGACCATTCTTTTGAGAAGGGAGTAAGCTCACCTTCCTCCCCTGTGTCCATGATGCTGAGCCAGGGCCCTGCCTACCTTCTCTTCAGTAAAATACTGAGCAAAAGTATCTATTTAGGATAGATGCCTTTACAGGTCCTCCTCCTCACATGCTCCTTTTCTCCATTAAGCTTAACAATACCCCCTCTGGACTTTCTCCTTTCACTAATGTATCTATAGAAAGTCTTGTCACCTTCTTTTACTGTTCGTGCTAGTGTTTCCTCAGTTTGGGACTTTGCCTGCCTTACTGCCTTACCTGCTTCCCTTAGGGCAGTTTGGTATGCCTCCCTATCTTCATTCAGCTGTGTTCCTTTATATTTCCTGAAGGCCAGCCTTTGGCTTTGACCTTTCTGCTACTGTATTTGAGAACCAAAGTGGTTTCCTTCTTCTTTTAAACTTTCTTTTCTGTCTAACACAATGGGATGTTGCTCGTATTGTATCCTTAATGCTTGCCCACTTTGCCTGTAGCTCCTCACCTGTGTTTCTTTTGCCAGGGCTAGCTTAACTCTGTTGGCCATCTTATCAAAGTCAGCTCCCTCTGAAGTCCCATATTTTTGCCTTGGAATGGGATGATTTAGATGTAGTAGCCAAATTGAACCATACCATGTGATGGTCACTGGCTCCCAGGTGACCTTCTACCTGGAGATCTGTGATCCTTCTTTGTTAGTCAGTACTAGATCTAGGATAGCCCTGTCTCTTGTGGGTTGCTGTACCAGTTGTTTGAGGCCCTCCTGCAGGGAATCCACTATGAGTCTAGTTCTGGCAGATGTTCCTGCTGGTATTGACCAATCTGTATCTGGCATGTTGAAGTCTCCCATTATCAGAACCTCCCCTTAGCTGTCATGTTTTGTATATCTTCTAACAGTAATGTGTCTATGTCCTCCCTCTGGTCTGGGGCCTGTAGACAACCCCAGTTCTTATGGCTGTCCCATTTCCTGTTTCCAGGGTGACCCACAGTTCTTCTGGCTCCTTATGTATTCTGAATTTCTGTAGCTTTGATATTTTCATTAACATACAGGGCACTCCTCCCCCTTTTTGCACCTCTGTCTCTTCTGAACAATACATAGCCAGGTACTGAAGTCTCCCAAGTGTGATTACTGGTAAACCACGTCTCACTAATTGCTACTATGTCCAGTTTAGCCTCTGACATTATGCCTGCAGGTCTGGGATCTTATTTCCAGGCTGTGAGCATTTGTGTACATGATTTTCCATTGGCCAGATTTTGGTGTGTTAGTTGTTGGGGAAGTTTGGCATTACCCTGTGCATCGTAGTGGGAGACAAACCTTTTCTTACCTGGTGATGCAAATGAGCGGCAAACACGCTGAATTCCTGTTTGACCACTAGCTGAGGGAGGGTGTTCTCCCATTCGACGTATGGGGTGCTGCACCCCTCTCCCATTTATAGTTTAAATATTCTGCAAAGACGTCAAACTTCTGCCCCAATGCACTGACTCCTCTTTAGTCAGATGCAGTCCATCAAATTTAAAGAACTTTCACTCCCAGAACTGTTGCCAGTTCCCTACAAATCTGTGTCCTTTTTCCTGGCACCAGTCCTTGAGCCACGTGTTTAGCTCCCCTATCTCCCCTTCTCTGACCTTCCGTCCATCTGCTCCTTCTCCCAGACTGGCAGGATCTCAGAGAAGGAGATGCCGGATGAAATAGATGATAGTTTGTCACCCAGCCTAGTCAGGTGTTCCTTGGTCTCCACAACTGACCCGGCTGGCGAGATCATAGTCCCTATGTGTACTAGGACATCAATGTTTTCTCCTGCTTTGTGAACAATTTTAGCAATGCGGTCAGTGTCTCTCCATGCTGATGTACCTGGGAGACATCTGATCATCACCCCTGGCTGGAGATGGGTATCAACTCCCCGAATCATGGAGTCTCCTATGATCAGAAGTTTTTTGGATTTCCTTTGTGCTTGTTTAGTTTTGGTTCCTGATTTGGGTGAGTATTGTTGTGCTAGCTCCTGTGCCGCAGTGTCCTGCTCTGCAGTGTCTTCTGCCTCTTTATTTGATTTCAGGAATCTGAAACTATGACAACAGCTTTTTCAACAAGTACTCCAAGTAGACATTCCAGAGCCAGCAGCACACCATCAGTGACAAAACCACTTTCAAGTGCCTCCTTCAGTGATGAAGAGGCAGAGGATGAAAATCCAAACTGTCATGCTGATGAGGATAAAGGCATTCCTATGAGTAAGAAGAGGAAAATGCTTCAGAAGATCAAAGCAAGCTTGCATCTCAGTGACGATAGCCCAGCTGTGGAAGACGAAATAAACAGATATTTGATGGTGAAACCTACAAGTGAGGAGGAAGATTTCCCACTGACATTTTGGAAGAATAATGAACACAGATACCCTACTCTGGCTCAGCTTGTGAAAACTTACCTTGGCGTAACAGCATCCAGTGTGCCAATGGAATTCATGCTCTCAATGACCGGGTTTTTGCTGAATGGAAACAGTCAAGCATTGCCCCATATCGTCTGAACTATATGTCATTTATTCATGATAACTATCCATTCTTTTTTCCCATTGCCAAATAAAAAAAAAAATAAGCCCACCCCCAACAATTGTGTGTATGTGTGTGTCTGTGTCTGTGTGGGGGGGGGTGATATAAGACATCTGGTGCAGTACAACTCTACAAAAGTTCTTGTGGCTGCCTGCTGCCAATACTGTCTCCTATCAACTAACTACTTGTCTTGCAGTTGCTCACAATAGACACCACCCATACACCCACCATTCCACAACACATTCAACCACTATACCCATTACCGTTCGTATGGTGCAAGGTATATATATGCCAACAACATAAATATTAGTCATGTAAATATGACAACAGCAATTTGAGTCTTTCCTTTGTCTACCCTGAGTTCCTGTTACTACTTGACTTAAAGAGCACCTTTCATGACTGGCTTCAATGTTTTGCATCACATGTAGCTGTCCTGGGCTGCTTTCTCCACAATTGGATACATCACCCTAGGCACAGTACTGAGTAACAACGTTCAGCATACTGCACTCTGTATCACAGCTGTTTTGTATGGGGAAATTACCAGTAGTCACTGAACTTTGTGTTCCCCTTCCCCAACACACCCATCTGCTGCTGTCAGCTGTGCATTGTGCCTGCCAAATCATCCATGTCTTGTCACTCAGTTTACTTGTAAAGCTTTCCACTGCCTCTGCATGGCTGTGAATAGTATTTACCCTAATAATTTGACAGCAGTAATGCCTCCTTCGTACCCATGCCAAAGCAGAGCCTTACTTGTCTCTCTGTTGTAGAATGCGATAGTCACCACAATGGAAAGTGGATGTGAGGCAGTAGTAAAATGGCATGATTCAGGAGGCATTACTGCTTTCAAATTATCAACAACAGACAGTAATCACAACAGTGGATAAACTGATAGCTGGGTAGACTGACACTGACAGCAACTTTTGATGAATTATCATTTTCAGGGGGATCTCAGACATCAGGTACCACTGCTGCTCTTCTCTGTAGCTGTCACACAGATGGTTTGGGTTGCACTGCTTCTGCATGGACTGATGCCAGCTGCCCAGCTCAGTATCAAGGCTTTCTGCTTTAAGTTTATGAAAGTCAATGAGTGCACAGAAGGTTGTTATACATCATCACATCTCCTGTCTTAAGTTTATAGAGATCACGCCTCACAGCATCCCCACTTATTTGTTGTACATGCTTGCGACTCATTCCTAAATGGTACCTGATGTCTAACATCCCCTCAAGGATCTACTTTTCTTTTCCCTCACCCAACTATTTTTGTTCCTTCGGTCTTCTGAGGCATCTCTCAGAGGAGCCTGCTTGACTCAGATCTGCTACTCCATAGTGAGATTCCCCCCCAAGTGACCCCCTCCAACAGACATATCGGCGCACCGGATCACCCCACTTGGGGGGCCTGCCTCCCCTGCCTTTAGCGGCATCTGTCTGAAGTTACAGGGTTTGTCTCTGCAGGTGGTGCCTGTGGATCAGTGGTGCAGCACTCAGGTGTTGGGGATGTGCAGCCTGGTCCCTTAGGCCCTCGTCACCTCATCAGTCTTCTGGGGATTTTTCCCTGTGTGTTGTCCACTGGAGTGCGGATGTGCAATGACATCCACTGCAATGCAGGTAAGATCCCTAACCTGCTTGCAGGACATCCATCATTGCTCCCTTATCACCAATGTGTGCTCTGCATCTTGCTGCAGTCTACCAGATTCCGCCAGGAACAGCTAGAGCAGTGAAGAGCACCAACAACCCACCCCAGGATAGGAGAACAGTCTTACAGATGCTCAGTCCTCTCCTTCACCTACTGACCTCTGGTGCTCAAGTCCATTCCTGAACATGGTTCAATGGCACAGCATAAGGCAAGGTGTCTGGCCCAAAGATCTACTGTTAATGGTAAGTTGTTGTGTAACAGTTCTTCTTAGGGATGTGGATATGTTGTTTTTATTCACTCTTGTTGGCATGCCCCTTTCCCTTTAAATCTTGCCAGAAAGTCTAAAAGTTGGCTCCTGCCACCCACCCAGGTGGTACAGGGCAGCCTCGGACACATTTCCGCTCCACTGCATGAACCACCACCTCCTTGGGATTTACTACTGGTTTGGGCAAAGCGCATGGACAAACAATTCGAACCAATGTACAGATGTGAGATGCCACATTTGTCATGGAAGACTACCTTCTTGGTGACTATCACATCAGGCAGAAGGACTGGGGAACTACAGGTGCTCTCTGAGTCTCCCTATATGGTGTTCCACAGAGACAAGGTTATCCTGTGCCTCCAACCAAAATTCTTTCCGAAGGTGGTGTCAGAGTTCCACTTGAACCAGGTGTTGACTTGAATTTGCTGGTGTACCACCACAGTTGCATTTCAGAGGCAGAGTACAGGCTCCATACTTTGGGACCTGAGACGAGTGCTCTCTTAATATAAGGAGTGAACGGCTGAAGTTTGGGGAGAGGTTCGCCAGCTGTTTGTCCCATATGCTGAAGCTGCACCTGGCAGACCCACAGCAAAGCATATGATTGGCAGATGGATAACATCCTGCATTGATCTTTGCTACCGGTTGGTGGGCAAGGAGCCTCCCATAGTGATAACAGCTCATTCTTCCTGACACACTGCTGCATCAGTGGCTGCTATTGGGGCGTCCCACCCTATCCAGAATATTTGCAGGGCTGCTGCCTGCAAATTAGCAAGCACCTTCATTACTCATTTCCACATCAACCTAGAGTCACACCGGGATGCTGGTTTTGGGGCCTCAGTTCTACAATCACTGTTCCACTCAACCTCCATAACTTCAATGCACAACCCCTGCTTCCAGCAGGCAAGATCAGCCATCATGGGATGAAGCAAAGCCTACATATTTAAGCCGGGTGGTGGGTAGAAGGAGCCAGCTTTTAGACCTTCAGGCGATATTTAAAGAGATTCACCAAGATAAAGCAGTGAGTATGGTGACTTACCTAAGCGGCATGCCGTTTCACTATGCGTAGCCTAAAACATAATCCATATTAAACAGTGGAAGGGATCATAAATCTGCGAATGGCCTATTCCCTTCAACTTCCTGGTGCTGGAAGCTGATTAAAGACATGCTCTCACACTCAAGCACATAAAGATGTATGCCCAAGGAGAGCACAGGGGCTCACTCCATTATTCTCTATGTGGCTAAGTTTTAAAACATTTTTTGATACATTTGCGGTCATCTTGTCTTTAACCATCGGCACTGGTCAAGTCGGGTCAACTAACGAGGTCCTTGTTAGTCACCCACTGCTCATGGTTAATGACAAAATGACAGCGCATGTCTTGAAAAATGTTTTAAAAGTCAGCCCCCATAAAGAATAATGGAGCACACCCCTGCGCTCTTCCTCGGCACACGTCATTACGTGCCTGAGCGTGGGGGTGGGTCTTTAGTCAGCTCCCAACATCGGCAAGTTGAAGGGGTCATCTGCTCACAAATTTACAATCCCTTCCACTCTTTAAAATGAATTATATTTTGGGCTAAATATAGCCAAACAGCGTGCTGCTTAGGTAAGGCACCACACCCAGTGCTTTATCTTGGTAGGACACTGTCAGTTGTGGCTAGCCAGCTGCCACAGCTGAATTTCCTATCACACAGTCTGATGATCATTTTTACTTATCTGTGGTTGTACTACTGTATGAATGTAGTCATACAGAATTCATCATTGGTCACTTGCTGACTTATTTTTGGTGTTGGAGTGTACTTAGGCACATCATTGTGCAATACAGTTAAGATCACTTAATGAGGAAATGCAATTCCTTCTGTTAAACTCTGGAGATAACTGTTTCAAAAGTTATTTCTTGGCCTGCACACCGTTCAGGGAGCTGGACATAATAGCAAACTACCAAACGTCACTTAATTACATTCATTCATGTAGTGGTTGTAGTGTACTTTTATTATCACTATTATTTGAATTCTTATTCACACAATAAAACTTTCTCATTAACAGTGATCTGACTCAGACTCTGTGCTGGACACCAAGTTGGACCTTTAATGTGCACTCCCATTTAAAAATCATGATGGATCATATACAAGCCACTGTCTGTTACTGTTTTTTGGCCCAGCATGCTACATTGCACAATATGCCAGCCTGAGGGACTGGGAAAATAAATGGGTGGAAGGGATGTGCAACAGTCAACTCACTGTTGACGTTGAACAGGTGCCATAGGACCTCTCATCATGTTGATCCCTTCTGGTGAGACAGTGGGGGAGTGGTGCTTGTGTTGAGGCATCAACACTCAAAGGCTGGCTAGACTCCTCCCATACCACTATCAAGTCTAGCCAGGAGTCAAGTCATATACTGCAGCTGCCCTGAATTCAACAAAACACATGTAATCTGGCCTCATTTCTGAAGACTTGTACCACAGTATTTTATTATTAGTCAAGCAAACAATGTTTTAACTAAACACACTCTGACATGGGACAGTTGTGCTTCATTGTGCTTCCTATATCTTTCAGTGCCTCTTGATGGAATGGATCACTCAAGAGTTGTCGTCAATATTTTATACCCAATCCTTTGCACAATATGCCAGCCTGAGGGACTGGAAACATAAATGGGTGGAAGGGATGTGCACCACTCAACTCACTGCTGATGGTGAACAGATGTCATAGGACCTCTCACCATGTTGAGCCCCACTGGTGACACAGTGGGGGGGGAGTGGTGCTTGGGGTAAAGGCATCGATGCCCAAAGGCTGGACCCCTCCCCAGCTACCATCTGTCAGAACATCAGAAGTTAAGGAGACTCTAGACTCAGTAATATACAGCATCTGCCCCAAATTCACCACTTTCATAGACATATTTTATATAAATCTTTGTAGGACACAGATTCAACAATTCAGTAAACTACTGTTTTACCTTTATTTCACTGAACAACTTGGACATGAAACAGGTTTATCTTGATTGTAATTTGTGTGTTTCTTTTTGACGAAGTCATACTAGTTCACAGCTGTCAGCATTTCTAGATCTGCCATGCTGTGTTGCACATATGACAGCCTGAGGGACTGGGCAAATAAATCGATGGAAAGGATATACACCACTCAACTCAGTTGGTAGTGAACAGGTGCCATAGGACCTCTCACCGTGCTGATCCCCACTGGAGACACAGTGTGGGGAGTGGTGCTTGGGGTTGAGGCATCAGGGTACTCAAAGGCTGGACATGGTGATGATGGCATGGGACAGTCAGGCATAAGTTGTTCATAGCCAACAGATACAGTAAACCCCCGGTTATCCGAATCTACTGGGGGACATAAAAAAACATTTGGATAACCGGGGTTTCGGTTAAACAAGAGACTGTGTTCTAAGACCAAACATTCATTTGGGAAGTTTTGTCAGAGGCTGAACAGTACAGTACTGTGTGGTTCTTAGATACAGTACTTAGTACTGAATTGAGACACAAGAGGGAGCTATACAACAAAATTGCTGCACACTGTGTTAAAAAAAAAAAGTCTGTACATACCAGATCATTACTCCAGGTCATTCACTTTATTGTAGAAAAGATATCATTTACTTTACTGTGCAACCTTTATAGAATATGTTAATCCATTAGAGCAGCAAGGAATGTGAATGAACAAATGCTGTTAGTAGCAGTTAAATACAGTGCTCATCAACAGCTGTTAACACCTAACATTTACTTTAATTATCCACAGACCGGCAAGTCTAATTAACTGCAAATTACCATGATTATGCAAACATTACTTGTTTGTTGGAGAAACAAGTGAAAAGCAGGGGGACAATTGGGACTTTTGGTTAACTGAGAGTTTCGGTTTTGTGGGGTTCTGTTAAACGGGGTTTTACTGTATATGCTAAACTGTTACAATCATTGCCCAGAGATGCTGACAGCTGTGATCAAACATGATTTTGTTAAAACAAAACATAGGATGCAATCATAAACAAAAACTGTTCAAAAAAAAATTCATAATGCTAGAACATTGTGTAACTCTAGGCCGGCATGCCGTTTGTATCTGACAGCAATACCAGGTGGGCTGGGTTCGGGGAGGAATAGGTCACTCGGCACAGAGGCTAGGTTTGGCTACTCTGCACAGGGGCACCCAAGTAATTCCAAACACAGGAAGCAACAACTGTAATGTCCAATACCAGAAGTGGGATTCTAAAGTGTAGCTTTTATTCACATCCAAACAGAATAAACAAAGCATAGATGGACCCCCACAGGGCTACACTCCTGGTAATGCAGATTAAAAGGAGACCAGAACACTTCCTCATCACTTTAACCCTCAGGCTCTGAACCCACTCGGCACACAGCCCGGACTTGTACACTGTTCTGAGTTTTCCCTGGCTCAGCTCCCTTGCCAGCCACTTGGACACCTTCCATACTTCATGGAAACATTTTCTGGTGGCTCCCTAAACCACCTAAAAGCACCTAGGCTCCATCAGAGAATCTTCCTTTCAATCTTACATCTGGGTACTTTCCTCAGGCACTGGCCAAGTACCTGAGATAAAGCAAAAGGTGTCTCAGAGCAAATCTGTAGAGGTGAGTTTGGCTACTACTGATGGGGGGGATCTCCCACCTCTCGCTCCCCCAATTTATACCCGGCCATTTCTCTGGACAGAAACACCTCATCCTTTAAAGCTTTGCAATGCAGATTCTTGCTAAATGTATTTCACATTCTATCTGCTTGTCTTGCTTCCCATTTGTGCTGTACTTGAACATACTTAAAATAAGTGGCCTTGTCCATTACTCTAGACCCCCACAGGTTAAGCAGTCCAATCCCCACATTCTTTCTTTCCATTTGTGCTGGACGTGAACATGCTTATAAGTGGCATTGTCCATTACTCTAGACCCCCCACAAAGTTAAGCAGTCCAATCCCCACATCTTCCAACGGTACTTGGCTGTCTTTTCCTGACCCCACAGTAACAGTCCCGTTAATTTCCTTCCGTTCAACTGAAAACACTTGGCCCTTTTTCAGAGTGAGCTCACCCTTTGGTTGCAGGTGCCCCACAGGCATTTCCTCACAAGGAATCTTCTTCTCAGAGCTTCTGGTGCCTCAACACAACTTGAAGAGGCAGCTTCTTTCCCTTAGCCAGACCCAGGGGGCTGCCCCTGGAAAACAGGCAAACACCTTTCCCCATCCCCTCAGGGATGGGACTCTGAACCATTGAAAACGGTCTCCACCACTTCAGTTACCAGTTCTTGTGTTTCTCTTCAGGTGGAAACACACACCTTACACAAAAGTAGCTCTGAAACAGAGCTTAAAGCTCTGAGAGCATGCACACACTCTGCTGCACTACAGTCTCTCACTCAGACTGCACACAGACTGGCTACAAATTCCCCAAGGTTCTACTCTAATCTCCAACTGCAACATTCCAGTTTGGCTTATGCAGCTGTGAGAGTTCTAAAATGATGTCATCCTCACAGAGTGAGACAGTATGAAATCCATTTAACTGGAGTTTCACAAGCTACCTTCCCTGCCTACCACTAGGTGTTACTAGGATTCTAGTAATCCCAGGTAACGAGGGGGTTACACTCACCCTGGGCCAGGAAAATGACATTTGCGGTCATTAATCACCCGGCTTAGGCCATCTCACCCCATGTGTTGACTACGGGGAGGTAGCACTACCTTCTCCCCTACCATGTGCCAGCAGAGGCAGACAACACTAAGCGCCTAGAGGCCTTTGGCTGATGCATCAGCCTCTACTCTACCAGCTGATTATAGGCACCTAGTGGCTTCGGTAGAATTGAGCAGAGCATAGCCCTCATAGATCAGTACTGCAATGCCTACTGCAGGTCAGGGCCACAGCCTGTCTATCCCCCCTAGCCCTCTAGGGAAAATCTGTATGCATCTAACTCAAATCCCAAAACAAAACAAACAGGGGACCTCCCTGACCCTGGACACCATGCAGCCATACACCAGGAAGTAATACCATATTCTGTGCATTACTCCCACACTCCCCCACAACCATACCTGTGGAAGGAAAAAGTTACACACAGTAACAGCAACAACAACAACAACAGTACTTTAAACACTACACTCTAAAGTACTAGTGAGTAACTCTGCTGAGTCCCTCCTCCTCTTCTTGTCTTCTCTTCTATCTTCTTCAGGAACACCTGCAAGAAAAAAGAAAGACAACAAACACTCCTAATCTGCATACACAGTCTATCTAAACCCCTACCATCAAAACTCTAGAGAATCCCAAAAATATGTTTTTTCTACAGATGGAAACAATGACATTATTTACAATACACCATATTTGGGGGATGGAGTGCCCTAAAAGTCCCATCTAGTGACCACAGTGCCTGAAGGCAAGTCCATTAAAGAGTCTGTCCTGGGCTGGAGCCCGGTGAAACACAGTTCTAACAGGCCAAAGTCCCGAAGGGGAGAGTCTTTGAGGACAGTTCAAACATCTGGAGTCTGCTAATGTAGGGTGTGTACTGCAATGTCATAAGAATAGAAAAGTCTGGACTTACCAGTCCCTTGTAGAATGAAAACGGCATCAACCTGGTCCTCAGCCGAAGACTTTCCCTGGCAGCATTCTTCCGATACAGCTGGGTGGACATCTTCTGGGAACAACAGAAGAGCACATCTGGAAACTGCTGGGTTGATGTCATCTCTGGAGATGGAATCTTTGAACAGGAACAAAAAGGAAAACAGCTGGTCTGAAGTCATCCAATTACCAGGTGATGAATCAGGATACAGCTGGGATGGTGTCTTCTCTGGATCTGAAGTAATCTGGTGGGCCAGTCGATGAATTCTGGAAGGTCAGAACACTGTAGAACTGATGAATGTGGGGCACCTGAGTCCTGGGCGTCCATACTGGCAGAACAACATGGGCACTGCAATGGCTGGAGTGGCAGCACTGGCTACCTCTACTCTGCTTTCCATTTGGTAGGCATGGGCACATTCGCAGGGAGGTTTTTCATTGTGGCCAATAGCACAATGGATCAGGTGCTTGAATTATTACCCCATCTGGGTACTCATAATTCACAATGTGAAAGGTTTCATGTCCCTCTCCATCCACAATTTGAACAGTGTCCATTAACAGTGTCCTGCCTCTTTTCCACTTGTTGTATTTTTCATGAAACATTCTGTTTCTGACATGCTTGTTTGCACCAGGATGCACACATTTCATTGCTTCTGTCCAAATCCAGGATTTTCTGCAGTTCTCAATCTCCTCCCAGACTCTCCGAGGAAAGGTAGGAAAGGACATCCCATAGATTTCATTCGCCTTCCTACGAACCAGTCTTTCCTCTTTACTAGCTTTGGTCAACCTGAGACCTCTGGCCTGGCTTGGGGGTGGCCAGTCCTGGTTCTGCCAGCTACGCATTTGCAAAGACACAAAAAATGGATCCCTGGCTTCTTCTTGCACAGCCAGGGCAGTGGCATCACCACTCTTTTCCATGCATTCCTCTGAGGCAAGAGCTTGAGACTGTGTACCAGTTCTTTTTTTCACAAGGTCACATAGGCTCCCCCTCTTCTTCCTCATTGAGAATCAGTGCCCAGGATTGAGCAGTCATCCTCACTCCTGAGACTATCCACTCTTCACTAGACGTGGAAGTCAAAAACCCCCATTCAAAGGCCTCCCTCATCTCGTCTTCTCCTGTGAGACTTGGGCTAGGCCCCCTCTCCATGGTTCTACTGATGCTCTTCCTGATATGTCTCTCTGCAACTCAGAATCTGAAACATTAGCACATTGTTCTGTCTGTAAATCTGCACCCTCTAGCTTTGTGCCACACTCCCCTGACGGGCCTTCTCCAACAGGCTCCATCTGGTGCGGTGTGCTGCCGACTGCAGATTCTTGAACTTTTGTCCATGTGAGAGCCAAATGAATCTTGGGAGCTTTAAATAAACCATATTTCTCTAAGCACCCAGAACAGTGAGGTACCATGAAGACGTCCCTTCCAGCATTTAAGCACATTAAACATACTTGCACTGGATATCCAGGAATCGCCACATGAGGAGGCAGTCATCCCCAGTAGTAACATCTGTCAATGTCCCTTAACTTGTTAACTTCTACTGCTACCACAGCCCGGGCATGATCCGGGTAGCAGGTTGGTCCTGAGGCCATGACTGCAGAGAAAAAACAAATAACGCTCACTGTTATTTCTTGTCCCACATCACTGAAAACTTTCTGTCTCTTTCAAAATGGCTCCTCTGCTGCTGTGTTTACATTACTACACCACCCTGTAATGGCGGCAGCAGCACTCCTATGCATCAACATTCTGAAATTAGGTCAAGCCACTGCACATCCGATTTACACACTCTACTGATAACTTTGTTCAAACTGCACAGACTTGCACTGTTCTTTATTCTAACACATTTATATGATTTACCATGGACTTTTCACTTGCTGAAGACTTTGCTGTAGCTCGCAGTCCCTTAAAGCCTCAGAATTTCATAGCACAGGTTTGTCTGTATCTCTTGCTGCATATCGGATACAACTCACAGTCTCTCTCATGGCCTTGAAACTTATACTGACGCTGAACCTATAATTATGCTCACAGTCAATGGCTTAAAAGGCTTGCTTTTGCTGCTAAGACTTAACACAGTCCTTGTTTGCAAAGCGATTTTAGCTGCTACACACAAATTCAGCTGGCTTTTGGCAAAATCACTTAGTTTGAGCAGTGATTTTTGTTGGTACTCACTGTTATAAGGAGCTGTTCGCTGCAATGGAAAATGGTCTGCAGCCAATCTTGGAGGCCTCTGGACAGAAGTGAGTTGGCAGTCTTGCTAATTATCCCTCTGAACACCACACTCACAGCCCAGTCGATCGAAATGTGGGTTGAGCCCGAATTTAAACAGAAAAATCAATTTTTAAACTTTTTACAGCGCTTTCAGTCACTGCGACGCTCCTCCTAATAAACCAGTATGCACACTCCACTCACACTCCCTCTCAAATGCTGGGCAGTCGCTGTAGAGCTGGCTTGGGGGTGGGACTGATTGCAGTCTCACCAATCACTTGATGCCATGCAGATGATCCTCTTTTCTCTTGAGTGCTCTTCTCCTCATGGCGATCATCGAGCAGGGAGATTTAAACTGCAAAACCACACTTTTTTTTTTCTCAACTGACTCCATGGCGGGAGCCCCATTTCAACCATTTTTCATGGCCACTAAGCACAAGAAGTCTCTCAGTTCATGAGAAAGCATTTCCAACGTCCAGGACACAATTTTCCTTTTGTTACCCCTAGTTTTCCACACTTTTATTTGTCATAACAGTTTTAAAAGTTGGCAAACACTGTAATTTGATACAGGACAAGGGCATACAATCCCAGGCTTTACTGCTCCTTGGTAAACATTTGGCATTTTAATAGCAGCACATGGATAACAGCACACAGCGGCACATTAGTTAACATTGCTTCAGATTTTTGGGCTACCCACTGCCAGATAACCAAAACACTAGCCCTTTGCCTGAGCACCTTTCTTACATTCCTCCCTAAATTCCAAAGTCAAATCCTCAGCACTGTCTCCATTTTTGGAACCTCAGGCCAGCATGCCATTTGTATCTGACAGCAATACCAGGTGGGCTGGGTTCCGGGAGGAATAGTTCACTCGGCACAAAGGCTAGGTTTGGCTACTCTGCACAGGGGCACCCAAGTAACTCTGAACACAGGAAGCAATAACTGTAATGTCCAATACCAGAAGTGGGATTCTGAAGTGTGGCTTTTACTCACATCCAAACAGAATAAACAAAGCATAGATGGACCCCCATGGGGCTACACTCCTGGTAATGCAGATTAAAAGGAGACCAGAACACTTCCTCATCACTTTAGCCCTCAGGCTCTGAACCCACTGGGCACACAGCCCAGACTTGTATGCTGCTTTGGGTTACGCAGCCTGAACGTGTACACTGTTCTGGGCTTTCCCTGGCTCAGCTCCCTTGCCAGCCACTTGGACACCTTCCATACTTCATGGAAACATTTTCTGGTGGCTCCCTGAACCACCTAGGAGCACCTAGGCTCCATCAGAGAATCTTCCTTTCAGTATTACATCTGGGTACTTTCCTCAGGCACTGGCCAAGTACCTGAGAGAAAGCAAAAAGTGTCTCAGAGCAAATCCGTAGAGGTGAATTTGGTTACTACTGATGGGGGGGGTCTCCCACCTCTCGCTCCCATAATTCATACCCGGCCATTTCTCTGGACAGAAACACTTCATCCTTTAAAGCTTTGCAATGTAGATTCTTGCTAAATGTATTTCACATTCCATCTACTTGTCTTGCTTCCCATTTGTGCTGGACTTGGACATACTTAAAATAAGTGGCCTTGTCCATTACTCTAGACCCCCCACAGGTTAAGCAGTCCAATACCCACATCTTCCAGCTGTACTTGGCTGCCTTTTCCTGACCCCACAGTAACAGTCCCTTTAGTTTCCTTCTGTTCAGGTGAAAACACTTGGCCCTGTTTCAGAGTGAACTCACCCTTTGGTTGCAGGTGCCCCACAGGCATTTCCTCACAAGGAATCTTCTTCTCAGAGCTTCTGGTGCCTCAGCACAACCTGAACAGGCAGCTTCTTTCCCTTAGCCAGACCCAGGGGAGTTGCCCTGAAAAACAGGCAAACACCTTCCACCCATCCCCTCAGAGATGGGGCTCTGAACCATTAAAAGCGGTCGCCGGTCTCCACCACTTCAATTACCAGTTCCTGTGTTCCTCTTCAGGTGGAAATACACACCTTAAACAAAAGTAGCTCTGTAACAGAGCTTAAAGCTCTGAGAGCCTGCACACACTCTGCTGCACTACAGTCTCTCACTCAGACTGCACACAGACTGGCTTCAAATTCCCCAACGTTCTACTCTAACCTCCAACTGCAACATTCCAGTGTGGCCTATGCAGCTGCAACAGTTCTGAAATTATATCATCCCTTATTCTCAGCTGAGACTGAGAACAGAGTGAGACAGTGTGACATCCATTTAACTGGAGTTTCACAAGCTACCTTCCCTACCTACCACTAGGTATTACTGGGATACTAGTAACCCCAGGTAACAGGGGGGTTACAGTTGTCACTTGACTTGACAGACAGAGTTTTTCAGAAACAGGTAGTACAGATCAGATTCCATGGTTCAATAATGGGAGCTGCTCATTATCATCATCGTGATCATCATCGTCATCATCAGGATTTCTGTGGATAGAGTGCATGTCATTTCCAGCTTGGCGTCCAGCAGAACACAATAGAAATCAAGAGATGAGCTATTTCTTGCCATGAAAAAGGCTCAATTAAATCCAAACAGAATTATGGCAGGCCTAGTGGTTAAACTTATTACAGTACATCTCTTCTACATTACATAAAGCGTCCTTGAATGGTGGGTTCACTCCCTCGCTCAAATCTTTACTCATTGTTACCAAAAGTTCACATCAGACTCATCAACCTTGCCAGAATCAGTATCTCTGCCTGGTCAATGGCCATTTTTTTTGTTGTTTCTTGTTGTTCTCTGGACTTGACAAATATTCTCTGGACTGGATATGCTGTGCCACTGCTTCCATTCACACCGGTGTGGTTTGCCTCAACATAACAAATAAATTAAGACACTTCACCAATCCATGGCATTCTGTGTCCATCACTGTTCTCTATGATCATAATTAATGTACTGTCACTGTAAATTCCTATGCAACTTGTTACTGTAAGGAGTAATGACAATGTGAACTTGGAAGCTATGTCCAGCATAGACAGGAACAACCAAAGAAACCAGAATAGTTTCTGGGTACCAGGACTACGCATACTTGTGTTATATAGTGACATGTGTAGGTGCTAGAAATCTGGTTTATATTATGGTAATGTGGTTTATATTATAGAAGATGTTGCTGTATCCCCATTGAATAAACCAAAATAAGTAGACCCGCACAGTCATGGAGTTAGATTAAAAATAGAACATATAATTTGTCTGCTTACTTAGACTACAACATGAGATTCCTGCAGATATGGCATACTTCATGTTGGCACCAATGGAAAAGGAAAATGGCATTTTGTAAGCTGCCTAGGTCTAATTATGCAACACATAATTACAAAACTGTTTAAAACTGTGGAGTGGGGAGTGGGGAAGGAAGACATCTGCCTATACTAAGCTTTTATTAAGATTTTTCTTAAATACCTTCTGGTTCTGGATACGTTTCTGGTTATATCTGGTTCTGGATACTTTTCTGGTTATATTTTGATGATTACTGTAGTTCCAAATTAAATGATACACAGCTGGTATTATATAAGTCAAGAGGATTGGGACTTTTCCTCATTGGCCTGGTGGAACACATGCAACTACTCTACCTTAATGCAAGTAGGATAGATTAAATGGGAACAGTCAGCAAAGCCGCACACCCAAGTGTGAGTCTGATCACAATTTGCATTTAGTGTACAAAAAGATTTCATTTTAATTACTATTTACTGCACAACAGAATGTACTAGACTACTTTAACTGACGCTGAGTTGTAAGATGCAGTTTCATGTAACCACAAATCCCAGAATCCATGATGCTCCCATCAGAGGAGAGCTGCTCAGAAGGGATATGCATTGTTCAGTAGGCTGCACCCTATAGTATACATCTTATTTTTTTATTGTATTTATTAAGAGAATCAAAATTACAATCCTTTGAGTCATAGACTCCTTTGCAAAGGCTCCACAACACGTCAGTACAAGAAAGCAGAAACATTACATTTAATAATATTATACATAGGCTACACAGCAGTGTGTTTACATTGGCATCTTCATTATATTATAAGCTAAAATCAGATTTTGCTGTGCTCATGCTGCTTCATACAGTCCTCTGACTTCACTGTACCTAGCCCGAGTCACTCCACACAGACAGCTGTCTAACAAATTGAAGATTAAAGTTTACAAAACACTCTGATATTCACTGCAGGCTGGCTATTAAAGACAAATGAATATACCAGCACTGCATTTCTCCTCTGAAGTCAGCATTATGGCATTCTAGAATATCTGGTTACCTGAATTTACACCAAACAAGTTAATAGCATTACTTACCCTGATTCATGTATTACACTGCAGTAATCAGTAAGTAAAATGGTGTAGCTGTACACAAATGCCTAATTACGATTAGCCTCACACTTGAGTGTTGTGGTCACAGGCTGTCAGACTATTTCTGATAGTTACTTATCCATTCATAATCGTTAAAGAATGCACACCTATTTTCTTACATGTTTATTATTTTACATCATTGCATGTATGTCCTGTTGCTGGTGGGAGTGGACTTCATTGTATTCTTCACAGGACACTGGGTTTGGATAGAACCTCTTATTATGTCTGTACTGTATGTATTTTTCCTGAATTGATGGTAGGAGTGATAGCTGTCTATATTGCAAATCTGAAAAGCCTGCCACTTATGTCAATTAGACCTATGTATTACAACATATGCAGCATATGCTAAATAAGTGTAATCATGTATTCATTTAACAAACAGAAGATATGAAGTTAAAAGTATAAAAACATACAACATAACAAAATTCAACGATGGTGAAAGTTTAAAAAATTAGTTGCATCTTCTTTACTTAGTTGAAGTCAGAAATTTCAAACCAGTTGGAAAAATCAGTCATAATGTGTGGGAAGCCAGTCAGAATTTGGTTTTCAACTGACTCCGGGGTCTAGCAGTGATGTCAGAATACTGTTGCACCACATTAGCCATGTCACTATTGTGGTATGACTGCATAGAATGCTGTGTCTATTAAGATAATTCACAGTTACCTACACTGCAGGTTCCTCATAACAAAGATGTCAGCATGACTGAAAACACCCCATGTATACTATCAAAATATGATCTACTAGAAATATTGTTGTCCCATGCAGCTATTAGTTAAATCACAATAAAGTTTTTTTTGTTAATCTTATCCTGATTTTTCTCTGTTTTCTGTCAAATTGACCACAGTTCAAAACAGAGATAGAGAGACGGTAATAATAAATTAAAACAAACATGTACTATACAAATTCATATATGGGCAACTATTCACAACCAGGCTGATGTTTCCAGAGCAGGCTGAGATGATAACAACAAAAAGACCTCTTGACCTTTGCTCTTGAGGTCTATGATGTCACCTCACCCCTAATGGAAACCTAGTCTTGTTGTGTATGGTTACCTATACATCATTCTGTTAATGGTAAACATTTTTGCAAATTAAACAAATTCTGCTTCATTAATGCCAGGTAATGCTGACAGGACCCATTTGTGAACTTTGCTTGTTAATCCAAACACCCTGCAACTGGTGCTGCTGTCTCAGTTGACATCTGGTATATTATACTGGAAACACACTCAGGAAATTAGATGCTCAGATAAAGAAATTCACAGAAAATGTACCCACATTTCCTCTCTCTCTACAAAGATTATGTTTCAAGATAAGGTACTGTATGTCTATTATTCGTGTTCTGAGGTCAGAAGCTTTTTCATGTGGTAAATAGTGTTCTGCTGTCAGTGGAGTAACCAGCCTTCAAAAAAATATAAGCACAAGGTTAATATAGTTGATCAACAGGCCAGAGGTCTGGGGCCACCTGGACCCCTAGAAAATTGTGCTTCTTTTTGGTGCATTCTTATGCATTTTTGAATCATTTTTTATAGGATCACTACCCTGCTAATATAGTCTATGAAGCTATGGTTGACTCTCTTGGTTTCCCCAGTGACTGACCATGGCCTGCACTGTTGGTTCTTGTTGACTATTTTTGAGGCCGACCTGGCAGGTATGATGCATGTATACAAACATACTGATCCAAGGTAAAAATGTGTAGGATAGTTAAACTTTATTGTTCTGCTCCACCACTTCCTTCATTCATTACATCCAGACCAATAAGACTAAGTACTTGATCTGCAATAGGTTTCAGGATAAAAAGGGGAAGAATTGTAACCTCTTTTGTCATAACCATAGAATAGAATGTGTTAGCAATATCTGTTACTTAAGGTTACTATTTACTTACAACCTGAATCAGAAAGAACATAAAAAACCCCTTGCACAGAAAGTCAAAAGATTTATTCCAACTGTAGAAAGATTGTCATATAAATGTGGAAGTTATTCCATAGAAGGCTTCTTGAGGGCATTTAATGCTAAATTAAAAAGCCAGATATTATATGGGGCAGAAATATGGGATCTGGAAAATACAGATACATAAGAAAGTCTTATGAACAGGTTTTATAAAAGACGCCTTACTCCCAGGGGCCTCTTCTGCACTTACTAGACTTGAACTGAGTCAGTTGCCTGTAAGGTGTAATATTGAACAGAGATTATCCATATATTGGTTCATGGTCTATAATATGGATGTAGAAAGACTGCCTTGAGCTTGCCTAGATGAGTTCTGAACATATATACGTAAAGTGGGTTCTCTTGCCCAAGTCTGGGCACCTTAGAGAAAGTAAAAAAAAAGTATGGGTTTTTAGGTTGTCTGACTGAAAGTCTGAGTACCCCTTTAACCTACATAGAAGTATTATTTAGAGATAGAATTAGGGACATCCACATACAAAGGGGAATGGAATTAGCCAAGAATCACAAGTTAAGTTCTTGGTTGGCTAACAATAATAAGACAGAGCTGGAAATGGACCCTTATTTAAAATTAAAAAAATTCCTAGTAAAAGAAAAGCTGTTACAAAATTTAGGTTTGGATATACTGACAGTCAGACCCTAAGGAAGTTCTACGTTAAGGGTACCACAAATAAATGTGGATGTAAACGTGGAGGAGACAACCTAATATACTTGTTGATATTTTGCCCATTGTATAGTTATAAAAGGACATTGGGCCAGATATTCAAAGCCCTGATGCAAGCTGTGACAATGGCAGCTTGCGCCGGGTGCAGTGCGCCCGGGACCCTGCGCCCAAATTTCAGATCTACAGGGTCCTGGTGCCAAAGTCCAGTGGCTTGCGGAAAAGGTGGTGCTGTGCCAAACATGTGGCGCACCCACCCAGAATACCGCAAAAGCAGTGGGGAGTCTGTGGCACCCACAGTTAGAGGCTTGCAACTGGACACAGTCCCCCCAACACCACTGCACCACTGGCACCTGCGCTCCAACAAACACTGGTACCCTGGTGGTCTAGTGCCCTCCCTGCAGGTAGCACCCATCATAAAACTCCCAGCCCATTCCTGTACCCCAATCCGGTGACTGGTACACCCCTCCATACGCCACCACAGCTGGCTGCTGAATGAGCTGTCAGGGCATGTACTGTATACAGTACATACAATGATAGCTCATTCAGCGGCCGGCTGTGGTGTTGTGTGGAGGGCTGTGCCGGTCGCCGGATCGAGGTACGGGGGGGAGTTCTGAGATGGGCACTACCTGTGGGGGGAGATGGAAACATGCACAGTAGTGGGTGTTGGGATCATGACAGGGTGAGGGGAGGACCACTGGACCACCAGGGATCACCATTCAGGGATGGATCAGGGTGGGCCACACAGTGACACATACTGGACGATGACCCAGGAGCTATCTAAGTACCATTAGATCAGCCCCTCACTGGTCTTAGGGTACTTGGTACTTCATTCCTGGGGAAGGTCTTTGAAAATCCAGATCCAATGGCTGTGGCAGTCTGGGTCTGCCGCAAGGCCCCTAGCGCCATGCCACAGCCACTTTTGTGGCACAAGACGGGCGCTAGCACACTTTGGTGCAGGCACCCTGCTGGGTGACACAGGCTGCCTTTGAAAATCACACTTGGTGCAGCCCTTGGTGCAAGGTGCCCTTGCATCAGATCTGTTCGACACAAGCACCTTGCGTCAGTCAAAGACCTTTGAAATTCTGGCCCATTATATCTGGAGCTTCTCTGACATCATTAGATATGGAACCCAGATATCAGGTGAATTATTTGCTGAGATCCAACAACATAAGAGTGTTGGATAGTCTAACATGGTTCTGTAAAATCACAGAACAGAAAAAACTGCACATTATACCTGACATTGTAAAAACTGTTTAAGAAAAGTATGAGAACCACCCACTCGGTGTCATGTGCTTCTTGTCTAGTGCAATAGTCTTGTTGTTAATTTAAATTGCAGATATTAAGTAGTTTTCAACTATAGAGTGGAACTGAATGTATTCACCCCATGAAATTAACATGCACTTTGCAAAAATATTTTTTTTTAAAATAAGAGGTAATGAATATATATTTTTATACTGTCTATTTAAATATATGCTGACCAATTTTGTGATGACTATATTGTTTGTCTACAATAAAATTGAACTGAACTGAACATCCAGACCCCACACTCCCAGGCCCTGCTGCTTAATTCTTCATCTGTCCCTACATCACACTTGTATTCTGCCAGACAACCCAGAGCAGTAGCACAGTCAGACATCCAAGCAATAAGAATGATTCCATTGAAGCAAAAGCAAGTAAGTGATTCATGACTGCAATGTGAATCTGCAGACTGAAATCTGCAGGTAGTTAAAGTAGACTGAAAACCAGGAAGCCAAAATTTAAGCTAAGCTAGCTGGCAGTTATAAGAGTGGCAGTGGCCTAGCTAGGTTGCACTGTACAACCACCATTCTACAGTAGGTACTATACCCAAGCAGCCAGCAAATCATCACAGAAGCAGAGTCAACTGGGGGCCAAGCTAGGCTGCACTAGTACTGCACTCACTGCACACTGAACCACAAAGCATCTACAAGCTTACCACCCCTTCTGGCCATCACTACAAGCAGGCTACAACAGGTTGTTATTCCTAGACCTTAAACAAACAAGAAAGTCATGGCCAGGAGAGATAGGCAAGGCAAAACAAATGTACTCTGATAGCAACTCCTTGAAGGGGCTGGAGCCATGGAGTGTGCCTACTAAAGCAATTGTGTCAGTCAGTGTCAGTGGCTCAGTAGGTAGCACACTCGCCTCTGAGGCTGGGAGATCAGAGGGCTGTGGGTTCAGTTCCTACATCTGGCACTTGGGTTAATATCCCAGTACTGACACTGTAGTGCAGCATGAGAGGGGTGCTGCACTTCTGAGGTGCCGTCTTTCAGATGAGACATTGAACCAAGGTCCCATCTGCCTGGATTGGTGGTAGTTCAGGTGGCTGTTAAAGATCCCATGGCACTTATCGAAAAGAGTAGGGGAGTTTTTATTAGCACAATAAACATAAAGAAAAACACTTGATCACAAAAAAAAAACGATTACTGAAGTACAGAATAACAAATCATATGTTCCTTCCTAAATCCATATTGAACTCACATTTACATTACAGCATTCCATTTTACATACAAGACCTACTCCTTTATTTATATTTAATAAAATGAAAAACCTTTCCACAGTTTCTTCACTGCTCCTGGTGCCATTCTTAACATATCTGCAGCATAGATTTTCCAACTCTTTAACTATTAACCTACTAAAACAAATATATGACATTTTCTTTTGATATAGAACCCATTGTGTTCTAGCTATAAAAAATATTTCAGACATCCTAAAAATAAAGTCAGAGTCCCATTATGTAAACCAAATGAGCCTATTGGGCTCACTCCGAGATTAAAAATTCATATGTCATGTTTTTAGCCACTGAAACTTCCATATCTCGCAAATAATCCCACAATCCCAAAGCATAAGAACATTCTAAAAAGAAATGATCCATGGATTCCTCCTTATTTATACACTCTATGTAGGGACATAATCTTTCTTGAGCGGCTTTATATGTAGCATTACCCCTAACATTCAGCCTTCTGTAAAATATTAGCCACTGCACTTCCCATTGATTTCTAGGCAACCTGGGATCATTTGATTGTGCCAAAATTCTGGGGTTTAGATTTAATGGACATTTTTTAAATTCAGGTTCTTGTGGGTATAATTTGTGCATTAAATGGATGTACAACTCCCTTGTATTAAATGTTAGAGCATCGTTCTTCTGTACTTCCCATTTATACAATTTTTGAGCAGTAGGCCTGAAATGCTCTGGAATCTGTAAATATTTATTCAGTTTTGGAGCTAGTAAAGACCAAGTCTTAAAATATTTCCCCATAATTTTTAAATTCCATGAAGTATCCTTTCTCGAGTCTGCCTTTAAACCTTCCTTAATGGAGTTGGATCTAAAAAAAACATGAGTGTATACCACTGGGTCAATCATCCCTAAACCACCCTGCTTAGTTTTTAGATATGTAAAACCTCTTTTTATCGAATTTAAGTGGTTGCCCCACAACATCTGAAAAAAAGGCTATATAACTTAGTTTCAAATTCTACCGGTAATGGAAATATCATTGCCACAAATTGTATACTAGGTAAAAGGAATTGTTTTATTACTTGAACTCTTTTGATTTTAGTCATCCTCCATTGCTTCCATCTTATTACTTTTGTCTCAATTTTCTTAAGTACCTTCTCCCAGTTATCTCTAGGTATGTTCTGGGGACCAAAGGTAATCCCAGAATTCAAGTGGGTTTCTAGAGAAGTGAATCCTCTAACCATATGTCTGAAATGCTACTGCCCCAATAATCAGTCCTTTTGTTTTGTTAATGTTCAGTTTAGCATTAGAAACTGAGGCGAAATCCTGAAAAGCATTCATAAAACCCTTAATTTCTGTATTGTCCTCCAAATAGATCACAAGATCATCAGCATAAGCTTGAATAATCAACTGTACAAGATTGCTTTCCTTATGATAAATTCCTTCCATTTTTGGGATGCCAAACTGTTTGTAAAAAGGGTCTATTGCAATGTATATAACAGGGGCTTAAAGGGCACCCTTGTCTCGACACCCGTGATTAAATGAAACCTTTCTGCCATGCGGCCATTCAAAAAGGGGAATACCAACCCAGCATTATTTAATTTCTCTATTAAAGTAACCAGTTTATCGTGAACCCCATAATACCTTAATGTTAAGAAAAGAAATGGCAAATGAACCCTATCAAATGCTTTGTCAAGATCTGCTGCAACCAAACAGCCTGTTAACCCCATCTCGAAGGTATAATCTATAACATCTCTTATTAACATGATAGCAGACTGTATTTTTGTCTCCGGTAAACCACAATACTGAAAAGGGAAATAGTTTGCTCTGCATATTTTTAAGTCTTTCTGTTAATATTTTGGCAAATATTTTGTAATCTGTATTAAGCAGGGTGATTAGCCTCCAATTAGCCATGTCTTGCTTGTCACCCGATTTGAAAATATAGGTTAGTAACCCATCCGAAAATGAGGGTAGATAATATTTTGTCCCAAAAATATTGGCAATAGACCTAGACATTGGCTCAATTCTTCCGGGAAAGTTTTATACAAATTATGTGAGAGCCCATCTAAGCCTGGGGATATATTTAATTTTAATGACCTAATGGTCTTCATAATTTCTTCCTGAGAAATCCTGTCCCATTTTTCTGTTTTTGGGCCCATTTCAAAGGAATGGGCAACTTTTCCAAGCACGCCAATGTTATGATTAGAAATACTGTTTTCTGAGTTTAGTGAATTGAAATGTTCCTTTATTACCTCCTTAAGTCCTTATCTGTGGTTACAACCCTCCTGCCTGATCTTTTTAATGCTTTCAATCCCAATGAATCTCTTATTTCTTTGCACATTTCAAAGGGGTCCCCTATAGGTGATTTTTAACTCCTGATTAATATGGCCTGCATTGTTTTGCTTCTATCATACTGATACTCCTTCATTTTATTTTTCAATAAAGAGATTTGAGCTGAGTAGTCCCCCTTAGTAGTATAAGCAATGGACAAAAGTCTTTGAAGCTGCTGTCTCAAACTAAGGTAATTTCAAAATTTGCCATTTTTAATCCTTCTACCAGAATTTTTAAACAGTTTCTTAAGTCTGATTTTGTATCCAGCCACCATTGACATATATCTGTATATAAAAAAGCTACTGACAGTCGGGCCTTCAACAAATTCCTGGTTCCTGTTTGAATATAGTTCAGTTCCAGCAAAGCACTATTCAGTTTCCATCTATTATACCTTAGTTCTTGCTTTTCTAGAATGGAGAAGGTACTTAACAAAAATAAATGGTCTGAGAATTCGCAAGGGAATATCTTAAACGATTCTATTTGGACATTAGAAGAAACAAACATATGATCAATTAGTGAAAAGGATTTCCCTTTTTTAAAGGAAAATTTGTTATTGTTAAAGGAATTGTTACAACATACTAACCTAGCCTCTTTAATAATTTTATTTAGAGCATTAGAATCACAATAAACTTTTTTTCCATCTTGTTGCTTTGTAAGATCTGGGACTATGCAATTAAAGTCCCCCCCCCCCATAGTACCCTCATTGTCCTGAATAGGAAGGGCTGCACCAACTTTAAACAGTTCACTCTACCAGATTTGGTTTGAGGATTATATATATTTATGAAACGAAAACACACACCTCCCCACTTCCCATCCAAAATTAAAACTCTCCCAGGTATTAGATCTATCAGATTGTGCAATTGAAATGCAAAGGAGTTAAACAGAATCCCTAACCCATCTGCAGCATCCTCCCCAAAAGACCAATAGGATGGGCCCCAAAGCCACTCTTTTTTAAATGATGCCCACTGTTCAAGTGAGAACATCCATGTCCCCTTCAAAAACCAAATTGACAGGGGAAAGCTATGAAAATAATGAAACAAGGCCTGCCTCTTTGCTTTATTTAATAAGCTATGTGTGTTCAAGGAACCCCAGAAACACTTCATTGTCTTTTAATACATTCCACACCCTTTACTTTTTCCTTTTTTTCTCTTTTTTATCTTTGTAGTTATCCATAACCTGAGATTTAGATGAAATAGAGGATATTTGCGAATCAGAATCATCCCCCTCCGTGTTTCCCCAAGATGTAAACAATGCTGCATAAGTATTACTAGTCTCCACTTGAACATCTGGGGGTTAGGATGAAGATTTCTAGCTGATCTTCTCTGTGGGATGGTTACAAAGGATTCATTTGATTTTTTGGACATTTCTATTTTCCCTGTATTCTCATCAGAAAAACACAGGAGATACTTAAAATATTGGGGCCCATTTCTTCCTTTTTGAGTGGTCTTTTGCTTGTATCATCAGTCTGCATTTTTGTCTTACTGTCAGGATATTTTTTCCCTCTGTTACAGTCTTTATTGAGGTAGAGCCTTTTCCCCTTCCCACTGTTTTACCAATTTCAGGTTTATAATCTGAAGGACTTAGAGTAGAAAGTGAAACATCCTTTATAGAAAGGGATTGTACCATGGCATCTTGCGCCTTCTGAATATATCCCTCTGACCCAGTGCTGTTGGATGAGTTATGTGCAGCCCAAGGACAGAACTTGAAAATGTGACCTTTTGCTTCACACAAATCGCAACAGGACTGGTTGCCACAAAACATAGTTACATGCCCAACCTCTCCACAGTTGTCGCATCTGGGTTGGTCACAGACACTAGAAAGGTGGATTTTTTGCTCCACATTTATAACAGGCCCGAGGCTGTCCGCTATAAAAACAAACTCCCCTGTCTTTCCCTAACAAAAAGGAGTTTGGAATATGTTCAATTCCGGCTTCATTTTGCCTTAACTTTACTTTGTATTTCCAGCCTCCCATCCAAAACTGTTCTGCATCCAGAATGGGCTCAGGTTCACTTAAAACTTCACATCTCTTTTTTAACCAAAATGTGATATCCTCAACCCAAACCCCTTCATTCCTGAACATTACCGTTATGAATTTAATCAAAGGTTTGGACAGTGGTATGACAATGAAGGGGGTCCATATTGGGGAATATTTAACTTGCCCATATCTTAACCAAAAAAGTTCAAGGGCTTGCTGAGACCTGAAGCTGATATCGTAATTATCTTCTCCCGAGATGTTTATGAAAGCATAGACATCTTTGGGAGAAAAATGTAAAGAATCTTTTAAAAGAACTTTCCCCACATAGTGTCTATCAGGATGTTCTTCCAGCCCACCTTAATATCGTAAACACACTGCATTCCGTCTTGGTGCAGCTTCTCTTTGTACATTTGAAAAAAGTTCCGACATTAAAGGCTTCTGCTCTGGAGTTTTTTTTGGGGGGGGGGTACTAGCAAATCCATGGAAACTTCTTTAGACAATGAAACCTTGTCGGAACCAACTAAATTATTAGAAATACACACATTTTCATGTTTCCCCTCATTCAATGCTTTCCCTTGCTGCGATATCCTTGGAGCCCAGTCAGGAGAATTCTGTGAGAAAGGTAACTGAGAGCTCCATGTAGGATCAGACTGCCACCCACCTGAATCAGACCTAACCCAACCAGCCCCACTCAAAGCATTTTCAGGAGACCATAATGTTTGTTCCTTTCTTGGCTCTGATTTTGTTACTAAACCCAAAGAGTTAGCTTTTTCATCATCATGTTTGTTATTTTTCCCCTCAGAAAAAACAAAGTCTGTGACCCCTGCTTGTGAACCTGCACCAGATTGGAATACTATGTTTTACCCTCCAAACTTCCCCTGTGCAAAATTTTTATCAAGCACAAAACCTTTATATTTATCCAAAGTCACTGTAAAGTCAATTATAGGCACATAAGAAGTGCTACAACTCTTTCCTTCTGAGTCAGTATTGTTGGCTTGTTTTACCTCCAAATCAGTAGGCTGGGGAGACAAACCGTGAGTTCAGAAGCCAACATTAAGTTCCACCTTTTTCTGTTCATTTATCTCGCTAGAAGTGTTGTCTTCTTTCTGAAATGACCATGGCCAAACTGAGACAGGCAAAACTTTAGTTTTACACTCCATTTCTTCAGCACAAGCAGGTTTAGCAAGCAAATCTTCCTTTGCAGAAAAAAAAACAGTACCTGTTTGAAAACTGGTGCCTTTGACTTTAAACTCCTTCTCATTGGTCTGAGACCTATACTCAGACAGTTCCAATCCCTGCTGTCCTTCTTCATTTTCCATTAACCCTTCTTCAACCGCTGTATCTTCCATCATGTCCTCCATTTCCTCCTTTGTTTTGTTACCAATGTTTAACGTAGTTTCAGGGTTCAAACCCTGCAGCTTCCAAGAAGAGTTTTCTCCCCCAACATTCTGTGTTTTAGGCACATTTAAAATCTCCTCCACATTTATAGAAGACGCCATATCAGGCAATAAATCTTCACATATCTTGACCATTTCCTCGGAACGTTCCAGTTGTAAATCATCTGTTGGGGACTCAGTATCAGAAACAATTTTAGTCAAAGCTCCGGCTGCAGCCTCTTGCACAACTGGAGTGGGAGACGAGGCAACCTCTCCCACTCTGCAGACGTCCTCCTCATCCTGGAAATCCTCAGAGTGGCCATTTTGCAAATGACCAGTCCCCCTACTGGCAGCAAGGCAGCAGCCGAGTAGGGGAATTTCCCCGGTGTCCTGGCCAAATTTCCCTCATTCACTAAAAAATACCACCAACAGCTTAATCTGGTTCAAGGTCAGTTGGCATTCATCTGTATCCCCCTCCCCCGGGTCGTGCCGGAAAATAGGCAGGATTTGTCTAGTGCACTTACCCGGTCAACAAAAGCTTAATAATAATAATAATAATTAGCCATTAAACGACCATACTGTGCTGACACTGACTGCAGTGTGTCATGGTACATACTGTAGATACATAGAATTTGTCAGCAGATAAGGACTGCCTAGCCCATCCAGTCAGCCCATTTGTTCCTACCTTTTACTTATGCTGCAGACTGTAGCTGATCTGAAGCTTTCCCACCTTCTCCTGTTTCCAGTATTCCCTTATGTCTGTCTCACACATTTTTTTAATTTCTCCATCATTTTTGCCCCCACCACCCCTGTGGGCAGGCTATTCCAAGCATTCACCACCCTTTCTATAAAGAAGTACTTATACCCATTACCCCTGATTCTACCTCCCTCCAGCTTCATATCATGTCCACTAATTCTTGTCCATCCTTTTTTCTAAAAGATGCTACCCCCATGTATCTTATTTATCCTTTTAACATACTGGAACATCTCTGTCTTGTCCTCCCTCTCTCTTCTCATCTCGAGAGAATACATACTGAGGTCTTTCAGCCTCTCCTCATATGACTTCTGCTGCAGCCACAGTACCATTTTTATAGCCCTTCACTGGACTGCCTCCACTCTATGTCCTCCTTGAAATGTGGCCTCCAGAACTGCACACGGTACTCCGTATTGGGTCTCACTATTGATTTATATAGTGACAATGTCACCTCCCTCTTACTGCTGATGTTGCCTCTCCCTATGCCCCCCAACATCCCACTGACCCTTCTAACTGCCTTCTTACACAGTCCGGCCACCTTCAGGTCCTAAGATGTAATCACTCCTTGATCCCTCTCCTGTTTAGTGGCCGACAGTACCCCCCCCAATTCAGTACTTCTCCCTCAGCTTCCCATGTCCTAAGTGCATAATTTTGCACTTTTCTGCACTGAATCTCAGCTGTCATACATTTGACCATTCCTGCAGCTTGCAAAGGTAAGTTCCCATTTTTTTCACACACACACCGATGTGTTGACCCTATTGCAGATCTTTGTGACATCTACAAAGATGCACACCTTCCCTTTCCAGCCCCTCTGTAATGTTGCTTATGAAGTCAATAAAGAGGACTGGGCCTAGCACCAATCCCTGAGACACCCTGCTGGTCACCTCCCTCTCTACAGACTGAACTCATTTCACTACCACCTTTTGTGTCCTACCACTCAACCGATTTCTAACCCAGTTTATTTCTCTGGCTCCAACTCCCAGGCTGCTCAACTTGTTTATTAGCCTTTTATGTGGGACAGGATTGAAGGCCTTGCTAACATCAAGGTAGGCCACATCTACCACCCCTCCCTGATCTATCTTCCTTGTCACTGAGTCAAAGAAATCCACCTGGTTTGTTTGGCAAGCCCTGCCTGCCGTGAAACCATGCTCTTTTGGATCCTGCTGTCTGGTGAATTCAAGGTATGCCACAGTCTTTTCCTTGAGTAATGATTCCATCAATTTTCCTACCACTGAGCTTGGCTGACTGGCCTATAGTTACCAGCCTTCTCCTTGCTACCAGTCCTATGGAGAGGGACAACATTTACCCTCCTCCAGTCTGCTGGAATCATACCCGTTTCTAATAATTTGTTGAACAAGGTTGTCAGTGGTGCTGCTAGCTCCTTTCTAAGTTCCTTTAGAATTCTGGGATTTATTCCATCTGGCCTCATTGTCTTATCTACTTTCAAATTTTTCTAGTTCGTTTAGGACTTCCTCTACTGTGAACAGACTGGTATCTATGCCCTACCCCTTGTTACTTCTTACACCTAGCAGTGGTCTCTCTCTTTCCCTTTCTACTGGGAACATTGAGCAAAAATATTTGTTCAGGATTTCTGCTTTTTCCTAGTCCCCTTCCAATAACCCCACTTCCCTTTTTAATCTCACAGTCCCACACCTGTTTTTTCTCTTTTCTCAAATGTATTTAAAAAGGGTCTTGTCTCCTTTCTTAATTGCCTTAGCTATTCTTACCGCTGTGCTTTTTCTTCTCTTTTTTTTCATAATAAATTTTTATTGGTTTTCAACTACATTGTAATATGATAATAATGCAGCAGTCAAGAAACTAGATAAAACATGAAAAAAGGAGTTTCCAACTAAGATTGGTAATGCAAACTACTATGCTAATTACAATTACAGAATAAATCCATTGAAGAATGATTTAGCTTTTCTGACTACTTTACCAACCTCTTTTAGCTTTTCCAGATGCATACCTCAGTCTTTCTCCCTCTGTGTTTCTTGGTATTTTCTGAATGCTAACCTTTTTTCCCCTCACCCTACTTGCCACCTCTTGAGAACCAGAGTCTTTGTTCTTTTTGTTTTACTTATTTGCCTACTGCAAAGGCTAGTGACTTTCATTATGGCTCCCATAAGGTGTGCCCATTGCCCCCCCCTTCCCACTCTACTTCTTAGGGCTTTCTTCACACATACCTCTAGTTCTGCAAAATCTACCCTTCTGAAAACCAGCACCTTTGTCCTTGTGCAGCTGGATTCCTCCACTGTCCTCATGTTAAACCACACCATGCGGTGATCTCTGGACCTCAGGTGACTCCCAATTTCTATATTCTCCATTCTATCCCTGTTGGTAAACACCAGGTCCAATATTGCTACCTCATGGTTGTGTTCTTCCACTAGCTGTCTGAGTCCCTCCACCTGTAAAGCTTTCAGGATGTTTCTGCTCATTGCTGTGACTGCAGTATGGGTGCTCCAATTGACATCTGGCAAATTGAAGTCTCCCATCAGAAGTATTTACCATTTTATTGCCCTTTCATGGATTATTTCCACTTGCTTATTGTCCAAATCCTCCCCCTGTGCCAGAGGTCTGTAGATCACATCTGCTCGAATGGCAGTACCATTCCCTGTTTCCAGCATGACCCACAATGCCTTCACTTCCTTCCTTATGCCCTGTACTTTTGTGGCTTTTATATCCTTCCTATTGTAGATAGCCACTCCTCCTCCCTTTTTTCCTTCCCTGTCTTTCTGGAATAGAACATACCCTGGCATGGCTATGTCCTAGTCATGGTTCGATAGGTACCATGTCACGGTAACTGCAACAGTGTCCAGGTCTGACTCTGACATCAAGGTCATTAGGTCTGAGATTTTATTTGCCAAGCTGTGAGCATTCATACATATGGCTTTCCACATTTTGTCACCCCTCTTTTTAATTTTTCCTCCCTGACCCTATGTTTTTCTTTTAGCGTCTTCCCTGTAGCCATACTACTGTGATTTGTTTCCATGTGGGCTTTTTGACCAGCCTTTGTGTTCTTGCTCTTTGCATTCTGTGATTAATTTCTGTTTTGGGGGAGTTATGACTAAGTTCCTATCTTTTAAGGTGCCTTTGTTGTTTGCCTCCAGCTCCCCCTCCCCTAGTTTAAATGCCCAATGCTAACGATAAATATATGGTGCAGTGCTCATACTCCCTCCTTCATTAGGTGTAGTCCATTGTATTTGAAAAACTTCCTTTCCAAGACGTCTCCCCATGCACCAATGAAGTGGGATCCTCTTTCTTGACACCAGCTCCATAACCACTCATGTTTAATTTCCTTGCTTCTGATCTTTTCTGTGCTACTGCCTTTTTCCCACACATGAAGGACCTCAGAGAAAGGCTTGGAGGTTCTCTGAGTGTCCAGTCAGTCTCTCAATTTAACTAGATTTCATTTTGCTTCCTCTATCGACTGCCCCTGCCAGGTCATTAGTCCCTGGGTGTATCAAGATCTTCAGGTCATCTTCTTCTTTCTTCACTATTCTTTTGATGCCATTGGTGTCATGTTTCACTGAGGCAACAGGGACACTTCTGAATTGCATCCTTGTGTACGCACAGCCATTTAGGTGGGTCTCTACTCCTCGAACCATGGAATCTCCCACTGTGAGTAGTCTTTACCTTTTGCTTTCTTGTCTCTATTTCCCTCGCTGAGTCCCACCCTGTTTCCTTAACTGGCTTGTCTCTTCTCTCATTGCTGCTATCTTTTATCTTAGTGAGAGGTGCAAAATGGTTTGCAGTGGGAACAGGTTTTACATGGACTGATTGTATCTGGTTCCTTCTGCCTATTTTATTTCCTCTCCTCTGTACCACCTTCCATTCTTTGGAGCAGGTTTGCCTCTGTGGGAGTAGACTTATAGTCTAGATCTGAGGGTGAGGAATTTTGGGGCGCTATGTCCTGTTCCTGTATATCAGGTACTGCAGCTGCTATATTTTTCCCCATATTGCATTCAGCTGTGCTCTGAGACTGTATGCAAGTCAGTCAGCATGAGCAAAAAGACTAACCAACTGCTCTTCTCCCCATCCAGTCAGGCAGGCACATCAAAGCGGCATGAATCAAATAATGAAGAGTCGACCCTCCCATCACCATTTATGATTCATCATTATTCCATAACTGCCACTCAGGAATTACTGCACTCTTTCACAATGCCTGGCTGTTGGAAGTAAATATTAAGCTTCACAACATTGTACTGCTGCTAGCATGGAAACAAAAAGTAAGCTGTAACTCTAAACTGTAACAACTGTCTGCAGTAAATCTAAATTTTATTAATATATTTTTTCGCTCATGCTGACTAAATTGCACGCAATCTTAAATTATACTGTGTGGGAAAACAGAAGCCATCTGCTGGCAGCGACATCTGCAGCACTTCAGCTTGATTCCTGCAGCACTTTCCAGGTCAAGAACAAAAATAAAGTGCAGCTTATCTCTCCACCCAGCAGATTCGTCACTCCTCCCCCTTCGTAGTTGTCATGTAAAGAAGCCCCAGTCTGAGCTGCTCAGCCTCAGCCAGCACCATCATCAGACCACATCTATCTGTTAGAGTTCCCTCCTCCACACAGCAGCAGCCAGCTTTACCTTCCGGTTTCACATCCTTAGTGCCGAGCTTGATCTCCAGCTCTCTCTCTCTCTCTCTGTCAGTTGTTGCCACAGCCTGCCTGCCTGCTCAGGACTTGGAGCAGCCTGCAGCCTACTTTGTGTGCCCATTCATGCTATCTCTTTTTCCCTTGCTGTCTGCTGCCACATTCACAGACAGAAGAGGGTTTAGCATGGTCTGTAAACAAAGGGAATAAGGTATTTTATAGGTACACCAGTGAAAGAAGAAAAACTGGGGGGGAGATTGTGAGGCTCAAAGGGGAGAAAGGAGATTGTAGGGAGGGGAATCTGAACAAGGCAGGTATACTGAACAAATATTTCTGCTCATATTCAATAAGAAGGGGGAGAGTCAAAGACCACAGTTGGGTTGCAGAGGCCATGGTGGGGGGGAGAAGTGAACTATTCACAGTGGAGAGAATTCTGAAAGAACTCACAAAGCTGAAGGTGGATAAGGCCATGGGGCCACAAGGCATCCACTCAAGGATATTAAGGGAGCTGCAAAGAGAACTAGCAGTGCCTCTGGTGGCCCTATTCACAGAGTCACTTAACACGGGTGTGGTTCCAGAGGACTGGAGGAGGGCACATGTGGTCCCACTGCACATAAGTGGCAGTAGGGGACTTCCAGTTCCGACTTGAAGATATTTGGCCGCATAGATGACTCGCTCTGCTTAACCCCCAATTTATCTTTCCCTCCATCAAGTGATTTTTGCAATCTAGGATGTATTCCACAATGACTAGGAGGGGAAAGAATGGGATTGAGCCCCAGGCAGCTCAAAAACTGGAGGAAAGTCCTGTGGATGAGGAACGGTCCGATTCCGATATTACAAACACGGATGGCGCGGTTTCTCGCTCAGTCTCAGCTTACCTCAAATAAACTCCAGCTACTCAGAAAACCCCTAAGGCAAGGGAAAGAGTAAAACTGGACACAATCTATAATGAATTGTGTGCATTTCGAGCTGACATTAAACAACTTTACACCAAAATACGTAGAGACATCATGAAATTGGAACAGAGAGCTGATGATAAAGAGAGGCAGGTCACAGCAACTGAGAACTGAGTGGATGACCTAGAGGGCCTGGTCCAACAATTGCAAGGTCATCAAGAAATGTTAGAGGCCTGACAAGAGGATGCCGAGGACAGGGCAAGAAGAAAAAAATACTTGGCTATATGGTATTGCAGAAGGCTCAGAGGGAACAGATCTAAAAACATTTATGGTCTACTTGTTAAAAACCTCCTTAGACCTGCCACCTGACGTGCCACTGGATTTTGAGCAAATTCATTGAGCCTTGGTGCCAAAGCCCACCTCTCCTGCAGCCAGCCCTCACTCCATTATAGCTCGCTTTAGTAGCTATACCATTAAAGAAAATATATTGCTACTAGCATGGTGTAAAAAGCAAATCTTCCATGGTCAGAAGCACTTTTACTTAGACCATGACTATGCACCTAAGATGATGCGACTTCGTAGAGCATACTTCCCATTGTTGCCTACACTGAAAGCGCAGGGTATAAAATTTGCCACCCCACACCCTGCAAGATTAATAGTTCACTTACCGAATGGAAAACAGGAGTTTGATATGGCAGAAGAAACGTGTGAGGCCCTTGTCAAATATGGCTTGATTTTTCCAGAATGTACAGAAACACCTGCAGTCCAGAAGCCCCAACCCCCGCGATGCCAGACCCAGGAGGGAAGACAGTGCAATCGAGGAGGCAACAGCGCTACAACTAAAGACCTGAAGCAATGCCTGGTGGAATTTTGTAGAATGGATAACAACAAACAGAACACTTGAAGAACAGAAAAATGTTACATGTGCACCATTCTACTTGAAGTACCTCTGTTCAGGGGAAGAGGGGGTTTCGGGGTGGGTCCTCCGCCTCCTGGGTCTGTATGCTGGCTGCTTGTGTTTGTCTGTGTCTGTAGCTTAGTTTTTGTGGATTTACATGATTTTCTGCTTGGAGTAACTACATCATTCTTGCTCACTACATCCATGAAAGTCTCCTGGTCTGCATTTCTGCAAAACATTATCACTGGGTATCTGCATTTTTCATTTTAAAATCAACCCTTTGGCAGCTATCCCAAGCAAAACATAAAGTCAAGCAACTAAGTCTGACAAACTCAGTGACTCTAGGTCTGCTTGAATCCACATTTTCGTCTGACCTGCTCCATGATCTGTATGTGGGCTTTTCAACAACCTCTTTGAATGACAAAGAAGCATACAGACAAAAGGATTTCACATCTTGCATATGCGCAGGCACAGTTCATCACCTTCAGGAATTCTAACACATTCTGTGACTCTGGACCTCAGCTGTTGATCATTTCTTTTGGCTTGTGACTTAACCATCAGGTATCAACATTTTCAATTGAAATCAACTCTTAATGTACTTGTCTCTAAGAGCTATCTATCCAACAACCATTTTGAAGAACAAATTAAACTTTTGGCCTGTTCTCAAAACCACTGCAACTGTGCCCTTACAGCTACTTGCTATTACTAACTGGTCACTACCTTATGCTTCATCCTTATGGAAAGGAACCTGTTAAAAAAAGGGCCCTGCTGCCCCACAGAAGCAACTTTGAATCCCTTTTAAAACATCTAATACTGCTGCTGTTGCTCCTGTCAGGCAACATTCACCCTAACTCCGACCCACCACAACTTGGCCACAAGGTTAACAGCAGTGCAGGGTCACTCTCCTTGGCAAGCATTAACATCTGCAGCCTCCTCTCCAAACTTGATACCCTCTTTGCTTGGGTTTCCCAGCACAATCCAGACATCCTATCAGTGCTGGAAACATGGTTGTCTCCGAAGATACTTGAGTCCGCAATAGCAATTCCCAGATACACAGTGTTCAGACAGGGCAGACTTACCAAGAAAGGAGAAGGCTGTGCCCTCTACCTTAAAGAGTCCCTCATGGGTCATGTCATGCTCTTGCCCATCTCTGGAAATGACGTGTAAATTATTGCTACCAAAGTACTTATTGGAACCCATAACAAGATCCTGACTGTTGTCTCTGTCTATATACCACCCAAGTTGAGCAATCTGGGTTTTCAATCCCTCCTTGACTGTATCAACTCCCTGGATCAGAATGCAGAAGTGATCCTGCTTGGTGATTTCAATGTCAGCTGGCTGGTCTCCAGTTTGAATAGTTATAAGGATGTCCTAGCTGCTGCTAACTTCTCACAAATGTTCGAATCACCTTCTAGAGTATATTACAGAACAGAGACTTGTATACTTCTGGACTGGGTGCTAACTAATCATCCAGAGCATATATCTGAAGCTACAGTCCTCTTAGACTCCTTAAGTTATCATTCCCCTATCTTGTATATCTGGACCAACAAATACACCAAACCCCCCCCCAAAACTATTAACAGGAGAATGCTGACCCCGGTCATCTTGAGTCACTTAAAACACTCCTTCATGAACATGACTGGTCACCAGTTGATATAGCCCCTGATGTAGACACAGCACTTGAATACTTTATCACCTGTTTCAACTCAGCCTGCGATGTTCATGCTCCATTCAAGAAGCATAAGATCAAGGGTGTCAATAACCCATGGATGACACTAGGCCTCCTTACACAAATGAAATCTCGAGACCAGCTCTGGTATCGTGCTAAGGCTACTGGCACCCAGACTGACATCCAGGCCTACAAAACAGTGAGGAATGCATGCACCAGAGCAATCCACCATGAGAAGGCTAACTAGGACTTCCAGGGGTTGATATCCACCGCTTGCAGCTAGTGCAGAACGCAGCAGCCATCCTTTTGACTGGGACTTCTAGGTCCAGTCATATTACCCCTGTGCTCCGCAAACTGCACTGGCTGCCTACTCAGTGGATCACCTCTAAGGTTGGTTTGATTACCTTTAAAGCCCTACATCATCAGAAAACCCCGCTACCTGCAAGACCCCTTGATGCCCAACTGCCCACCCATCCTCTCCGATCCGCTGACGAGGGATTGCTAGAGATTCCCAGGGTACGATTAAAAACATCAGGTGCCTGTGCTTTTGCCTTTTCGGCTTCAACCCTGTGGAATTCTTTACCTCATTGGTTAAGAGAATGCCTGACCATCAACAGATTTAAGATTGAGTTAAAAACATATTTACTTAACTTTCCTTCCCTAATGACTAGTGTATTTTACCTTCCTGTTTTTGTATTTGGTTTTATGTGCAGCGCCTTGGTTTTTGAAAGGCACTATAAAAATAGTTTGATTTGATTTGATTACAATGCCTTAGCCAGCACCTGGAATCATGGGAGTAAATTCTGGCATAACCTTGCTGAAGTGACTGGAAAGGATCCCAAAACAACACCCACAATGTTGAATATAGATAGTATCATCACTCTTGACCATGTAATCATTACCAACGCATTTAACACCACTTTTACTGACCTTAGTCATGTACTACCCCCTAAGTTTTTTGATCCCACCACAGTCAGCTCAGCTCCTGTTAATACAGATTTGCCACCAGGGTACCCTCCTTTCCATTTCAAAGCAATCCTAGAAAGCCTGGCTGAAAAACACATTCTTAAAGTGCTTGGAAAGTCTAGGGTCAGTGGTGATTCATTGGATATGAAACTTCTCACCCTTACCATTGACTCACTAACCAAAATCCTCAACCATTCATTCATGCTCTCCCAGTTCCCCCAAAAGTGGAAACTGGCAGTGGTGACTCCAATCCATAAAAGCAGTGACAAGACTCTCACAAACAACTACAGGCCTATATCCATCCTCCCCCCCTCTATCCAAAGCATTGGAACTGATCGTGGCTGATCAGCTTAAGGAGTACCTTGTAAAATACAGCCTGCAATTTTCCCAGCAGCATGACTTCCACAAAGGGCACAGCACTACCATGGCACTCCTCAAATTCACCACACATATCCATCATGCACTTGATCAGGGCCAGTTGGTCGGTGCCTCTTTTATTGACCTGACTAAGGCATTTGACACTGTCAGTCACTCCATTCTCTTCAAACAATTATCCCTCCTTGGTCTTTCAAGTGAAACTAACCTCTGGTTTCAAAGCTACCTCAGTAACTGGACCCAACAGGTCAGGACTGGTGAATTCCTCTTGTCATCCCTACCAATCCACTCTGGAGTACCCTGAGGTTCTATCCTGGATCCCTTGTTATTCAGCATATTCCTGAACAACCTCCCTGCCTCCTGCCATGACAGAATGTTACTGTATGCAGATGATGCAGTAATCTTGACTTGCCACACTGACCTCACCTCCCTTCAGTCTCAACTACAGAAAAGTTTCACAGAAGTGGAAGACTGGTTTTGCTCACATAAACTCATCCTTAACCACAAAAAAAATAAAACAATGTTGTTCCATGGAACCTACAACAAGTACAAGGACTGTGAGCTCATAATTAACAACCATGAAGGCGTCGCCCTTGAGCAAGTGGATATGTTTAAATATCTGGGCCTGACCCTTGACTGCTCCCTCTCACATACCAAACACATTGACAATATCGCTAAAACTGTGAACTCCTGCATAGGGCTACTATACAAGCATAAACATTGCCTAATGGCTGAAGCCTTGAACCTTGTTATCCAGAGCTCTGTAAGCTCAGCTATTGACTATGGACTCATTATCTATGGATCCGCTACTGATACTGCACTCCGGTGTATAGCTGTAGCCCTTAATAAGGCATGAAGACTCCTTATTTCAGCTGCACGCCTTTCTCACACATGTGACATTTACAAGCAGGCTAACTGGCTCCAGCTATCAGGCAGGCTAAAGTACCAGACCTGCATCCTAGCTAAGAAGACATCACTGGGCCTTATGCTTCCTGGATTCCAACCAATATTGACCCCAGAGTGTGTCCACCACCTAACTAGAATATTGGACAGTCTAACCTTTACAGTACCTTGCTGCCGGACCTCTCAAGCTCAGCATTCTTACCTTGTCAGAGCCTCCAGCTGGTTCAACTTGCTACCTACAGAAATCTCCAACATAGCCACAATTGGTGCTTTTAAGTGTAAACTACGTCAACACCTCGTGGCTAGTGCCTTCTGTGATTGCTTCTCATCCCCTCTGGGCATACTACCCTCAAGCATCCCTCCTCACTGCCTCAGCTTCTCCTCCTCTTCTACCCACCCCATTACTGGGTATAGGATAAATCTGTCTCCTCTTCCTTTTCATCCCCCCATTCCTCCTCCTCCCTTGCTGTTTCCCATCTACCACATACCCAATGCTATGCTCTCCCTATTTCTCCCCTCCTCCCTCTCTCTCTCTCTCTCTCTCTCTCTCTCTCTCTCCCCATACTACTCCCTCACTACCAATCTTTTTTTTCTTTTCCCACTAACCCACTCCTAACAAAGCTTCACTGTGCCGCCTATTACTTGTACTGTATAATTAACTCATGACACAATTCCTTGACAATGCCTTTGGCTGCTATTATTGTAACCTTATGTGTCTTTTTTTTTTTTTTATAAGTTCCGTTGTAATGATCATATTATGTTTTGTATCTTATTGTCCATATAGCCTTGACGTGGAACCTTTTTAAAAAAGCCTTCGGCTCAAAGGTGTCATCCGAAATACAAATAAATAAATAAATAAAATTATATACAGAGGCAACTATCAGGGGAAAGTGGGTAGGAATAGACCGATTATATAGGCTGCTTGGGAAAAAATTTTTACCATGATAAAACGGGCTTTAATACGATCTTTCAGTGTCAATGGAATACATAACCCAGTTAAGAGGCGAAGGTTAGTTAATCTATTTAAACAGGAGAAACCAGATGTAATTCTACTGCAGGAAACATACCTTCCCCAAATAGAACACCTTAAATTCACATCCTGGGGTTTTCAGGTGGTGGCGGTCTACTCGAATACATCAGGCAGACAAAGGGGTACTGCAATGCTGATACCTCAAGGGATTCCATTTCAACTTGAACAGGAAATTACTGATGGAGAGGGGAGGTATACTATAGCAGTGGGCACACTATATGGTACTCGGGTTACCTTAGCTTCTGTATACCTTCCCCCAGGTTCTAAAATACAAGTAATGGATAAATTGTTGGATGACCTTCTTCCTCATGTGCAGGGTATGTGTATTGTTGGGGGTGATCTGAATGTTACATTGAATTCTAAATTGGATACTAGCTCTCTCTCCCTACATAGATTCATGCCATGCATTCCGGAAGTATAAGGAAACACAGAAGGAGCAGGACAGACAGCTGTACCAGTTAAGGCAGAAGGAAGCAGGGAGGGAAGTCAGAATAGCAAAGGCCCAAACTGAGTAAAAGATAGCCAACTCAGTTAAGAAGGGGGATAAAACCTTTTATAGGTACATCAGCGAGTGTAGAAAGACAAAGGGAGGGATAGTGAGGCTGAATAGAATGAACGGTGGGCGGGCAGAGGGGGACAGTGAAAAAGCAGGAATACTGAATGAATATTTCTGCTCAGTATTCACAAAAGAGGAGGAAGTGCCTAATCCAATTAACAGAAGCACTTGATAGGGGTTGATCCCAGTCTTTTCACAGAAGAAAGGGTTCTGCAAGAACTCCTAAAACTGAAGGTGGATAAAGCAATGGGTCCTGATGGAATTCACCCCAGAATTCTAAAAGAATTAAGGGAGGAACTAGTGAAACCACTGGCTACTCTTTTTAATAAATCATGGGAGGATGGTGTGGTACCCGAGGACTGGAGGAAGGCGGATGTGATTCCCCTTCACAAAAGTGGGACCAAGGCAGAGGCAGGAAACTACAGACCTGTCAGTCTGACCTCTGTGGTAGGGAAAGTGATGGAGTCACTTCTGAAGTAAAGAATAGTTGAGTACCTAGAGGCCAGTGGAACACAGGACCCAAGGCAGCATGGGTTCACAGCGGGAAGGTCATGTCAGACAAATCTAATAGATTTCTTTGACTGCGTGACCAAAGTAGTAGACCAGGGAGGGGCTGTGGACATGGCCTACCTAGACTTTAGCAAGGCATTTGACACAGTCCCATACAAAAGATTAATAGTCAAATTAACCAGCCTGGGAATGGGTCACAGGGTGGTAGCCTGGGTAAAACATTGGCTGGACAACAGGACACAGAAGGTAATTGTAAATGGAGTCCACTCTAAAGAAAGGGGAGTTACAAGTGGGATACCGCAGGGTTCAGTATTGGGTCCAGTCCTTTTTAATCAATCAATCAATCAATCAAAATCTTTATTAAATCAGGTGAACATCATTGAGCATAGCTCATTTACAAGATGGACCTGAGTGGTCAAGAAGTGCAAGTATTATTACATTGACAAGGGTAGCATAAACAGTAATACAATGACAGGGGTAACATAAACAGTAATACAATGACATAAGTGCTAATATATAACAATATACATATGTACACGGTACATTAAAACTTTTAATCTGTGAGACAGAAGGCAATGGGCACATCAGGAGTAATATGTAGATTATAGGACCTAGCAGGCATTTTGAGGGTGAATCTTGGGACTGGAAACGGGAGTTTTATCAGCATATAGGAACACGAAAAAAAAAAAGGGGGTAGGTAGGGCCGGGGTTTAGGCCTTGTGGAAGCAGTTGCAGAGTTCTGGGAATAGGGTGGTGAATAATCTTTTAAAGGATATTAAGGGTAGGAGGTTATTTAGCTTCATGGTTTTTTGGAGTGAATTCCAAACAATTGCTAGTGAGTAGCTGATAGCAGCCCTCCCAAACTGGGTGCAGACATTGGGGACCTTAAGAATGATAATTTTGCTGATCCTTAGGTTGTATGGCCTAGAAGTAATTTGAGTAAAACAGTCTGAGATATAGGTAGGTAGCTTGCCTGATAAGGCTTTGAATATCCAAATTGCAGCATTCCTATTTCTTCTGTGTTGTAATGATGTCCAGTTAACTGCCTTATAAAGGGAGCAATGATGGGTGCTGAAGGGGGGGGTCAGTAATGAATCTGATGGACCTGTGGTATAGGGTGTCCAGTTTATTTAAGAGGGGGAATGAACAATGTCCATACAGAAAGTCAGCATAGTCAATGAGGGATAGGAATGAAGCCTGGATTAATCTTTTTTTGGAGTCTCTGTTGAGGTAGTGCTTTATTCTAAAAAATAAACCAAGCCTTTGTCTCAGTTTCTTTAGTAGCTCCTCAATATGGACAGAATAGTCAAGCTTGTTATCAATCCAGACTCAAGGTATTTGAAGTTATCAACAAATTCCAGCTTCTCCAAGTAAGGTGGTTAGTTGTAGGGTGGTGGATGGTGGGTAGTGGCAGAGCAACTCTTTGAGGTAAAGAACATAGCTTTTGTTTTTTTGGCATTTAGAAGTAGTTTTTTATCCAGTAGGTTGTGTTGTAGGATGGAAAGTTCAGATTGTAGCAGTTCACAAGCTTTAGATAATGAAGGATTGCTAACATATAATACAGTATCATCAGTAAACAGATGGATGTTGGATTGAGTGAGGTTAGCATCAATATTATTAATATAGATGGCAAAGAGGATGGGGCCAAGAATAGAGCCTTGCGGTACACCTCTTAACAGTGGTTTTAAGGTGGATAGGTAGTTTCCATTTTTTACCAGTTGTGAGCTATCTGATAGATAGCACTTGAACCAATTGAGCGAAGGGGAATCCAACCCTAGTGAGCCAAAGGAGGTGATTAATGATTCATGATCCACTGTGTCAAATGCTTTGCTCAAATCCAGGAACACAGCACAGGTACTGTTCTTCTTATCCATAGCAATCTGCCAGTCTTTGGTTACTTTGGCTAGGGCCGAAATGGTGCTATGCCTTGATCTAAATCCTGATTGTGCTGTATTTAGGAGGTTATTATCCAGGTAGTCCCTTAATTGTGAGTTTACTAACTTTTCGAGCATCTTGGATAGAACTGATAGGATGGAAATGGGCCTGTAATTATTGAGGTCCATGGGATCACCAGATTTGAGTAAAGGAACTACTTGAGCTGTTTTCCAAGTGGAGGGAATGGATCCAGTGGTGAGGGAAAGATTGAAGAGATGAGTGAGGGGGCAGATAAGACTTGAGATGCAATCTTGAGGAAGTAGGGGTCCAGGAGTCTGTACCTGCACTTTTGAAGTATCTAAATTGAGAGGAGATCTTCCACTTCTTTCAAGGATATTGGGTTGAAGGAGAAGGTTGATGTAGCCTTTGACCCACGGTTGATTGAAGGTTCAAGGAAGATCTCAGGAGATTTGCAGGTGGAGAGTCAAATGCTAGTCCAGCTGTGGTGAAGTGGTCATTGAAGGTATTTAGGATTTCTTGTTTGTCCGTAATTTCTGTGTTATTTAGTAGCAGTTTGCAGGTTAAGGCAGGAGTAGAGTTTTGGCCCAAGATACCCTTTATAGTTCCCCAGAGCCTGGTTGGGTTATTATAGGAGGCATCCAATTCAGCTCTATAATAGGCAGCTTTGGCAGATCTTATTTGTGTTGTACATGAATTTCTTGCTTTTCTGAAATTTAGCCAGTCTCTGGAATGTCTTTATCAGTGACATTGCAGAGGGACTGGAAGGAAAAGTATGCCTTTTTGCAGATGACACAAAGATCTGCAACAGGGTTGATACACAAGGAGGCGTGGAAAGGATGAAAAGGGATTTGGCAAGGTTGGAGGAATGGTCAGAAGTATGGCAGCTAGGATTCAATACAAAGAAGTGCAAAATAATGCACCTGAGAAACAAGAACTCAGGCGAAGAATACACAATGGGTGGGGAGGTAGTAACAACAATAAAAAAGGAAAGGGACCTGGGGTAATCATATCAGATGACCTTAAGGTTAGCATGCAATGTGAGAAGGCAGTAGGGAGGGCTGGGGTATACTGGGATGTATAGGGAGGCATCATCAGCAGAAAACAGGAAGTTGTTATCCCTCTGTACAGACAGTTGGTGAGATCCCATCTGGAGTACTGTGTCCAGTTCTGGAGACCCCTCTCCACAAGGACATAGACAGGATAGAGGCAGTCCAGAGGAGGGCAACTAAAATGGTGCAGGGTCTGCAAGAGAAGCCGTATGAGAAGAGACTAAAGGAGCTTAATATGTATACTCTTGAGGAAAGAAGGAGATGGAGGACATGATAGAAACTTTTAAGTACCTCAGTGGAATCAACAAAGTCCAAAAGGTAGCATCTTTCAGAAAAGAGACGCAAGAACAAGGGACACAATTTAAAGATAGAAGGAGGGCGGTTCAGGGGCAATGTGAGGAAGTATTATTTCACAGAGAGGGTAATGGATGCATGGAACAGCCTTCCTGAGGAGGTTGTGGGGTCTAAAACTGTGGGAGAATTCAAAAATGCATGGGACAGACATAAGGCAATTCTTGTGGGGGGTAGGAAGAAATAGGCTGTTGGTTAACTAGGATCTGCGGCCTATCCTGTAGGTAGGGAAATGGGCAGACTAGATGGGCCTAGCAGTGCTTATCTGCCATCAAAGTCTATGTTTCTATGTTTACAAAAATATCTTACGGTATCCCTCCCTAGACTAGGTTTGGTAGATATTAGGCATCATTTTTTCCCCTCTGTAAAGGCCTATACCTATCATTTTTCCAAAACACATACATCCTCTAGATGAGATTTTTTTTTTTACCTCAGTAGAACACTTAGATTCAGTTTGAGATATGACAGTGGGTTCCTCTGTTCTCTCAGACCACTCACCTCTGTACTTAAAAATAGACGTAGTCTTCCCAAATAAGAGTTCATTTTGGCATTTAAACTTAATGCACCTACAAGACCCGGAATGTATTAAACTAGTTAAGGCACTCATACCAAGAATTTTAGCAGATAATGACTCTGGAGATGTCTCTTCTAGTGTGAGATGGGATACTCTTAAAACCGTATTATGAGGGGGAGATCATTAGATTCTCCACCCATAAGAAAAAACTTAGAGAGAAATTACAGAAGGAACTACAGAGAGAGTTGCTTCATCTGCAGACAAGGCAATTTCAAGGAGAAAGTGCACTCAGTGACCAGATCAGTAAGGTTAAACAACAACTGCAGAAGTTAGTAGATCAACAAATAGAGCAGCAATTGCTCTACTTGAGGCTCCGACATCAGGAAGGGGTGCCTCGAGGAGCCAGGAACCTACCCAGATGATTGAGGCGGTGAAGGCCCAAATAATGGTGACAAAATTAAGGGACCCCCTCTCTGGTCACATGCTGCTCCATCCGGGGGAAATAAGACATGAGATGGCTGCATACTACCAGAACTTATACTCTAAGGAGACTCACCCTACCCCTCAAAAGATAAATAATTACCTGCAACACTCACCTTTCCTCGACTTTTACAGGCCCAAGCAGCAGAATTGCTTCATCCCATTAAATCCACCGAAATCTGGGAAATTATTAAACTAAATACCAAAAAGCACCGGGTCCTGATGGATACCCTATGGAATTTTATAGTGTTTCGCAAACTATTAATACCACCCCTTCTTTGTACTTATGTTAATATCCAGAATGAACACCCCCCCCGCCTTCATGGAGATACACAGAAATAGTAGCCATTCTCAAACCCAGAAAAGATCCCTCTTTGGTGGCCTCCTATAGGCCTATTTCAAAACTTAATTGTGGCTATAAAATATTCATGCCTATATTGGCCCACAGAATGGCCACTCTGCTCCCTAATTTAACTGATGGTGATCAGGTGGGTTTCACTATGAAGAGACAAGCACATGACATAGTCCGGAGGGTGCTATTACTTATGGAATATGCATCACAGAGGCAGATCACCCTTGTCTTTCTTGACCTTGACACCAAGAAGGCATTTGATAGGGTGTCTTGGCCCTATATGTGGGCTACTTTAGAACATTTTACTTTCCCAGATAGATTTATATCTCAAATTAAAGGCATGTATCAGATACCCCGGGCATATCTCAAATTAGATGGTACACTTTCCTCCCCCTTTCCTTTAACCAGGAGCACAAGACAGGGATGCCCATTACCCTCCCCCCCCAACTTTTTGCGCTTTTTTTGGAGCCATTAGTGGCCAATAGAAACAGAATTTTACAGCAGATAAGGACCACTTGGCCCACCTAGTCTGCCAATTTCCCTACCTGATGGATAAGCTACCGATTCTAGTTAATCAACAGCTACTTTCTCCTAACCCCCAACAGAATTGCCTTATGCCTGTTCCATGCATTCTTGAATTCTTCCACTGTTCCTGACTCCACATCCTCTTCTGGAAGGCTGTTCCATGCATCCACAACCCTATCTGTGAAAAAATACTTTCTAACATTACCTCGGAGCTGTCCCCCTTCTATCTTCAAATTGTGACCCCTTGTTCTTGCACATCTCTTCTTCTGAAAGATGCTACCCTCTTGTACTTTAATTCCCTTGAGATACTTGAAAGTTTCTATAATGTCCCCCCTCCCTCCTTTCCTCAAGGGTATATATATTAAGCTGCTTTAGTCTCTCCTCGTATGTCTTCTGGTGCAGATCCTGCAGCATTTTGGTTGCCCTCCTCTGAACAGCCTCCACTCTCTGTCTTTCATAGTTTCATAGTTTTTTACAAGTTCAGGAGGCATAGCCTATTATTGAACTTGCCACCCAAGGGTGGTTTTAATTATCTATGTATTCAAACTTTATATTACCCATGAATTTGTCTAGTGTGCCCTTGAACATATCCATAGTTTTGCTCTCTACAATTGAGGCTGGTAATGTATTCCATGAGTTAACTATTCTCTGCATGAACCATTGGTGTCTTTTTTTTGTTAGACAACGTACTTCGTTTAATTTCATGTTATGAGATCTTGTATGTGATGTACATTGTTTCCTTTCAATATACCTAGATTTTCTAGGAGTCCTGGTTCATTGAAAGCTTTTTAGAACAAACAAAGGTCTCCCCTTAGTTGTCTATATTGTATAGAAAATAGGCTAAGTAATCTCAATCTGTCCCAATATAGTTTATTAGTCATACCATGAATTTTTTTGGTCATTCTCCTATAAACCCCTTCTAGTTGTTTTTTACCTCGAATTGTTATGGGTGCACAGAATAGGGCACAGTAATCCAGCTGAGATCTTACAGACTAGTGTATAGCGGAAGAATAACCTGAGGTTGTCTGCCTTTGATGTTTTTCCAGATGCAGCCCATGATTCTCTTCAGTTTAAAAGTATTATTATTCTTAAAATTTAGCTCATCTGTATTTATCCCTAGATCTTTTTCATTTTCTGTTACTTGAATTTTTGCTCTATTTAGTGTATAGTCATTTTTTAAATTGTTATAGCCCAACTGCATTACTTTGCACTTTTGCTCATTACATTTCATTTTATTATTTCTTGCCCAGGTTTCTAAATTTTCTAATTCTTCTTGCAATAAGCTGTTTGACTCGATAGTGTTGACAATGCAGCCTATTTTGCAGTTGTCTGCATGTTTTGATATTCAGATATTCAAACAACATGAAGTCTTGCTATATTATGGCATATGCAGTGAGTCCCAACCTTCGAACTGCTCCGGAGGTGAACGAGTTAACTTTCCATGCCAGGCATGGAACTTTGAGCTCGAGCTCGGTTGAAAACTCTGTCTGTTGTTCTTCAAACTCAAACTGTCAGATTCTTTACTCAGCCTCACTGAACAGTCGCTCCGGAGATTTCTCCTTCTGCTCAGTTCATTTTGTCAGTTAGAGTATTAATTTTTTGTTTTTTTTAACCGAATTTAAACCGCAGCCGGTCAGTTCAAGCTCTGTCTGTGGTATTTGTAAGTACTAGATAGGTTTTACATTTACTTTCTGTGCGGAACTTGCAAACGGTTTATTGGTTCAGTTTGAACCGATCAGGTTGTTTTAAAATACATTAATCTGTCTTTTAGAGTGCGGTTCCCGGTTCTAAAAAAAATGGATTTCATTACGTTTTTTTCCGTGACCCGTGACACGGCTGGGAACCGATAAGAGAGACTTGCTTGGTAGATTGCCATAAACGGGCAAGTTTTGGTTAGGCTGGCACTATGTCTGAGAAACCCAAAAGAAAAACCGGGCCCACTGGGTTTCAACACTGCAGTGTCTGTGGGGAAGTCTTTGCTAAGGCTGACCCCCACACCACCTGTGTTTATTGTCTGGGGTTTGACCACCTCAATGCACACTGCCAGGTTTGTAAACATTTTTCTGCAGCTACCCTGGCAAAAAGAGCTGGTAGGCTCAGGGAAAGAGAGGCCAAAAAGTCCGCTGAACCAGATGGCCAGCCCGGTTTGGTTGAAACCGAACCGGAGGGAGTGCCCTCTGACCAGGGCAAGACTTCCTCGGGCAAAAGGAGAGCCGACTTGGAGGAGTCGGTTCCAGCAAAAAGGACTAGAAAATCAGCTGGTGTGGTGCCAAAACTTCCCTCTCCAACCGCTGAAGAAATAGCCAAAGCGATTAAAATTGTCCAGTCGCTTTCCCCGGTTCTGACCGAACCGGCACCATCAGGTAAGCGTACGGTTTGGTCGGTTCCACCGGTTCAAGAGTATGATTTAGAGGAATTTTATGAACCAGAGGAGGGAAAGAGGAGTATGAGGAGAGTGAATGTGGATTTGAAAGTCTGGATGTGTCCATTGAACTGGACATCTCCCCAGACATGCCTTCAGGAGTGTCTCCCCCTAGGCTTTCTGAGTCCCCCTCTCATTTTATGTTTTATAAAAAAGTGGCTGAAACCCTCCAGCTCCCTATGGAGAAAGCTGTGGATGATCAAGAAGAGCCTGACTGTGTAGAAATGATGGATATCCCAGAGTCTAGGAGTCTGTCTATTCTTTTGCATAAATCTTTTGGGAAACAGACAGTAAAAATTCTAAAAACTCCTCACACTATACCTCCTGTGGATAAAAGAATGGACAAGGGGTACACATTGTCAGGCTCTGATACGGAGTTCCTTACACAGCAATGCACCCATGTTGGGGTAGTGCAGGCTGCAGCCTGTGACAAGGCAAATATTCCCTTGGCCTCACACCCCCCTGACAAGGACTCCAGGAGGATTGATGCCATGGCAAAGAAACGGTACATGGCAGCATCCTTGGGACTCAAACAGGCAAATTATATGGCTTATGTTGCTAGATACCAGAAATCCAGATGGGACACTGTTATGGCTCTAGCAAAGCAGATCCCTGGCCAGCTTGCCAAGGAGCTGGAGCAGGTGGCTGCTGATGGTATTGAGGCATCTAAGGTGCAATTTCATGCTGCAGTGGACTCTAATGATTTGTCATCAAGAGTCATGGCTACATCTGTGGCTCTTCACAGAATGGCTTTGCTGAGATGTACTAGCCTGTCACAGGATACCCAGACTAAGGCCATGGATTTTCCTGTTGTGGGTAACTCTCTGGGGAGCAGACAGAGAATTACATGAAGAAAATGGATGAGTATAGGACCACCTATAGGAGTGCACAGGCCAAGGAAAGGCAGGCCACTCCTCAAAGGCAGCCTTCCAGAGGCAGGGGCAGGCCTTTTCATAGGCCTCTTTACCAAGCCCAGGCCTCCTCTTCAGCTTATGCCCAGAGGGGGTTCTTTAGAGGGAGAGGCAGACGGGGTACAAGCAGACCTGCTTCCACTCCTCAGCCTAAAGCCCCTGCCAAGCAGACACCCTGATGGGGTGGCCAGGGTCAATTCTCCACTATCTGTAGGGGGCAGGCTGGCTTACTTTGTCCAGGACTGGAAGTCTCTAACATCAGACAAGTGGGTCCTGTAAGTAGTAAGCCAGGGACTGGTTCTCAGCTTCAAAAAATTTCCGAAGATGAGAGCCAGATCCTTTCCACCTACAAATCCATCAGAGGCACTTGCCCTAGAGGCAGAAGTTTCTACCCTCCTGGCTCTCAGAGCTGTGGAAAGGGTTCCACCCCTACACCAGGGCAAAGGATTGTACTCCAGGTACTTCCTTACCCCAAAAAAGACAGGAGAATGGCGGCCCATCCTGGATCTCAGATACCTAAACAAGCATCTTTTAAAACCAAAATTCAAAATGGTGACTCTGGGAATTATTTTACCCTCTCTAAAGCCAGGGGACTGGCTAGCGTCCCTGGACCTCAAGGATGCCTACTTCCATGTTCTCATCAGAAGCTCCCATCGAAAGTACCTCAGATTCAAACTGCCCTCAGGCAATTACCAGTTCAGAGCAATGCCCTTCGGCCTCACCTCTGCCCCAAGGGTATTCACAAAATGCCTGGCAGTAGCAGTTGCCAACTTAAGAAGGCAAAAAAATGCCATCTTTCCTTATCTGGATGATTGGCTCATAGTAGGCCAGTCTCTAGACCAAGTCAAATTACATCTTCAGGTAACTCAGCAGCTGCTTACTTCTCTAGGTTTCCTTCTCAATCTTCCAAAGTCAGCTCTAGAGCCTGTCTAGCTTCTCACCTTTATAGGTGCAGAACTGAACACAAAAGAAGCCAGAGCCTTCCTTCCTCTGGAAAGAGCAAGGACCCTGATCTCTCTGGCCTCCTCTTTCACCCTGCAGGTCTCTCGACCAGCAAGGCATTTTCTTTAGCTCCTGGGACACATAGCTGCTTCTACAGCAGTAGTGCAGGGAGCAAGATTTCAAATGAGGGACGTCCAGTTCCATTTGAGAGCCTTTTGGTCTCAAAGGAGAGACCCTCTAACCAAATTGATCCCAGTGACTCGAACCCTGATCCAAGCCCTTCAGTGGTGGCAGGACCAGAGCAATCTGAGACAGCGGGTCCCCTTCACCCCTCAGTCTCACTCCCTAATCCTTACTACAGATGCATCCCTCTTGGGGTGGGGAGCTCACATGGGAGACCTCACTACCCAGGGATTGTGGTCCCCTCAGCAATCTCTGCTCCACATCAATCTGTTGGAACTCAGAGCAGTTTTTCTAGCACTTCAAGCTTTTTCCAAATCTGTTCAGAGCAAAGTTATTCAGGTCAGAACAGACAATACCACCACAATGTGGTACATCAACAAGCAAGGGGGCACTCGGTCTATGGCCTTGTGCACCGAAGCAATGATGTTGTGGTCTCTGGCTTACTCTCTGAACACCTCCCTTATGGCAGTTCACCTTCCAGGCAAGGACAATGTCCTGGCAGATGCTTTCAGCAGGATTTCCCAGGGCCAACACGAATGGTCACTGGATCCCCTAGTACTGGAGGTAGTATTTACCAGATGGGGCACCCCGCAGATAGATCTTTTTGTAGCCCCAGACAATCACCAACTCCCCCTTTTTTGCTGCAGACCCCCAGTGTTGGTCTCAGTCCCTCTTGATGCCTTCCTTCTCAGTTGGGAAGGGAAGTTTCTCTATGCCTTTCCCCCCTTCCCTCTTCAGTTCAAGGTGCTAGTCAAAATCAGATCTCAAACCTGCAAGATTATCCTGATTGCTCCAGATTGGGCCAGACAGCCCTGGTACCCACTTCTTATGTTCTTAGCAGTCCACCTTCCCCTGTCTCTTCCCAGGAATCACAACTTGTTAACCTGTGCTCAGGGGAGAGTTTGGTACCCGAACCTCAAATCTCCCAATCTCAAGGCCTGGCTCTTGAAGAGTTAGAGTTTGCTGACCTACACCTCTCCCAAGTTGTATTGGATATCCTGAAGGCTTCTAGGAAGCCTTCCACCAGGGCTACTTATAATTCCAAATGGAAGAGATTTTCCATATGGTGCTCTGGAAAACATATTTCCCCAGAATCTGCTGATTTGCCCACAGTCCTGAATTATATGGTCCATTTAAATACTTTGGGGCTGAGACCAGTTACCCTAAAGGTGCACCTGGCAACCGTGTCTGCTTTCTTATCAGCAGGTAAACCCTCTTCTCTTTCAGCTCATCCTGCATTCTCCAAGTTTTTCAAGGGGTTGCTTCACACCAACCCTCCATTCAGGGACCCTGCCCCTGCCTGGGATCTTAATATTTGCATTGCCCAGCTTATGCAACCCCCTTTTGAGCCCTTGTCTTCAGCAGAGCTTAAGTACTTGACTTGGAAAACTGTGTTTTTGGTAGCCATCACTTCTGCCAGACGCATAAGTGAATTACAAACATTGTCAGTGGAGCCTGATTTTATCTCCTTTCATAGAGATAAGGTGGTTCTCAGGACTAACAGAAAGTTCTTACCTAAGGTTGTTTCAGATTTCCACCTTAATCAATCTATGTCTCTCCCTGTGTACTTCACTGACCATTCCTCCTCTGGCGAGAGGAGACTGCACAGTTTAGATGTCAAAAGAGCCCTTAGTTACTACATAGAACGTACTATGGGTCACAGGTTTGACTCCCTCCAACTGTTCCTTACTTATAGTGAGGTTGGTAAAGGGAAACCTGCCACTAACAGATCCATTGCCAGGTGGATTGTCTCTTGTATCCAATTTTGCTATGAAAAACTGGGTAGGGTTCCTCCCTCAGGCCTGAGGGCTCACTCTACCAGAGGTACAGCTGCGTCTCTGGCTGCTGCCAGGGACATCCCTATCCTAGAGATATGTCAAACAGCTACCTGGAAAACAGTTGACACTTTTACCAAGTATTACTCCCTGGACATCCAGGCTAGGAGTGATGCTCGGTTTGGCACAGCTGTGCTTCACAGCCTATTTCCTAAGTAGGTTCTGTCCCTCCTCCATGGAGGTACTGCTGTGTAGTCTGCATATGTCATAATATAGCAAAACTTCATGTTGTTTGAAGAAAAAATTACTCACCTTAGTAATGTTGTTTCTTCTAATGGAGTCTTGCTATTTTATGACCTCTCCACCTGCCTGCCCCTCTCAGAACCTCTGCTTTTGGGATGTGGGTGGGCAGTGCAGTGTTGGCACTTAGTAGATGCCCACCTTGTTTTTTCACCCCTCCTTTTTGGGGTGACTGGGTGTTGCGTTTTTCATTTTTTGGGTCTCCTGACTTGAGTCTTTGTTTTGGGACCAAAAAATGTGTTCATATATTTAGTAGCCAGTTGGCTAGTGTAGGTTTACAGCTTCCACACAGAACCTTAGTGAGTTTTGCTTGTAAAGATCTGACAGTTTGAGTTTGAAGAACAACAGACAGAATTTTCAACTGAGCTCGAGCTCAAAGTTCCATGCCTGGCATAGAAAGTTAACTCTTTCACCTCCAGAGCAGTTCAAAGGTTGGGACTCACTGCATATGTCATAATATAGCAAGACTCCATTAGAAGAAACAACATTACTAAGGTGAGTAATTTCTTCTTATCTGCTGTCTGCATTGAAGATATAAAAATTTTGAATAGAACAGGGCCCAACTCAGAGCCCTGGGGTACCCCACATGTAACGTCTGCCCATGAGAACATGGCTCCTTTAACTGATATTCGTTGTCTACGATTATGTAACCAAGAATCAATCCATTTAATTAGTATGTATGGGAATTTTAGTTTGGCTAAGTGTTTGAGCAAAATTCTATGAGAAACCCGATCAAATGCTTTGGCCAGGTCCAAGTATACTACGTCCACAGGTAGTCCCTTGTCCAATGCCGCACTAACATTTTCAAAGAAATTAAGTTGGTTCATTAAGCATGACCTTCCCTTTTTAAAACCATGCTGTGTACTGTCTTGTAGTTTATTATGAATGATATGTTCTTCTATTCTACATAAAATTAATCTTTCTAAGATTTTCCTAATGACAGAGGTCAAGCTTATAGGCTGATAGTTAGACACTGCAGATTTAACACCTGCTTTATAGATAGGTATTACCACAGCTTCTTTCCATGCTAAGATGCATTCTCCTGACTCAAGGGATAAATTGAATATTTTTCTAAGTGGTCCTGAAATTTGCAAAGCAATTTCTTTTAAGAAATTGGGGTGTATTCCATCTGGTCCTGCTGATGAGGTGACTTTTAAATTCTGTAATTAGTTTAGGATTTCTTTGCCTGTGGTAGGTTCGACTGTAACTTAGAGTTTATTATTGAATTATTAAAATGTTCCTTGTAAGAAAATGTGTTGTGGAAATATTTATTGAATTCTTCTGCTATTTGAGTTTCATTTTCTATAATACCTGAATCTGTTAGTAATGGGCCTATTGTTACTTTAGATCCTCTTAAAGAGCCAACATAGTTATAGAACTTTTTCCTGTTATCTAATGTTTCAGTTGCCAATTCATTTTCCATGTTTTTTTTTTTGCTTTCCCTATTTCCAATGTTACTTTATTTGCACATTTTTTGTACTGTTGCCATTTTTTTTCGATGGTTGAGTTTTATATTTCTTATAACTTCATCATATTTTGGCAGTCAATCTCTTAATTTTATTGTTCCACCATACTGGGTTTCTGTTTCCTTGTATTTTTTTCTGTTTGGTACCCAGTGATTAAATCTGGACAGTATACAGTTCCAAACCTGGTGTACATTAAGGCCCTCCTATTCTGAATTCCAGTCCCATGAATTCAAATATTGTTTTTTTTTAATATAATTAGCTTGTGTGTAGTCCTTGATTATGATATTGCCTTTAGTCTCTATAACCCTAGCCTGTATATGGAATAAGATCATATTATGATCACTATTTCCAAGTGGTTCTAATATTCTGGAATTGTGTACTAAAGTCCCCATGTTGGTCAGTACAATATCAATGATGTTATTGTTTCTTGTACCATGCTGTATTATTTGTTTTAAGTTTTGATTAATTGTTCTATCAAGAAAGTCTTTCTCATCATTACCCTTCCAAGTATGTTTTATCCAGTCAGTATTAGGAAAATTGAAATCACCCATTAGAATATAATTTGTTTTTGGATCAAAACTGTTAATCTGTTTTAGAAAGTCGGTATTCTGTTCCTTGTTCAGATTAGGAGACCTATAGGCCAAACCAATATATACTTTTAATGATGGTAAGAGAATCTCTGCCCATATTATTTCGCTATCAATGTCCGTCCGCATGTCGGTGTGATTACAGTGAAATGAATAATCTTCAGAAATATATAGTACGATCCCTCCTCCTTGTTTATCGATCCTGTTTTTAGTTATCATATTAAACCCTGGTATATCAACATTCCAGCTGTCATCATGGAACCATGTTTCAGTGACCCCACAGATGGAAATATTTTCTTTGTGCATTATATACCTTAGTTCTTCAATTTTGTGTGACAGGCTTCTAGCACTGAGTAACAATACTTTTATGTCACTCTTGTTCTTATGTGGGAGTTGAGTATTATTGGCTAATGCAGTGGTATTTAAGGGAACTAAAATTGTGGTTCTATGCTTTGTTTGATAAATGTAATCAAGAAGCTCACACCTGCCCCCCCCCCGTACTAGTTAAAATGTTTGTCAGGAAAGCGGGTAAGATGGGGTATCTAGAATTGCACACAGTACTCCAGATGGGGTCTCACTAACTGTCTGTACAGAGGGATAACAACTTCCTGTTTTCTACTGTTGATGCCTCTCCCTATGCATCCCAGTATCCCCCCAGCCCTCCTTAGTGCCTTTTCACATTGCTTGCCCACCTTTAGGTCATCTGATATAATTACTCCTAGGTCTCTTGATTTTTGTTGTTGTTGTTATTAACTCACCCCCCATTGTGTACTCTTCCCCTGGGTTTTTGTTTCCTAGATGCTTTACCTTGCACTTCTTTGTATTGCATCTGAGCTGCTACATATTTGAGCATTGCTCCAACCTCACCAAGTCCCTTTTCATCCTTTCCACCCCACCTTGTGTATCAACCCTGTTGCAGATCTTTGTGTCATCTGCAAAGAGACATACCTTTCCTTCCAGGTGCTTTCCAATATCACTTATAAAGACATTAAAGATGACCGGTCCCAGTACCGAACCCTGCGGTACTCCGCTAGTTACCTTCCTTGCTTCACTGTGGACTCCGTTTACTATTACCCTTTGCATCCCGTTGTCCAGCCAGTTTTTTTATCCAGGCTACCACCTTGGGACCCACTCCAAGGCTGGATAACTTGTATATTAATCTTTTGTGTGAGACTGTGTCAAATGCCTTGCTAAAATCTAGGTAGATCATATCCACAGCCCCTCCCTGGTCTACTACTTTGGTCACTCAGTCAAAGAAATCTATTAGGTTCATCTGACATGACCTTCCTGCTGTGAAACCATGCTGCCTTGGGTTCTGTGCCCCACTGGCCTCTAGGTACTCAACAGTTCTTTCCTTCAGAAGTGATTCCATTATATTCCCTACCACTAAAGTCAAACTAACTGGTCTGTAGTTTCCTGCCTCTGCCCTGTTTCCACTTTTGTGACGTGGAATCACATTTGCCCTCCTCCAGTCCTCAGGCACCACTTCATCCTCCCATGATTTGTTAAAGACAGTAGTTGGTGGTGTTACTAGTTCTACCCTTAGTTCTTTTAGAATTCTTGGGTGAATCCCATCAGGCCCCATTGCTTTGTCCACCCTCAGTTTCAAGAGTTCTTTCAAAACCCTTTCTTCTGTGAATGGACTGGTATCAACCTCCTTATTCAGAGTTTCTCTCTTGTTTGGTTTAGGTACCTCCCCCTCCTCTTACCTTGTGAATACTGAACAGAAATATTCATTCAGTATCCCTGCTTTTTCACTGTCACCCCCTGCCCACATTCCCTCCCCTTTATTAAGTCTCTGTATCCCTTCTTTGGTCTTTCTTCACTCCCTAATGTACCTATAAAAGGTTTTATCCCCCCTCTTAGAGTTTGCTATCTTTTTCTCAGTTTGTGCCTTTGCTATTCTGACTGCTTTCCCTGCCTCCTTCTGCTTTAACTGATAAAGTTCTCTGTCCTGCTCCTTCCGTGTTTCCTTATATTTCCTGAATACTATCCTTTTCTCCTTAACCGTCCCCACCACCTCTTTTGAGAACCATAGTGTTTTTTTCCTTCATTTTGTTTTGTTGATTTGCTTCACACAAAGGCTTGTTGCCTCTGTGATGGCTGTTTTTATTATTCCCCATTGTTCCTCCACCCCTCCTTCTTGCCCATTTGCTAGTGCTTTTCTGAGGCACTCTCTCATTTTCCCAAAGTCAGACTTCCTAAAGTCCAATACTCTTGTTTTTGTATGGCTTGACTCTATGGCTGTGTTTATTGTGAACCACACTGTTTAGTGATCACTTGTTCCCAGATGGCTACCCACTTCTAAATCTGAGATCCTTTCTCCTTCCCCACTTGAGAGTACCAGGTCTAAGATTGCTTCCACCCAAGTGGGTTCCAACACTAGCTGTCTGAGGTGGGCCAACTGTAGGGCATCAAGAATGACCCTGCTCTTGGATGTGCCTGCAGCAAAGGTACTCCAGTTAACATCTGGCATATTCATGTCCCCCATCAATAGCTCCCCTTTTTCTGCCATTTTAAGGATGCCTTCTATCATTTCATTGTCCATTTCCTCCCCCTGAGATGGGGATCTGTACACAACCCCCATGCGGATTGTGGTGCTATTTTCTGTCTCCAGGGTGACCCATAGTGACTCATCAACTTCCTGTTTACTCTTTAGTTCTGTTGCTTTAATCCCTTCCCTTATATACAGAGCTGCTACTCCTCCTCTTTTACCCACCCTGTCTCTCCTGTAGACTGTATATCCTGGTATGTTGACATCCCAGTCATGGTTCTCTGTGTACCATGTTTTAGTGACTGCCACAATATCCAGGCATCCCTCTTCCATCAAGGCCACTAGTTCAGGGAGCTTGTTGTACAGACTGTGGGCATTGGTACTCGTCAACTTCCATTTATTTTTTATGGCCTTACCCCTTTTTACCCCATCCCTGTCATTACTGCTTTTTTCTGCATTTACCCCTGTCCTGCTCCCTACTGACTTCTCTAACTTGGTGTTTACCTCTCTAACTACTGTGTTTTGTGGGGGGGAGGCTGGGATTTCCCTGCTCCTTTTCAGTGCCTCACCTCTTTGCTAGTTTAAATGATTGCCAATGAAGCATTTAAACCTGTCACCTAGGATCCTGGTTCTCCCCCAGGACAGATGCAGACCATCGCACCAGTATAAGCCTGCATCCCTTCTGGTGGCTCCCCAGTCCCCAGTGAAGCCAAAGCCCTAAACTCCACACCAGTTTTTCAACCATTCATTGAATTCCATGGTGTGGAATACCCTAGCATCATCCTTGCCATAGACAGGCAGCACCTCCAAGAAGGTTACCGTACATGCTGCTTGTCTAAGGCCCCTCCCCAACTCTGCAAACTCCTCTTGCACTGCTCTGATCCCATTCACAGCCAGGTCATTTGTCCCTAGGTGGACAATGACATCCAGCTCCCTCGTGCAGCTGCTCCTGCGATCCTGAGGATTTGCTTCCTGTCTCTCTGAGCCATGGTGCCAGACAGGCACCTTACCACCCTATCCCCCTCCTCCCCCACTTCTACTCCCCTTAATGATTGAGTCCCCCACCAGTAGTTATTTCCTTCCCCTGTGGGGTCTCATGCCACCCTCCTGTGGGTCTCCTTTGTGGAGGTTCCCAGCATCCTCCTTTTTCTCCACTGCAGGTGCCTCCGTAGAGGAACCACACTTTGCCAGAACAGCATATGAATTGTGGAGAGGTACTACTGGAGGGATGCACCTCTGTTCCACCACCCTCTCCCTCCTTGAGCCCACCTTGGTCCAACTGCTCATCTTTCTTGGCAACCTCTGAGATAATGGTGGTGGCCCTGGTAGATGATAGAATAGAAGAAGTTCCAGTGGAAGGGTGGGTTTACACAAGCTGGACACTGTTTGCAGATGATATTCTGTTAACCCTCACCACACTGGAGACCTCGATCCCAGCCGGTTTGGGGCAGCTAGCTGTGTTTGTGAGAATGAGATTGGCAAGGATGTAATAACACAAGAGAAGTCTTGGCATACCATTTCAACCCCCTAAGACCCTTAAAACAAGTTTTCCGATTCGCTGGAGTAGAGTGGAGATGCGGTATTTAGGCATTAAAATACCATATGCATTGATACATTTAGAAATTATGAAATTTGAGTCAGTCACCCAACAAATTACCCTGGACCTGTCTCATTGGACTTCACTCCCTATGGGAATTGTAGCCCAGGTAGAAACAATGCAACAAAACGTGCTACCTTGTTTACTCTTTTTTTTTTTTAACAAACTCTCCCTATACTACCATCAAATTCATATTTTCAGACATGTGATAAGTTATTTTCTAGATTTATCTGGGGAAGTAAGACACCTCGAATAAGGTATCCTATTCTGCAGTTGTTCAGGTCACAAGGAGGCCTTAGTCTTCCAAATATGAAGAGGTAAGCTCAGGGGGCTCAGATACGCACATCCCTACTCCATGCTGTTGCCCAATGCAAGACATATTGGAAAGCAAGTGAGGCCATGTTCAACGGGTTAGAAAATTTCTCCTCCTTTATTGTGGGAGAATCATTAAGAGATATACCCCTTATAAGGTTTATGAAATACACTTCAGAGTTTCTCAAGAGTTGGCAGCAAATGTGGAGACATACCCTAACCCCTTCAGAGCGCAGGTATATTTCTCAGATTTCAAATCAGCAATGGGAGATTTTGGGTCTCCAACATACTTTTCAACTAGTAGGCCCTATGGGAATATATTCCTTCGCTAAATTGCAATCAAAATACAAGCTTCCCCTGGATCAATATGGACCATATCTGAAAGTTAGACACAACCTGACACCTTTTGAAGAGACTCTTTCAGAGGTAACGGAATCTCCTTCCACTTTAATTCAGTTGTTGATATATCATTAAGGGGACAGGTACAGGAACACATAATTGGGGCCCTTTATTCAGCACCTAGAGCGTATAGCACTGATTCTTTGGAATATCTTAGAATTAGGTGGTCCAAGCAATTGGGCCTAGATTTGGAGGGGGATCAATGGCAAGTCTCAACAATGATGTAGTCTTAAGTTTCCTTCAATTTATACTGGAGGGAGTACACGAGGAAGGCCAGAATAAGGTTTTTTTTAACACCTGATATAACGGCACATTTTCCTGGAGGGGACTATAATACATGTTGGAGGGAATGTGGACAAAAAAGCAGGATGGGGACATATGATATGGTCATGCCCGCTGATAACGGGTTATTAGTAGGAAGTCATACAAGAATGAAATGCAATACATGAGAGACCAGAAGTGCTTAACCAGACATTTATACTGACAGCGATCCCACCTGATTGAATACGAGTTCAAGAGATGCTTTACAAAATGTTGATACTTTTGGTCCTAGCGGCCAGGAAAATAATTACAAGACTCTGGCTTTCCACATGAGTCCCAACTAAGGAAGCTTGGAGAAAATTAACACATGAAATGTACTATTTGGAAAGAATTTCAGCTAAAATAAACAATAAGGCTCGTAGCTTTGATAATCTTTGGAGGAAATGGACCCTATATCAATTGGAACATTACTCAGATTTTGTACCCTGATTTTACAAAATAGGAACTGGTGCATTTTGAGGTTCCACGGGGGGAGGGGAGGATGAGGGGGAAAGTTAAATTAAAACCCATATTAGAGAACTGGGTTCAATTCAGTCAACTTAAAGGCCATATGGTTAACACTACCCCATGTAGAGATGTGTCAAATGCCTTATATTTATCTCTCAGATGGAATTTAAAGTACTATTTAATCTCTTATCTGCTATGGAATCTGATTTCAATTTATTGTTATCATTCTAACCTTGCTGGGTTTTTTTCTATTTTTGGATGCATCTTTGTACTGTACACAACCTTGCATAATTGTATTAAAACCAATAAAAAATAATAAAAAAAAAGTGGCAGTAGGGAAGAGGTGGGGAACTGTAGGCCAGTCAGCCTCACCTCAGTGGTGGGAAGATCATGGAGACACTGCTGAAAGAAAGGATAGTGGCACATCTGGAATCCAGCAATGCTCATGATCTGAGTCAACATGGATTCACAGCAGGAAGGTCATGTCAAATGAATCTAATAGATTTTTTTGATTGGGTGTCAAGGGAAGTAATTCACGGAAGGGCAATAGACATCGCCTACCTAGATTTCAGCAAAGCCTTTGACACCGTCCCACATAGAAGGCTGATTAGCAAGATGAGTAGTCTGGGCATGGGAGATAAGTTGGTGAACTGGTCTAGGAACTGGTTAACAGACAGGAGACAAGGATTAGTGGTAAATGGAGGTACAATCTGGGGAGAGGGGGATATCCAGCAGTGTACCAGAATGATCAGTACTAGGACCAGTCTTGTTCAATGTCTTAATTATTGACATTGCAGAGGGGCTGGAAGGAGATGTCTGCCTGTTTGCAGATGACACCAAGATCTGCAGCAGGTGGATACTCCAGTTGGGATGCAGAATATGAAGCAGGACCTGGAGAAGCTTGAAAGATGGTTGGAAATGTGGCAACTTAGGTTCAATGCAAAGAAGTGCAAAATAATGCACCTTGATAGAGGGAACCTTGGGAGAACTACAGGTTGGGAGGGGAGGAACTGACTGTCACCAAAGAGGAAAGGGACCTAGTTGTTATCATTTCTGATGACCTTAAGGGATTAAAGCAGTGTACAAAGGTGGCAGGAAGGGCCAGTAGCATGCTGGGGTGCATAAGCAGGGGTATCACTAGCAGAAGGCAGGAGGTGGTGATGCCATTGTATAAAACATTGGTAAGGCCTCACCTGGAGTACTGCATGCAGTTCTGGAGGCCACACCTGCACAAGGACATAGATAAGGAGGAGACTCTCCAGAGATGGGCAACAATGATGATGCAGGGCTTGCACCGCAAAACATATGAGGACAGACTAAAGGACCTCAATATGTACTCACTGGAGGAGTGGAGACAGTGGGGGGGGGGCATGATTGAAACTTTCAAGCACCTCAAGGGCATAAACAAGGTACAGGTGGGGGACCTTTTCCAATGTAGAAAAAGTACTAGAACAAGGGGGCACAATATGAAATTGGAAGGGGGTAGATTAAGAGGTAATGTTAGGATGTTTTTCTGCACAGACTTGGGTAGTTGATGCTTGGAAAAGTCTGCCACGTGTGTTAGTGGGGGCAAGCACAGTGGAGGGGTTTAAGCATGCCTGGGACAGGCACAAGGGAAGCTTGAGAGAGGAGGAAGTGATGACTAGCCATTGATCACATAGGGTCAATGGCCACATACAATGTATAGGGCCTACAGGCAGACTGGATGGGCCTAGTGGTCCTTATCTGCCAACAGTTTCTGTGGTTCACTCAGGTAGCCTTCTTCCATGCATTGGGGGTGGCTTCATCACTCCATGATGGACAGCACATCATCAGCCACTGGCACTACCTTTTTCATAACTGGTCCATTTATACCGCAAGCTGGGAACATGTCTATGGATGGAGGAGAAGGAGGAGGAAGCAAATCCTGTTTGGGGACTCCATCATTAGGGAAATAGAGTTGATGACAGGTAGTGGGGGGGCAAAAGTGTCTACCCAGAGGCACAGCTCGAAGGGATGGGGGCAGATCCTGAGGATCGCAAGGGCAGTAGCAAGGGAGGGAGAGCTGGATGTCATTTTCCACCTGGGGACAAATGACCTGGCAAGGGATGTGACAGGGATTGGAACAGTGGAGGAGGAGTTTAGAGAATTGGAGAGGAGTCTTAGACCGGTAGCATGCTCAGTGACCTTCTCAGAGGTTCTGCTTGTATACAGCAAGGGAAAGATTAGGAAACTGTACACCAGGGAATTCAATGCACGGTTGAAGGGATGGTGTAGGGAGAAGAGTTTTGGCTTCATTGGAGACTGGGGCCACACCTGAAGGGATGAGGGCCTGTTCATGGGTGATGGCCTACATCCATTTTAAGGGGGAACCGAGGTCATCAGTGATCATTTAAAGGCTTCATTGGCAAGCATTTAAACTAGCCAAAGGGGGAGGTGGAAGGAAGCAGGGAAACAAAAACTGTCCTTCCTTACAGGCTCATGAGATTAGAAATGGGAATAATGAGGAAGATACAACTGGAAAGGGAACAGATAACAATAAATGTCAGCGTGTGAAAAGCAGGAATATAAATAAGAAGTCCAGCAGACACATAGGGATGGGAGGGCAAAAGGGAAAAAGTAAAGGATGGCAACCGAACCTCGAGAGCCATGTGTATAAATGCCCAAAGTCTGTACAACGAGTAGGCAGACCTAGAGGCTACAATGGTGGAAGCAGACTTGGATATAGTCACCATCGCAGAGACATAGTAAAATGTAAACCAGGACAGGGAAGTGACCATATCAGGTTATACTCTGTTCAGAAAGGACAGGGTAGGTAGAAAGTGGGGAGGAGTAGCTCTTTATGTAAAGAGTGGCATAAAAGCCACGGAAATACAGGGAGTGCACGGAGGGGGGAGATAGTCTGGAGAGAAGAAAATGAGCCGCTATTCAGAAAGGAGTGATTTACAGACCTCTAACACAGGGGGAAGAGGTGGACAAGGAAATAATGGTAGCAATCCTAAGGATGGCTTACATTGGGGAATTGTTGCTGGTAGGTGATTTCAATCTACTCTATATGGATTGGAGCCTTTCTGCCCCAACTACAGCCAGTAGTAGGAACATCCTAGATATCCTGCAGAAGTCGTTCCTTGAACAACTAGTATTGGAACCCACATGTGAGGGGGCATTACTGGATCTAGTACTGACAAACAGGGACAGTGTGACTACCTTTGAAGTTGGGGACTGCCTTGGGACCAATGATCACCGTACAGTGTGAGTTGATATAAGTTTTGTGTCAAACTCGAATCACTCAAGGACGAGGGTGGTGACCTTCAGGAAGGCCAATTTTAAGAAAATGGAAGAATGCTTCAGGAATGCCCTAGTAGGGATAGGAAAACTGGAGGGAGTTGAGGAACAGTGGCCAAAAATAAAAGAAAAAATTGAAAAAGTGACTAACCTCTGCCTCAAGCAGGTTAGCAAGGGCAAAAGAAAAAGGAGCTCGCTATGGTTCCTTAAAGAGGTAGCAGGTAGCAGAAAAAGTGAGAGCTAAAAGGATGGCATTTAGAAGGTACAAAGAAATGCAGAAGGACGGTGACAAGGAGACTTACCAGGAGAATGAAAGAAAGGCAGTTTGGAATGCTAAAGTACAAACAGAGGAATGATTTCCAGATCAGTGTCAAAGGTGGATAAAACATTTTTTAGATATATAAGTGAAAAGAGAAAGACATAGGGAGGGATAGTAAGAGTGAAGGAGGAAGAAGGAGGATACGTTAAAGAGAACCACCAAAAAGCAGATATGTTGAACAAATACTTCTGCTCAGTATTCAAGGAGGAGGAGGAGGAGGAGAAAGGAAGTGGGCCAAAGATTGAGAACAGGGGTATGATGAGGTGGGAGGTGGGTACAAGTACTTTTACAGAAGAAAGAGTGCTTAAGGAATTATCAATGTTAAAGGTAAACAAGGCAATGGGGCCAGATGGGGTCCACCCAATGATACTGTGGGAACTGAAAGACATGCTAGCTGCACCTCTGATGACCTTTTTCAGCATGTCATTGGAAACAGGGGAGGTGCTGGGTGACTGGAGGAATGTGGACATAGTCCCGCTACACAAAAGTGGGAATAGGGAGAATGAAGGAAATTATAGAACTGTTAGCCTGACGTCAGTACTAGGCAAGATAATGGAATCGCTACTGAATGAAAGGATTGGGGAATACCTGGTTGCCAATGGTCTACAGGTTCTGAAGCAACATAGATTCACAGTGGGAGGCCTTGCCAAATGAACCTGATCAAGTTCTTTGATTGGGTGACCAAGGAGGTGGCTCAAGGAGGGGCAGTGGATGTGGCCTATCTGGAATTCATCAAGGCTTTCTGCACTGTTCCACATAGAAGGCTGATAACCAAGCTAAGAAGCCTAGGAGTAGGGCCTAAAGAGGTAAAAATGGGAGGAAAGTTGGCTGAGGAATAGGAAAGGGTAGTAGTAATTGGCATCCACTCTGGAGTAGGCAAAGTGACTAGTGGGATGCTACAGTGGTTGGTGCTGGGGCCATTCCTCTTCAATGTCTTTATAAGTGACATTGCTGAGGGCCTGGAAGGGAAGGCGCGCCAGTTCATGGATGACACGAAACTCTACAACAGGGTGGACACATCACGGGGGGGTAGATAGAATGAGGGACAATTTAAAAGAACTGGAAGTATGGTCACAGGTTTGGCAGCTGGATGTTAATGCAAGAAAATGAAAAATCATACATATGGGGCACAGACACCTGGGGACAAAATTCCAAATGGGAGGAGAGGTACTAATGGTCACAAAGCAGGAATGGGACCTAGGAGTGATAATTTCTAATTACCTAAAGCTGGCAAAACAGTGTGACAAGGCTGTGGGAAGAGATAGTGGAATGCTCAGATGCATAGGGAGAGGTATCACCAGTAGAAGGAGGGAGGTAATATTGTCCCTGTATAGGTCACTAGTGAGACCACACCTTGAGTACTGTGTAAAGTTCTGGAGGCCCCATCTCTGAAAGGACATTGATAGGGTGGGGGTGGTACAAAGGAGGGCAACCAAAATGGTAAAGGGCCTACATCAGAAGCACTATGAAGAGATGCTCAATTATTTTAATACGTACACACTGCAAGGCAAGAGGGAATGGGGGATATGACAGAGATATTCAAGTACCTAAGAGGGATAAAGGAGGTACAGTAAGGGAGCATTTTCCAAAGGAAAAGATGCTCAGACAAGGAGACACTATGATGCAGGAGGGGGGAGGCTTAAAGGAAACGTAAAGAGGTATTTCTTTGTGGAAAATGTAGTGGACACTTGGAACGGACTTCCAGAGGAAGTGGTGGGGGCTAAAACAGTCACACGATTTAAAATGCGTGGGATAGACACAAGGGAATCTTAGAAGCAGTGGGGGGAGTGTAAGTTAGAGTCCAAATTGAGTCTCTGGAGGCACTATAGGGAGAGAATCTGGGGCTGACTAGGTGGGCAAAGTGATCCTTATCTGCCTACTTCTGTGTTTTTTATGTTTCTATGCATAGCTGTGTTGTTTGTTCAGTACTTTATTTGTTGTTCCACTCAAAGGCCTGGGCTGTGCTGTCCATTACCTCCAAGTCCACAAAAGCACACACATGCCACAAGACTCAAAATGGCACCAAACCCACCTGCACAACTTGCGTGCTGAGTGTGACCAATCAGTGTCTCAGACTCCTTCTCTTTGACTCTGAACAGCAGCAGATAATGTGAGTAAGCTGGCACCAGATGTGTGCACACACTGCAGCAGCAAATCAAAATGCCGGAACATTTATGCTGTCACTCTTGCCAGATTTTGCCACCAAATGCCAGCCAGTCAAATCAAAATACAACACATGAGAGTCCACATTTTGTGAAAGGGTGTGATTTGGGCAGAAAAATGTTAAAAAAGTCATGTGACCAATTCTCTAGCCCTTCACACCTAGCACTACTGATGATGCAACCCCCTCACCCCTAAAAATAATATACAGTAGGGCTTATTATAATACTGTGTTAATAAAAAGAAACTGTTATTAGTAAGCACACAAAATGACATTTTGTTATACGTAATCAATAACTACTGCACATTATCATGGAATGTTATCTAATTAGAGTAACAGGCTACATGTAATGCATTACTGCCCAACACTGTGTTTAGGACAGTTGCAACTGTCAGTGTGAAACCCTTGCTTCAGCAAGGCACTGTACGTATTTGTCCTCTGGTTATTACTAGTAATCATAGATTCATTTTTCTGATGCATGCTTGTATTTTTAAAGATATTTTAGCACTGACGTTTATGTAGAATCTCCCACCCTGCCATGCTGCTCATACCCCTGCCAAGGTCAGGATGGCTGGGTAGCTGGATTTGCACAACACATTCATGGAGAGAGAGAGAGAGAGAGAGAGAGTCTCTCTCTCTCTCTCTCTCTCTCTCTCTCTCTCAACATGTCCCACATGTTGTTTATTTTATTTAAAAATATCTGTACCTCAGTAAGCCCACGTTTGAATGGAACTATCTTACTAGCTATGTATCAGCTGTGGTAAAATTCTCATTTTTCCATCTGAGGAATAGCACCCAGATTAAACATCTGATTCTTCCTGGAGATCTGCAAGCACTTGTACATGCTTTTGTGACCTCTCACCTAGATTACTGCAACGCCCTATACCAAGGGCTAGTGGGGGTAAATCTTTGCCTACTGCAATTAGTGCATAATGCAGTGGCCAGGTTGTTGACTGGCCTATTGAAAAAATATTATGGGGGGCGTGACTTGGACGCCGGAGAGTATGGCCGCTTAGAGCTGTAGCGCAGCCCCGCTTCGCATCCTTTATCGCTGGTGGTAGCATTCGGCTGGATACGGTGACCGAGCATGACGTTGTCCCCTTAGTCGCAGAGCCGGGTCTGGTGAGGCTACTGCGGCACCCGACGATTGTAGTAATTGATGCCACGTGTGAGGTGCGTGGTGATAGAGAGTAGGCCACGAGATCCTCTGCGCTCGAGTTTTTAGTACGTCACCGCAGGAAGCCAGGCTGAAGCCGTGTTGTGATTCTACATAGTGGGGAAGCATTTAGTTGCTGACTGTGCCCTGTGCTGGTGTTTGAGTTTTGCAGTAAATCAGCCTTGTATGTAATCTTTATCGCAGGGCACGTTGGATGGGAACAGATGTATAAAGGCAGTTTATAATGGCTTCAGATCCTCCTGCACATGATTTGAAGGTTCAATCCTCGCTCCAGCACATAACTTCTTTGCTGGAGATTTGCTTTCCAGGGTCGACTCTTTATCAACTACTCTGGCTGGGAATGTAGCTGAGGTACAAGATCTAAATGATAAATTTAATGTGGTGGAACAAAGGACTGAAAGCTTGGAAATAACCCGGGCTAAGCTTCTTCAGCAACTTCAAGAACATGAGGGCAGGCTGGTCACCTTATGGCAGAGGGCTGAAGATCAAGAAAATCATGGTAGAAGGAATAATATCCAGATTCTGGGTATACCAGAGGGGGCTGAGGGGGTTAATATGGAAAGATTCCTAAATGAAGAGATTCCCAGGATGCTGGGAGACAGGTGGCAAGGTCCCGTGGATGTGGAATGAGCGCATCGGGTTCCTGGAGGTACCTGTCTGAAGACACTGGGGCCCCGACCCATAGTGGCATACTTATTAAGATACTTCACAAAGGAGCGAGTGTTGCATGCTGCCAGAGACCTTGAGGAAGTGATGTGGCGTGGGGCAAAAATTTCATTCTATAGAGATTTCTCTGCTGAGGTGGCAGCTCGGAGGAAGGCCTTTTCTCCGGTCAAAAAGATGTTGGCCCAATATGGCTTCAAGTATGGATTTTGATGGCTGGCCCATCTGGCTGTTTTGAGGGAAGGCAAGGAGGTAGTGGCTGAATCCCCTCAGGAAGTGGAAGCCTGGGTCTCCAAACATTGGCCGTGCTTGAATTTTAAAAACCCTTCCCCCAAAAGACTATGGCATCCTGAGAAAGAGGGCAGGAATCTGAGCAAGAGTGGAAGCCTGTGAGGGGAGCCCAGCAAGGAATTGATACCCCCTTCAGGGAATGGGTCCTCCAAACCCTCTCACTCCCGACATGCAGATATGGAGAGTCCTAGGAGAAGACATGGCCAAGCGGTGGTTCCCAGTGCTGTTGCCCTTGCAAAACCCTGGCGGAATAACAACTCTATGGCCCGTGTTAGGCACCGGTCTCACAGTGGCGCTGAATCTGAAGAGGGGCAAGAGATGGCACCTCTGGCTAAGCTAACTAAAGAGGAGTCTGTGCTAATTGAACCAGAGGAGATACCTGACGAGGCTATTATGGAAGCGGCTGAATCAGAGTCATGGTCTGACAATCTGCCAGGGACAGAGGAGGCGGCAGCTAATTCCTCCTTATACAATAAATTGGGAGCCCTGTCTTCTGCGGAAGTGACCTCTAAGGACTTGCAGGGTGTAAGCAGCAGATCCCTATTAGTGGATGGGGCGCCCTTTCTGGACTGAAACACTAAAGGGTCACGGCTGTTATTAAGTTTTTTGGGGGGCGGGCATTGGGGTAGCCTTGTGGGACTTGGAGGATTTGGCTGATTAGTAATATCCCTGGTGGGTAATGATAGTTGTTTGAAATCCTCCGGTTGTTCTCCTTGACCTTCTTTTTCCCGACTCAGATGCCCCACCCTACTAAGGAGTAAGGGTGGTATTGGGAAGAATGTGTAATCTAGATGGAGCTGGGGTTGAGCCTGTCAGCGATTGGATGGTTCGACCTTTCCTTCCCCTATCTGAGCCTTTGGCCAGTACGGCAGGGAGCCTGTTCTAGCAATTGGTTGGGGTATAGCTCCAGTGTGCATACACCAAGACTCGTCAGTGTCTTATTTCATAACTACTGTTATACTGTACTAGAAGTTTGAGGGTTTATATAGTTAATATTGTTCTATATTTGTTTAACTCACACTTAGTGGCTGTTTTTAGAGTGTTAATTTAGCTAGTGTTGTCTAATCTCACCTATTCTTTTCTTTAGTTATTAGGTCTTTTGGGGCCACATCCCACATGCTATATCTTACCGGATCTGACCCTACTGCATATTCTACTTCCCTCAGGTATCTTGACTAACTACTTTTGTTCATTGACTTGGGGCTTCTGAGGTGAGTACTACATTTATTCTCCTTTGTTTCAACTCATGGAACCTCAGCGTAGTGGCATGGCATTCCAAGATGGGGCTCAGGCTCATATCATGGAATGTAAAGGGGCTCAATCACCCAGCTAAGCGAAGTGTCGTCCTTAGATGCCACCACTCTATGCACGCAGATATTGTGCTACTGCAGGAGACGTATCTAGTTGCAAGGACTGTGGGCTGGCTTAAGAGAATGTGGGTTGGGACAGTAATTGCCAGCTCAGCCCAGAATAAGTCTAAAGGGGTGGCCATTCTGATTAGGAAATTGTGTCCATAGACATTGGATAAAACAATCAAAGATACCCAAGGTCGGTGGATAGGGGCTAGGTTTTCTCACCTCGGGGGGTGTGTGGTGTTAGCAAATTTTTATGACCCAAATAAGGACTCCCCTGTAGTACTCCTCAATCTTAATCAGGCATTGGAATCTCTCACTGAGGGACTTCCAAACTGTCCACTCCTGCTAGGGGGAGATTTCAACCTGGTACCTGATGTTTTTTGGATAAATCTAAACCCACACCACAGGCCCACCCTAGAATGTTGGGAGCCCTATGTGGAATGATGGAGGAATGGGGCCTGACTGATGTCTGGCGAAGAGACCACCCTACGGGGAGGGATTATTCGTTTTTCTCGTCTGTCCATGCAACATATGTAGCTGGATTGATTTCTGGCTTGCAAACAGATGGGCAGCTCAAGACATTGTGAAAACTGAGATCAAGGATATTGTAATATCGGATCATGCTCCTGTTTTCTGCACTTTCCAGATAGGGGGGCATTCGGGATGGGGTACTAGATGGCGTTGTAGTCCTTCACTAATCAAGGATCCCTCATTTCGGAGTATGGTACAGGACGTTGCTCGGGAGTACTTTGTCCATAATAAATCGGGGGATACGTCCACGAGCATGGTGTGGGAGGCCTTTAAAGCGGTGTTAAGAGGGCACATTATAGCTTATGTGGCTCAGAAGAATAAGGAGAATAAGGCAGAGCTCAATATGCTCCAGGCAGATCTTACCACCATGGAAGCGCAGTTTAGAGAGTCTGCTGCTGACGACCCGGACACAACCTTACTCCGGAGGGTGGTTGGTTTAAAGTACCGGATCAACACTATGCTCTACCAACAGGTTGAGTGGTATATGACTAGAGTCAAGCATGCGTATTGGGAGGGTGGGGATAAGAGAGGGAAGCTACTGGCATTCCAGCTTAGGAAACAACAGGCTGCTTCCCGTATCCAGGCCCTTCGAACGGAAACAGCGGAGACAGTAACAGGCTCTAGGCAGATTAATGAGTGTATGGCGCGGTACTATCAGAGGCTGTATCAATCTCATATTTCTCAGGAAGTTGGAGACATTAGGGGTCAGTTGAGGGATTTCTGCTCAGTGGTGCATATCCCTCAATTATCGGATGTCATGAAGGAGGCCTTGGATGCACCTATTACTGAGGCTGAAGTCTGTGAAGCTCTGTCTCAGCTAGCCAAAGGGAAAGCTCCAGGGCCTGATGGCATGACTGCTGAATTATACCAGCTGTTAGCTCCTGAAATCTGCCCTCCCTTACTTGCTGCTTTGCAGGAATCACATGCAACTGGTTCTCTCCCACCCATGATGCGGGAGGCACTGATCTCCCTTATTCCGAAGAAATCGGACGATCCGTTAAACTGTGCTAATTATCGTCCCATTTCGCTAATTTCTGTGGATACTAAGATTGTAGCCAAGGTCCTAGCTAAACGGATAACGGAGGTATTGCCCTCTATCGTTCACCCGTCTCAGGCCGGCTTTACTAAAGGCAGGGCAGTGGCAGAGAATATTCATCTGTTGCTCAATATTAAATGGCTAGCGTTACGATCCTCTATCCCTATGGCGGCTATGGCGGTGGATTTTTCGAAAGCGTTTGATTCAGTAGAGTGACCCTACTTGCACGAAGTGCTTGATCTATATGGTTTTGGTGCCTATTTTAAACAGTGGGTCCAAGTGTTGTACAATGAACTCATGGCGAGGGTACTCACCAATAAGGATATCTCTGCGCCCTTTTCCCTTCAACGGGGCACCCGTCGAGGTGCCCACTGTCCCCGCTACTCTTTTTGGTGGCCCTAGACCCTCTTATATGAGTGCTCCAGGCCAATGAGAGGACTCAAGGTGTGATGGTGGGGGGGCAGGAGTATTTGACTATGGCATATGCGGATGATTTGCTTCTCACCCTTTCTCGCCCCCCAGAGTCTCTCCCCTCTGTGTTGGAGTCCCTGCGTTCATTTGCTAGCATCTCAGGATTGGATATCAACCAAAACAAAACTAGTGTCACCCCCTTGAATGGGGAGTGCACTAAAGAGTGTTTACGGGGAACTTGAATTATCATGGGTACCTGATGGGTTGCATTATTTGGGGATATATATTCCCTCTACCTGGGGACACATAGAGTCAAGAAACTTTAACTCCCTATTCACCCAACTAACCATTGAGGTGGCGCACTGGAAATGCCTGAATCTGTCCTAGTAGGGGAAGGTAGCGGCGCTTCGAATGCTTATGTTGCCCAGGGTAGCGTACTTGCTAAATAATCTCCCCATAGTGTTGTCAAATAAAGTGTTTCAGGTGTTAGACAAATTAATGTTGGATTACCTATGGGAAGGATGGAAGCCTAGATGGAGTATTAATAAATTACGGGCACATTGGTCATGGGGGGGGGGGCCTAGGACTTCTTTATTTTAGGGGATATCATTGGTCCTTCCTTGCAGCCCAGGCAGTTAAATGGTTTGTTCCAGCTTCCGGAAACCCACCGCCATGGCTTGAGCTGGAGAGACAGATTTGTCAGTCTGTCCCTCTTAGCCTGCTGTTAACTCATGTGAACATATCTCGGGATAAACTTACCCCAGTGATGGATGCTACAAGGAGGGCTTGGTTTCGTTTAATGAAGGCGGCCTGGACAGTAAAGCAGAGTGCTAGAGTGCCTTTTAGATATGTTGCACTGTGGCATAACCCACTGATTAGGGTTGGTAATCAACTCCTATCATGGGTCTCGTGGGAAGAGAAAAGGATTCATATTGTGCAAGACCTCTATCTACTGAACTCTAGTACCCTAATGTCCTTTGAGCAACTGCGTGCTCGTTATGCGTTAAAGGTACAGGACTTTTGGAGGTTCTTGCAACTATGCGATGCATTGCAGGCCACTGACTGGTTGAACAAAGAGGATCCGAAGTGGCATTGATTATCCTTATTACATTTAAAATCCTCATTTCGGGGGCTGGCAGGCAAGTTCTATAGCACCTGGCGGGAGGCTCAAACAAACCACACAGAGTCGAGCAGGGTGGCATGGAGCACAGAAATTGGTAGGCATATCGATTTGGAAGCCTGGTCTCGCTGTCTTCGGGCAGCGCACACTATTTATAAAGATGCTAGAAGCCAATTAATTCAGTTTAAGATCCTGCTTCGTTGGTATAGAACACCTGCCATCTTGTCTAAATGGGGCGTTATTTTGCATGATGGTTGCTGGAGATGCGAGCACAGCCCTGCTGACATCTTGCATCTTTTTTGGAACTGCCAGGTGCTGGTTCCTTTTTGGTCAGTGGTAGCAATGGATTGTTCGGGGGTGGTGGGACAACCTATAGATATGTCTTATCCAATGTTGCTGCTGGGCGATCGGGCCCCGTTAGCACATTGAGTCCACAACACCAGAGTTGGGTCCTTGTGGTTCTGCTGGAGGCTAAACGACTCATATTAAGACATTGGCGGCAACCTGTGCCTCCACCTATCAAGGCATGGCATGCAGCTGTCTTCAAGCTAGCTACCTTTGAAAGATTAACTTATGCTGCAAGAGGGCAGCTTCCTGCTTATTTTTCTAAATGGGAGGCCTACCTCAACTCGGCTTTGTGTCAGGCTCCCCCTTCCCCCTCGGTACGGTGATCACATCATTGGGCCTTGGTCAGTGATTTAGACCCTGTCTAGCTTAGGTGCTGACCTGAAGGAGGGGCGGATTCCTATGTGTGATTTAGGAAATGGTCTTGGTGGCGCTGAGCTGAGGTGGAGGGTAACTTGTCTCCCTCATATATTTCCTTAATGTTTTTTGTTCTAGGAATTAATACCTTTGAGCCAAGGCTCTTTTACAAAGGTTCCACATCATTAAGTACAAAAACATAGTAGACAGTGTTACAAACAATCAGTAAGCCGTTTAACAAGGCCACAACTTAAACAGTAACATTTATGTACAGAAAAGAAAAAGGAACTCAGAGGCAGTGTCAATGGCAAGGAATAAGGATTGGAGAGCTTGAGAGGGAAGAGAGGGAGAAATAAGAAGTTTAGGAACAGACAGAACCAGGTTAGTGGTACTCAGGTTGTCTTTGTCAAAGAAGAGACCATGGTGGTTGAGTAAAACAAATTTAAGTGCACTCAGTGGGATGAGACTTTAGTCAAAGCAGTCACAGGAGCTGGAGGCTGTGAGATGAGCGTAAAGTATGGATTTGAAAGCTCCCAATGTCGTGGAGGATAGGGAGGGCAGGTTAAGGGCATTGTACCAGGTAGGGGCACGGTATGTAAAATATCTTTGTCCCTGAACAGTCCAGCATCTAGGGACAAGGAAAGGTTGGTGGTCATATCTTCTGGTGGTACGAGTGCCATTGTTCAGGCAGAGCAGGTCCCGGATACATGGAGGAGTAAGTCCCAAGATTGATTTTTTTGCCATCATGCAGGTGAGATACATGAGGCAATTGGAAAGATGCAACCAACCGGTTTCCATGTAGAGGTCACAAGTGTGGGTCCGTCTCTGTGCTCCAGAGAGGAGTCAACATGGTTTTGTTTAGTGCTGTTGAGGTGCGCTTTAGTGCAGTGGTAGTAGCTGAGCCACAGACAATTAGACCATAGTCTACGATTGAGATGATGGAGCTTTGAACAGCAATCCTCAAGGCAGCTTGGTTGAAAAATTGATGGTTCCAGTACAAAATTCCAGTGTGTTGGTGCACTGTTTTTGCAGTGTTATTGATATGGGCCACAAAAGTAAGACATTCGTCAAAAGTGATACCAAGGTATTTGAAGGTGTTCACTTGTTCTAGTGTATTTCCAAGAGAAGTTTTTATGATGAGTGGAGTATGACTATTTCTGTTTTGATGACTGGCGAAAAGCATGGCTTTTATTTTTTTTTATTTAGGACCAGTTTGTGCTCAAGGAACCACTTTTCAACACATGAGAAAGCAAGCTGCAAGCTCTGTCGTAGTGGATTTGGATCTTTATGGGAGGAGACAATTACAGCGTTATCAGCATAGAGTATTAAATTTTCAGGACAGGATTTGGGAAGCAAGTTTAGAAATAGGTTGAAGAGGAGAGGACCTAAAATTGAGCCCTGTGGGACACCAGAGAGGACCAGTTTGGAGTCAGAGAGAACCTCAGAGATTTTTACTGTTTGAGAACGTTGTGCAAGGTAACTTTTTACCCAGGCTTCAGGTCCCTCGGCTAGCCCAATGTTGAGCAGAAGAGAGATTAGAAGGCAATGGTGAACAGAGTCAAAGGCCTTTGTGAGGTCTATGAAAACAGCTCCGGTTAAATAACCCTTATCCAAGGCTTTGTGAGTTTCACTAGGGAAATCAAGTAGGGCTGTCGACGTACTGTGTCCTTTCCTAAATCCATGTTGCTGAATGCAGAGTAGATCGTAATTTTGCAGGTAGTCTGATAGTTGATCTGCCACGATCCATTCAAGAGCTTTGGAGAGGGGTGGAAGTATAGATATGGGCTGATAGTTCCCTGTGTGGATTTATCGCCCCCTTTATGCACTGGTGTGACTATAGCGGCCATCCATGTGTTGGGGAAATGACTTTGGCACAGGGAGAGGTTGAGAATTTTGGTGAGGGGGTGGATCACTTCTTCCAAGGTGAGGGACAGAAGTTTTAGATCAATGGTGTCGCTGCTATTTCTAGATTTAGAGCAGGCCTTTTTTATGTATCTGTAGGCTTCATATGTCTTAACTATTTTAAAGTGAAATAGCGGTTTGTCTGGCGAGGTGGTTTGGGATACGAGTTTGGAACTGACAAGTCCTGGAAGAAGTCTGGTGAGAGGACACCACTGAGGTCAGTGAAGGTTTATTTAGAGCATCGGCCATAGTCTTAGGGTCACGGGTAGTGGAGCCATCAATGTTCATTGCTGTGGGAGAGGATTTAGACTGTCTGCCCGTAATATTACGTATATTGTCCCAGAAGGATCTCCCATCACCACAGGTGGTTTCTAGAGCATTCTTGAAATAGGAGCTCTTCATTTGCCTGATTTGTGAAGTGCATAGGTTGCGCGCCTGTTTATAGTTAAGTGAGTCTGTTATGGAGCCTGTGGCCCTGGCTATAGCCCAAAGATGGTCACGTGCTTTAAGCTGAGCCAGTAGTTTGGCTGTTAGCCAGGGATTAGAGAGGGTTTTGATTTTACATTTTTTGAAAGGTGCGTAGGTGTCACAGGCAGTGTTGAAAGTTTTAATGAAGAAGTCTAGGGCAGTGTCCACATCCAGTGTATTGTAGATAGGGGACCAGTCTTGCTGTAGGAGGCAGGTCTTTAGCTTAGCAAGGTTTCTGTGTGGTAGCATTCGACTTAGGATTGTTTCAGGAGGTGGTTTGTGGAATTTATTTGTCCAGATACAGATCACAGGGGAGTGGTCACTGAGGGAGTCGGAGAGAACGGTGGTGTTTTTTATCCGGTCCGGGCGATTAGTAAGAATCCAGTTAATGAGAGTGCTGGTTCCAGTCTTGTAGTTTTTTCTAGTAGGGGAGTTGACCATCTGTGTTAGGTTGGTTGCTAGGATAGTATCCCTGCTGGGTCAGATATCTAAGGCAAGCCAATTTATATTGAAATCACTGAGAAGGAGGAGCTCAGAGTCAGGAGGTTGTAATCTTGCAAATTCAAGGATAGACTGGAGCCCAGCTCATAGGTCTTTTGGAGGGATATAGACTGCAGCCACGGTAAGCACTTTGTTATGGGCACCAAGGAGAAGCTTGACAGGGAGAAGTTGTACTAGGGTGTTTTCTGGGGAGAAACTGGCAAGGTGGCATGAGAGGTAGTCCTTTATATAGATAACACATCAGTCCCCCTTTCTTTTTACCCGGTCAAGTCTGAAGAGGTTGTAGCCTTGGAGCGAGATTGCATGATCTGGAGTGTTAGGTGTTAGCCAGGTCTCAACAATTACAAGTATGTCAGGATTATGTTGTCCAATAAAGACTTAGAGATGCCAGCTTAGGCAGGAGCCTGCAGATATTTAGAGTAACAATGGATAGCCCTTTTTCAGTTTTTGCAGTCTTTATCTTAATGTTTGAGCCAGGGCCAGGGTTTGGGTGGATCCCACCAGACATGTGAAGGAGGAGCAGCAGTTTGAGGAATATCTCCTGTAGCTCATACCATGTAACGTCTATCATCTGCATGCTGCAGGTTTGGATACAGTGCAATCGCCTAGGGTCCCAACAAAGGAGGGTTGCTAACGACAGGTGCTCAAATATGATTTTTCCAGCCAGGGTAGTTGTTTGCACCCAGTCCCATGTCTGAATACTAGTTCTATATTTGATCCGAGTAGCATGCGGGAAGTGTTGGGGTGGTGGTGCCCATGCCCATATGACCTAAATAGGAGTGTGAGATGAGGATGAATTATGGTGTATTATGGATGTTAGCTGTTGTAAGCTGTTTTATTAGGAAGTGATAAGACTTATGTAACAGTGATATGTGTTTTAAATAATGATGTATGTATCGGACTACGTTTAATTTTATGTTGATAGAAGTTATTCTGTTTCTGGACATGGTATTTATGTAAACAATAAAATTTATTCTATGATAAAAAAAAGAAAAAATGTTAAAGGTTGGAAAAAATATTAAAGGTTTCCAGAATTATAGAGATTTAAAGTGTTGTGTTTTTCTTGTTCTGAGCATGCTCTGTAGGGTTTTGAGGACAACCTTGCGATACAACATGAAACATTTCATGTCACAAAACTCTTTTTGGTTTCTCACCACTTGTGTCTCACTGCACAAAAATATTTTTGTTTGTACTATCACAGCTGCCAATTGTTCCCTCCTTAAACTAAAAAAAAAAGGAAAATACATAAAAAGGTGCAATTAAAAAAAAGCTTCTGAACCTAGCTAGATTCTGATGGTTCTTTTTTTTTAAATGCCAAACATACATTTTCTGGGTACTCCAAAATCTAGGGAGCTTAAAGAGCCACTGACACCACAAGCGCTACGTTGCAGAATCAAAATAAGCATAATCCCAGTAAATCTCATAGCAAAAACTAGATTTTTACGTTATTTTGTTTTAAAGTTATTAGCTATTTTGTAACTTTGATTGCACTACCTGTGCAATAAAAGCAGGTGTCAGTTAAGAGCTGCTGAAGATGTCATGTAGGGACCTCAAAGTCTAGTAATCTCTGTCAGCAAGCTTATAGGACCCATTTCTCCAAATTTGTAAAGATTATGTGCAATGGTTTTCATAAGTAAAATGAACAGCACCAGTAAGTAAACATTACTATAACAAGCATTTGTCAATGCCGGACGTTCGCTTGCAGGTATTTGCAGTGGTGTTTGGCACATATGGTGCTTTACCCTAATGCCCTGTGCGATTGCTGGTATTTGCACTACAAATTTTCAGCCTGACCTTTTTGTTACCCCCACCTCATAAAAGCATTTGAGACCTCTGCTTATGAACAGTACCACTGTTATTTTATTAATCTGTCCTGAACGTTGATTTCCCACAGCGACTACACCATTCTGCTCCACATGTGCAAAAACACAGTTCGGCAGGATGTGAAAATGACAGCTGTAGCATTCATAGGGAGGTGTGAAGGATGGCAATATTGAACATCTGGGTGAAAATACAACAATTTCTCGAACTTACAAGCGTACATGGAAACTGCGCAATGAACGCTCATGACACAGTCATTTTGTGGACTTTGTCACCAAATTTTCAACATAGGCATTTTGGGATCTCTGCTCATGAACAGTGTCACTGTGATTTTCATAATCTGTCCTGAGCATTGATTTCTCACTGACCACACCATTGTGCGCTGGATGTGCAAACACATTTCAGCCCGATGTGAAAAATGTCAGCTGTACTGTTCATAAGGAGGTGTGAAAAATGCCAGTGTTGAAAATCTCGAAGAAAATTTTCACTCGAAGTTATGAGGCAGTATGAAACCGCGCAACGACATCGCAATAGTCATTTTTGACATTTTTTCACCAAATTTGCAACATAGGCTTTTGGGAGCCCACCTCATAAACAGTGACACTGTTGTTTAGTTAATCAATCCCAAAAGGTGATTTTGTGCAGTGACCATGAAATCACCTTTGGGGACCGAATAACTCACATGACAGTAACTGAATTCATGAGGTGGGGTCCCAAGAACCCCCTGTTGAAAATGTGGTGCCAAAATTTGCAAAAATGCCTGAGATAGCCACCTAAGTTGAAAAAAAAACATTTATGCCATTATACAGCTTACCGTCATTTCTTCAGTTTGCGTTCGGCTTTCAAGAGTACAGATGTGTTCCCACTCCACTGAAGATCATTGCGCTTGAGCTCTGGAGGTAAGTATGGGTGAGGAGGTGGGGTACGCAGAGGGTGGGTGTGGGTTCAGGGAGGGGGCACAAGACACAGCGAGGATGGTTTTCTGTTTTCACAGGTTTTAAAAAACAAAGATGTGGGACAGTTTTCCCATTTACAGGGACAATGGGCATGCTGGGGTGGGCTCCCAGCATGCCACCTGGGTGTTTGTTGGGGGGGGCCTGGAGACAATGGGGACTGTGCACTCTGTCTGCACATACAATGTGTTTGGTGGGGGCACTAACAAGGGTGCAGGGCAGATGGCAGCAGAAGGAGGAAGTGGGAAGGATTTTATTAGCAGCCAGAGGGAAAACGGCGACGTCAATATGTTAAATACACACACGTTACCACCAGTGATTGCAGTGGTGCTTTTCTTTTAACTGAAGACCACTGCAGCCAAACTGCTGTCATAGACAGCTCATGCATCCATTGGTGCAGTAGGGTTGCACACGTTACACTGAGCACTGCATTGGACAGGAGGGTCACACACCTTCAAAAGTCGTATGTCCCAAACGCTCCTTGCACATGCATGCAAGTTAATGTAAAATAAACAAGCATTTGTAAATGCCGAATGGTGCTTGCTTCTATGTGCTGTTTAGGTATTTGGAAGTCATTGGAGTGCAAATATTGAAAATTAAGTGAACTTCATTAGTAGGAACGCCGCAACGCATGCTCGTAAAAGTCATTTTTAGGAATTTTTTCACCAAATTTTCAACATAGCCATTTTAAGATCTCTGCTCATGAGCAGTGTCACTGTGATTTTCTTAATGTGTCCCATACATTGAGTTCGCACACTGACTGCTCCATTGTGCACTACATGGGCGGAAACATGTTTTGGGCAGGATGTGAAAAATGACAGCTATACTGCTCATAAGGAGGTGTGGTAAAATGGCAATGTTGAAAATCTGGAGTGAAAATATTAAAAATTCACGAACTTACGAGCGTGCATAGGAACTGCGCAATGCACGCTGGTAAAACAGTTACTTTTAGGAATTTTTTCACCAAATTTTCAACATAGCCATTTTAAGACCTCTGCTAATGAACAGTGTCACTGTGATTTTCTTAATGTGTCCCATACATTGATTTCGCATACCGACTGCGCCATTGTGTGCTACATGGGCGGAAACACATTTTGGGTGAGATGTGAAAAATGACAGCTGTACTACTTGTAAGAATGTGTGGCAAAATGGCAATGTTGAAAATCTGGAGTGAAAATATTGAAAATTCGCGAACTTACGAGCCTGCATAGGAATTGTGCAACGCATGCTCGTAAAACTGTCATTTTTAGGAATTTTTCCACCAAATTTTCAAAATAGGCTTTTTGAGAGCCCACCTTATGAACGATGGCAGTGTTGTTTCATTAATTGGGCCCAAAAGGTGATTTTGTGCAGTGACTGCGAAATCACCCTTTGGGCCTGAATAACGTCATGGCAGTGACATTATTCATGAGAAGGGGTTCCAAAAACCCCATGTTGAAAATTTGGTGCAAAAAATGCCTGAGATATGCAATAAAGTTGAAAAAAAAACCATCTAGCCCATTATACAGCTTACCGGCATTTCCTCAGTTCGCGGTCGGCTTTGAAGAGTGCAGACATGTTCCCAGTCCAGCGAAGATCATTCGCCGAGCTCTGAGGTAAGCTATGGGGTGAGGGGGTGTGGGGAGGCAGGGTGCACAGTGGGTGGGTGCGAGTTGTGGGGGGCAGGGAGAAGCACCGTGGGACCGTTTTAATTTACAGGCTTAAAAAAAAAAAAGACGATGCGGGACGTTTGCCACGCTGGGGTGAGGCTCGGTGTGGCAGCAGGGAAAGCTGTTTGGGGGGGACGGACGAATGGGAATTAGAACCTCGCTGGCTAAAACAAGGTTTGCCATGCTGCGGGCTCCCAGTGTGGTGCACCAAAGCTGTGTATGCGAGCGCTGCCAGCACACAGCGGTGGTTTTCTTTGAAGTGAAGACCACCGCTGTCATACACAGCACCCGCATCCATTGGTGCAGGACCGCCATGCCTGCTCAATGGAGCAATGGATTGCACAGGACAGTCACACCTCCAAACTGTCCTATTCTCCCAAGACATTCCTTGCGCATGCGTGCAAGTGAACATAAAAACTATATGTTTCAGGTTTTGTAACAAAGTTGATACAACTGTATTACTTGAATGCTGTTTTTGTGTGGTCTGTTTCTCCAGGGTTGCTGGATGCTAAGTCAGCATGCCTCCAGGCTGCTGAAGCCATTTGGAGTGCTATTCTAATGTGCCTGATAGGAAATTGTATTTGCTGCTAGTATTGTAATGTTGATACAGTAATTTCACGGCTGTTTTGTCATTGTCTGCTTTGCAATATGCTTTAATAGCAGCCTTATATATGTTACTTCCTACTATGGGTGGACGTGTTAGCTCTGGTCAAATGATCAATGTAATTTAGAGTAGAACATAGATGAGTCTGCCAACCCCATTGACAAGGAGGTGGGATAATTGTTTTAAATTGCCATTCTTAGAAGTTGCCTCAATTGACTGATAGGTGTGAATGAGCTCAGCCTTTCATCACATCAGAAACTTATTTAACCTGCAAACCTCTCAACAGTGTGCTATGTCCCAGCATTTAGCAACTCAGGAAAAAAGGACCTCAATAAAAAGGCACCCAGACAAAATATTGTCAGTTTTGTTACAAAGCCTGAAACACAACGTTTCCAAAACAGTGTTTACTGGCTCATGCTGCCTGTTTTACTCATGAAAACCATTGCACATAATCTATACAATTTTAGAGAAACAGGTCCTATAAGTTTGCTGATAGGAAATACTAGACTGTAAGGTCTTAGATGACATCAGCAGCAGCTCTTCACTGAAACAGGCTTTTTTTGAACAGGCAGTGAAATCAGGGTTACAAAATGGCTAATAACTTTAAAATGAAGTAACAGAGAAATCTACTACTTGGTATGTGGTTTACTGGGGATATGCTTATTCTGCAATGTAGCACTTTTGGCCAGATGGTGTCAGCAGCTCTTTAATGAGAGGAGCCATTCAACCATGTTCTCTATATGAGAACAGCAGTATTTTCTTGAATTCTAAAGCCACAGCTGGAGTCATGCTACTGGCTTAGGTTGAAGCTGTGAGCCATTGATCCCCTGGTCATTCAATCAGTCTGTCTATCTCTCTCTCTCTAATTAAAATATTTAAGCAGACCGGGGTGCCTGCTACCGATACCACTTCTTCAGAGAGGCTGAAGTTATTCTCCTCTTATATTCAGCACTGATTCGTCCCCATATTGAATACTGATCTCCATTTTGTGCCCCGTATTCTATCCTGGGAAAAAACAAGATGGAAAAAGTACAGAGAAAGGTAACAAAAAAATTTAAGACAGTAAGACATTTGAATTATCACAACAGATTAAAACATCTGAATTTATATTGAATATAGGAAACTGAGAGGTGACTTGTGTTTAGCTTTCAGAGCTATTAAAGATGATGCTTTCTTGGAATTAATTGAGTTAACAAAAAAACTGTAATATATAGCATAACTAGATCTCATAATATAAATATAAAATTAATATGAGAAACTTCTAAAACAGTAAAAAGAAGTCAATGGTATACCCAGAGAATTATTAGTATATGGAATACACTTCCCAGTAATGTGGTTGAAAATGAGAATATAAGCAGTTTTAAGAAGAGACTTGATACTTTTATGGGGGATAGAAGATTTGTCAATTCCAACATGCCAGTTTGACATGGTGGCAAGTTCCACTATGTACATTTGTCCTCTGAACTTGAACCTAACTTATGAACCCCCTTTCAGGTCACCCCCCTTTCCTAATGTTTATTTTTTTTTCAAATATTCAGTATAAGCAGACCGGGATGCCTGTCCTGGTACCACTTCTCTTGAAACCCTCCCCATCAGGTCACCAGCCCTCATTCCTCAATCAGTAGCCAAAAGACTGGGGTGCCCAATCCTCAGAGTCAGAATTTGAATGTCTCTGCAATAAAGAAAACTATACGTCATTGATTTTTTTTTACCTGTATCAAAGAACATGGCCCCTCACTGATCTGACCCCACAGGCAGACACACCACCATCCACCCTACCCTGACCTCCGACTCAGCAGCCCACACTCCCTCACACTCACCTGAACATGTCCCTCAGAGTAAATCCACTCTCCAATGAAAGGCACATCTTGCTGCTGGAATTGCCAACTGCCTTATCAGAAAATAAGGAACATCTGGTTTAATGTATTTCAATGGGGTTGGAACTTCTATTCATAACTTTGTCACTTTTGGATATCTTAACATCAGATTTTCTGCATGGCCTTTTTGGGACCACACCTCATGAACAATTTTGGTGGAATTATGCAAATCTATCCTAAAAGGTGATTTTATGGTCACTTTGCGAAATCACCTTTTGGATGGGATCTTCACTGCCCTTGTTCATGATGTGGGGTCATAGGTAGGCATAGCTGAAAAAACTGGCATCAAAATGTGTAAAAATGACAACGTTGAGAGCGTGTTTTGAATTTTTCTACACTTCCTCATAACTTCAATAATTTACAATATTTTGACCCCAAATTTTCAATATAGCCATCTTTTCACACCACTTCATGAACATGATAGATGTAATTTTAAAAAAATCCTGGCCAAAAGGTGGTTTACACCAGTGGCACAGAATGACATTTCAAAATTTTCACCTACTGGGTTCATAAGAAGGATATGCTACATAACCATTTCATGTACATTACTGCAAAATGCCCAGGTTATGAGTAAACATTGCAATATTTCAACATTCACACATAACTTTGCTAATTTTCATTATTTTAACCCCAAACTTTCAGCATATCTATTTTTCTACACCAACTCAGAAATATGATAAGTGTAATCTTTTAAATCCTGGATGAAATGTGTTTTCACACTTGTGGTGCAAAATGATGTTTTGTACAAGATACTATAAATGCTAGACATCATGGACTGGATTCACAAAAGGCAACTCAGGATGCAAGGCAACTTGAGTCCAAAAAAATGGTGCAAGTAGCACTTGCATCTTGCGTTACGTCATGGTGGGATTCAAAAAGGCAGCCTGTGACATGCTACCGGCCGCCTGCGCCCAAGTGGACCAATGCACCATACACCCCCTTGCGACATGGAGTAAGGGGGTTTATGGCAGCAGTTGCATCCTATTCAGAAAGGGTGACTGCTACATCCCCACATCAGGATTCAGAAACAACCCCCGGTGGACATACATCAAAGACCAATTACACCAGCTATGAGCTAGCATAAGTGTTCTTTGCCATCCAAATGGGGTTGCCACTGTGCCCCAGCTATTCAGCCCTTGTGGGCAACAGCCCTATTCCCCAAGTATGGCTCACACTTTTCCTAGCTGGGCATGTGGAACACCCACACATGCCCAGACCCCCCCACACATGGCTGGATCCCCCCCAAATGCCCACTTCCCCCACGTGCCCTGAATCCATAAGTACAGGGACAGCCCCTGAACCCCAGGGAGCCCATATGGGCTATTGAACCCACCCCCAACCCTGATCCCTGTAATGTGAATATCCCCCCTCTGTCCACAGCATATCCAGTAAATCCCTGGTAGTCTAGTGGCCCCCACCCACCAGCAGTGCCAGCACCCCCTGCTACCTCCCACCCACACCCGGCCGGTGACTGGCACAGCCATCCTCTCACCACCATGGCCAGCCACTGACTGAGCTCTGCTGGGAGTGCATATTGTACATATACACATTCAGTGAATGACAGCAGCTGTCATTCACTGAGCTCGTACAGTACATGTACTGTATTCACCCCCAGTGGAGCTCAATTGGCGGCTGGCAGAGGTGGTGAGAGGAGGGCTATGCCAGTCACCGGCTGGGTGTGGGTGAGGAGGGGAGCATGGGGGGTGCTGGCACCACTCAGAAGGGGGGTGGGGGCCACTAGACTACTAGGAATTTATTGGATGTGCTACAGATGGGGGGGATATTCACATTATGGGGGATCGGGGCTGGTAATGCATATGTAAAACATACGGGGATCAGGGGTGGGCATGAGGGTACCACAGCTTCCTTATCTGGGTGCATCTGCCACCTGCCTGTCCCACAGCTTGCGACATACATGGGGGCTGCGCACTACCTTGAACAGCTGCTGCAAGCTGCAGGATGCAAGCTCCTGGACCCTGTTTGTGTCTGCATTGTGTGCAAGGTCCAGGATCCAGGGGCCATTGCCGCAAGCTGCCATTGTCACAGCTTGCAGCAACCCTTTGTGAATCTGGCCCCATGTTTATTAGGGAAGTTACAAAATGACTGTGTTTAAAATTTGGGGTAAAATTAAAAAAAATGTATAATTACTAAGACACTTTCTGTGTCATGCCACTGTTCACCTCAATGGAAATGCTTTCTGAACCCATGACAGTGACTTGAGTTCAGGGCAAGCTCAGTGACTCAACAAAATGGGATGAGGGTGGGGAGATGGTGCTGTTATGCACCACTCCCAACCAGGGAATAGAAGCTATAAGGTTGTCTGCACAGTCCCAGGTACTATATGGTGAATACAGCTCTGCTCTTGGTATAGGGCCCTGCACCTCTGCATGCATGGGTGGCAGAGAACCCTGTGCACTGGCTGATACATGGACTCTTTGCCCTGTGTGTCTGTGGCCACACAGAAGCACAGGGACCCGAAAGCCTTGACTTACACAGCCAACTAGATGGCCCCATGAATTCTTGACATCTGTTGCTATACTTCTGTAGGCAGATGGAGTCTTCCTTTGGCACAGAGCCCAAAGAGCCCTTCCTGTTTACATGTGTTCATACAGGGTCCCAAAAATTCCACTATTTCAGAAAGAAAGGAAATGATTTGCAAAAAACTTTGTTAATGCACTAATTAGAGTTTAAGTTAATGCCACAATGGTACAAAAATGTGGTATTAGGGTTTCCAACCCTAACTCTCCACCCCCAACCCACAGAAAACAAAATAAAAAGCATTAGGGTTTTGAGTCTCTAGAGTCTTGGGGAATCAGTGATGGGGTCTTCCTTAGGATTGTCAACTGTAATGCCCACCCTGTTCCCTAAGCAAACAATGTCAGACATCATCTTCTTTCTTTACGCAGGGTCTGCAAGCTACAACAGATTGTGTTGGCAATGTATGACAATACATACTTCTCTACCTTTGAAGACTATATCACTGTGAGGATCTGGCTAGCAGCTGTACCTTGTGCTTTGGTCAGGAGACTATGTGGTGGTGGAAGGGGGGTTAGGGTTGACAAACTGGCAGTATAGCCAAAAGGTTAGTGGAATGAGCTGCAAATGAGCTTGGTATATCCAGCAGACCTGGGTTTGATTCACAGAACCTTCACTTGCATACTGTGTGACTCTGAGCAAGTCACTTAAAGAACTAATGTACTACCAAAACTAATATTGCCAGTGTCATTGGCTCAGCAGGTCACATTGGCACAGCATGGTGCACACTAATGTTGGAAGAGAGAAGATCAGAAGGCTTCAGATTCTTTCCCCTCACCAAGCACTAGGATTAAATCCCAATACTGACACTTTAGTACAACATGGGGGAAGGGGCGTTGCACTGCCGTTAAATTCAAGGCTATTCTCCTACTTATGACGTTGAACTATCATTCAGCCCTTCAGAGGAATTGGGCTCCCACTTTAAGTTATAAGTATGCTTCTACTCATATAAGGTGCACTCTCTCTTCTAGATTCTGGTTACTTCGAGTTCCCCTGTTGCTCTTCCTATGCTCTGACAGTGTGGAGCCAAATCCTGGTCCAGCACCATTGTCTATAACCTCCATGGATTTCACTACAAGAAAAGGACTAAAATTCATGCTGATCAACATATGCAGCACTCAAAAACAAGCATTTGTCAATGCCGAATGTTGCTTGCTTGTATGTGCTGTTTAGGTATTTGGAAGGGATAGTTCTATGCCTTCCTCCCAAGACGTGCACTGTGTCTTTCTGTTCAGTATTCACAGAAGAGTGGGAGGGGCGAGGGCCACAGCAGTACAACAGTTGCCAGGGGGGTGAAGAGGTGGACAATAGTCCATTCAAAGGCAAAAGAATCCTGCAAGAGCTCACTAAATTGAAGGTGGACAAAGTGATGGAACCTAGACCCCAGAGCAGTGGTTGGCAGTTGAAATAGTCAGCTGCAGTTCAATGTAGTTGCAATCAGTTGCAATTGCATTGGATTGTAGTCATAAAATAGTGGAGTTGAAATCCACTGCAGTTGTCGATTCCGTGGCCCATCCAGGTTTGTTTTTGTGGTGCACTGCAGTCTGTTTTCTCTTTTTTTATTTCCTGGGGGGAGGGAGAAGGGGGACTGTGAATATCTAATGGTCTTCAACCACCGGCACTGAGCCTTAGAGCCAATAAAATGCACTCTGGCTCCTGGACATGAAGCATCCACCAATTGGGAGAGCTAGAAGGAGGAGCCAGGAGCTTGAGAGTGTCTGTGACTGGCTGCACGAGATGGCAGGGAGAGCGTGCCTATGTAGGAGAGGAGACTGTCAGGAGAGGAGGCATCTGTGTTGTTGTGTGGGCAACAGAGTGAGCAGTGTTTTTCTACAAGGATGAAGTTTGGCAGTTCGGCCTTTAATTTAAAAATAAGTTAAATGTGTCCACTGTCCTGCATGTCTAGTGCCCAGAGAGAGAGAGACTAGTGTGTGGTTGTGCAGGTCCCAATCAGTCCTCCAGCAAAGCCAGGAAGCAATCATGTGAAGGCAGCAAGTCAGTGGTCTGGTTGTAGTCAGAATCAGCCCATGACCCTGTCAGCAGGGCCCGTCAGGTGACTCTCACTCAGTCTTGGTCAGGTCGTCAGAGTCGACAAGAAGGAGGAGTGGTAGGTGCACTAGTTCCAATGTGTGGAGTACCAGAGTGAGGACGTGGGTCTAAATTGGGGACCAGCTGTGTAGGTTGGGAGGAGGGAGCACACAGCTCCAAAAAACACTTGCAGCACCACCGAGTAGAGCAGCAGCGGCAGCCTGAGCCATGGAGCCACCTGACCGAACTGGCAACATGCTACTACAGTGAGCAGCGTACTGTACGGGATGTGTATGCAAGGCCCGCCAGGGCTGGGCAGTGGGCAGTAGGAAGGAGGAGGAGGATGGTCTCTCACAGACTACTCAGTCTGTCTGTGTGTCTGGCTTGTCTGGCTGCTTGAGGGCGTGGGGGTTGTGGGGCCTGGGGGGGGGACTGAACTTGAATAGCCAAAACAGTCGATCATCATCGATCTACTGCTAGTGGCCTGGCTGGGCTCTCTCTCTCTCTCTCTGATTGTGGTGGCATTGTGAGTAAGTCAGACTCCCCACGAGGTCGTGGAGCAGGTGAGGTGCATGTGGTTGGTTGGTGAATTCCTGGACCCATAGGAAGTCAGAGTGAGGAACATGGTCAGTTGGGTCCAATGGACAAAATGTTTGTTGTTTGCCACTGTAGGAATTGGATAGACTAAATATTAAAGCCCTCACAGCAAGATGAACAAAATTTTAAAAAACACATTAGTATACATGCTGAAAGCCAAAACAAGTTCAGAAACTGTGTCAGAAAATATATATTTTTTAATATGTATGAGTTTCTTTTAGCTTTAAATTTAAACTATGGATACATCTCAGTTCTGATAAAGCATAGAATAGGTATTTCTAGAGGTCCTCCCTTAAACTGTTTTTAGACTCACAGATTCTACAGCTACTAGTAAACTAACATATATTGATGCAAAAGGGTACCTTCTAGCTTCTGTGGGAGGTTTAAGAGGCCCTACCTATACTGTATTTTAGACTCACAGTTTTTTTCTAAGTAACTAGTTTACTGCTGCTTATTTTTCTATACCATATACTGTTTTACTTCCCTGCTTCAACTTGTTACTTTCAGGGGCTTAGTGTATTTTGTTGTTGTTTTGACTGGTCATTGTGCTTTAGTGGGTCCCTGCTGTGTGTCGATTTGTTTCACTGCACTTTGTATTTGCATTTAAAGAGCAGACAGCTTCTTAGTTGCTGCTGACTAGTTGCTGCTCCCTCCAACATATGCAATACCTCACCTGCCCCAGAGTTGAGCGGAATAAATAATTCCTTTTATTTCTGCACATTTATGAAGTTATACTGCTGCTTAATCCCAAATGCTAAAAACGGAGCTGCTTCCTGACCTTAACCCACCAACACACCCCCACGTAGACACATGCAGTCCCGTTTTGTGATTCCAGAAGGCGAAGGCTGTGTGTGCACGTACCCCATTGATTTCGTTAGGCGGGGGGCTTTTCCATACATTTTATTAACTTTTATAGTCAAAATTTTAATTAAAAAAGACACAAAGTTAAAAAAGTATGACAAACTACTACATAATGAAATTCAACAGTGATGAAAGTTGAAAAAATTGGTTGGATTTTCTTCAGTTAGTTGAAGTCAGAAATTTCAAACTAGTTGAACAAATCAGTCATAATGTGTGGTAAGTCGGTCATAGTTGGTTTTTCAACTGACTCCGGGGTCTAATGGAACCAGATGGCATACACCCAAGGATATTAAGAGAACTGCGAAGGGAGATAGCAGTGCCTCTGGCAGCCATGTTCACCGAGTCATTCAACACGAGTGAATTGGAGGAGGGCACATGTGGTCCGTCTATACAAGTCCGGCAGCAGGGAGGAGGCGGAGAACAATAAGCCGTTCAGCCTCACCTGAGTAGTGGGGAAGATCATGGAGACATTGCTTAAAGAAAGGATAGTGGGGCATCTAGAAGCCATTGGAGCCCAGGACCATAGACAACATGGATTCACAGTGGGGACATAATGTCAGACAAATCTGGTTGATTTCTTTGAGTCGGTGACAAAGGAAGTGAATTAGGGTGGGGCAGTGGACAACGCTTACCTTGATTTCAGCAAAGCGTTTGACACCATCCCACATAGGAGGCTGATAAACTAGCTGGGTAGACTGGGCATGGGGGAAGGGGTGGTAAACTGGGTTAGAAATTAGCTAACAGACAGGAGGCAGAGAGTGGTGGTAAATGGGGTGCAGTCTAGGGAGATGGGGTGACCAGTGGGGTGCTGAAGGGATCAGTCCTGGGGCCAGTCTTGTTCAATGTCTTCATTAGTAACATTGCAGAATGGCTGAAGGGAATTTTTCAACAAATTTTCAACATAGCCATTTTAAGACCTCTGCTCATGAACAGTGTCACTGTGATTTTCTTAATCTGTCCTAAACATTGATTGTGCACACTGACTGTGCCATTGTGTGCTACATGCACAGAAACACATTTTGGGTGACGTGAAAAATGACAGCTATACTGCTCATAAGGAGGTGTGGTAAAATGGCAATGTTGACAATCTGGAGTGCAAATATTAAAAATTCGTGAAATTATGAGCGTGCGTAGGAACTGCGCAATGCACGCTCATAAAACAGTCATTTTTAGGAATTTTTTCACCACATTTTCAACATAGTCATTTTAAGACCTCTGCTCATGAACTGTGTCACTGTGATTTTCTTAATGTGTCCCATACATTGAGTTTGAACACAGACTGTGCCATAGTGCGCTACATGCGCAGAAACATAACTTGGGTGAGATGTGAGAAATGACAGCTATACTGCTCATAAGGAGGTGTGGTAAAATGGCAATGTTGAAAATCTGGAGTGAAAATATTGAAAATTCATGAACTTACGAGCGTGCATAGAAACAGCGCAACGCATGCTTGTAAAACAGTCATTTTTGGGAATTTTTTCACCAAATTTTTAACATAGCCATTTTAACACCTCTGATCATGAACAGTGTCACTGTGATTTTCTTACTCTGTCCTGAACATTGATTTCGCACACCGACTGCACCGTTGTGTGCTACATGCGCAGAAACACATTTTGGGTGAGATGTGACAAATGACAGCTGTAGTGCTCATAAGGAGGTGTGGTAAAATGGCAATGTTGAAAATCTGAAGTGAAATATATATAAAATTTGTGAACTTACGAGCGTATGTAGGAACTGCAGCAACGTGTCAGAAATAGTCGTTTTTTTAGATTTTTTTCAAATTTTCAAATATAGGTTTTTGGGGCCTAACTCATGAACTGTGACACTGTTGTTTCACAATTCATCCTGAAAGGTGGTTCCATGCAGTGACCGGGAAATCACCTTTTGGGGCCGATTAATGCCATAACAGTGACAGAATTCATGAGATGGGGTCCCAAAAACCCCATGTTGAAAATTTGGTGAAAAAATTCCCCAAAATGCCCGAGATATGCAGTAAAGTTGAAAAAAAACTATTTATTCCATTGTACAGCTTTCCTGAGTTCGTGGTCAGCTTTGAAGAGTGCAGACGTGTTCCTGGTCCACCGAAGATCATCGCACCAGACTCTGGAGGTAAGTATGGAGTGAGGTGGGGTGGGGAGGTAGATGCACAGAGGGTGGGCGCAGGTGGGGGGAGGGTGGTCAGGACTGTCTGTGAGGGAAGGTTTTTCTTTTTTTTTTTTTTTTTTTTTTACTTGTGCTACGCTGGGGTGGGCTCCCAGCGTGTCAGCTGGAAGGCTGTTTGGGGGTTGGGGCAGTGGAGCCGATAGGGGTTTGGGCACCCCCATCGGACATAGGACCTGTTGCCATGCTGGGGTGGGCTCCCAGCGTGGTACCCGATAGTCTCGGGGGGGGGACAGTAGAGCAGACGGGGGATTGGGCACTCCCATCGGCCACACACTCTTGCCATGCTGGGGTGGGCTCCCAGTGTGGCACCTGGCACTCTCTTGGGGGGGAGCGCAGCACAGCTGACGGAGGATTGGGCACCCCCATCGGCTATACAGTGTGTGCATGGAGGGAAGCATGAGCATGCAGTATGCGTGCATGTGTGTGTGGGGGGGGAGAAGCGTGCATGAGCACGCGATCTTATCGCTGCTCACTGAAACATAGCTCTCCCTTTCAGCTGTACGGCCACTGCATTTTCAACTGCTGTCATAGACAGCTGCAGTGTTGATTGGAGAATTGCGGCCTTGCCTGCAAACACACTGACTGAATTGGAAGAGGGCTGCCACACTTCTGAAAACTCGGATGATGGCACTTTGGCACTATGTTTCTTTCACATGCATGCAAGCAACATAAAAAATCACTGATCTGCAAACCTGAGGCTTGCACACTATGCCTGATGTTCTGGTCCTGACAGAGACATGGTTAAAAGGCCATGTTACAGATCATGCTGTTTCACTTCCATCATATTTTCTCTTCCATATAGATAAAACTTACTAGATGTGGAGGGGTGGCCATCTACATCAATGATAAATACTCTGTCTCTGTCATTAATTCCTGATCCAAGCCTAAACAATTTGAATGCTTAGCTGTTAAAATGAATATATCAGCCTCGGAATCACTAAACGTTATTGATTACTATAGACCTCCTTCTGCAAGCTTTGATATTTTATCACATTTTTGTCGATTCCTAGATGTCAGCACTAATGAGACACTGATTCTAGGTGACCTAAACATGGACTGGTTTAATAACAAATCAGTACCGCTCAATAATATCTGTGATGAATTTGGACTCTCTCAACTACTGTCAGAAGCCACTAGCCCAGGCCACACAAATCACTCCCTTGGCTCCCTAACTGATGTCATTCTGACAAATAGACCCAATAAAATCACACATGAAGCAGTCTTGCACAACCCCCTGAGTGACCAAAATATTGTAGTATGTATCAGGAATCTTCCTAAATTGCTAAATCCAAGTAAGATGATAGCTAAAAGATCCTTCAGACACTTTAACCCAGCAGGCTTTCTAGCTGACTTGTGCATCATTAATTGGCAACAACTCTGCTAGCCCCAGCAGTTACTGAGGCACTTACCTGCTTTAATGCAATACTTGCAAGTATTGTAGACTCCCAAGCACCTGTCAGAACATATAGAGTGAAAAAAGCTTCCTGCCCCTGGTTCACTGCTGATATTAAATCTATGCTAACAAAAAGAGATAAGATTTGAGCAACTGCCAGATGCATAAAAACACCCTCAGACTGGACAGCACTCAGGATATGTCAAAATGCCTGCACTAAATTGATTAGGCACACTAAAGAAAACTATTACCTAAGCACCCTAGAGTCAGCCAATGGTAACCCATCCAAGATTTGGCGCACCTTTAAACTAGTTGAGAGGAGTAAAGCTCCACCATGTCTCCCCACTACCTTTACTGATCAGGCCACCACAATTACAAATAAATTTGTCGTGCTTGACAAACTAAATGAGCATTTTGCCACAGTGGGTCTTGCATTCGATTCTTCATCAGCCAGCCTAAGAACCGCTCTCCTTCACCCACCTGCACCACCCAACATCCAAGCACACTCACCCTCTCTTTCTCACCCATCACCTTTAAACAGGTGAAGACCTACTGCTCAGATTGAATGCTAAAAAGAGTGGTGGTGTGGACAACATTGATCCTTTGTTTTTAAAACTAGGCTATTCTTTTTTTTAACTTTCCCATCACTCATTTGTTTAATCTCTCACTATCTGAAAGTATCATGCCTCAAGATTGGAAAATTGCACACCTCATACCCCTTTTCAAATCTGGTGACTCCAGTGATGTTAAGAACTACTTTCCTATCTCTATCTTTCCTTCCCTTTCAAAAATTCTGGAGAAACTGGTCAGTATCCAACTCAGATCCTTCCTCAAAAATTTTCAGTTGCTAACTACAAAACAATCAGGTTTCAGACCCAGTCATAGTACTGCCTCGGCCTTGTCCAACATTATTAATGACCGGTTGGTGGCCATAGACAGCAAACATGGCACCAGTGCAGTATTTGTGGACCTTAGTAAGGCCTTTGATACCATGGATCACCCCCTGCTATTTCACAGCTTGAAGTCCCATGGCTTCTCGGATGCTACGGTATCCTGGTTTGCCAGTTACCTAAGAAATAGACATCAATGCATTAAGATAAATGGAACCTCCTTGTCACTCTTGCCAGCTGCAAGAGGGGCCCCACAAGGATCCGTCCTGGGTCCATTGTTGTTCCTAATCTATGTAAATAATCTGGACTCAGGCATCACAGACTCCAATATTCAATTGTTTGTGGATGACACAGTCTTCTACATATCGAAACCTACAGTTAGTCAAGTATGTTTGTTCTCCAGTCTGATTTTGTCAAACTTCAACATAACCTAATAACAGTCAAACTACTAAATGCAACTCCCCCCCCAAAAAAACAAAGGTTATGTTCTTCTATCTCCCTAATATCCCCTCAGTATGCCAAATGACAAACCACTATGCTCTCATCATCACCCTATCAAGAGACTCTCTTGAAGTGGTGAATCACTCTAAATACTTAGGCTTCATACTTGACACACCTATCCTTGTCATCACATGTCGAAGCTCTCACAAAGAAACTGAAATTTAGGCTTGACTTCTTTTTCAGGAACAAATCATTGTTCTCCCAAGAGTCCAGAACTAGAATGGTACAGGCCACCTTCATGCTTCTTGTTGATTACGTTGATATTCTCATTAACAATTGTGCACACGTGTACCTGCATAAGTCAGACACACTCTATCACCAGGCCATCCATTTCATTATCAATGTCCCAGCCAGAAGCCATCATTGTACCTTGTATGAGGCGATGAAGTGGACCTCCTTATCCACCAGCAGAATGGTGCACATTTATACTTGGACATATAAAGCGCTCCTCAGTAAGTTACCCCCTCATATATCAGCCTTCTTCTCACGCTCCACTAGCACCTACGCCCTCAGAAAATGTGCATATAATACCCTGAATGTGCCAAATTATCAGACATGGTTTGGTAGGGCATCTATAAGCTTTTCTCTTCCCTGCCTTTGGAATAAGCTTCAATCTACCCTAAAACTCCATACCCTTATCCCAGTTAGGGTGTTCATTGGTAGGGTACATAAGATCACTGCTGAGACCTGCAACTGCATTTAGCTTCCCTCGCGGGGTCTACCTTCTCCCCATCTCTCTCCTATTGTCTTTCTAGATTCTTCTGTATACTAGGATGCTCCTTCCTTCCTTCCTTCCTTCCTTCCTTCCTTCCTTCCTTCCTTCCTTCCTTCCTTCCTTCTGTCCATTCTACCTAAGTTATCTCACATATTTATTAGATGTGATAAACTTACTATTAAGTGATGCCTTTAATTTATCTCTTTGTATTGCTATAACCAACCTATTCTACATACTGTACTATCCCCTTTTCTATGTTGTACTACTTGTATTGATTGTCTGTGACGATTTTTATTAGGTGGTGGTAAACTTACTGCCATGTGATGCTTTTGCCTTTATGTATTTGTTTCAACCAATCTACTCTATGTGCCATGATATATCTGCTGTATTATTATGATGTATCCTTGTACTGACTGTCTGTGATGTTTAGTACTTTGTATCAGGGACCTCCTTGTGAATGGGCGTGCTCAATGGAAGCTATCCCTACACAATAAACTGAACTGAAGTGAGGTGCCATCTTTCAGATGAGATGTTAAACTGCACTCTCATCTGCCTGTTCTGGTGGTTGATTAGATGGACATTAAAGATCCCATGGCACTTCTTCAAAACAGTAGGGGAAGTGTTTCATAGGGAAATCAAATAATAATGATACACCAAAAATGAAAAAGTACCACAGGCATCAAAAACAACAAAGGAAACTTATAAGGCCCATTGCTCCAGGAAACAAGAAAACAAATTTAAGTCAAATAATTGCCCATAGAAAATGTTTCCATCCAATAGACCACAAAGTTCTGGAAATCTGGTCATATTCCAAAGAACATTGTTGTTTAAGAGCAGATTCTAGCATTAGTAAGAGGATAGACTGATCTAAGTCCAACTGTTGTAACACATATTGTATTTACAACAGGCCAGCCAGATCATAACCTTAATACAAAAGAAAATCAATATGATAGATACATCATATTTTTGAAGCAAATTATGTTACTCTCCATAAATAAGAGTATCATATGTAACATGGGCTCAAAAAGGTTCAGCCCATTTAATGCTCAGCCAGGTCTAAAAGTTGGAAATAAAATATAAATGTTGAAGCATGGGGGGAGGGGGGAGAGATCTAGGACAAAGGCAGTGGACTTCAGGGGGGCAGACTTTGTGGGCATGGGAAATATTCTCAAGGATCACTTGAAGGGGATTACATCAATGACAAATGTGGAAAAGAGATGGGAGGTCATAAAACAGAGACTTCATGAGGTAGTCAGGACCTGCACTAAGGTGAAACGTAAGGGAGCAAGGTCACATAAACCATGCTGGTGGTCCAGTGAGGTTCAGATAGCTGTCAGAGAAAAGAAGGCGGCCTACAAAAATATATAACAACAAGAGGGGATAGGGAAAAGGAAATGTACCATCTTGCATCTAGAAAAGTCACCTGGATGGTGAGGGGGGCAAAGTCCAGTAAAGAGCAATGGCTGGCACAGGGGATACATGGAGGGGAAAATGGGTTCTTCCGGTACATTGGGGAGCGGAGAAAAACTAAGGGCCATCTCGGCAGATTGAGATCAGAAGGAGGGTGGGTGGAAGAGTCGAGGGACCAGGCAGAGGTATTAAATGAGTACTTCGTCTCTGTGTTCACTACGGAGGGGCAGGGGATATCTACAAAGCAAGGCACGATGGGGATAGAAGTGGTAGTGAGTGGGATGAGGGGAGCAACAGAAATGGAGCAAGAGGGAGGGAGAAGTACCCCAAGGGTGTCACATCAGGATAAGGATAAAAAGGCCAGTAAGGTGGAGGGGACGGATGATGCTATCTCCACCGAAAGGGTGTGGTTAGCCCTCAAGGCCCAAAGAAAGATAAATCTCCAGGGCCAGATGGCATTCATCCAAGAGTACTATGGGAATTGGCGGACATACTGGCTGCACCCTTGGCGGAGCTGTTCAACAGGTCACTTGAGACATGGAGGGTACCTAGGGATTGGTGAGAGACATATGTGGTGCCAACCCATAAAGGGGGGTCGAGGGAAGTACCAGGTAACTATAGACCCATCAGTTTGACCTTGGTGGTGGGAAAATGAATGGATAGTATACTAAAGGAATGATTGGGGGTGTACTTGGAGGAGGTGGAAGGTCTGGATAGTCTGCAACATGGGTTTGTGCCAGGTAGATCATGTCAAACCAATCTTATGGAGTTCTACAAATGGGTAACATCAGAACTGGACAGGGGAAAGCCTGTGGATGTTTTATTCTTGGACTTCAGCAAGGCATTTGACTCTGTCCCCCATAATGGTCTGGTGGAAAAACTGATGGGGGTTGAGAGTAGGCTCTTTGATGGGCAGATGGATTGAAAACTGGCTAGCTGGACACACCCAGAGATTAGTGGTCAGTGGAGAGCTCTTGAACCCTAGAGAGGTCAGTAGTGGGGTACCGCAGGGCTCGGTCCTGGGTCCGATCCTGTTTAATGCATACATATTGGACATCAGGGAGAGTCTAGGGTGTGAAATGAGTCTCTTCGCTGATGACTCCAAGATGGGAGAAGTAGTTGAGGGGGAAGTGGGGAGGTTGTCCCTGCAAGGGGACCTGGACACCCTGGAAAACTGGAGTTACACATGGAAATTAAATTTCAGTATCACCAAATGCAAGGTGTTACATCTTGGGTGGGGAAACCCTAAACAGAGGTACACCCTGGAAGGGGAGGTGCTGGAGGCCTCAACAGGGAAAAAAGACCTAGGGGTCATGGTGGATGCATGTATGAATAACTCTGAGCAGTGCAGAAGAGTGGCTAGCAAGGCAAACAGGATGTTGGAATTCATCGTAAGGGGGATCACCTCAAGGAGCAGGGAAGTGATTCTGCTGCTGTACAATGGACTGGTTAGGTCACACCTTGAGTACTGTGTACAGTACTGGAGACCACACTTGAAGAGGGACATACAGCTCCTGGAGAGGGTACAGAGGAGGGCAACTAAGATGATATGAGGACTAGGGGATTTGATGTACGAAGACAGACTTGAGGAGCTCTGCCTGTTTTCATTAGAGGAGAGAAAAGATGGGGGGACATGATTGAGGTCTTCAAGTACCTCAAGGGAATAAATAGGGTAAACATGGAGGGGCTCTTTAGACTAAAGCAGGAAGGTATCACCAGAGGGCATGGTTCGAAGTTGGAAGGTGGAAGGGTGAGGGGGGAAAAGAGGAGGAGGTTTTTCACTGAGTGGGTGGTGGACCCTTGGAATGCACTGCCTGGTGAGCTGGTTCAGAGATCCACAGTGGAGGGCTTCAAGAGAGGGTGGGACAGACACAGAAAGTGGATGTATCAGATGATGGCCTGGCCCAGGTGGGTGAGGACAGATGATGGGGGTTCTGGAACACAAAGGGGGGGGCCTCGGCACCCAACTAGGGATCTGAGGTTCAAGCAGACTCGATAGACTGTAAGGCCTAATCTGCTGGCAATTAGTATGTTAGTATGTTAGAATAGTCTCAAAGTGGCTATACAACAGGTCCTTAGACAAAAATGTTCCAACATACTTTTATGTTTGCTATTATTCCTAATGTTTAACTTACCATGCATATAATTTACTGTGACAGCAAAGCCATACACTGTCCCTGTATTGTGCTGAGATTCTGGGATTAGAGCAATAACTTAAAGCAGAGAATTTAGCTGCTTCCAAAACTCCAGGCATTACCTCAGCCTACAGTACTAGCAAGAAATAATAACATGCATTGCATTGCTGATTATAGATAGTATCCCAGGATAATTTCCTCTTTTTATTATTTTTAAAGGCTCTAGGTAACTGGATAAGACTGTTGTACTTTAAAATTTTCAATTAGAACTTTGCAATTCCAATTGTAAAGGATGCATCCAAATACTAGCCCAGTCCACCCATAAGAAGTGTGCACTGGAAAACCATGGAATGATATTGGACTGAAAAAAAAAAACAGGATGAGATAAACAGGCTGAACCATATTTAAATCCCCTTTATCTACTTGTAGGTATGAAATATCTCATTTAACAGTGTTCAATCTGCTGCCCCAAACCTTCTGAAGAAACAAACTGAACATGCAGGTTTCAAATTGCTGCTGTAAGGGAAATATAGCACTGACATAAAAATACAGGTAGTACAAAACTTTTGACAATACTAATTCTCTTTTTCTTTGAAAGCTTCCAGTTTTTTACATTGGGCTACCTTTAAGGCTCTACTGTGTAAAATCTTTTCCCAATTGTATGTAGGTACATTCGAGTATCCAAAATAGACTCATAATTTTAGTGATGAACAGATTAGAAGATACCTTAATTCCCCCTGTAGATATTGGCAAGGTATCATGATGGCCAATAGAGGTAGAACTTTATATTTATGAATATTTATCTGAGATTCAGTGACACCAGAAAGAGGTTGTAAGAGTTCAGTGGCTTTCTGACTAGATGATTCAACAGCAAAATACAGAGACATAAATTGTCTGCATAGGCTGACAATTAAACTTCGACAGAGAACAAGGAATGGGGAATTCCAAGTATAACAGCATTGAGAGCTTGTCGAATAGGGTCCATTGACTCAAGGGACACCCTTGTTTTACACATCACCAAAGAGGTATTCTAGAATCAAGCCAACCATTAGTACAGGGAATTATATAAATGTGGGAGTACAGGAGGCTGATCCATTTAAGAAAATGAGGTGGAAAACCATATTTCTAAAGGATCACAAATGTACAGTCATGAAGAACTCTTTCAAATGGCTTTTCTTGATCTAAAGTGATAAGAACATGCCGAAGATTATCCCTATTAAAACTCTCAATGTGTTCCCTAATCAGTAATAAGTTATCCTGAATTTTGTGCCCTGGGATGGAGCATGATTGTAATGAATGCAAAATGGATGAAACAACTGAAGTAAACCTCTTGCTAGTGATTTTCACAAAGATCTATGCATCCATATGAACAGGTTTCCAATTTCTCAAATCAGTTCGATCACCTTTAAAAAAATACATATATATTTGTAGGGCACATTTTATTGACCCTGACATAAAAATTGTTGAAATATAGAAAGTGAATAAGGAAACTAAAATAGGAGAGAGCATATCAATATATTGATATATGACTGATAAAATGCAGTTGTAAGGCAGTCAGTTCCTGAGGAAACTTGTGTGTTTAAAGATTTAATGACCATTTGAACTTCTGAATCAGAAGTGGATCACTGTAACAGAGAAGCATCTGTGTCAGAGGTTTGTAGGTAAATAAAGAGAATCAAGAAATTTTTCAGAGGCAGGCCTTGTGGGAAAGTCTGTACCAAAGGAGTTTATCACAAAATCCTGAACAACTTTCAGCATCCCTTGTGCAGATTGATGAAAGGTTTCATTACCCGAAGTGCCAGGGCCATGAGTAAATGTTGAATAATTGAATCTGTCTGTGCACTGTTATTCCACTAATATTTTGCATTAAATCATTTCAAAAAAAAGAAGGAATTTGGTGTGAATGTTTTGTTCGAGTGCAGGTATTGTTGGACTTTGTGGTTTCAGTTGGGCTAGCAGCCCCTTTCCTGCACCATCCTAATTCTCAAACATTCACAGTCCACTTTTGTTGGAATTGGTATTTTTTTAGTGTATAAGGGGAATTTGGCCCAGACACAGGGGAAATTTCTCTACTCTTCCTATTTGGAGAACCTGGCACTTATTTATTTTTTATTTATTTAGGATATTGGATTTACAGACCTTTGAGTCACAGACTCATTTACAAAGGCACCTTGTCATGGGGAGACAAAGACAGTTCAATTAATAAATTATAAACAGTAGTTCCAGCTACATACAGTATAACAATCATTCACTGGTGTTACATGGGTAGCAGCAGTTAAACAGTATACATAGCTTAAGGCACAAAGGCACCTCATCAGGAGAGACAAAGAGAGTATTATGATACACAAAAGATAATAGCAGGTAACAACAGGAGTAACAGATTTGCCCAAAAGGTACAATAGAGGGGCTGCAAGTAGTCCAAAGGACATTGTCATGACTGCAGAAGATTGTCCAGGTGGGGGGGGGGATTATGTACATTTACAGCAGCGGGAGCCAAGCAGGTGGCTTCTGAGGGCAGCTCTCATACCCCTCATACACTAAGAAAATACCAGTTCCAACAAAAGTGGACTATGAATGCTCGGGAATTAGGATGGTGCAGGAAAGGGGTTGCTAGCCCAACCTGTCTGCCTTACTGTCCAGCAAGTTAGTCAACCCAGATGGTGGATAGGAAGGAAGGGCTGCTTCAGCCCCTCTCTTGGCCATGGATGTTGAAAATGCTGTGCCTGAACCTTTTATGGCTACTGTGTCTGACTGCAATATGGAAATACAGTAACTCCTGCGGCTTAAAAACTAGAGAATGCAACACCATTAACTTTGGCAGGTTCTTAGACATTGGTTAAAAACTGAAGGAATCCATATCTTTATTCAAAAACTTCTTTTTTATTTTATATTTGATAATTTCATGTGCCCTGATGTTTCACCCTACAAGTGCTTTTTCAAAGGGCCTGTTAAATAAATTATAAATACATTTATTAGTTTCACAAAAATATTTCACATTTAAAGTACTGCTTTAACAGTAATCAAAATAAGGTTCCAATTTTTTTACTAAGAAAAAGTTGCCCTGAATACTTGCACCATTGAATGATTCATTGTATTCAAAACCATACTTTTATGTCCACTGCTATTATTTCTAGTTCACTTTTCAAGGTATTTACACATCACTCTATGCCTGGCCTACTTGTAATTAGCCTTGTTACTCTCCAGGGCTTAAACCCAGTTTTTTAACTATCTGGCATGCCTTATACATTGCATTAGTTTCAGCTCAGTTGTTACTTACATATTCAGTAACATGTTACTTACTTAAACAGTTTCCTTAATTTTATCTCAGTTGCTCAGATTCATCTGTGCCCCTTCCTGGAGTTCTGCTTTGTTTCTCTTCCAGTTAGCTAAACTGGGACAATAAATATATATTTTTTTTCTTTCATTATTGTACTATTATTACATTTTCATTTACCTTATAGACTATTAAATTACTTGTGTTAAATGATTTCTACCTTTGGTAGCTGATGTATTCACTCCATTTATGTTTCTATTACTCTGTGCTGCCACCTCTGTTAAGTTTCATTAGTACCTGCAAAAGATTTACACAGCATGCATCCTTTTACTTGTTTTGTTTTTATTTTTTAGATCTTCAGTCTCTCAATATCTGCAGTGCCACTGAATGCGTATTTAGCTCTTTTAAATAATAAATACCTACTTTTCACTGAAGGCACCCGTTTTGTTTTTGAGTGCTGACCTTTCTTAATGGCTGTATTTAGCCTTGTTTTCACCTGTAAAATGTGAAAGCAGTCAACGTTTACTACCCTGTCAAACTTTCTCAGGTTTCTCTCTGTTTTAGAGGGGTTTAAAGATTTTGGGCAGGATTCACAGAGCTTCTGAAAGACTACGCAGCTGTGGGAAAACCGCTGCACAAGTGGGTTGCCACTTCTGGAGCTGCAGGTTACCCCCAGCGGCTGGTATTCACAAAGGTGGAGCTGGATTACGACTGGCTCCATGGGTTATGGCTGCTTGTGGGAGGCGTCTCCAGGGAGATCCCCGCAGCTGTGGGAATATGCTACAGCTGTTGGGAGCAGTCGTAACACCCTCCACAACTGCTGCGCCTGTGAATCGCTACTGCCGCAGCAGTGGGCGATTCCAGTCCACAAAGGCAGTTGTGGAGTGGGACTTAGGTTCTGGGCAGTTCACGAATCTTGCCCTTTAACTGCTGCAGTAAAAAAAAAACACATTTGTTTCTGTTAGGTGCTGACCTTTCTTGATGCCTGTATTCAGCATTCTTTTCACCTGTAGCATGTGAAAGCAATCAACATTTACTACCCTGTTAAATTCCCTCAGGTTTCATTCTGTTTGAGAGGGTTTTAAAGATTTTACCTGCTGCAGTCAAAAAACATTTTGTTTCTGTAAGGTACTGACCTATTCTTAATGCCTGTATTCAGCATTCTTTATACCTGTAACATGTAAAAGCAGTAAGCATTTACTATCCTGTTAAATTTACTCTGGTTTCACTGTATTGAAAAGGGTTTTAAAGTTTTTACCTGCTGCAGTAAAAAACTGCTGAGTTCCTCACTTCGTGGTGCACACACAGCAAGTGTTTGTGAGGTTGTCAGCATTTCCTCTTGAGCCTGACTGCCTAGTCACATGGTGTTAATATGTGACATCACCTCACAAAAGCATGAGGTGTTGTTGCTAAGCAACAGTACGCTGTGCTGTCTAAATGCACAGCCTAGGTGGCCAGGCTCTAAAGGGCTTAGCACTGAGCTTTTGTATTGTGTACCTAAATGCTGTGCCTGAACCTTTTATGGCTACTGTGTCTGACTGCAGTATGGAAATACAGTAACTCCTGTGTCTTAAAAACTAAAGAATGCAACACCATTAACTTTGGTAGGTTCTTAGACATTACAAGGAGACTGTGTGTGTCAGTTTTATTTACTGCTTGCCACCAGAAACTGTAAAATAACATTTTTACTTAAAGTCAAATTCCTTGAATCTTTGTGAAAATTGTGAGATTTCATGAAAATTCCATAAAATTGGAATTTGCTAATTTCATGCAACCTTAACCTGGGGATTCAAATTAAAAATAGGTGTATGAGAGGCAGGTAGTGCAGGGGGTCACTAGGTTCAGGAGTTAGATGCATAGTTTCACCAGGAAATGGACAGCTGAACTAGGTAGCACACCCGTGGTAGATCCCCCCAAGCTGGAGCAGGGAAGCACAGAGTGTCAACAATTCCAATATGACTGCAGAATATATAAGGATCACACCCAGCAACTTGATGATCCAGGGAGCCTGATGTATGTCCAAGTCTGGAACTTAGAGGTACTCAAAAATATGTAGTGGGGAAGGTCAATGTTTAGGGCACCAGAAAGGAATAATTCTGGCTATTCCAACAGAATAGGCTGATAGGAAAAGCAAAAGGAGTAGGTGACTTCGATTTTAAGGTATTTCGTCACTGTAAAGAACAAGGATGATTTCAGTGGCATCAGTAGTTCTACTGCGTCAATCTGGCTACACTAAAGGGGGAGTCAAAATAGTAACCCAGAGAGAAACAGCAGGACTGCCAAAAAGCTCTGCTCAACTTATCAAATGATGTAGTGACGTGGGCATTGTGAATGTTAAATTCCACAAAAAGAATTCTGGGTGCTTCATCTATTCACTACCATAAATATTTGTGAAACTGTTACCAATAATATTTTTGTTTATTTTCCACTGTAAGTTTAAAATTGCTAAACTAATTTATCCATTTGTGTTAGACACCAGGATACACTGACATCAGATATGCATGTTAAGTCTATGCTTGCAAGAGCAGATACGTTACAAATATCCACATATTTGAGAGTTATCTCTATATTTATTTAACCCAGTTATCTCTATATTTTGATAATTCTGTAACTATTACAGAAAGGTTATTCATGCTGATTTACATATATTTAGCTCCAAAGGTGCCTGAGTTGTTTACAGGTAAAATTATTCAAGTTATTTCCCACAAAAAATAAATTGACAGACTTTGAGCACATATAATTTTGAGACAATGCATCCTAATGTCATGAAATCTGACAACATTTTAGAACTCCCATAATCAAGTAAACATGCCAAATTTAAGATATCTGTCCCAAATAGACAGCTGAGGTATATGAAGATAAACATGTTTGTGAAATGTCCCACAAAAAAAATAAAATGACAGACTTTGACCTCTAATTGTGAGACAATCCATCTGAATATCAAGTTACTCTGCAAATCTGTTGATTTCCTACCAGACAGTAAACATACCACATTTCAAAACCCTAGCTCAAATGATGGTCGATTTATGACAAAATGAATACATATAAAAAATTCAGCAAGATTAGATGACCCTTCTTGAAATTTCATTAATTTCACAAAATGTCATCAAAATTTCACAAATTCAGAATTTTCTCATTCCGCAAAGGTCTATGAATTAATACAATCATTTAACACCATCAATAAACTTGGATGTACTGTGAAATAATAGTTGCAGTTCATATTAACAGTTAAAATTCCAGCCTATGATAGGGGGATAACTTATTGGACCTGAGGGTGATTGGCTGGTGTAAAAATTATTCAGCTGCCTTTCCAGTACAGTAACTAGGTATGCTGGTTAGAAGCTGTGGTGAGAAAGTGAAGTGCAAGTGAAGCAGTCCCAGATGTGGGAAGATGGCAAAGAAAATAGGAAGAGAGACAAAGGTGCTGGCAATTGGAACAGTTTTTCCATTATATTTATGCCAGCAAAATCCTACAGACACCCTCTGCCCACTTTACCACCCCAAGTTTATTTCCGTATTTGTTGTTCTGCTGTATATACAGTATTAGCCTAAGGTACTGTAATCATATATGGAAGGGCACTTGAAATGTATACTGTAGAAATTTGTAAAGTTTCCAGTTTCCCCTGCTATTCTTTGATGCCTGTACAAGTTCTGTTGACATGGAACATTTGCAAATGAGCTCGTAGTTCAAAGGTATACTCCAAAATAATAATGAATAAATAAATAATTCCCTTATCTTGTTTTCTTTTTTAAACCTGAAAACAAGAAGTCAGTCCCTCATGGATTTCTAACCCACCCTGACCCCCATACTCAGCACCAACCACCCCACCTCCCTCACAGCCTTCACTCACCTACAGAGAGTCCCTCAGCGTGGTCCATTCTCACTGAAAAAGATGTCGCCCTTTTTAAACTCAGTTACGAACAGAAGATACAAGGTAGGAGGTGCCACTATATTTTCAATACATTTTGAACGTTTACTCACAACTTTGTCATTATTAAATATTTTTTCACCAAATTTTCAACATGACCTTTTTAGGACCCACCTCATAAAAACAGATGGTTGAAAATGTTCAAATCTGGGCAGAAAGGTGATTTTTCAGTCATGCTATGAAATCAACTTTGGGTGGGGACAGGAGACTTTTCACCTAACAGGTTCAGGAGATGGCGACATTAGAAGAATATGTTCAAAATGATGGACCAAAAAAAAAAAAAATGACACAGTTGTAAATTTACATTGACATTTTTCAACGTTTACTCATAACTGTTGTCATTTTCAATATTTTGACTTCAAATTACAAACATAGCAATTTTTTTCACATCACCTCATAAACGTGACAGGTATCCTTTTTCAAATACTTGCCAAAACATGTTTTCACTCATGCAGTGTAAAATGATGTTTCAATCAGTATTTTATAAATGTCCCCTGTACTGTTTATAAGGAGGAGTCATAAAATGACTATGTTGAAAATTTGAAATTAAAATGTCAAAATAAAAAAAAATATGAAGAAATGTTTACAGAGCTGGCCTTTGGCCCAGCTGGATAGTATGATGTGACCTTCTGCTAGTGAGCTAAGTTCCAGAGAGAGCTCAGTGAACCAGCTGGAGCGGCTGAGGCTGGGGGGATGGCACTACTACATGGCACCACACCCAGCCTGTGGAGGGAAGGTGCAGTATTGTCCACACTGGGAACAAGTAACCATATAGTGAAGTCTGCCTTCCACCTCTGTACCAGCTACTGGGGCAGTGATACCACTGCCATATGGACTATTGGCTCTGCATGTCTGCATCTGTAGCCACATGGAAGTGCAAGGCCCAGAGGGTCCTGCACTTCCCCAGCCCCTAGACAGCTCTATGAATTTTTTGTATCTATAGCCACATGGAAATGCAGGGCTCAGAGGGCCCTGTGCATCTGCATCTGTTTGGTACCTGCATAAATAAGGCTACAACCCCACTATCTCAAAAAGAAAGGCGATTCATTGAAAAAAAAACTGCCTTAATGCATCAGTTAGAGTTCAACTTAATTCTGAAAAGTAGTGGAATGTGTTGCTAGGATTTCCAGTCCTAACTCTCTACCACCCAAGCAGAAAAGGGACAAGACCAGACAAGCAACCCCAGACAGCAATCATCAGGTACTGTAAGCAAACAACATACTGTACAACTGTTTCCAGATGGCACAAAGGCAAATGAGCTGATGTGCTACCTTCGTGAATATGTATCTGCATCGGCAGAGAAGTGTGTGTATCTCTTACAGCATGCATGAGTACCTGTGATTGCACAAGCACTTGCCCCAAAAGGGCCTGCACTTCTGCAGTCATAAGTAGTGTTGCAACAGGGGGTTCATGGATTTCTATCTGCAGTTGCAGAAGTGCAGACTGCACAAAGGTCTGTACTTCTACAGCCAGAAGTGAGTGTGCATGTCTTACATCTGTGGCTGCAGAAGCACATGACACTCAAGGTCATGGTCTTCCACAGTCAAGTGGGTACGTCTTACAGTGTGTATGTGTCTTATGCTTACAGAAGCACTTTTCCCACAGGGCCTTGGTCTTCTGCAGACAGTAGTGTTGCAATTTTTGCATCATGGATTTCTGTCTGTGACTGCAGACGTGTTGGCCCAACAGTGGCCTGGATTCTAAAGTCAGAAGTTGTTGCATATATCTTACAGTGTTAATGGGTACTTGTGGCTGAAGAAGCACTAACCTCCACATGGGCCTGCACGTCTGCAGATGGAAGTAATGTTGTAATTTGGGTATCATAAATTTCTGTCTGTAGCTGAAGAAGTGTAGCAACACATAGGTGTGTATATTTTATAGTGTGCATGTGTATCTGTGGCTGCAGAAGTGCTTGCTGCACAGGGGCCTGTGCTTCTGCAGACAGAATGATTGTTGTAATTTGCGTATTGCAGATTTGTATGTGTGGCTGGAGGGGCCTGTGCTTCTGTAGACAGAAATGGTGTTGTAATTTGAATATCATGGATATCTATCTGCAGCCAGAATTTAATGACTATGTCCTGCAGTGTGCATGCCACAGATACAAATCTGTGAAGTGCTACTACATGTGTGTCATCTGGAAACAGTTGCATGTTGTTTGTCTTACCTGATGATGGCTGTCTGTGCTGCTTGGGGAGGGGGGGTTGCAAAGCCTAGTGCCATAATTCCCTACTTTTGTGGTGTTGACACCTATTTGCAATTGACATACAGATAGATGGATAGATAGATAGATAGATTGGTAAATATGATGGAATGAAGAAAAATCTAATAATTCCATTGCTGAGAGATGTCACTTGACTGCATTAAATCTCTATTGATTAGGCTAATTTTCCTCCTAAAAAAAGGTATGCTGAACCATTTTATCAGTGTAATCAACCCTTCCAGGGGGTGCATCATAGAATTTTAATGCACTTCCTAGGGCTGTAAGGGCACTTGACCTTCAGCCACATTCCTTACTACATCCCCGTAGCATGCATTAAAATCCTATAGTGCACACCCTGTCATGGATTATTATTTGCATGTACACATATATGTATATTTATGTACAGTATGTAATATGAATTCTTTGAAAAAAACTTACCAGTTGGGATTCAAGTTAATTCCAAAAAGGTAGGGAAATATGATGTTGGAGGTGCCAACTCTAACTCCCCAGCACCCCCCCCCACAAGCAGCAACAGGGAAAACATTAGGGCTTTGGGTATCCAGAGTATTGGGCGAATCAGTGGTAGTGTCTTCCTTATATGAAGAAAGGACATCATGTCTCACATTGCTTGTTCAGGGACCAGAGTGGAAATTAGGGTTGACAACCCCAAGGAAGACCCCACCACTGATTCGCCAAGACTCTGCAGAGCAAAATCCCTAATATTTTTTCTTTTTGCTGTATGGTGGCTGGCTGTGGGGAGTAAGGGTTGGAAACCCAAATGCCATATTTTCTTACTTTTAAAGTGTTAACCTGAACCCTAATGGGTGCATTAACATAGATTTTTGCAAAGAATTTCCTTTTGTTTGAGCTAGTAGAATTGTATCCTGTCTCTTGCAGGTGCTTTTTGGACCTGCATGAGCAGATACAAACAGAGAGGACCCTTTGAGCGCTGTGCCAGGGAAGTCTACATACACAGAATTAGGGTTTGGTGGGTAATGGAACAAATGTTTATATTCTTTAGCCTCCCCCTAGGATCATAGCCAACGCTGAAGAAAAAAGAAGTGGGGGGGGGGCACTTATTTTTCACAAACCACCATCACTCTTGTGGATTTATCTCAATTTTTTTATTTCCCCTACATTTTGCTCTTATGCTGAGCTTGTTCACATTTTTTTCTTACTTATTTTCTGAAAAATCTGTAAATACATAATTTCATATTTAATTTCTAAACTTATTTTATGGTCATTTTCCACTTCTAATTAGCCATTGTTATATTTTCTGTGTGTTTTTCAAGTTACATACTGGCAACAATACTGTCTTGAATGCCTGTTGTTGTTTTTCATTAATTTCTTACTTTTCTCATTGTGCTTAAATTACTTTTCCCTTTATGGGTCCTGTTAACAACAACAAACATTTATGGCCTTCCTATTACTCCAAGGCTTGCTACCAAATACTTCATATAATATATTGCTTCCCAAACTGGGACTGACCTCCTCTAATAACTTGAGCTGTAAAAAGCATACCTTTGAATTGTAGCAGATACTTTTTAAGTTTTTTTGTTAGACTTCAGTCACCATTGTTCACTTGTAACCACTTTGATGAATTTGTCTACAGGATTCCATCTGGATTGGGGAACACTTCAGGATCAATCCGCTGGATGGCATGGAGGTCTTCCTTTAGGCTGAGAGCATAGTCATGGAGGGTCTCAGCCTCTCGTTGTACCCTGGAAACGATTCCGACTGCCTATGTTGGTGCTGATCCCAAAGCTCTTTCTCCAGTAAACATAACTTAGTCCATCTTTCTTTAGGCAATCTTAGTAGCCTAATCCAAAAATTAATAAGTCTAGAATCAGCCAACGCCTGTAGTTTAGGAATACCCAGTTCTACCCTAACAAAATAAGCTGGGGTGGATCTTTGACAACTGATAACTTTCCTCAAAAGTTGATTAGCTGGAATTTCTAAATGACCAAGAGGTTGTAGTACCCACATTTCTACCCCATACAGGGATTGGGCATCATATTTTGCCTGAAAGGTGGTTAAAAGAGGTCTGAGTGAGTATCCACCGAAGGCATGGTTAAATTTTGCCAAGGGTTCCTACTGTTTTATTGGTTTTAGAAAGTATATAATCTTGATGTCTACCCCAAGCACCATTTTTAGAGTATAGTAAGCCCAGGTATGTATATGACGAAACCGTTTCCAAGTAGTCGTCCATCAATTTTCATCTGTACCTATTATTTCTAGCACTAAATACCATTACTTTTGTTTTGCTGAGATTAATTTTCGAAGATAAAGAATCTGACACAGTTGACAGAAGATCCAATTTCTTCTGTAACCCTGAGAGTGAAAGACAGCATAATACAAGATTGTCGGCATAAGCAAGTGCTGAGCAGATATTAGTCCCAATTTTAAGAGAACCCAATTGTAATGACTGTAATTGAGTCAATAAATCTTCCAGATAGAAAAAAGTTTGGGTGCCAGGATGCATCCCTGTCTAACCCCTTTATTTGTCTCCAATATCGACTGGACTGGTATCTGTCAAACGAAGGATGTGGAGGTTACTCTACAGATATTCATAAATGAATTTTTTGCCATTCAATGTAAACATGCCCCCAAGATTACTAGGAGGGTCAGAGGAAAACAGACGAGGTGGCTACATAAAGACCTCCTTGCTAATCTGCACCGGAGGGACAAGCTCTGGATTCGCTACAAACAAACTGGCCTACAGTCAGACCTTATTGTCTATTGTGAACTAAGGAACAGATGTAAGAGACAAGTTAGAGCTGCTAAAAGCAATTACAGCAAAGACCTTCTACAAAGCTCAGCATGCGACCCAAGGAAATTCTGGGCCCATGTAAAAAAAATTTCTGGGTACCTCACAGTCAGTCCCTCCTGATGAAATGATCATAAATGGGGCACATTGTAATGACCCCAGGACCATCTCAAACAGTTTTAACAATCTTTTCTCTGATCTGTCACACTATACCTTGACTTTACAACCTAGTGGATCACACTCCAATCTACATACCATGCCACCATCAGACAATCATACTACCCTATTGTATGATGCTCCTCAGCTCCACCATTCTATTTCAAGGCTATATCAAGAGAGGAAGTTCTGAAATTACTGAGATCCATATCTGCCAATACCAGCTCTGGTTCTGACTCATTGGAACCTCATCTCTTTAAGCTGGCTACTCCACTCATTGCCTCTCCAACTGCCAGAATCTACACTTTATCCCTTATCCATAGCACCATGCCGGACCTATGGAAATCTGCAAGAGTAAAGCCTGTCTTTAAAAAAGGTGACCCAAAGGACATGGCCAATTACAGACCTATAGCAATTCTTTCTGTCCTTAGCAAGATCCTAGAGAAAATAGTTGCATCATAGACCATTGACTACCTTACACACTACAATCTCCTTTCGGACAACCAGCATGGTTTCAGAAAAGGACATAGCACCACCATGGCTCTTCTTCAACTAACTACTGATGTTCTGTCCAACATGGATTCTGGAAAACTCACAGGTGCCATCTTCATTGACCTCACTAAGGCTTTTGACCTTGTAGACCATCCCCTGCTTCTCTCCACTTTCCATAAATTCCATTTCTATACCCCTGTTGTGGACTGGTTCTGTAGCTACCTGTCAAACAGGTTGTAAGCTGTCAAATTTAACTCCTCCCTGTCCAACATGTCTACTATCAACCTAAGGGTCCCCCAGGGCTCTATCCTTAGGTCCCTTCTGTTCTCAGTTTTTATCGACAATGCAGTTGAGGTCTTGGAATCCTGCTCAGCTATTCTCTACGCTGATGACCTGATCATCTATACTAGTTTTGCTAGTATTCCCTGCATAAACACATCACTTACCTCAGACTTCAATAATGTCTTAGACTGACTACTAGACCGTAAGCTTCTACTAAATGAAAAGGAAATGAAAGCCATGCTCCTAGGTTCTGCACCGAAGATTAAGGCCTGTTCTAGTTTGCTGGAGGTTCTTCACCCAGGAGGAATTCCACTTGAAAATGTTACTTCCTTCAAGTACCTTGGGATCCTGCTGGACCAGTCCCTGGATTTTAACCTTCACATTCAGTCCTCGTACAAAGCTGTAAACTCGAAACAGGGAGTAGCTTACAAAACAAGCTACATGCTTACACCCTTGATGAAATTAGCAATTGCCCAAGGTATTCTGCTCCCAACCCTTACTTATGGTGCCACTATTCTTACCTCTGCCCATAAAACCTCCCTACTAAAATGGGACATAACTTATAACAATATATGCTGATTTGCCTCTTCGTTGCCTCAACTCAAACATCACTGCCTTCTTTATAAGCATCTGAAGTGGCTCTCACCCTCTGCCAGTAGACAATACTACCTTGGATCACTAATGGACTCGATCATCTGGGAAGAAAAAAACATCCCAGCTGGTGGCATTGCTGGTCCCTCAACCATCTTCCCATGGCCTGCGATCAGCTGACAAATCCTTGCTCTATGTTCCAAGATGTCAGATGACTAAAGGCACAGAGACCTTCCAATTCTCTGCTCCCAGGCTAAGGAATGCTCTTCCACTCAACTTCCAGCTGTCTCAGTCTCACTCTAGATTTAAAAGTGAATATCGTCGTTATCTATCCTTAGCTGATGCTTGTACATGCTTTGACCCAACATGAAGCTCCTGAGACTTGCCATTAATGTCACCCCTGCTCTAATCCAACTCCAAGACTGGCTCCTCTTCCCCTTCCCATATTTTTCCTTCTCTTTGTAAATAACTTCTTGACTACTAGCTCTCTTCCTTCTCGAACCTTGTTGCTGACCATCTACTGTTGTTTTGCCAATTACCACCCTAACCTTCCTTCTGTCAGTCTTTCTTGTTATGTTTGAACATTCCTCACATTTCTCTCTATATATAACCTTACTCTGTTTTTAACCCTTTCACTCCACAGGTCGGGTCTGTGGTTTCTGCATTTATTATATACTGTATCTTACAGTCATTATTTGTATAATTCTTGCCATTATTTTTTGTTGTTTCTACCCATTGTATTTTTGTAGCACTGCTGTACTGTTCCTCTATTTGTATTACTGTACCTATGTTGCTGTTGTTTCACTGTTCTCTTTTTGTTGTACTCTCCCGGGTCATGCCTGAAAATAGTCATTTTATGGCTAGTGCACCTACCCGGTTAACAAAAACTAAATAAATAAAATAAATTTGTTTTGATTCTGTCCATTAGTGCACTCAGAGAATGAATCTGGGCCCACATATTAGTGTAAAGATTTCTGATACTGTTAAACAAAACAGGGGAAATACCACAGGTTAGCATTATTTCCCATAATGTTGATCTATTTATTCTATCCAATGCTAAACTGTAGTCTACAAAAACAAGATAACATTTTTGTTTCCTTATAGTTACATATTTTTCAATTAAATGTGAAAGTATAAAACAATTATGAAGTGTAGAGTAACCTTCCCGAAATCCAGCTTGAGCCGGGGACCCCTCTCAATAAATCTATCTCATCCTTAAGTCTTACCAATAGTAATTTGGCAATACTTTTGCCTAATATGTCCAGCAGGCTTATGGGATGATACAGCACAGTATCATCCCTTGGTCCCTTTTTGTGAATTGGATAGATGATAGCACCTGCCCATGACTCAGGGATAATATTGTTAAAGATGCATTTATTAAAAAAAGGCACTAGATAATCAGCCCAAGCTTCAGAAAGACACAGAAAGACTTCCTCAGGTATCCTGTCAAGACCTGCTGCTTTGTTTGACTTAATATTCTGGATTACTTTAGTCACCTCTAGTTTTGAAAAAGGAATAAATTGGTCTTTGATAGTATTCATATCCATAGAATCCTATGAGCAAAGCATATCTGGATCTAGTAACATATTACCATAAAACTCAAGCCATTTATTTGGTTCAATGTGTTGTTCTAGCTCAGTAGACCACCCCGTACTGCCCTTAGCAACTAAGGACCAAAAATATTTGGTGTCATTGCCCATAATGGCTGCATACTTCTTACCCCATTGTTGTTTTTTTTTTTTTTTGCTTCACTAAGTTTCTATAATTTTTTTTTGCTAGTTTAAGTTCAAAAACACTAACCTGTTTTGCGCTAGCCTTTGCTTGTCTAGAAATTTTGCGCAACTGCCTTTTATATGTTTTACACTGTATATCAAACCATCCTGTCGTCACTTGAGAACTTGATTAATTGTGGTTTTATATAACTTAGGCTTGAGAGTATTAAAAAAAATCAAATTTTCATAAATCTATGATGGGTCTATGATGGAGTAATCGCAAGTATTAAAAAAAGGAGGTGGTCAAACTTAACACCCCCTTGCTGTAAGTCCCAAACCCATTCAATTTTCCTAGAGTAGCGTATTATAATTGGTGTGGGCACTGGATAAATCTCAGTTTTTGATTGCATCGTTTTATGCAGAGTAATGGGGGAAATGGTCACTTTCCACTCTATTTACTACTACCATGTCTTCCCAGAAGTTGGGAGGACCCTGCCAAAGGGCTAAGTCAATTACTGAAAAAACAAATTTTGTAAAATAAGAAGGCGAACCTAAATGATCTCCTTGTGTTCTACCGTACAGGGGATATAAGACACTGTCCTTCATAAACTTTATTAATTTACGGCCACTATAATTGTATTTTAAATCAGACGAAATTCTCTTTACTCTAGGAGTATCTGGAAATATGTAGCCCCAAATTAAGTTATCGATTAATCCATCAAAATTGCCAATTCTGGCATTAAAATATTCTATAATTAGTAGAAAAGCATTTTGATATTCTAATTGATATGTTCGTACCCGAACCAAGATGAAAACTTTTCAGTGGTTCTCCCTGAGCCTGAAAGCTGAGCTGCTCCTCAGAGACTCGCTCTGGAAGAAGGCCAGGAAGACTAAATAACCTAATGACTGGGCTGCTTTTAGAACCACAAGAAATCATTGCACCAGATTGATTCATGATGCTAAGTCTAACTATTACCAATTGGAACTTAACTCCTCCTCTAATAGTACAGCTAAATTCTGGAAAACCCTAAAAGAAATTCAAGGCCACAGCACCACTAGCTCACTCCCACCAAAAATCTCTATAGGCAACTCAGTTGCTACTGACAAACAAGAAATCATCAGCCTCTTCAATGATCACTTTGCCACAGCTGGCCTTGCTTTTATTGATTCCCCTGTCTCTTGGCTACGCTCACAACAATTCACTGCATGCTTGCCTGGTCCAGCCTCCCCTCTTCCTTGCAAGGTATTTTCTTTCTCCCCCATGTCAGTCAAGGAGGTTGAGGACCTTCTGCTACACCTGGATAGCAGAAAAAATGTGCAGGGGCAGACCAAATAGAGCCCTTCTTCCTTAAACTTGGTTTCTGAATCTTGTCTCCTCCAATTACCCATCTCTTCAATATGTCTCTTACACAGGGTTCACTCCCCACAATCTGTAAAATTGCCCTTGTTATCCTGCTATTTAAATCTGGCAGTGCTGCTGAACTAAATAATTACCACCCTATCTCATTACTTCCCACCTTCTCCAAGCTGTTGGAAAAAGTTGTCAATACCCAGCTTAGACAGTACACCAATGATTCTGATCTATTAAACCCTGCCCAGTCTGGCTTTCATCATAGTACAACCTCAGCACTTGCTAAGGTGATGAATGACTGGTTGAGAGCATTGGAAGATAGAAATTACATGTACACTCTATTCCTTGACCTCAGCAAAGCATTTTACACTGTAGACCACTCACTGATTCTGGTTGCACTAAGGAAGATTGGTGTCCATGGCATGGCCCTAGAGTGGTTCTCCAACTGTCTATCTGATCGACACCAGTAGATTAAGGCAGGGAGAGATTTCTCTGCCCTCAAAACTCTTACCAGGGGAGTACTGCAAGGGTCTATCCTTGGTCTTCTCCTGTTAGCCATTTACATTAATGAGCTAGACACTAGTGTCAAGTCCACTGACATACACCTCTTTGCGGACGACACCATGTTATATGTAGCCAGACCTACTTTGGAACTTGTTTGCAGTGACCTCCAATCTGAATTTAATCAGTTGCAGAACAATCTCCTTTACTCAAAACTCTTGTTAAACACTAGAAAAATGCAGGCCATGATCTTCGCTCCTACCCCACCATTTTGGGCTCAGCCCCACTAATTCACACTTTGCTTGGCGAAGTACTGGAATATGTCAATTCCTTCAAATACCTGGAGGTATGGATTAATGCCAAACTTTGTTTCAAATTCCACATTGAGGAAATTTCCAAAAAACTCAAACAGAGGCTCGGGATTCTCTTCAGAATCAGGCATCTATTAACAACAGAGGAGAAAATCAGGTTGGTGCAAACAACTTTCTTTCCTCTTAATGATTACGCAGACTTTCTGTATGGGTGTAGCTCCAATGTGGCCCTTGCCAGACTTGACACTTTATACCACCGGGCTCTTAGGTTCGTCACTAATGCACCCCATTCTACGCACCACTATACCTTTAACAAAAGCTTAGGTTGAGGCTAACTTAGCCTCAGACAACACAAGAACTCTATACTCTGGATATTCAGGGCCATCTCCAACAAGCTGCCCTAATATACCAAGGACTGCCTACCTACCTGCAATCCTGGCAACTACATGGTGAGAATCCAGTCTCGAATCACTCTGTATACCATCAAAGTAAAGACGCACTTTGGTCGTGCTGCAATTAGCCATGCCTTGACGATCTTCTGGAACACTGCTCAAAATATACTACAGCTCGCTACTCCCATAACAATAGCTGCTTTCAAAAAACTAGTTCAACGAACCTTCCTGGAGCATTGCAACTGCTTCCAGCATTGGACATCTGGCTCCTCCACACATCTGCCCATCCCTCTCCCTGTCTGCTTTATAAGGGTTAAGAGGGCATGAAGATGTGGAGGGCTGCCAGGCTGAGCAAGGCACTCAGGCCCTGGTGAGTATCTTCATCTCCTACCTTCCTGTTCTCTACCATCTTCCCTTGCCTAACTGACAACCTTCTACTTTCCTGCCTGTTGCATCCTGCTTGGCAATACATATGTATGTATTTTTTTGTACATATTATATACAGTATATCAATGCATATTACGTCCCTACTGCTGTACATATTTCTTGTATTTATTGTACTTATCTGCTCACATTGTTTCTCCCTATGCATGTATACCATGTACACACTTGTTGCCCTGTAGCAACTCATTTTCTGTTGTAAGAATTTGCCTTAAAGCCTCGTGTATTTTGTTGCTTTTTTGGTTGTGTGTTATGACCCAGGTCCATCTTGTAAATGAGTTTTTTCTCAATGATGTTTCACCTGATAAAATAAAGATTTTATTGTTTGATTGATTGATTGATTGATCCTTTCTTCACAAACTAGTGGTATTATCAAGAAATTAGATTTTCATCCTGTGATTGATTTGCACATTCCAAACTCTTTTTTCCTTTTTTATATATTTACAGCAGAGAGGGTCATCCTACCCCCCTCCCAGTGCAACAGTCCAAATTGGCTTAGGACATGAGGACACCTCAGGCTGGAAGCATGGTAGGAGCATCATGAGGCATGCTTCTGCTTTCAGTTTTCCATTTTCTTTTTTTTTTTTTGCAAATAATTTTATTTTATTGAGAAAATAAGACAGAGTATGTGCACACACCAGGGATGAAGTACAGGTAGGTTCCAACCATTGTACATCTTAAGTGCCTTAATACACAAATATATAAAGTAGTTTTTACATTTCACAAATTAAAAAGAAAAAAAAAAAAACGAATAAAAAAGAAAGGAACAACACCCTCTCCCCACCCCATAGCCCCCGGCAGCTATCCTAATACTGAATTCATCAAACCTAGCTGTTAAGCAACTAAACTGTAAGTTATACATATATTCAAGGCCCAGCGAACGGGGAGAGACATAACAGATTAGCAATAAAGTGGGGGCCTAGTAAAATAGTTCTTTAAAGAACAGGGTCCAGAATAACGGTAGGGCATCCCTTTTAAAGAGTTATATTGACTTTAAGGCTTTGAGAGAACCCACCCCAATATCTTTGGAATCTGGCAGATGCATTAGCAAATGAGTAAGCTAGTCTTTCTGCATACAAGGTGTTTAGGAACTCCTCCCACCACTCTTGAAAAGAGGGGGTCCAAGTCTCCTGCCAATGGCGCAGGATAAGTAATTTAGTAACCAGTGACACCAATGCCATTTGGCACCTTTGAATAACAGAGGGGATATAATCATACCTTCCCAAGACACAGACCTCCAAACTAAAAAATGGCGTTAGGTTACTGTATAGCCTAATTTTTTGCTTAACCAGGTTCCATAACCTCGAAATTTTAGGACAGGCCCAAAACTTATGAAGGGTAGTTGTTATGGGGTTGTACAGTCCTTACAAACGGTGAATATCGGTTGTTTAACCGATAAAGCTTTGCCGGGGACAAATAGATATTATGTAACAACTTAAATTGAACATCTCTTAATCTGTCTTGCTTGACACACGAATAAGTATCTACCCAGATCCTCTCTCATGTTGTATCCTGCCAATCCAAAGACATGTTGATTTTCCAGTAAAGGGGAGCTGGCGATTGGTTGGAGTCTAATCTCTCTAGAATATACTTATAAATTTTTGAGACAGCCCTACTAGATAAACTGATTGTACCCAGCTCATCATATATCAGGCCTGCTTGGTCGGAACAGGTTGCTTTGCCTACAAAGGACCTAATGCTGCTCGAACTTGTGCCAGCCAATAAAGGGACTGGGGTTTAATCCCAAATTTTGTAGATAGGATAGAAAGTGGAGTATAGAGCCTCCAATAGAAGTCCTTAATTCAATCTTGAGGGAGGCATAGGGTAAAATCTAGTAATTAGTTGGTTACCTACTAGGAAGTTAGGGTTTCTTAATAAAGGTTGAGATAGGTCATAAAACTGCCTAACTTTTAACCTTGAAAATAATTGGTTCATGGCTTTTATGTCCCAACCTAAGGGAGTAGTTCTGGCTATCTTAGGGACCTTAACCCACGAAACATACAAGAGAGATTCTAGATCCAGTCTAAGTTTCTTGGCAAAGGCCAGGTCCAGACTAAGACCAAGGTGGAGGGCGTCGGCCTCGCCCACCCATAATGCTGCTCTGGAAGCGTGAACCGCAAGATAATAAGTAAAAAAATCAGTTAATTAGAGACCCCCTAATTTTCGTTGTCGACATAGCTTTAGGTAAGCCCTACATGGAGGTTTACCTCTCCAGACAAAATCTATGCAATATTTATAGAGGGGATTAAAGTAAGATTTGGGGAGATATATGTTGAGATTCGAAAGAGGGTAAAAATTTTTTGGCAAGATCACCATTTTAATCGTATTTACCCTACCTGAAAAGGTCAATGGGAGTTTTGACCATCTTTCTAGGTCTTCTTTAATAGACTTGAACAAAGGTCTGAGATTTAGATTAGGTAACTCTCTAGATTTTTGGAGATTTGAATAACCAGATATACTATAGACTTTGTTTGCCAATGCATACCTAGAGAAGAACACCAAGTCTTATGCAGATGAGAGGAGAGGGATAAACTGTAGATTTAGTCAGATTTAGTTTGTAACCAGAAAGTTGACTAAACAAATTAATCAAACTTAATACTCGAGGGAGTGACGATGTTGTACTACGGATGTGTAGTAATAAGTCGCCTGCAAAGCAGAAAGTTTATGTTCTACCTCACCCAAATAAATCCCATGAACTAGTGGGTCCCCCTTAATAACCGTATTAGAGGTTCTATATATAGGTTAAACAAATAAGGTGACAAAGGGCACCCTGTCTAGTTCCCTCAACAAAGGAAAGGCAGCCGAAATTATGTTGTTACACTGTATTCTAGCAGTGGGACACACATACAAAACCTTTACCAGCTGCAAAAATTCTTTGGGAAAGCCGAATTTGGCCAAGGTCGCAAACATGAAGGGCCATTCCACTCTGTCAAATGCCTTTCTGGCCCAGTGAAACCAAAGATGCTTCCATATCTGGATCCACCGACGAGAAATCAAGTAAAACAGTTTCCTAAGATGGTCACGGCGAGCGCCCATCACAAAACCGGCCTGTTCTGGGCTAACCAGGTCTAACCAAACTTGTTTTAGCCTATGAGCCAGGATTTTAGCAAAAATTTTAACGTCAAAATTCAATAAAGAGATTGGTCTAAAATTACCTACTAATTTTGGAGATTTCCCGGGTTTAGGTAATAAAATTATTCTGGCTTCAAAAAGAGTTTTATCTGAGATACCAAACTTAAGCCAATACACAAAAAGTTGTTTCAATATCGGAATGAGATTTTGCTTGAAAAGTTTATAAAAGTAAGGTGTGAACCCATCCGGACCAGGAGCTTTATCAGTTTTAAGAGAGTCAATAGCCCTCCCTATCTCCTCATCAGTAATAGGTACTATTAACCTCTGTCTAGAACCTTCTGACAAACAAGGAAGGGACACATTAGCAAAAAAATCGCCCAGTTTAGACATATCTGGCGAGGGTGAGAGTTGGCTGGAGTACAGATCCCTATAGTAATCAACAAAAATACTCAAGATGCCCTCAGGGTCTGTAATCAGCTGGTTAGACACCGGATGCCTTAAAGCTGTCACCCACTTAGCTTCTGATTTTTGCTTTAGTTGCCAGGCCAATAATTTCCCAGCTTTACTACCGCAGCCTAAATACATTGCTTTAATCTTGTTAGATGAGTTTATTGTCCTCTCCCTCAAGGTATTGGGCGTGCTATCCTCAATGCTACTAAGTCTTGCTCCTGAACGTCAGATCTGAAACTTTCGGTATGGATTCCAGCTCTCTAATTGCTTTCATAAGAATTAGCTAATCCTTGAAATCTTAATCTTGCGGACAGTTGCTATCCAATTAACTCCTCTCCATACTGCCTTTAGAGTTGCCCAACCTTGATCCACCGCCTCAATAGACCCCCAGTTAAATTCAACTGATCTAATCAAAAAGTCACGAAACCGGGTTAGAACCTGGGCATCCTTTAAAATATTGTTATTCAATGACCACGAGTAAGACCTTGAAGGAGCTGATGATGATGTCCAGCAAATTTTAATAGGGGAGTGGTCAGAGATCACCCTTGGTAAGAGTACTGCCTCTGTCACTCCAGTTACACACTGTTGGTTCACTAAAAAATAGTCAATCCTTGAAAGTGTTTTGTGAACGGGAGAGTAAAAGGTGTATTCACAAATAGCGGGATTAAATAACCTCCAAGGGTCAACTAACCCTAAAAGGCCACCAGCTCATCCAGAGCCCGTTGGGTGGGTGAGAACCGTGTACCTCTCCAGCAAGAACGATCCAGTCTGTTAGACTGGACTATGTTCCAATCTCCCCCCAAAATAATTGGGATCTCTTTATAGGGTGATAAGACCGTTGCCAGCTGGGTGAAAAAGGACGGTGACTCCAGGTTAGGGCCATATATTGATCCCAGTACTAGTTGTTGTCCTCTGAGTCTTCCCAAAACTAAAATATATCTGCCATTAGGGTCAGAAACTATTTCGGAATGAATAACCAGACTGGTTCATCAAGATAGCCACCCCACGACTACTTGAAGAAAACCCGGCCCCCAAGACCTGACCTACCCATTTCTTTTTTAGATGAGATAAACGATCCGGAAGGATATGAGTTTCCTGCAAGAATACTATTGCCGGGTTATAATGGGCCAAATGATTTAATACTACAAATTTTTTACAGTTGTCTCTACCCTCTTTAATATTCCAAGAAAGAAAGTTTAATTTGGTAGCCATATTAAACTCTTTCCCATACAGAGAAGATTAGGATAGCTGCCCCCCCGACCCCTATCCTGACCAAACCAACCCAAAGTCTTAAAATTAATCCCCCCACCCCTTATCCCAAAACCCCTCCGAAAAATAACCTTAAACTAACCCCTGTCAAGCCTACTCCTCTGACTCTGGTTCATGGCGCATCACAGAGTGGGGCCACCCACTCCTACGCTAGCACACAACAAAGACCAGTTTGAACATTAATAACCTGATGTATAAGCCCCTAGAATACACTGCCAATGGGGCTATACCTACTAGCAACTAACATAGCTGTCCAACCTTTAATACAACCAGTTCTGAGAAAAGCAAGAGAAAAATAAGGTCTGGGATAAAAAAAGACCATGACCCAACTGGCCAGCTTAAAACTCTAGCATGGTCATTTATAAAACAAGATCCCAAAATAAACAAGGGAACCCCAAATACCTAGGATGCCTGGGAGACTGCCCTAATGTTCCCCCTAAATGCTGTATGTATAAAAGAAGAAAAAAGGAATATTACACAGCTCAGACAAAGCGCTCCCTATCGTGTAACAATACACTACTTGTTGTTAAAGTGAATAAAGGGGAAAAGCCCCAGGCCAGCTAGGTACCTCGTCCTCATAGCACTGCTGAGTTCTGGCCGAAATGCCAGCTAAACCAAGCAAGCAACGTAGATTTTAATATTTTGAGGGCTTCTAAATCCCGCCCCAGCAAGCCCCATATTCGATACTGCCATGCCACCACTAAATATGAGAGGGGCTCACATTACTGTAGTGTGACTATTACAAGGGAGAAAGCAATTTGATAGAACGATAGCTCCCTCTGGTGAGCTACTTAAATAAAGTATTCCCTCCCTGTCTTACTAAATAATAGCAAATAAATGAGAAGGCATTTGGTAAAAAAAAGGAAAACAAATTATTATCTGTAAGCAGTCCCAACAGTTTTTAGTGGTTTAGCAGACTGATAAGATTCACATAAGTCCAGAGAAGATACAATGGCAGGCAACAACATGAATCCTGTAGCATAACTTCCAACTAAAGACATCCACTGCAGTACTGATCTTCCTTCAACTTTTGGGGAACAGTTCAGGTAGTGAAGCTCTTAGCAGTGTTAGCGCTTCTTCTGCAGATTCAAATCGTTTGACTCCTTCCTTAAGTGTGATCTCAAGTTTCGCCGGGTAGAGCATCCGGTGGAGAATCCCAGCTGCCCAAAGCTTAGATGTAACGGGCCTGAAACTCGCTCTCGACTGCCTCATCTTCCAAGTGAGATCGGGGACCAGTCGCAATCGCTTTCCTTCCCAGTGAAAGGTAGATAATTTCCTGATTTCTCTCAGTAGATGCTCTCGATCAAGGTAGTTTAGTAGTTTAAAAATTATTGGTCTTGGTGGGTCGGGGGGGGGGTTAGCTCTGAGAGCACGGTGTCCTCGCTCGATGACATACTCCGGCCCATTTGGAGAGGGCTCAGCAGATTTCTTAAATAATTTCTGCAAGAAGAGCACCATGTTTGATCCCTCTTCGCCTTCTGGGAGCCCCAGAAGGACTAAATTATTCCGCCTGCTTCTCCCCTCTAGATCGTCGAGACGATCTTCTAACTTTGCCACCAACTTCTTGCACTCTAAAATTTTAGGCCCCGACTTCTCCATCGAGCGCTCGATAGACGAGATTCGAGCCTCAGTGTCCGTCACCCGATGGGCTAATTGGGCTAATGCTGGCTTAAAATCTGCCACCTCGTCGATCAGCTTAAATAGGGCCTCTTTGATCGTGGATAAGTCGCTATATATTTTCACAGGAGTAATTTCCTCTGGTGCAGTTAAGGGTGATGAACTGCGACGCGGCCTCTTCGCCTCCACTTCTGAGACAGGAGCTTGCATTTTGCGATGTGGCCACTTTTACTTCCACACCAACACTCGCTTTAGCTCTTAAACTCCCGATAAGAGCGATTTGGTACAGCGATGCTCTTTAAAATGAAGAATAAAGTAGTTAGGAGTGGGAGCCCCAGAAAGCTGCTGCTACTCCTCCATGAGCGTCACGTGACCCCTCCCCAGTTTTCCATTTTCTGCCCCAATCCCTGCATTGGAGCATGCAAGCCATACATGTATACGTAGAGGGATGCACATGCCCATGGAATCCCACAGTTCCCTCATTTCCCTGCCATCCTCGAACACATATTACCACCACACCTCCACCTGGTGGTAGTCATTCAGTGGGAGAGGCAGTTCTCCCTCCTTGGAAAGGAGAGCAATCCAGTGGATGCCCATTTCTTTCCCTCCCTGGCCAGCCCCCAGCATCCCAGGCTCGTTTCTGAACCTGGGGTGCTGGCATGACAAGAGGTAAGGTATCCAGTGCCTCAGACCTGTACACCACTTGGCTTGCTACTAATGTTATTTTGTTGCTGAACTGTAATTTAATTACATCAACAATTATGAGCACATACGCAATTGCAATGAACTAGATAGTTTGGGCAGTGAATATAATTATTCATGCTTTACTTTGCCTTTTTATATGTTCTCTCTGTTCCCTACCACTACAGTTTGTAAGGCTGTGTGTTAATTTGAGCTGTATTATTCATTACCTCACAGTGGGAGGTCATGGAGGTCAGAGTGGGACTGGTAAGCTCATGTGTTTAAAAAAAAAAAAAATTCTCACTTGATAGAATTATCATCCTGAAATTTAAGCAATCCCAGTTACACTATACAGTTGCATCCCTTACCACGGCTAGGGGCAGCGTCTTAAAACCAGGACCCCTCAAACTTGTACACAGACAAGGCATCAAGCTACAAGTTGGCATAAAACATAGATACCACCCCTAGCACTGAGGCTAATACTCATCTCTGCATCTAGAGGGCGGGAGATTGGAGTGCAAAATTAACATTTATATTTACTCCAAGTTCTGTGAGAGAGGTGCTAGGGCTATGCTAGGTCTAATTTCTGAGGGGGCCCATAACAAGTTCACACAGGGAAGCATGAATCAAATGTCCACTGCTGAAGATGGGATTGTACAGTATGGTTTTATTCACACAAGATGGTAAAACATGAAGAACGGGGGGTCTCCCAGGTTTGTCACTGTATGCACAGGTAAAATAAACTTTCCTTTCCAGAACAACAGTCATCTAGGGCATTTAGCACACTCTTTTCGACATAGAACATTTGAACTGTCCACCCCTCTGAACTAGGGACCTCTGGATCTTTATTTCCCAAAAAAGTGTATTACTTGTGTGGGTTCCAAACACTTCAAACACATTTCAACCTTTTTTCCTCCTGATATGATCAACTTTGTTAACATGCCCAGGGTAACCTGGTGCCCTTCCATGAACCAGTTAGCCCTGACTGAAGTTTCAGATGGGGTTCTGCCCATCCTGGCCCCAACCAGCCTCTGCCATTCCTTCAGTGTTACACCAAACGAGCCTTCAATTCTCCAGAATTGCTAAAGGTATCCTAACTTTAAAACTCAAATTCAGCACATGTTTGTGGTGATAAAGAGGTCCTGACAGGTGTATTCTAGCCACATCTCTGGGCATATACTGTATACCTCAGACAACTCCCAAATAAACAATTCCATGTAAATGTACTCATAGATTTGTTTTTCCTTAGTTACAGACATGAATGCTAGAAGAAACACATCTTCCCTTTCAGGTAGCTTGTCATAGCTTCACGCAGAACACTTGTATCTCTCTGGGTAGCTAACACTCTTCAGTACCCTCAGGGGATTGCCACTTTGATCCACAGAAACTGAAGTCCCTCTCACTTCTCTGTGGACTGACCCACTGGCATCCTGCAGGCAACAGTCTCCACCTCTTCACTTGTCACTGCTGGATTTTCATTGATTAGGGTGAGCAAGCTACCAGAGGTCCTTCACCCAGCCTCAGCACAGGCTGGCAGGCACCTCCCCAAAGAGCAATGCTGCTGTCACACTGAATTGACTCAAACTAAAACAAGCATTTGTCAATGCCGAATGTTGGCTTGCTGGCATTGGCTTTGATAGTGCAGGAGTTAGAGAGATGCATAATAGGAATGGCAGTAAAGTATTGAAGTGACACTAACCCTGCACCGGAAGACATATGAGGAGAGACTTAAGGAGCTTAATATGTATAGCCTCGAGGAAAGGAGGGAGAGGGGGGACATGATAGAAACATTCAAGTACCTCAAGGGAATCAACAAAGTCCAAGAGGGTAGCATCTTTCAAAAAAAGAGGTGTGCAAGAACAAGAGGGCACAATTTGAAGATAGAAGGGGGGCAGCTCAGAGGTAATTTAAGGAAGTATTTCTTCACAGAGAGGGTTGTGGATGCATGAAACGGCCTTCCGGAGGAGGTTGTGGAGTCAAAATCAGTGGTGGAATTCAAGCATGCATGGGATAGTCATAAGGCAGTTCTAGGGGGTGGGGGTAGGAAGAAGTAGGCTGCTGGTTAACTAGGATCTGCAGCTTATCCAGTAGGTAGGGAAATGGGCAGACTGGGTGGGCCAAGCGGTCCTTATCTGCCATCAAATTCTATGTTTCTATGTAACCCCACCCCCAACCTGCACAGATTGACAGGAACTGGGGTGTGCATTTAGGTCATCGATTTGTTAAATGCTAAATGGCTCATATGTCTGCCTGCATAGTCCCATGCTCTACCACTGTGTAACTCACTGCCCTATGAAACACTTTGAGACATGGAGTATGTGGAAGACACCACATAAAGTTTCTGACTAGATTCTACTTGATGTAAGCCAGAGCAGAATACAGTGTCCCTTTCATCTTTTACATATTTGCACAGTTGGAAAGAAGTCTCACCCTATGAAATTCTCAGGTGCAAGGATCCCACAGTAGAGGTCTGTAAAAGGTGCAAGCAGTTTCTATACATGTGTGCAAGACAGGAAAAGCTGTGGACTGAGAAGATAATCAAAGATGCCACACAATGAACTGTCTAAAAAAGTGTCTGTGGTCAAAACCCACAGACATAACTGAACAAGAACTTCAAATATAGAACTAGCACCCTGCAATTTGCAAAATAACTACAGACTGAGCTCTCGCTGGTTATAACAACACTTCCCCTCACTGCTCACACACACAGAACCATCAAATATAATTGGTCCCTTTATTTACTGGGAGGCAACTGGTTTCACCCTTTGTATGAGACCATTGGGTTCACCATTTCTACTAGGCCTTTGCTGATTGACTTCTGACAGTTAGGAGGGAGAAGAATTCCCAAAGTGACTTCTAACAGTTAGGAAGGAAAATAATTCCCAAAGTGACAACATTCAGTCAGAGACCACCCCTCAAGGTTTTGAGCCTGTAACACTCAAGTCCATATAGTGGAACTGACATCCTGCAGTACTTGTATGTTGCTGTGTTTGCGGGGTAGACCACTTGAGAGTTACTAGTAAATTGAAAACTAATTCTTTCAAAAGACCAGGACTGGTTCTGAATTTTTGTTGTTGTTGTTGTTGAAAGAGAAGCAGTGCTATACACTTTAAGAACACTGTGCTGACTTGCACACTGATGGTGACAGTAGGTGATTATGATGATATACAGAACATTATTTGGTTTTCATGCAAGACTGTAAAACCTGTTAAAGGTAATTCAGAGACCTTGGGGCAGTTAAGCAAACAGCAGAAGTTTAGATTCCAATCACAGCACTACAGCCACAATATTCAGAGTCGGCCACAACACAGTCAGTACTGCTGTGCGGAAAACAGCCCACAGCTGGTCCTAAGCAACAGTCAGATAGTTAGCTTTAACACTGTATTCATGATCACTCGCTGACAGTCAGACAGTGACCGGCCGAGGAGGTGAGCAAAGAGCTGTGCAAGTTGTTACCACAGTCTGTGTCTGTGGACTGGTTTCTGTGGAGGGGGTTGGGGTTGGTATGGAGTGAGCAGGTGGCGGGGGGGATTAGTTACTGTTTGTGGGGAAGGGGACCACTAGTCACCAGGGTATATATAGGTTATGCACAGTGTGGGTGATTAAAGATATTCATGCATGGGTGCTTGAGGGGGACCACTAGATGCTAAGGAGACTGGAGAAACTGTACAACTGGGGTGACTGGGTTGCTGGGGGAACCTGTAGACACCAGGGATATAACAAATAATTACAGCATGGGCTTGGTGGGGATGCAGCCACTGCACACTGTTAAGGGCAGGGTTTTTGAAGCATTAAATCTTGCTGAAATGAGGCATTTTTTATTTCTTTATTAACTGAAATATTTCACCAGAAAGGGATGCTGAGCAACAAGTTGCTCATCTCCTGTTGCGACGGGAGAGTACGGCAACATGAGGATAGTATACAACGATTTGGTACACAATATATACAATTTGATTACATTCAATATAGTGAGCAGACTATAAGCACAGTGCCAAAACTGTTTAATTTATCACTGCACCCCTTATGCATGCAAGAGTCCTCATTTCTCATTTGCATAGATGCTACAGTATTGTCTGCACTGTCATGATTCCAGGACAGTGCAGCACACCTAAAGCCTCCGAATATGGCATCTCCCAAATGCTGGTGCTATACACAGTTAGTGTGGTGCTAACTTGGTAAGTACCATGCTAATCATTTGAATATGTTGGCCTCACATACACACACACACACACACACACACACACACTAAATTGCTCCACACAGATTTCATGATTTTGTTATAATGTTAGCTCTTTTGCTGCAAATGCAAACCATTAAAAATGTAAACTAACATTACTGAAATAGTTTTTACAACACTACAATGCCAACTATGTGATGTTTGTTGTATGTACTTTTGTTTTTACCCTCTTGCCTGTACATATTGTGATTCTACCCCTTGTTCCTATTTCACTATGTATATTGCTCCTGTATGAACCTGTTCACTATGTACCTCTCGTTGTAATCGTTATTTAATGGCTTAATGTGCTCCCTGTTCTACCTGTTTACTCTGAATTGTACACTTGTAATCCTCCCGGGTCACACCTGAAAAGAGGCACGTGCTGTCTAGTGTGCTTACCTGGTTAACAAAGGCAAATAAATAAATAAATAAACCTTTTAAAGGTCAGTGCAACACATGTTAATGTTGATAGACTGAGAGCATCTTTCCAAGTCACCTTCGGCACTGAAGGGGTCCAAAATATAAATTCTTCTCTGACGGACACAGCACAATCCCTTTTAGTACCATGTAGGAGTACCAGATTTTGGGATGCCAAAAAGAGGCCACTTAGTACCTCCCCCGATGAGCCCTTATGCCAGACCCTGAGCAAATGGGTTTAAAGTTTCCACCGCCTTCACAGGTCATTTACAAGGGGGTCCTGAGTAGGAAAGTGTAAAAAAAATATATAATAAAATAATAATATAATAATAATAATAAAAAAAAAACAGGATGATGAAGTCATATGAAGAATATTTGGCAGCTGGAGAAGAAGACACATCCTTTAAAAGAGGACATCTGGTAACCCTAGCATGGATGACATTGCATTTCTCAGCCTGATGTAGAAAGTCAGCAACACAGAAAAGAAACTTGTTAAACAGGACAGTCACCTCTTTTTCCTTCAACAATACAAGAATAATTAACATGAGTGTTCTGTATAAAATGTCCCTGTAGCTGTGTTGTCACAATGCCTGACATAGGTGTCTATGTGGCTTCAAACGCTCGTATATTAAGTTATGTTGGTCAAATAAAAGGTATAACAACCTTTTTCAATCAGTTCTACTCATACAGGGCAGCACAATTCCTCTTTGTGCCCTTTTACAGAAAGAGATTTAAGATATGTTTGTTCACAGCTCCCTGATTACCACATCTACTGCAATTGCTGCATCTTCAACCAACCACAGTAGTATGCGGCTGACTAAAAGTTACCAGAGCACTTGTCAGTAAAGGATAATGAAGTTTCTAGGGGGTCTACAGGAAATGAAGTACTTCAAGGGGAAACAGGAGGAGGAAGAAACCTCTCCCAGCTGTTCTGAAGAACAGGAGGACACGTCACCCTCTCCTCACTCTGCCAGACTGCAAGGCTTTATTAACAGCACAGTGCCCATAGTAACCTTTTTCTTTCATTAGTTTATGGTGCTTTGTGCATGACACATAATGGAGATGTTTTTGGCAATATTAAAAAACAAGATACAGATTATTACAAATACTAAATTAATAAATGGTTTGCAATCTTAGAAATGCAACATAGCTCCTCTGTAGCTGTTTATGCCACCACATCAAAATCTACACAGACCTGACATTTGATTTTGCAACAAGATTATTCTTGAGTAACACAACTTTTTATATTATACTGTAATGCACTTATTTTCCCCTGCTCTAACACTGGTATTTCATGCAACAAGAGATACTGGTATTTCATGCAACAAGAGATACAGTCATAAAATAAACCATCACATCTTTACCATTCCTGACATTCCTCCCCCACTGAATGCAAGAGACTACTACCACTTTTGTCTGTCATCATTAGCAGCCCTCCAAGTAGCAACAAACTTTTTTTCGCTTTGCTACAGCAACTTTTACAATCCAACAAACCATTTCTGTGGGGGAGGGATTACATTTTAATGTAGACTATACCAAACTAAACAAATGTATCACTTTCTTACATTCTGGTGTGCTAATCCAAGCTCCCCAAAACTTCAAAACATTTAACAACTCCGTTTTTCTCATTATAAAAATAGAAAAAAATGATAAAAGTTGTATGCAGTTCAACTTAGCCCACCAGTTCCAAACTGCTTTCTCCAGCTTTCAGCTGCAGGAGGACTGCTCCCTTCCCATAGCCGCCCGCCCGCTAGCTCGGAATCTCAGAGCCATGGCATCCATTTCCTATTGTTCCTTTTTCTGCTCTGCCACTCCGACTGAGACACCCTCCAAACTGGCAACATCCAGCACAATCATGTGTGCTCCACAGCTGTACTTCCAATTAAAATAACTTCCGTGATTTCCTTTTTTTGCCTCCGTTCAGATCAGAAGAATAACTCGGGTGATAATCCTTTGCTGGCTCCTTGCGATCAGAATACGGTGGGTGGCTTGCAGGTGGGCAGGCAACAAGTCCTGGGGAGTGGAAGAACGGGTAATTAGCAAAGGGGTTAAGTGAGCGACTGAGGAGGTCTGTTTCACTGACTGAAAGAAATGGAGAGAGTGAGGGGAAAAAACAGTTTAGAAAAGAATCAAAATAGAATGCACTTTGATAAACAGGTAAAAAGTAACGTTTCCATGCACGTTCAAAGAGCTATGTAGCTGAACGGAGACAGGAGGTGGGGGAATGCAGGACAGCTAGAACGAGTGAGCTGCGGTGCAGACTTTGGTACCGAGTTGAAAAGCTGTTACACTGCAGCCAGTCATTGAGTAGCAAGTTGAGGCTGGCTGATACGTGATTCCTTCTTCTCCATTCTCTCTCAGTAATTAACAAGAGCCCCCTTCTGCTGGTAAAACTGACCGCACTGCCTACTGGACTTACTCCTGCCCACCCATTTTACATTTTTAGCACCTTCTTTATTTATCTTAGAAGTCTGAATGCAAAAGTAAACAAACAAACAAGAAAGCAAAACTGTGTAGCATCTAGTTGGACCTGCGAACTAGGTATTTAGGGACAACACCTTCTTTATTTGCTGCATTTTCTAGTAAATACAATTAAAGAGGAAACAGTGGTGTCCAGTCTCATTCCTTTGCAGTGGTATTCTCTTTGAGACCTAAGTCTCATTTTAAACGTTAACCAGGAAATGCTTATCAGGAGGCATGTCATCAGTGCGGCTGCATGAGGAGCTTGTCTCTGATTGCAGTGGCACTTTCTTTAGAAGTTTTGTTCACTTTACATAATGTTGGTGTCAGCACAAGCACGCTGCCTTATTGGGGAATGCCAGACGCACCTACTGATGCGAGCCTTGCATTCGTCCATGATGACGCATCTCCAAAATCTGCCACTATGGCAAGATGTTGACTTGCACACAAGCGCGGCAAGCCAACATAAAAACTCTCATCTCAACATTCTAAACTGTCCCTCCCCTGCAGCTGACAAAGGGTATGTTGCTGTGATCGTTCTAAATGACATAATCCATTCTCTCCTCAGGCTAGCTAAGTAAGCAATGATGTCATGTTGTAAGGCATTTTTAACAGCTCCCTACAGGCTGCACGGGAGCCTTCCTAGTCTAACACTGATGGGATTCTATTAACCCCAGGGGACTGGGTGGTTACACAATTTATATCTTTACCAATATTAACCACCAAATGAGATATTTGCAGAAGTAGCACAAGAAAGAACTATATCACACTTTTCCATTCAGTGCCATGCCTGTACATTTGCCCCATGACAGAATGTTGTAAAATTCTTCAAAAAAATTTCCCAAGTCCATTTCAGTGAACTTCACTAAGGACCATGGTGACTGCACTGGCAATCATAAACTAGTAAGAGTGCAAAAGTTCTCCTATGAGAACTTCACTAACAGTGTCCTCAGAACCCAATAAAAAAGGAGGCATAATGCAACAGGGACATGGAGTCAAAATAAAACTCTAAAGCTTTGGAGAAAATTGTGGCTGATCAACTTTCCAGCTATCTAGATGCCTGACACCTAATCTGCCAACAACAACACGGTTTTAGGAAAGGTCACAGTACCACCACTGCCCTACTAGAACTCATCTCCTTTGTACATGATGCTCTGGACCAGGGAGACCTGGCTGGCTCAGTCTTCATAGATCTCTCCAAGGCATTTGATACCGCCAATCACATCATGCTCATTCACTCCCTCCTCTCTGTCGGCATCTCCTATGAAACTACTAGCTGGTTCTCTAGTTATCTCTCTGGCCGCACGCAACAGGTGATGATAAGAAACACCCTCTCTGCAAACCTTCCAGTTCGATCGGTTGTCCCACAAGGCTCTATCCTCGGTCCGCTCCTCTTCTCACTTTTCCTGAACTCGTTACCTCAGGCATCCTCTGGGCATCTTCTCCTCTATGCAGATGACGCTCTGATTTTTAGTCGTCACCCTGACCCCATGATGCTTCAAAAATCCTTGCAGGGCTCTTTCTCTCATATTGAAGCCTGGTTTTCCTCTCACAAGCTCGTACTCAACATAAAAAAGACGAAAATCATGTTATTCGCCCATCCTCAGCATAAGCACAGCACTACAAAATTATCCATACTTAATGTGACAGACACCATGCTGGAACCGGTTTCCAATTTCAAATATCTTGGGGTTACCTTAGACTCTGCCCTTACTATCGTGGAGCATATCATAAGGCCAACTAGCACTGAAATTAACAAAAGAATCGGGTCTCCCCTACAGACTTAGGGCATGTCTACCTCCGGAGGCTCTACACTTAGCTATCTCCAGCTCCATCCTTTCTGTGGTAGATTACGGCATAATCATCTATGGGGCCACCTCTGACACAGCACTGTCCAGTATTGCGTCTCAAACAAAGCCTTGCAGACTGGCCATTGGTGGTGATCGTCTGACGCGCACCTGTGACCTCTATCTGCGCTCATCCTGGCTCAATTTTCAGAGGCAGCTAGTTTATCAGACCTGTCTGCTGGCAAAAAAAATCCAGTTGGGCCTAGCCCCCCCTGGCTGTCTAAAACTCCTTTGAAGGAACCTTCCTGCTCATCCCACTAGACACTCTGACACTGCCATATTCCATATCCCTTTCGCAAAGACCACTACTGGCCAAAGGTCTTTTTGTTTCCGGGCCCCTCTCTGGATGAATACAATCCCTGACTGCATTTTATCGATCCCCAAGCTTGGTCCCTTCAAACTTGAATTATGAAACCACATTATGTCCAACTCCCACTGTGACTGCAGATGAGTCCCATTAAATCTCCATTGCACTAGTATTTCACAAACTGCTGTTGTTCCATGACTGTCCATTATATTTTTTTTTCCTGCGCATCTCTGTATGTAACTGTCTTTCTTTGTTCACAAAGTTGATGTCTCAATTGTAAATCACATATTGTACTTTGTTCTAATCTATTTTTTGTATGACGTGGAGCCTTTGCAAATGAGTCCCTGACTCAAAGGGTTGTAATTCCTAGACCTTAAATAAATAAATAAATAAATAATATTAATATATTGAGTAGTGCAGGTTTGTAAAAAATAGTTTAAAAAAGAAGGTACTAACAAGCGTGGACAGTGATCCTAATAGTGCAGTTCTTGAAGGAAAACATTTGTGCCCTTTATTCATTAAGAGGCGCCAATGCTGTCTGCTTGTCCCTTAGTGTTCAATGAAATGGATTTAGAAAACATTTTTTTAAACAATTATAGTACATTTTGTCATGGGGCAAGTGTATTTGCATGCCACGGAATGGAAATGTGTGATATGCTGTAGTTGTTTCTTTTGCTACTTTTGTAAATATCTCATTTTGTGGTTAATATCAATACAGATATGAACTGTATAGTATAATTGTGGTTACTTAAATTGCAGGATGGAAATTCTATAAAGTGAGAATTTTTTTCTAAAACACATCAGCGTATCTGTCCCCCTCTGATCTCCAAGACCTCCCAGTGAGAGGAGGCTGTGAGGTTGTGAACTATGCATCTCAAATTAACACACATCACTACAAGCTGCAGTGGTAAAGATCAGAGGAAGTAATAAATTTAAAAAAGGAAAAGTAAAACATGATTAATTACAGTATAATCACTGTCCAACATATCTAGTCCACTGCAATTGCTTATGTGCTCTTGATTGTTGATGTAATTAAATTACAGGTCGGTAAAGAAATAAGATTAGTGACATGAGTGGGGAATCCAATCCCTTAATTAATATATAGACTAGGGTTATGATGCAAGGGCAAACAATATATATAAAAAAGGAGAAAAGAGGTTGGAATGTATACATCAATCATATGGAAAAAATCTAATTTCTTTATAATACCCTCAGCCCTCATTAAATGTCGCAAATAAAAACATTGAAGAGGACTTTGTTCATCATGAAAATCATAATGTTAGATATCTCCATAATGTGGCAATGCCATAATGAGTGATTCCCCTCCGTTGTCTAATGGTTCATTGTAATCTTTTGTCTTGTAGGTGTGAATGCAGAAACTATGGCCCAAAGAAAACAGCACAGGAGAATAGATGCTGTCACTACTACACTGTGGTAACCATTCAATCTGAAGATTTTGCATACCTGGAGTGCATAACCGATCACCTTGGATTTCAGTCCAACAGCCTGGATAAATATATCTTGAGATCATGGCAGCATACACTATAAAGGCCCAGTAGGAGAAGAAACACCCTAAGAAGAGTATGTTCAGAATAAAATGGTGAAATGCATGCTGCTGTTTCACACCACTGGTCACTTTTCATTACAGGCAATTTATGTGCATAAGGTGCCAGTATTCAACAAGCATTTGTCAATGCCAGTTGTTGGCTTGCTGGCATTGGCACTGGCAGTGCAGGAGTTAGAAATTCAAAATAGGAATGGTAGTGAAGTATTGAAGTAAGGCCAACACTCCCCCCCCACAGAAACTGAAAGGCGTTAGGAGTGTGACTTTGGGTCGGCCATAACACTGACGCCATTCCACCTCACCCCACCCTGCAGAGAGCAACAGGTGTTGGGGTGTGCATTGGGCTCTTTGGCCTTTATGCTCACCCCATTTCATAAGGAAATTAGCTGAGATGGGTGCAATAAAGGAGAATGGGGTGAATGTTAGGGTGTTGGAACCCAAGGCACACCTCAATGCCTGTCAGTGGCTGTAGGGTGGGGTCGAATTCTACAAACATTATGACCAACGGACCCAAGTTATGTCCCCGATGCCTGTCAGTCTGCACAGGGTGGGTGTATGCTTGGAAACCTTAATGTCCCAGCTGTTTGTTGGTATTTTCACTCCACATTTTCAGCAATGGCTTTTGGGGACCCTGCCTTATGAACAGTGGTGCTATAATTTTGTTACTCAATCCTGAAAGGTGATTTCACACAGCAACTGTGCCATTGGGAGCCACAGGTGTGGAAACACATTTTGGGCAGGATGTGAAAAATGACAGCTTTACTGTTCATGAGGAGGTGTGTTAAAAAATGGTAATGTTGAAAATCTGGAGAGAAAATGTGAAAAATCTGCAAACTTACCAGCATGTGTCGATACTGTGCAATGCATGACCATAATGCTGTCATTTTTTGGATTTTTTTAACAAATTTTAAACATGGGTATTTTGGAACCTCTCCTCATGAACAGTGGCACTGTGATTTTGTTACTTTGTCCCAAAAGTTGATTTTTCACTACCCTACTCTCTCCTGTTTCCTCCTATCTCTGCTCTCCTCTGCACAGCCCCAGAACCCTCCTACTTTCTCCACTCTCCTCTGTTTTGCCTCACTATCACTTCACCTCCAACCAACTTTCATCCTAAATCCCTAACCACTCCCTTCCACCCAACTCCGTCCCCCCTTCCTCAAGCTTCTAAAGTCCCTTTCCCTTATAGCAGCCTACCCCTGCATCTGCACCTCAACAATGGGACCAGGCTAGGCTTGTTTCCAGCTTCTCCCTACCTATCTCCTCCTATCATTCTCTAGAATTCCTCCTAAATATCGTACAGTAATTTGTAATCTCTCAATAAATTCGTGAATTTATTTACTGCCCCAGCTGAATCCTCCATCTTTTTTCATGTAAATTTTCATGCAACTAAAATAACCTCATGTAAATAGCTTGTTATCCAATGCACGCTACTTGTTGTATCCTATATATTGTTCTATTGTATGTTCGACGCGGAACCTTTGGAAATGAGCTTGTAGCTCAAAGGTTGTAATCCGAGACTTTAATAAATAAGTAAATACAAAAAATATAAAGTAACTTCAACCAATGAGAGAATGTTAATGTAAGAAATTATTCCATTTGTAGTCAGAATAAAGAAATATGTTAATTGTTGTTCCCCTGTTTTTGAGCATTGACAGATAACATGAATGTGCTAAGCTGTCTATTGCTATTGTATTAGCGGGACCTTATGCTTAGGGCAAACAATTCTGCCAACACATTGGTGTTAAAAAATAAAATTCATTGTTTTTTACTATGCTCTCTTGTTATGCTTTTCTTACATTGTCAAGGAACAGTACCATATGATTACCAACAGAAGGGAAGGGGGAAATTGTTTAACCAGCAGAGGCACACTAAGCCAAAGTTTGCTTCCATGTGCAACCTGGGAGCACAAGGAAGATAAGTGACTTACTCAGGGTCACACAGTATGCACGTGGGGGAGGGGGGGCTGTGGAATTCAAACCCAAGCCTCCAGGTTTGCATCTCAGAGCCTTACACCACTGTGCTATACTGCCTCCCAGACACATGTGCTGACTATTACTTGTGATGTATGATAAATGGTATATGTCATACCTACTGGCAGAAATTGATTAACAGTGGCATAACCATAGTACGCTGCCATTATCTTTCAATTGCCTGGCCTTTTCATATTGGTATGGTATTGTCACCCTGGTACCTGCTCTACTGATTGCCTAGTTTGGCCCCACATCCAAATTTCCATCTGTGACCTCTGCACCATAATTCAACCCCTGCATCACTCTTTAATTTACTGATGGTTGCTATGTTCAAATATGTACAACATTATTCCACCTGGTTCCACATTCATGTGCAATCACTCAGTGTCCTCCAGATGCACTGTTGGGGCAATGAATTTACACACTGGATGTGATCGTTAGAGGTTCACATCTATCACATCAGTCCTCACCTGCCAAGTGCAATGCTGAACCACAGCTGTGATATCCAGTTCTGCAGTGGTGGAAGTGCACCATGTGCTGTGGTGGTGAAAATTGCACTGTTGGATGGTGTTATCACATTGGGGTGTGGCAGTTAACAGAATGGGCAATTTTGTCATCAGACCAAGATCACATCAACAGATCCAGTGTCATGGTCAGCCGCAGTATGCTGGCAGTGTTCCTGTCATGTAACCCTGCCATGCATGTATTCCCGCATCAAACTCGGGATGGGACTGACATGCTGACCCATGCTGCACCCAGTGCAATGCCATGTACCAGCCATTCACACCTTACTGTATGCTGGCATATTGATGCCTGCAAAATTGCAGACATCTGGTGTGTATTGAGTTTTGTCTATGTATGGTTTTTCTCAAACAGCTTACCAGTATGGTACCAAGATTTTAGAAAGGTCATGCTTCTTTTCTTACTAAGCATTTAAAAGATCATAACAGTTATGTTAGGTTCAAAGTTTACTGTTGAAACTGTAGTGTTTCCTTACACATCACAAAAAGAATAGCGGTGGTTAACATACACCAGCACTAATAAACTGTACTGTGGTATACTGACAGGTACACAATGTGTGACCCACAGTCCCATGGGTTCAATGTATCTCTATCACAGCATCTTCACTGAGATGATTATGTTTATATTTAAATGTGTGCAGTTGAATTCTTATGAAAATGAACTCTTTGCTATTGTCTCACTGCAATGTCTATATCGCATAGTTCAGTTTCTAGATTTATGAAAAAGCATTTTTTTGTCACAACACAGATCAACAGTGAAACAGTATATCAGAGGCCAAAGGTAAATATTAGTTCAGAATTGATGCGGTTTTCCAGGTCCTGATCCACACACTCCCTTTCTTCCCCTTTAAGCCTTACAATCCCACCCCTAGTTTTCCTCTTTTCACTAATGTACCTATAAAAAGCCTTGTCCCCTTTTTTATCTCCTGTGCTATTTTTACCTCCAATTGTGCCTTTGCGTTCCTGACTGATTTACCTTATAGGAAGACGTTCAATTCAAAATTACAGTTTTCAGAATATAATTAATAATTAAATGTCTATGACTAACAACAAAATGTTTACATTGTAATATTATGAGAATGACAATCAGGAAAATGAGTATATCACAAACTGAAATGGTTGTGAGTCCTTCTAAAATGGGGGGTGACCATTACCAAAATGTGTATAACACATACCAAACCAAAATGGATATGACATATACCAAGATAGAAATAATACTTCTTAAAATAAGTACAACATATATCAAAATGGCTAGGATATGTACTGACACAGGTACAATGCATCAAAAAAATAGATATGACACGTACCAAAATGGGTATGGCACAAAATGAAAAGGATATGCTGTACCAAAATGGATATGATGCATGAAGAAATAATTATGACACATTTTGAAAGGGATATGGCCTCTACTGAAATGGATATGACACATAGTAAAATGGGTATGACATATCAAAATGAGTATGAGACAAACTGGACTGGATCTGGCACACACTGAAACTGGTGTGACACGCTGAAATACTTATGACACATATCGAAATGGACATGGCCAATACTGAAATGGTTATGACACACAGTAAAATGGGTAAGACATAACAAAATGGGTATGGTACCCCTCAGAATGGGTTTGACACTAACTGAAATGGATATGACACACACCAAAAATGGCATGACACATGCTGAATTAACAATGACGCATATTGAAATGGATATGACCTATACTGGAATGGCTATAAAACATAGCAAAATGGGTATAATATACCGAAATGGGTATGAGACAAACTTGATTGGCTATGGCACGCACTGAAACTGGTGTGATGCACATCGAAATGGTTAGGACACAAAGCTAAATGGATATGACCCATACTGAAATGGATATGACACATAGCAAAATGGGTATGCAATGCTGAAATGGTTATGATATACTCAACATTGGTTATAGCACAAACTGACATGGATTTGACACACACTGACATGGGTATGACAAATAATGAATTAATTACGATAAATACCAAAATGGATATGTTACATCTTGAAATGGGTATGACATATACCAAAATGGGTCAGGCACACAACAAAATGGGTATAACAAAATAAAAACATGTGACATGCACTGATATAGGTATGACACATGCTGAAATAATTATGACATACACCAAAATGGATATGAAACACATTGAAGTGGTTATGGCACTTACTGAAATAATTATGACATATGCTAAAATTGACATGACCTATACCAAAATGGATATGACACATAAAATGTGTAGAACATGTACTGAAATAATTATGACACTTGCCAAAATATGCTAAGATATGACATATGCTCAAATACAATGCCAAAATTCCTGCAGCTAGTCAGGGAGCCCAGTAGTGGGGTAACATACTTGACATGGTCCTCACAAACGGGGACAGTGTTGAGGGAGTAGAGGTGAGGGTCAGTTTAGGAGAAAGTGACCATAACACAGTGGGCTTCAAGATTAAAGCATGGTATGAAGTGAGTCATACCATCACGAAGGTCATGGATTTCAGGTGAGCAGATTTTCCCAAAATGATGGAGGTATTCCAGATTGAAATGAAGGGGATAATGGAGATGGGGGGGGTAAGTAACTATGGAATAAGATCAAGGGGGGATACTTAAAGCCACAAAGAACTGTATAAAGAAGGTGAGAAAGAGCAAAAGAAGGAGGAGGCCACTGTGATTCAACAGGGAAGTGAGGGGGAAATAGGGGAGAAGAAAAGAGCTTTCAGAGAATATAAGAGGACACAGAGGAAGGAGGGTATGGAAACTTACAAGGAGAAACCGAGGGTGGCACGGCAGAGGATTAGGAAGGCAAAAGAAGAAACAGAGGAGAAAATTGTTAGGCAGGCCGAAAGGGGGGACAATACTTTCTTTTGATACATAGGGGAAAAGAGGAAAGCAAGGCAGGGGATAGTAAGGGTAAAGGGAGAAGGGGGATTACAAGTGGAAGGGGACTTCGAGAAGGCTGAAGTGCTGAATACAGTCTTCATCTTAGTCTTTAAGATAGAGGGCAAAGGAAGGGGGGATATGGGGTGGATCCTAGTCCAATCAGTGAGGGCAAGGTAAGGGAGGAATTGGGTATGTTGAGGGTAGGCAAGGCTATGGGCCCAGATGCTCTGTACCTTAGGGTGCTCCGGGAGCTAAGGGGGGGAACTGGTGTCAACACTAGCCAGATATTTTAACTTGTACTTCGATACAGTACACGGTGGGTACCAGAGGACTGGAAGAGGGCTGACATGGTGCCGCTTCATAAAAGTGGCAGAAGGGAGGAGGCTGGCAATTATTGTCCAGTCAGACTCACATTACTAGTGGGTAAGGTGATGGAGGCGATATTGTCAGAAAGAGTGGTTAGTTACTTGGAAGATCAGGGGCTGCAGGATATTTATCAGCCTGGCTTTATTGGGGAGTAGTCATATCAGATGAACCTAATAGAGTTCTTTGATGGGGTAACAAGGGTGATTGATCTGTGTGGGGCAGTGAACATGGCCTTACTGGACTTTGGTAATGCCTTCGACACTGTGCCCCACAGAAGATTGGTTAATAAGTTGGAGACTTTGGAGGTGGGACATAAAATAACAAGGTGGGTGGAGAGCTGGCTGACGAGTAGAAGCCAGAGGGTTGTGGTCAATGGAGTGCATTTTGGTGAAGTAGGGGTGATAAGCAGGGTCCCCCAAGGTTCAGTGCTGGGGCATATTCTATTTAACGTCTACATCAGCAATATAGCAGAGGGGCTGGAGGGGACGGCCTGCCTTTTTGCAGATGACATGAAAATCTGCACTGTGGTAGACACCCCAGAGGGAGTGGAAGCTGTGAAGAAAGATCTAAGGTTGCTGAAGGGGTGGTTGAAAACATGTCAGCTGAAATCCAATGCCAAAAAATGCACAGTGATGCACTTGGGGCAGCAGAATCCATAAATCACATACAGTACACACTGGAGGTATGTGGAAATGGTTGCATCTGAGCTGGAAAAGGAGTTAGGAATCATAATCACTGACAACATTATGATAGGGACTTAATGCAGCAAGGTGGTGGGCAAAGCAGGAGGCAGTGAAGCATAGTGGTTTAAGACTCTGAGCTGCAAATCTGGAGACCTGGGTTTGAATCCCACAGCCCCCACTTGCATACAGTGTGACCCTGAGTGAGCCACTTTACTTCCCTGTGCTCCTAGGTTGCACCTGTAAAAAAGCTTTCAGCTTAGAGTGTCTCACAAGGTTAAACAATTGGGGGGAAAAGGCAAACAGAACACTGGCATGCATAGGTAGGGGGATAACTAGTAGAAAAAGGGAGGTGCTAATGCCACTCTACAGTTCCATGGTGAGGCCACACCTTGAGCATGTAGAGCAGTTCTGGAGACCCCACCTATGCAAGGACATAGATGGCATGGAAAGGGTATGGAGAAGGGCCATTACAATGGGGTGTGGGCTAAGTGGGAAGTCATACGAGCAAAAGTTGAGGGTGTTGAATTTGTACCCACTGAAGACCAAAAGGGAGAGGGGGATATGATAGAAACATTCAGATATATGAAGGGGGTCAACAAAGTGGGGGACAGCTTATGCTCGAGGAAGTTAGTTGCAAAGACTAGAGGACATGAACTGAGGGTGGAGGGGGTAGATTTAGGGGAACATTAGGGAGCATTTCTTCACTGAGAGGGTGGTGGCACCCTGGAATGGTCTTCTGGAGAAGGTGGTTCAGGCCAAAACAGTGAAAGGTTTCAAGATGGCATAGGGCAAACACAAGGGGATGACAAGGGGAGAGTGTGGAATCTGTTGGGGGGCATGTAAAGAGGGAGGGAATGACACATTGTAATATGAATATGGAACTTTATGAAATAGATACAACCCATACAGAAATGCATATGACACATACCAAAAATTGATAAGAAAATACTTCAATGCATGTAACACATACCAGAATGAATAAAACCCACACTGAAATGGATAAGACCCATACCCATACCCAAATCGTTATCACAAGTACCTAACTCTTTAAGATACTTACTTAAATTATTATAATGTATACCAAAATGAATATGACACATACTGAATTGTAGATTATTTACTTTACTGATACTCTTGTTGAATGTGTACTGTAGTAAATAAATACAAGCATTTGTCACTGCCGATGTTGCTTGCTTCTATGTGCTGTTTAGGAATTTTGAAGTCATTGGAGTGCAAATATTGAAGAATTGAGAACTTCTGATCGTAGGAACTGCATAATGCACGCTTGTAAAACAGTCATTTTAGATTTTTCACCAGATTTTCAAAATAGCTACTTAAGACCTCTGCTCATGAACAGTGTCACTGTGATTTTCTTAATGTGTCCCATACATTGATTTCACTTACCGACTCACCATTGTGCACTACATGGGCAGAAACACATTTTGGGTGAGATGTGAAAAATGACAGCTGTACTGATCATAAGAAGGTGTGGTAAAATGGCAATGTTGAAAATCTGGAGTGAAAATATTGAAAATTCACGAACTTACAAGCGTAAAACAGTCACTTTTAGGAATTTTTCCACCAGATTTTCAAAATAGGCTTTTTGAGAGCCCACCTTATGAACACTGGCAGTGTTGTTTCGTTAATTGTTCCAGAAAGGTGATTTTGCTCAGTGGCTGCGAAATCACCCTTTGGGCCCAAGTAATGCCACGACAGTGCAAGAATTCATGAGGAGGGGTCCCAAAAACCCCATGTTGAAAATTTGGTGCAAAAAATTCCAAAAAATGCCTGAGATATGCAACAAAGTTGAAAAAACCCTCTCTATCCCATTATACAGCTTACCGGCATTTTCTCATTTCACGGTCAGCTTTGAAGAGTGCAGACGTGTTCCCAATCCACCGAAGATCATCGCGCCAGACTCCAGAGGTATGTATGGGGTGAGGGGGTGTGTGGGGAGATGGGGTGTGCAGTGGGTGGGTGCGAGTTGTGGAGGGGCAGGGAGACCACCGTGGGACCGTTTTGTTCTTTACAGGTTTTTTTTTTTTAAATGATGATGCGGGACGTTTGCCACGCTGGGGTGGGCTCCCAGTGTGGCAGAAGGATGGCTGGGGATGGAGCCGACGGGGATTGGGCACTTTTGTCGGCCATGGTAGTCTGTTGCCACGCTGGGGTGGGCTCCAGTGGCACCCTGCAATGGGAGATAGTGGAGCCGATGGGGATTGGGCACCCCATCGCCATGAAGATGATTTTGCCACACTGGGGTGGGCTCCCAGTGTGGCAATCTGGATGCTTTGGGGGTGTGGAGCCGACAGGGCATTGGGCACCCCATCGGCCCGTACAGTGAGGGAAGGCACATGAGTATGCAGTGTGGTGTGTGCGATGGCGTGTGTGTGTGTGGGGGGAGAGCTCTGCTCACTCAAGTGGAGCTCTCCCTTTCAACTATATGCCACTGCATTTTCAGCTTGTCATAGATAGCTGCAGCAGTGATTGGGGAACTGGGGCCGGGCGTGCAAACACACTGACTGCATTGGAAGACGGGCTGACTCACCTCCGAAAACTCGGATGATGGCACTATGTTTCTTGCACATGCATGCAAGCAACATAAAAATGGTTATGAAGTACTGAAAACAAAATGATGTATTAAAATGTGTATGTTGCACACTGAAATGAACATACAGCAAACTGAATTGTTGCCAACTTGCAAGACATAGACTGAATAGAGTGTAACATGTGACAAGGTGTTGATATAGCAGACTAAAATGTTGTGTAACACAAACTGAACTGAGTATAACACACAGTGAAAAGCACATGACTTGTATAACGAGAGTGTAGCATCACTCCCTGAGATTCTGTAGGAGTCAAGCAGTTCCTGTTCAGCTTCACTGAAGGTAAGAGCTCCATAAATTGTGTGACTCAGGTATATGCACAATGTATATTACTAAATTGTTAGTTTGCTACTGTACCTGTTTTTGTTTTTTAGATTTTTTTAAGATCTTTGTTTTCAAAATGTTATTTGGCTTTCAACAAAACATACTGTTATATGTGTTCTTTGCATAAGGCTAGGGGGATGTTAGGGTGTATTAGTGGGGGTATCACAAGTCGGAAGAGGGAGGTAGTAATCCCTCTTTACAAGACACTAGTTATGCCCCATCTAGAGTACTGCATGCAGTACTGGAGGCCACACCTTCACAAGGACATTGACCAAATTGAGGCAGTCCAGAGAAGGGCAACCAAAATGGTGCAGGGACTGCATCAGAAAACATATGAGGACAGATTAATGGAGCTCAATATGTATACCTTGGAGCAAAGGAGGGAGAGAGGTGATATGATCGAAACATTCAAACACCTTAAGGGCATTAACAAGGTGAAAGAGTCTAACATGTTTCAGTGTAAGAAAAATAGCAGGACAAGAGGACACAGCATGAGATTAGAGGGAGGCCGATTAAGGGGTAATGTGAGGAAGTTCTTTTTTACAGAAAGGGTGATGGATGCATGGAATGGCCTACCTCAGGAAGTGGTGGATATGAATACAGTGCAGGGCTTCAAACAGGCATGGGATAGGCATAAGTGAGCAATACAGATGAGTATGAATAGATAGACCATTGACAGAGCAAAGGCTAATGGCACATTTATAAGGTAGAAAAAGAAATGGGCAGACTGGATGGGCCTTGCAGTCCTTATCTGCTGTCAACTTCTATGTTTCTATGTAAGTTACATCATATCTGGATGTGTGCCAGGTCCCACTAGGTGCAGTGCAACACAGGCTGTTACATGAGGAATGTAAACAAACATACCTCCAGGGCTGCAGTACCTGTTGGTCACCTGTGGTGTGGGGTGGCGCAAGGCAGCCCAAGTTTCTTTATTTATTTTTTGAAATATTTCACCAGGAAAGATATAGCTCAGCACATTCAAATGACGTTTGGAGCATCTATAATGAGGAGCTAAGCAGTTCAATTGGGCTTGAATTTGGCAATAAGGCCATTTGCATACTCTAGCTGAAAACTGCAGATTTGCTCCCAGTCCATCTTAATCTGCAGGGCACATCTGATTAGTTTGGCACGTCTCTGTATGGCACATTTCCTTGCATGCACAATATGTTGGGCACATTTGATGGATTCAGGGCATTTCCATAGGGCGCATTTCTACATATGCATGATACGGCGTACTGCACTTGACATGTGCAGCGGTCCATGTCTAATGGTAACCACCATGTATTGTGTATCTCTCAGCACTATGCAGTGATGCACCATTGCCTGTACATTGCACATCCCTAGGGTGCATCTGTGACATGCGCACAGTATGTGTGCCTATCACATTTTGTGTGCGACCTAGCCACTGTCACTTCAGTGCCCCATCTTTGATAACCAGCTCCAGCTGGACCTCTGTGACATATGCCATGTGTGCAGGCTGCAGGGCCCAGGACCCTTACCTGGAGCACCACTGAATTGGCCAACCTGCTGGCACTGGTGCTGCCCTTGGAGGGCAACCTGCTTGGGGCAGAGGCCTTGCAGAAGGGATGAGCAGTTGTGTGGATCGGGGTGACAGTGCACCACAATGGGATGCCATGCACTGCAGAACAGTATTGGCACCATTATGGTGAACCTCCTGCATGGCCTCTGCCTCAAGCAGGTTGCCCTCTGGGGGTAGCATCAGTGGCAACAGGCTGGCCATCTCAGTGCTGCTCCAGGTAAGGGCTCTGGGCCTCAGTAGCATGCACATGTGGCATATCTCAGAGAGGTCCACCTGGAGCTAGTGTGCAAAGATGGGGCTCTGCAGTGGCAGTGGCTGGGTCATGCATGATACGTGATAGGCATGCACATTCTACTCTGCACATGTCACAGATTCACCATAGAGATGCGCAAAGTATGGGCAATAGAAAATCACCACATAGTGCTAAGAGATGCACAATACACAGCCATTACTGCCAGACATGCTCCGCTGCACATGTCAAGTGCGGTACACCATATGATGCATGTGTAGAAATCCACCCTATAGAAATGCCCCGAATCCATAAAATGCACCCAACATATTGCACATGCAAGGAAATGAACCATTTAGAGATGCATTAGACTAATCAGATGTGCTCTGCAGATTGAGATGGGCTGGGAGCAAATCTGATAGAGATGCATGATGGCGCATCACCGAGCAGTGTCATGTGTGGTACACAGTATCATGGATGTGTGGAAGTGCACCCTACTGAAATGCACCAAATCCATCAAATGCACCCAACGTATCACACACACATGGAAATATGCCATCCAGAGATGCACCAAACTAATTAGATGCACCCTGCAAATCGAGATGGACTGGGAGCAAATCTGCAGTTTTCAGCCAGAGTATGCAAATGGCCTCATTGCCAAATTCAGACCCAACAGAACAGCTTATAATCTCATTATAGTTCCTCCAACCTGCATTTCAGTGTGCTGAACTGTATTTGGGCTGCCCTGTGCCACCCCACACCATAGATGACCAACAGGTACTGCAGCCCTGGAGGTATGTGTGTTTACATTCCTCATGTTGCAGCCTATGTTGCACTGCATCCAGCGAGACCTGGCCCACATCCAGATATGCTGGAACTATACGCATGCATGCCACTCTCATGTCCTATACTATCCCATCCCTTCTAGTGGGCCCACCAGCGACTTTCCTGTCCTGTCCTGCACTGCCCCATCCCAGCTAGTGGTCCCACCTGCGACTTTCCTGTCCAGCACCAGCCCATCCCTGCTAGTAGCCTCACCTGCCACTCTCCTGTCCACCATGCCATCCCTGCTAGTGGCCCCACCTGCCACTCTTCTGTCCTGCACCAGCCCATCCCTGCTAGTGGCCTCACCTGCCACTCTCATGTCCTGCACCATCCCATCCCTGCTAGTGGCCCCACCTACTACTGTCCTGCCCTGCACCATCCCATCCCCGCTAGTGGTCCCACCTGCCACTGTTCTGTCCAGTCATGGTTCTCTTCCATGCCCCTGACATTATTTGTGACTGGGTGCGTGTGTTGTCTGCCACCCTGCCACCTGTGCCTACTATGCTGAGCTCCTGCACTGCTCAGTCTGTGCTCTGGCACACTAATGTCACTGTGTTTGTAGGCCCTATTCTGGCAGGCCACTCAGTTCCACAGTTCTAAATGGGTATTGTCCCTTGCACTTTCCCTGTCATTGCCCCCCCAGCACTGCCTCCTGCCATATTTTGTGCCACAGAGTGCATTGTGTGGGCATGGTGTCCTGCACACCGACCCACTAGATGGCTGCTAGGGATGTCCCCACTCTCCTCACACACCTCATTATCTCCACTATAAGGAACGGTGCCCCATCCTTATTCCCAGTGCTGCCTTTCTATTTCCTCAACATAACACAACCAGCAGTCCAATTCTTTCAAAAGGTTTTTTTTTAATATATGTATCAGAATGTGCTCACAAAATGCAATGCACAATAGCACACACTGCTCAGTGTGCTGTTTTTACTGATAACAAGTGCATGCAGATGCCACACTGATGCTCACACAGCCTGTTATCCTGGTAGCTGCCTGTTGGGGGATTGCACTTAGGATTCTTTTTTTACATTTGGGCAGAAAATAGAGCTGTGTGAAACATTCATGGGCATCCAGATGCACCAAATACATTATACTTTATCTTTGGTACATCTGGAGATGCACCGGCCCATCCCTGCTCTTTGAATGTAGCACTTTCGCACATCTCTGAGATGCGCTGAGCACATCTGCTTTGAAAATGTCACCCAAGCTCACCCTCACCGAAGTGGAATACTGAATTTAGTCTTGAAGCAGTAATTAATTTGTCTTTTAAGACTAAGTTTCTTAATCTTTAATCTTCTATAATCATCAGAAGAAGAATACTGCCTGTAGGAATGCTAATTCTAAGAAGTATTCCACTGTGATTGCTTTTTAAAAGAAAATTATTACTAAATGCATATTATACACATATTTAAAAGTACACATTTTTGAATACTTTCGAATGATAAATGAAGACTTTTCAATACTTCTGTTTGTGTTATATGCAAGCTTGTTAATTTTCATTCTGATCACTTCTTTTATAGTAAGATTTGCTCTATCAAGAATGCTAAGAAAGAAACTAATACTGCTCTGTCAAATACATAGATACACAGATGCATACATACAATCTCATTTGAAGAGTTTTTTATAGTTACTTCTTGAGCCCTTTATGTGCTTTTAACTTCTCAGATAATTTAGCTATTCAGGGGTTATTCCCTCAGTAGGAGCGACAAGAGTATCTCTCATGGTTGAAAAGAATCTTAAACAGAAAATTACAAAACATGTTCCTGTACTGTGTCAGGTACACAATCAGTTATTCTAATGAAGTATGGGCCCCGTTTTCATAATGGATGCATCACGTAATGACATTGTTAGAATCAAAAGGGAGGGTGGATGGGCAGAAAAAGGGAAAGACTAGGTAGAGGAACTCAGTGAGTACTTCTGCTCAGTGTTCATGAAATACCACATGGTAAGGGGGACAGGGGCGGAGGTGGTGCAGAGATAATGGATGGGTTAATCCAGGAGGATAGCATCCTGAAAGGCCTTAAAACCTTATGGTGGACAAAGCACAAGGACTGGATGGTGTACACTCGTGTCCTGAAGGAACTGACAGATGGTTTGGCAGGCCCTCTGACAGACCTGTCTAACATGTCTTTGGAGATAGAGAATGTGCCCAGTGACTGGAGGATGGCTCATGTGCCCCTCCACATGAGAGGATCCAAAGATGAACCAGGCAATTACAGACTGGTGAGCTAGACCGCTGTAGTGGGGAAGTTAATGGAAACCATTCTGAAGGAGAGGTTAACTTTTCTTATTAGTAATGGTCTACAAGATGAGAAAAAGCATGGGTTTGTCTTGGGAAGATCATGCCAAACTAACTTAATTGAGTTCTTTGACTGGGTCCCTAGGGTGACTGACAAAAGGCCAAGCTGTAGATGTCCTATAACTGGATTTCAGCAAGGCCTTTGACGTGGTGCCACGTGGGAGATTACTGAGCAAGCTGAGGGACCTGGGTGTATGGCAGACATTGGTGGGGTTGGTTGAGAGCTGGCTTCAGGGCAGACAACTGAGGGTGGTTGTATGGGGGGGGTCATCCAAGCCAAGGCCGGTAGCTAGTGGGGTGCCACAGGGTTCAGCGCAGGGCCCTGTTTTGTTCATTGTCTTCACTGAAAAATAAGATCAGTCTGTTCACTGATGACGCTACGATTTGTGCAACAGTGGACAGTGAAAAAGGGAGGCTGGCATGCAGGGAGTATCTAGCTAAACTTGAACACTGGTCTAAGAAGTGGCAGATAGGGTTTAATGTAAAGACGTGCCAGGCCAAACACCTCGGAGCCAGAAATCCAAGAACCAGCTACTGACTGGGGGGATTGCAGATAGCAGTTACAGAAAGAATCTAGGGGTAATAGTCCCAGGGGACATGAAGGTATCAGCACAATTTAGGGGGGCTGCAGCAAGGGCAAACAGGATGCTGGGGTGCATTGCCAAAAGGATCACCTCTAGAAAGAAGGAGCCCATACAGAAAAAGAAGGGTGAATTTCCAGTTGTTTTATTCTCAAAGTCCATTCGTTTCTTAGTATTTGTTCCATTCAACCATTCATTTTCCATTTTTTATCTTTACTCTTCACTTTTTGCTCCTGATATCCCTTCAAATGCCCTTCAGATGACCCATATTGTTGAGTAGTTTATTCTGAGCCACTCATTTTCCATTTTGTATTACTCTGAACCATTCATTTTACACTTTTTATCTTTCATTGTCAAAACTGCACCCAGTATCCATTCAAATACCCTTGAAATGACCCATCTTGTAGCAGTTAAATTATTTTAGCCATTGCATTTGTTTTCTTTTTTTATGTTGGCACATGCATACGCAGCCAACATCTTGTGGTAGTAGCAGATTTAGAGGCATGGTCACTGTTGGGCGAATGCAGGGCATGCATCAATATGTGCGTACCTCATTCCCCAATAAGCCAGCAGCAGGCGCTGACATCATGCATCCCTCATGTGGCCACCAGATCGAAGAAACGGTCCACTGCAATGAGAGCGAAGCTCTCATGCAGTGGGACCACAACACGCCTCCCGACGTGCACGCAACATGGTGGCAGTGACTGCCACTGCCTGTCACAATGCTGACAGGGGAGCCCACTCCCCGTTGGCATAATGCCCCCCCTCCCATTTCCACTGTGTGCCAAATCCCCCTTGGCATCATGTGCCCCCCCAAAAAGTCTTCCTTTGCCAACAGGGGCCCATTCCCATCAGCATAATGTTCCTCCCCATTTGTTGTGTGCCGAGGGGTTGCCCAATCCCTCGACTTCCCGCCTCCACTGGTATTTACAATGGGGGGCCAGTCCTGCTGGATGCAGCCTCCCAAAAATACCAGGTGGCACACTGGGAGCCCAGCCCAGCATGCCACAGTAGTTGTAAAAAAAAATCCTGCAATTTTTTTTTCTTACCTGTAAACAGAAAATGGTCCTCTGCGTCTCTCTGCCCTCTACCCGCACCCACCCTCTACACACCCCACCTCCCCACACCCTCACCCCATACTAACCTCCAGAGCACAGCACAATGATCTTTAGTGGACTAGGAACACGTCTGCACTCTTCAAAGCCTACCGTGAACTCAAGAAATGCCGGCAAGCTGTATAATGGCATAAATAGGATTTTTTCAACTTTGGTGCATATCTCAGGCATTTTTGGGAATTTTGACACCACATTTTTTCAACATGGGGTTATTGGGACCCTTCCTCATGAATTCAGGCACTGTCATGGCGTTATTCAGTCCCAAAAGGTGATTTTGCGGTCACTGTGCGAAATCACTTTGAGGGCTGATTAACAAAATGACAGCACCACTGTTCATGAGGGGGGCTCTTAAAAAGCCTATGTTGCAAATTTGGTGGAAAAAATTCCAAAAATGGCTGTTTTACGAGCTTGCGTTGCTCAGTTTCCATGCATGCTCGTAACTTTGTGAATTTGTAATATTTTCACTCCAGATTTTCATAATTGCCATTTTTCCACAACTCCTTATGAACAGTACAGCTGTCATTTTACATATCCTGGCCAAAATGTGGTTTTGCATGTCCGGCGCAGAATAGCATGGTCGCTGTGCAAAATCAGTTTTCAGGATAGTTTGAGGAAATGACGGTGACACTGTTCATGAGCAGAGGTCCAAAAATGCCTATGTTGAAAATTTGGTGAAGAAATTCCTTAAAATGACTGTGTTACAAGTGTGCGTTGAAAAGTTTCCTTGCACCCTTGTAACTTCACAAATTTGCAATATTTTCATGCCAGATTTTGAACACTGGCATTTTTTCACACCTCCTTATCAACAGTATAGCTGTTATTTTTCACACCCTGCCCTTAATTTGTTTTATGCACCTGTGGCGCACAATGGCATGGTCACTGTGGGAAATCAACATTTGGGACAAATTAACAAAATCACAGTGCCACTGTTCATGAGGGGAGATCCCAAAATGCCTGTGTTAAAAATGTGGTCAAAAACATCCCAAAAATAGTTGGGTTACGGACGTGTGTTGCACAGCTTCTATGCATGCTCATGACTTCACCAATTTTTCATATTTTCACTCCAGATTTTCAATGTTGCCATTTTTTTACATCTCCTCATGAACAATACAGTTGTCACTTTCCACATACTGTCCAAAATGTGTTTTTGTCCCTGTGTCACCAAATGGCATAGCCGATGTGCAAAACCACCTTTCAGCTAACAAACTGATGATGCCGCTCTTCATGAGTTGGCTCACAAAAAGCCCATGTTGAAAATTTGGAGTGAAAATACCAACACACGCCTACGGTGTTAGAGTTTCCAACTGTAGCACCCCACCCTGAAGAGACTGACAGGCATCGGTGTGTAACTTAGGATCATCAGTTGTAATGCTCATGCCATTCCACCCCCACCCCCAACATCCAGCCAGTGACAGGCACCGTGGTGTGCCTTGCAGTGTTTGGCCATAGAGTTCACCCCATTCTCCTATGCTGCACCCACCTCAATGTTTTTCCTTATGGAATGGGGTAAGTATAATGCCCAAAGACCCCAAAGCACACCACAACACTTGTCAGTGTCTACAGGATAGGGTGAGGTAAAATGGCATGAATGTTATAGCTGACAACCTAAAGGCACACCCCATTGCCTATCGGTCTCTGCAGGGTGGGGATGGGGTTGGCGTCACTTCAGTACTTCACTGTCATTCCTATTATGCATCTCTAACTCCTGCACTGCCAATGCCAATGAGACAACATTTTGCATTGACAAATGTTTGTTTTTATTGTGGTTGCTTCAGTTTATTGCTTTTTCTCAGTTAACATTAAGTAAAATCAGTGGTTGGGTAAAAAAAATCCAGGGTAGGACTAAGAAGAGCTGACAGTCTGAAGCAAGTGTATAAGGCATGTTTCCATTATATATGGGGGAAGCATAAAACTAAAGAAATAACCCAGAGGGAAGTTAAATGTACACTACAATCTAAGATCCCATTTCAGTGTTAACAAGTATCACTGCAGTTATTAACTGCACTATAACTATATTGCATTGACTTTCTGTTACATTCCTTTACCACTGCATTATTTTTGTTATTTTTAAATCACACTGTAGAACCACTGCACACACTTAACAATTTTTCTTGTACACTTCTTTATGACTGCATTAATTTTGGTATTTTTAGATGCACACTGTAGTAACACTGCACACACGGTGCACGTTTTTGGATAATTCTCACACACGTTCCCCCCACATTATAGTTAATAATTATTGGTAACATAATGGAAATGCCTTGTAAATGTTCAAATTGCTTTTGTTGTTCTGGTTTCACTAACAGAGCTTGGGAGTTAATTTCCCTTATGCATATTTCTTTAGATTAGTTCAATTTAAACAAATTTTTTGTTAGTTTTTTATCTTTTCACCATCTCACAGTTAATGTTTCTGTAATCTTAGCTTCATACGTATAACTTGTTTATGGTGAATCTACTCCAGGTATGCACTTTTACCAATACCTGTATTTGGTACATGCAAACCACACAGCTCCCATGGTGGCATGCTCTATTTTCCACCCTTTCTTAGACCTGGCAGAAAGCTTTCATGTCCCATCCCTAGCCTCAGGCATCTCAGCCCACATAGCCATGTTGGCAGACTCCTGATTTCTCCAGTCCCTTACAGAAATACAAATGTGCAGTATGCATACAGAATGTATGCCACACAAAAAATTGTTCAGCAACTACAGGTGCTTCACACACACCAAGTGAACCTAAGCGAACCTGATAGATATTATCAGGTTTGAATGAAGCATGCTTGACATGTATGCAGCAGCTAAGTTAGAAACATTCGCAATAATTATTTCTTGATAAAAAAAGAGGCACTTAACTGTTTTTATCTGTTTTGCAACAGTCCCAGTAATACTGTCCATACGTCACAGCTCATTGTTGGTGCTGGAGGAGAATCCTTATCTTTCTCCCACCACAGTCCACTAAATTCCTACTGCACCCAAGCCCAGCCTGCTGGGTCCTCACCTGTGCACATGCCCAGCCCATTGAGTCCCTCTCATGCACCCAAGTCAGCACAGTGTGTCCTCACCTGCACCCACACACAACCCAGTAGGCCCTCTTTAGCACCCGAGCCCTGCCCGGTGGATCCTTCTAGTACTCATGACCAGTCCAAAGGGCCCCCCTTCAGTCAAGTCTAGCCAGTTGCTCTCCCATAAGTTTGTGTTGCAGAATAGCCAGAATAGACCCCCCCCATGACACAGCAGTAAAGCCAACCTTGAAAGAACTATTCTGACTCTGTTGTACTTTTGTTAAAAAGAACTAGAGTGTGGTCTGGTCAGTAACAGTATAAAGTAGCAGCAGCTAGCCACCCTGCCCATCCAGTTGCAGCAGCACAGAGTCAGTTCCTCAAGTAAAATTCCAGACAACAGCAACAGCAACCAAGAGAGAAGCTGCCTGCAGAACTAGAGAGACAGGGGCCTGACTTCTAGTGCCTTTTTGTTCAGGTACATCGCTGTGTTTATTTGAAAATGTACCTGTACGGTGGGGTGTGGAGGGACTCAAGGGAGAGAGTGCATGGGTCTCTATCTCCTGGCCCTGTCACTGTGGATGAGCAATCCACTGGGACCAATTTGGGAAGTTGATAGCTGCTGGAAAGGGGTAGGATGGTTCTACTTCTCCTGGCTCATGGCTGGATGGCCCTGCTTCTCCTGGCTCAAGAGGGTGGCCCTGCTTCTCCTGGCTCAAGGGAGGTGGCCCTGTTTCTTCTAGCATGGGGGGAGCAGGTATGGCCTTATTTCTTCTGGCTTGGAGAGTGCCCCCGCTTCTTCTGGCCAAGGGGGGTGACCCTACTTTTCCTGGATTGGGTGTTTTAGTCTCACTTATACTATACTTACTTTCATCTTGTCACATGCATCCAAGGTGAAAGCTATCTTATTGTGACCAAGTTCTTGTTTTGTGCATTTCTGTGAATATAAGCTTTCTTAAGCAGGATTTTTGTTAAAAGATTATTTTTCCTACACTGATACCTTTGTTAGCCATGGCACTGGGAACCTCTGTGGCTCTTTTTTTTTTAAATTAGCCATATGAACTTCTATTTCCACGTGGCTGGAGATCGGAGATGGACAAAAGGGACCTTGGTTTAACACCTCATCTGAAGGATGGCATTTCAGCAACCATTGAATCTGCATCCCCCCAGTCTACCTCTCCCGCATGACCATTCTTCTTGAACCAGGAATACTATCAGCCCCACAACCAGCCTCCCCAGCTGAGCAATTTCCCTTGAAATCCACCTCTCCCATCTGGGATATGTGCAAGTCACAAGGGGAGGAAGAAAGAGCAAGAATTCAGAGTGTCTGTGTATCCTCATTCCAGTGGCAGATAGTTGAGAAATATTGTCCACCACGACCATGGGTCATTGTCACAAATGGCAATTACATAAATGCATACTACTCAGCTCACTGTGTGAAACATTTGATTGTGCTGCATATATTTCTGTAATCAGAGTAATTAGTGCTGGTTAAAGGCCCACATTAAACAGCATCCAGCTGAAGATGTGGGTTGGAGAGCTTTACTAGTTGCCTTTGGTAGAGTGACACAGCAGGGGTATGAGGAACACCTGGACAGCAAAGACTGCCTTTTTAATATGTGATGGGGAGAGTGAAGAGGTGCCACTGGATGCCAATGACTTAATTTACATGGAATAAGAGGAGAGAGTTGTTACCTAATGGATGCTAGGGACTGCTAGTCCACTGACCCCTAACCCTTGACATAAACTCCCTTTACACCCCATCAAATCCCGTCAGTGAAAAGGAGGCGGGGGGGGGTCAAGGTGTGGGATGGAGGCATACAGCCAGAATGTTCTTCAGTGTGTCCAGCTTCTGGAGCTGGCTGGTCTGTGTGAAGGGATTCCAGCTGTGGAGGTAGACTGGCCAATTATCCCCAACACTTCATGTCCCCTCACTTTACAGATCACTAAATCCTCTCTCATGCCCTTTGCACTCCTTTCACAGACCCCGAGTACTCCCCCAGCCCTTCTTCTAACCAGTAACACCTGTCAGTTGCAGCAACCTTAACATTCCTGTTCCTCTCTAGTCAGTTGAGACCCACTCATAGCCTTGACTCATTGCCTCCCTGGATGGCCACCCACTAACATCTCCCAGACCCATTGAACACTCCCCCACCCCTTACAGACTGTCAAGATACTTTTCCTCCACAGGCCTGCACAGCCCCAGACACTAGCCCCCTTCCCTTCCCTTTGTTGCCTGATACTAGCTAAGTCTTCTTACACAGCCCCAGATACTAACCTGACCTCCTTCCATGGCCCCCAACACTGCCTGCCCTCCCTCCACATCCCCCAAAGCTCCCTCCACAGTAACAGTTCTAGCCACAACCCAGCTCTGAGTCCCCTTACCACCTCCTTCTTCCAGGACCCATCACCCCATAGTTTCCCAACATATTTGCTGTCTCCACAGTCTCCCACCCCCTCTACCACCAGCCCACAATTTGCCACCAGTGATACTGACTGAGAGAGGTTTGAGTGGGGAGTCTAGTCAGGGATCTGGAAGGGAAATGCAGTGATGTGGAGTGCACATAGCCAGGGGGAAGGGTTCCAGTTACAGAGAGTGGTCAGCTGGGAGGATGGTGAACTTGGGGAGGGTCCAGATGCAGGGAGTTTTGGGGGGGTGGAGGGTGGTTGAGGTGTAGAGTGTTGATTCAGCCACAGAAAGGGTGGTTAGGATGCTACTCCAGGTGATGATAGTTGGTTAAGACAGGGAGGGCAGTGTTAGGGGGGTAGAAACAATAAAAATTGAAAGGGACCTGGGAGTAATTGTATCAGATGACCTTAAGATGGGCAAGCAATGTGAGAAGGCTGTAAGGAAGGCTGGGGATACTGGGATGCATAGGGAGAGGCATCAACAGTAGAAAACAGGAAGTTGTTAACCCTCTGTACAGACAGTTGGCGAGACCCCATCTGGAGTACTGCATGCCGTTCTGGAGAACCCATCTCCTCAAAAACATAGACAGAGTGGAGGTTGTTCAGAGGAGGGCAACAAAAATGGTCCAGAGTCTGCAATAGAAAACATATGAAGAGAGACTAAAGCAACTTAATATGTATACCCTCGAAGAAAGTAGGGAGAGGGGAGACATGATAAAAACTTTCAAGTACCTCGAGGGAATTAACAAAGTCCAAGAGGGTAGCATAATTCAGAAAAAGAGATGTGCAAGAACAAGGGGGCACAATTTAAAGATAGAGAGAAGATGGCTCACAGGTAATGTTAGAAATTATTTTTTCAAGGAGAGGGTTGTAGATGCATGGAACAGCCTTCCTGGGGAGGTTGTGGAGTCAAGAACAGTGGGAGAATTCAAGAATGCATGGGACAGACATAAATCAATTCTAGATGGGGGGCAGGAGGAATTAAGCTGTTGGTTAATTAGAATCTGCAGCTTATCCATCAGGTATGGAAATGGGCAGACTACATGGGCCAAGCGGTCCTTATGTGCCATCAAATTCTATGTTTCTGTGTAGATCATGCAGAGTGCAAAATAACTCACTAAACCCATTGGTTGTTATCATGACAACCATCTTGGAAACAATGTTGTCATCATTCTTGTGCTATGCTCTTGACCCGAATCTCCCCTCTGTGATGACATGTTTAGTCAGTCAGTGTTGCCATGGTAACAGTGTGATTTTTTTTTTTTACAGCTGAAGATTGGCATCTAGGCCATTAATCCAAGTCAAACAGTCTTCTCACACCACTTCCCAAAACTCTGGTATGATCTCCCCTCTCACATTCGCCACTCCTCCACCACCCACTCCCTATCTACTGCTCTGGCAAATTACCTCATAGTAAATTGTTCCTGCACTTGATCCCAAAGTCTCCACTATCCAAATTCCCATACCTGACCAGCGGCACCTTCCTATGCTTGGAAGCTGGCTTATCTTAACAACCACAGCACTTACCTGGCAAATTCTGTTCTCTACTGTCCTGTCCAGAACAAGTTGTTAAGTTTTAACTTTGCCTCAGCTAGCTGTACCCTATGTATGTATGCCTCTGTGATTGACTGTTAACCAATGTATAACCAAACGTATCTCATTCCACTGCATACCTATTCTATGTTGTTGCTTGATTACCTGCGTGTTATCCTCCCACTATAACCCTCCCACCAGGTCGCACTGGGAGATGAGCATCTTGTTGTGCAGTGCGCCTCTTCTGGTGAAACAATTCAATAAATAAATAAATAAACTACACATTCACACTAAACTGGCATTTTTTTGTTTTCATTTTCCTAGTCAGGCAAACTTGCTGGCTAGCTAATGCTGACATCTGCGTGATGTTAGAATCTGGCATAATGTTTTGCAACTACATGGATGTTCTTGATGTGCTCTACAGCTCTGCAGAAGCACATATGACCTATGAACATCTACAACTGAACTGGAACATAAACGGACTGTGGATGGACTGATGACCAGATGGTGGAAGGACTGTTTGAGTATAAAATCAGGTACAATTACTCTAAAAAAAAATGTAAACAGCTAACTTGAAGAGTTTTTTTTTTGTATTCATATTGCTTAAAAAAATAAGGTACTCACAGGGGTTGCAAATAATTTAATCACATGATTGGGGCATGGCACTCAGCTTCACCTTATGCCACATTATCTCATAAGGATATGATTTACATATGGTTAATGCAACCCCTGGTCATTCCTTATTGCTTAAATATTTCAAGCCTGCCACAGTAGCTTCTTGTTCAGAATCAGCTATGACCATATTTGATCTCCCAAGACTCTGCTCAATTATGAAGAATTGTGCAGAAAAGCAGGACTTCGCTGGAAAAGAGATCCTTCATTTTTGACAACCCTAGGTAAGTAAATGGGTAAATAAAGCCAGTCCTCTAAGATACAACCTTGTGTAATTGTCCTTATGACTCTCATTTTTTGTATAAATAATTTGGAACATCTTGCAAAACTGACAGCTTGCATTTGCATGTTGCTTTAAAAATCTACTCAGCAAAGACTTCATTTCCCATGATTCTTTTGCTTTTTGGCAGGATGTGATACTGCCAGAGAGAAGCACTTCCTTGTTCCCTAACAATTCTGGCAATGCAGCTTCTATTGAGAACAGTGAGCATACCTCTCAAGTGTTCCTCATTATGGGGGACATCCCTCATTTTGCCCCTTAAAATTGTTCTGTCCCTCATCCTTCCCTTGTGAAAAAGGTGCTGCTCACGCAGAGAATGTGCTGTAAATTCAAACTTAAAGGCAGAAACTCTTACTATTCTAAAATATGAAATCAAAATAAACTTTGTACAAGTAAACAGTACAGTTTCCACAGTGTTCTGAGCTTGTATCTCCATGTTTGAGGATGTGTCCCTCATTTTGAGTGTCCAAAAATCTCCTTGTCCTTCATTTCAGTGACAAAAGATTGAGAGGTATGCCAGTGAGAAAAGATATACAGAGACTTTTCAGGTATTTGTTTTCTACAGTTTTGTAAAAAGTTTAACAAGAAAGGTGTATTTTATTAATCTACAATAGTTCTAGAGAGTCTCTTAGCTTAAATACAGTGCAGTTTTGCAAAGTTTCCAAATGCTGCAGTAGATCAGATTGCAATTGAAATCTTGACTTGCTGCAGAACATGCTGCACGTGTTTAATTAGTGCTTTCTTTGTTTTTACTGCATTTTTAAAGTTTTATCATAATGAAACTGGACTTTTAGACTAAGAAATGTGTGCAGTTGCAGTTCTTTGAATGTATATGTTTTTGTGTGTGGTAGGAGAAGGCTTTCTCCTCCAAGCTTTGAATTTAAATGTAGTATGTGTAATGTGGTTGTATTTATATATTGTAGTATGTTGCAAGCCAGGGAAAGTTACTAGGCAGTCTACTTCTCAACCGTGTGCCATGCGTGGTGGATGAGCTGTGGTGGTTCGTAACCCTATAGTTTAGGGTGATGCCTGATAAATCTGAAAGGAGAGGCTAGAGGCACACTCTAGAGCCAAGATGCAAGGTTTGTTAACAACAGTTGGAGCACACAGAAAAGGCTTAGCCTTCACTAACACTATCATACATGAGAAAGAGTGCATAGGATTACTGGGACCACAACCTGGCCCCACTAATGTCCTACAAAAGTCCAGTTTATTCAAGTCCTAAGGATGTAGCAATCTGATGCACCAAGCTTGGGTTACTAGTATTTTTGTCGGCCAACTGCTAAGGGTGAACCTAAGGAAGCACTTTCTATGCAGGCAATTTAATGGGGCATCCCCCAGTGAACCAGAAACCAAGAAAAACACTGTAGACCTCCTGGCCCTGGGAAGAAGGTGACTCCTGGCATCACTGAGACAATGTCAAAAGGGAAGCGCCTGGTTGAGGATGGGTGTTGATGCTGGGTTGTAGGGAAAGAGACCCCTTATCTGGGGTTGTTGGCTATGGTGACCTTGAGCAGGTGATCTCCAGTCGAGGAAAGGATGCTGGGTGTGATGATCCACTGGATGACCCATGGGCAGGTCCTTGGAACCCTTACCACCTCACCCCTACAGCTTCATAATCCGACAATCTTTGGTGTGTGACCTCTTGATGCATCACTGGAACACAAGGCAACTATGGGCAGTATAATCAAGTGTGTGGCAACCCTTCATGTGGCCTCTTGCGTGGGCCACCAGTACTTATGCCACCTCAGGAAATGATGCACAGTGCCTGGCAATCCTTGGCAAGGCCTTGCTATAGGTCACCAGTACTATTGCCACCTTGGGACAATGTCTATTCAGGATAATGGGCAATGTGACTCCGAGTTTGGTGGATGACTTAAGTCCCTGAAGCTAGATCCAGGGCAGCCCCTAACCTGACTCACTTTGGTGGTCCCTAGCTGCCAGCTAGCTACCACTTATGACCAGCAACTCAAACCTGGGGCATCATGGTGAACACTTGAAGTTGGTAGAGGTCATTGGATGTGAGTGCAAGTGATGCTGGGCTTCCAGGGAACCCTCCCTGGGTCGAAGAAGAGGCACCAGAGGAATTCTGGATGAGGTGTGTGCAGGAGCCTGGAACAGAACAAAAATTAAAAACCTGAAATGCAATTCACCCCTTCTAGTATGACTGAGAGCCCATGCATTTGGGATGGGGTGGCCCCAAATGTCTTTAGAGGAAGTAGCAATAGGCAAGTGCAGCAATCAATGCCCTCAGGGCAGTGCAGTCACACAGAACAATTGAGAAAATAAGGCAGTACAGTCATGATGCCCCAGGAATAAGGTAGTTCAGTCACTTAAACTCTTCAATTGAATATAGCAGTTCAGTCATAGCAAGCAGTTCAACAACTTAAAACGGTTTGATTGAATACAGCAGTTCAGACACAGCAAGCAGTGGGCCTAGGCAACCATATCTCTCACCCTCCCTCATTCAAATCAGGAACACATCAGATAAAATAGTAATATTAGTCCCAGAAGCTGTGTACAACATGTTTCTTAGTGTGAATAGCATTTTCTTAATGAGAATTAGACTGCAACATCAATGGCTGGCATTATTCTGTGATCCCAATTCCTACTCTTTAGTGCCGGAAATGCCAAATTTAGAAGGGACAGAAGAAATTTCTGAGGCAAAATCAGGGACATCCCTGAAAATCAGGAACAGCTGAGAGGTAGGCAAGCAATAGGAGATTGCAGGCAGATACAGAAAATACAGTTTGCTTTATGGGCATTGAAACAGTTTGATGACCTACCCCCTTTGTTAATATGGATCAGCTCTGGGTGCCTTCTAAATATGGAGGCTAGGGTACCTAGTCTCTTTATCCCAGCTATGGACTGCCCCACCCTTCTACTACATGGACAAAGGACTACATTTTTCCCAGTATTAGGACTTAGATTACCCTGGAACTCTCAGAGAAGAATGCGCTAAGGCTCTGCCAGGCCTTTAGTAACTAGCTTTTTATGGCTAAGCAACTGGAAATTTAGCCTGAACATTGCCCTTTTTACCAGTAATACTGTGAGCTGGCTTTACCTAGCATTTATTTGGTCTCTTGGCTGAGAGGGAGTGCCCCAGTCTCTCTGTTTGGAGCACAGACTTCCTAGAAATAAATTAAACTAGCAGAGATTCCTTCAAGAGAGGAGTTCACAAACACCTTTAATCTTGGTCCAACAGTTATTTGGTTTGAACCCTTCTAGCTTCTGCCTTCTTGGTTCTCATTTCTCTCTCTATAGAATTGTACATGGAAGCAGCTTTCCTCCACCCTGGGGGTACAATGGAAGCATTCTAACAATTCTAAACAATGATTACACAGTGCAACAATGCAATTGCTAAACAAACAATCCTTCCCCTGGCTGGAGCAGGTCTAGCTAGGACTAATTATTAAAGGAAATGCTGGCCAACAAGCCTACTCACCCCTGGAATTCAACAAGGATTTCTGTACGCTGGGGAATGCACAACCACAAAGGAGTGATAAGGCCTCTTCTCCTGGAGACTGCTGCATGAAAGAGGTTCACTGGTTCTGTTTCCTGACCAAATGAACTGTTTCAACACAGTGGCAGACCCGACTAGATGGCAGATTTCTGAAAAAAAAAAAAACAACCGAGGTTGCTACTGGGGATCTTCTGGAAGGAGTTATACCAAAGGGACCCAGGGCATTCGCTTCAAGCTCCTAGCAGTGAAGCAGACATCCATTGCCTTGCTGTCCTTCACCCTCCCTGGTCAAACTCTTTATCCTCTGTCCAATCTGTACAGAGCCTCCTCTAGGCTGGGGTGGTCCTGACTACTTGCCAGGGGATTGGCTTCTTCATCCAGAGGTCAGCCTCCGGAGGCTGGGTCAGTGGCTTAAAAAAGTATCCAAATTTGAATCTACCCTGGCCACAGGGATTGGCTGAGAGGGCTCATCCTGGCTTCCTTCTCCACTGTGGGACAGGAATATGGCCCAACTGGTTTGGCTTTGGCTGGCTAGGTGTCGGTCTTGAGCAGGGGGAAGGGAGAACCAAGGAAGGGAGAAGAAAAAAAAATGGTTTTCTTTTAAAACCCTGAAATTGGACTGCTAGGACTGTCTGCTGGAGTGGGGCCTGTTCTGTGTTTCAGAGGGTCACCAAATCTTTTCAAGGGTTTCCCATTAAGCTGCCAGGGTCCCCATAACTGTCTAGCCCCTCATATCTCTGAGGATCCCCTATTTTTTGTGGTGCCCCCAATTTCTCTGGGGCACTACATATTTGTGCCCACCTAACAATACATGTCCTCATGTATTTCCCAAATTTTTACCTTCTTAATCTTAAAATCTTTGACAATTCCATTCATAAGCAATGACATATTCCTCTCTCTCATTATGGTAACAAGACATTCTTAACAGCCTACCGATTATAAACTTTAAATCCTTAATGCTACATTTTACTAACACTCTAAACATTATGGTTGTGGATTTGTTAGTGTATGAGAACACATTTATGACTCCCTGCATCTTTAAAGCTCTGATTTACATCTTAGAACATTTCAATAAACCAGATTTACAACTGGGCAGTGGTCTTGGCTCTTCTTTCATTTTTCTACTAGTATGGGGACACCCTTTGTACAGCTTCAGTCACATACCTCTGAGGGGGTACCACAAAGTTTAACCTCTGGGATCTACATTGAGGGAGCTCTGCAGCAGTGGCTACAGGAGGTTGTGGCACCATTGGATACAGCCATGGGATTAGTAGCAGTGTGGGAAATGACTCTGGGATGGGTTTCTCAGTTGGGAGTAGTTCCCACCTCTCTTCCAGGTTACTGTCCATGAGATGACTTCCAGATGGTGGAGTAGCTCTGAAGGTGCAGGGTTTAAGTCTATTGTGATAAACAATCTGTGGCTGCTTCCTGCCAGACTCCTCTTGGATCTTGTAAACACGCAAGTCCAGGAATGAGATCTGAACAATCAAATATGGTTGTGAGTACCATTTGACATCCAGTTTGTGGCAGTGAGTCTTTCTTAATAGTACCCTTTCACGATGGTCAGTGGAATTGCATGGGCTTGGACATCATAGTTTGCTTTCTGTGGTTCCCACACTTTTTCCATGTTTTGTTCCATTATTTTTCCAGCGTCTTGTAATCATTGATGGTGCTCAGTCACCCACTCGGTAGTGGCATGGAGGGGTTTCACTAGGTTTGGTTTTACATCTAGAACCAAATCCATGGGGAGCCTTCCATGAGGACCAAACATCAAATAGTATGATGAGTACCCAGTGCTGCTGTGAGTTGTGTTATTATAGAGGTACATTAACTCTGGGAGAAGTCTCAGCCAGTGCAGTTTCTGAGACTCTGGTAGGGTTCTGAGCATGTCAAGGACAGTCTGGTTGACCCTCTCACAGATTCCATTGCCCTGAGGATGACAGGCAGTGGTGTGGATCTTTTGCCCTCCACACAAGGCACACAGTTCTTTAAACAAGTGAAACTCAAATGCTGAACCTTGGTCAGTCAGGATTTTGGTAGGGTGACCATAGGGTTGAACAAACTGCCTTCAGAATCTTTCAGCAGTGGTTCAGGCTGAAAGATCGCTGACGGGCACAGCTATGACAATCTTTGAATAGTGGTCCATCATGGTGAGAATATAATTTAGGCCATTCCCACCAGGGTCTACTTTAAGATGGTCCAAGGTCATCAGCTCAAGGTGTGCATGAACAGTGATCAGATGTAATGGGGCTCTTTGATCTTGCCCCGGTGGTCGCTTGAGGGTACTTGTCGGTCATTTGTCACACCACTCTTGGATGTCCTCATGCATCCCAACCCAATAGAATCTGGTTCTCATATGAGCCTCTGTCTTTTTGCAGCCAAAGTGTCCAGATTTGTCATGATATGCCTCTAGGGCAACACCTACAGCTTCACGAGGGAGGACGACTTGTCAAACATGGTCATGTGTCTTTGGGTCAGTGATGGTGCGGATAAGCCTTCCATCCATAACTGTCATACAAGCCATAAGTCACCACAGTTTCACAAGTTCTGGGTCAGAATGCTTTCTGTCCTCCAGACGTAGGGTCTGCTGGTTACTAATGAAGGCCTTTAGCTATCGGGTCAACAGACTGTGGTCTTGGATCTACTGCCATAAGTCAGGGGTTTCCTTTAATGTCTCAGGCATGTCATCTTCCAGCACTTCTTCCAGTTGCAGTGGAGCTGACAGCTGCAGGGAAGCTATAGCAGCAGGTTTGTACCACTTCTGCAGGGATCTGGAGAAAGGAAGGCATCTCTAAAGCTTCTCTGTAGTTGTCATTCTCCTCCATCTCATCTTGGGTGGGTAACCTCGACAGGGCATCAGCATTTGCATTGGCTTTACCGGCATGGTACTTGGTTGTAAAATTGCAGTTGGCAAGTCTTGAGACCCACCTCTGCTCGAGTGCTTCCAGTCATGCAGTGTTCAGATGAGCGAGGGGGTTGTTGTCAATGTAGATTGTGAAAGGTGTATTGGCTAGGTAAGCTTTGAATTTCTCAGTGATGGCCCACACCAGAGTAAGGAATTGCAGCTTGAAGGAGGTGTAGTGATCATAATTCCATTCAGCTCCACGGAGTCCATGGATTGCATAAGCAATGACCCTCTCAGCTCCAACAGACAGCCCCTGGCCCTCGATTGCTGGCATCAGTATATAATTTGAAGGGAAGTTGATAATCCAGATAGGCAAGTACTGGAGCTTTGATCAACATTGCTTTTAGGCTGCTGAAGGACTTGTGCTGGGCTAAACTCCACTGCACTGGGCTGCTTTTGCACAGTTGCTTTGTTCCCCTGAGCAATTCATGCAGTGGGGCAGCTACCTGGGTGGATTTAGGGACAAATCGCCAGTAGTACTCTATGAACCCCAGGAATCTCCTTACATCCGGGACTGTGACTGGAGTTAGCCATTCATGCACTGCTTGAATCTTGTCTAGGTCTGGTGACACTCCGTGCTTAGATACAACATGCCCCAAGTAGTGAACCTCTTCTTCGAGCAGGTGACACTTTGATGGCTTGACCTTAAGCCCATAGTCAGCTAGGTGGATAAGAACAGTTTCTAGGTGCTGCAGGGGTTCAGAATAGATTTTAGAGTAAATGATGATGTCATTCAAGTAGAAGAGGACCATGTCAAAATTATAGCTCCCCAAGCAGTACTCCACTAGTCGCTGAAAGGTTCCCGGGGCATTACACAATCCAAATGGCATTCAAGTAAATTCATAGAGGCCCACAGGGGTCACAAACATAGACTTCTTCCTGTCCTCTGGTGCAAGGGAACTTGCCAGTTGCCACTAGCCAAGTCTAGGGTTGAAAACAGGGATGCTGATTTCAATGCTGCCAGAGAATCTTCTATCCATGGTAATGGGTAAGCATCCTTGTGCGTCACTTGGTTCAGCTTCCGATAGTTGACACACAAGTGAATTTTCCCATCCTTTTTCTTGATCAGTACTCTTGGAGCAGCCCATGGACTGTGACTCTTGGTGATCACCTTGGCATCCTTCACCTCCTGGAGCATGGTTTTCACTGGTTGGTACAGTGCAGGTGGAATAGTGCGGAATCGTTCTCTGATGGGTGGGTACTGTCCGGTGACTATGCAGTGCTGCACGTTCTTGACACACCCAAAGTCAAGGGGGTGCTTGGAAAAGACTCTCTCTAGTCTCTCTGGCATCAACAGTAACCCCTGTTTGTGCTTTTCTGGGGTTTCTTTTGTGCCCAAGTCAATTTCCTCAAGCCAGCCCTTGGCATCTGCTCCTTCAGAGCCTACAGCTCCATTTAGTTGAAAGACATTAACTCCATGGTCTTCTGAGGGTTCAGTTATGTCCTTGTTTCAGATCTTTATCAATCTGACCACAGGCTGAGTACAGTATAGCTTAACAGGAGTTGTGCCATAGTTCAAGATGCAGATGGGGACCTGCCCCTTGGTAACTGTTATGAGACTCCGTGCAATGATCACTGGCTTCTCCCCTCTGTCACTGAGTGGTTCAACTACAGCCATATAGTCCTTGCCTTGCAATCCAACCTTGGCTTTGCACAGCAGTATGGTCTCTGTACCTGAGTCCAGTCTGAAGCTACTATACATTTCTCCCTCAGCATTGGCAAACTGCTGGTGACACTGCAGTATATTGATTATGTGCTACCAGGCCTTCTTGCTGGCTTTTTCGGAGCAGTGCTACTTGCTTCTGGAGGGCATCCAGCAATTCCTCATGACATTTTTCCAGTACATTCATCCCCAAGATCACTGGAAGGAGGTTGCCATCATCAATGTTGCTAATGATGACCCCTTGTTGTGGCTAAACCTTTTCTCCCAGCTGAATGTCTATTTCCTGGTAGGCCAAGTATGAGATATTCATTCTGTTGCCTGCAATCAGGTTGGGCCAAGTCTTTGTAGAGCATCTTAGTTGGTCTTGGGTCCAGTGCTTGAGGAATTGGCAGCCTCGAATAGTGGTGACTTGGGAGCTAGTGTCCAGAAGTGCTGTAAAGGTGATACCATTGAGTTTGACGGGAACAGTCGGGCACCTCCCTACATACTTTGACCATTCCAGGTTTAGGTTTGGACCTAGAAGCTTTCATCCTGTGGGTTGGTTCACTGCCTCAGGGATGCCCTGTTTAACGACACAGCAATTTCTCCTTCCTGGATACACTGTCGTTCCACATGGCCACTGATGCCACAGCACCTGCAGATAGGTCACCCATGATCGTCGAACCGGTCAGTGGGTCACTGGCCCATACTACTTCGGTCCAGTCTTGCTAGATGTCAGGGATGGTCCATAGAATGCCCTAGGCCCCAGCAACTCTTAAGATCTTGTATGACTCGGCAAACATCTGCTAGTCTTTGTGACATGGCCTCCAGCTGGTGGGACATCTCTCTGGTATTGTCTCTTGCCTGGTCACTCAGCCGGTCCTGGGCTTGAGTGACCTGATGATACACTTTTTCTCTATCTCCTCTGGGGTAAGAGTCATATTCTAGCCGATCCAGCAGATACTCTTTTTCCTAGCTGAAATTCTTCTCTGCTCTCCATCTGGTGAAGGCATTGCAAGATGAGCAGGGTTCAGACATTGGACTCCCAGTGGCCATGGCTCCAGCTACACCAGCCATCTGCTAGAAAGCCACTATCTCCTCCTCAAGTCATCCAGAGCCTAGGACTTCTATGGCTTCCTCTTTGAAGTCTACAATCTTTGCATCTGGGTTTTGGCAGTACAACATCCACAGTTTCTGACGTAGAGGCTCTCCCCAGGCCATCTCAGTGAACTGCTCTAGCAATACTTGGTCTGGGTCATGGTCCTCACTCGGGTCTCATTTTCCCAGGGCCCAGTGTGCCTCTTGCAGGCTCAAGGCAAAGTTCTGCAGTGTCTCCTGGGGGCCCTGTGTGCAAGAGAAGAATTTCATTTTGAGGTATGGAACACTCCGCTTATCGAAGATGTCACTTAGCCAGGTCAGAATCCATTCAGCAGTGTCCTTTTGTCCATCTGACCAGCTTTCAACTTCCCATTTGGCAGCTCCTCCCAGCTGCCCAATCAGGATTTCCATTCTCTGTTGCTCGGGCACTTGGTAGAGATGGAACATAGCCTGCAGATTCGCACGGAAGTCGGTGAGGCTGCAGGTGTCTGAGCTTTGGTCCCCCATGTACCTTGGTATCCATGGTGCCCCATTTAGTTGCTAGGTGTCAGTCTTGAGCAGGGGGAAGGGAGAAGAAAAAAATGGTTTTCTTTCAAAACCCCAAATTTAAACTGCTAGGACTGTCTGCTGGAGTGGGGCCTGTTCTGTGTTGCAGAGGGTCACCAAAGCTTTTCAAGGGTTTCCCATTAAGCGGTCAGGGTCCCCATAACTTTATGACCCTCCTCATATCTCTGAGGATCCCCTAGTTTCTGTGGTGCCCTGAATTTCCCTGGGGCACTACACATGTAAGCTAAAAAATAGTGTTTTTTGTTTTATTGGAATAAGGAGTAAAAAAAAAAATCAGGAACAGCTTGCTTCACAAAATATTTAATATTAGCTGAAGAAATTGTTGTGGCATAGTATTTTGTGAAAGTAAACTAGACTATGTCACTAATATCTGACATTGATTTTATGCTTTTATAGTTTTCTGAATATTTTCAGTTTTCTTGGAGTGACTACAGTTTTTGACCCAGGTATCACAGCAAACAGAAATAGTACGGGGATGAGAATTCCATGAATGCCATGACTTTGCCTCTCCACTACATTTTTTCCAAAGTAAATTTTTGTGGTGGGGGGGGCTTTATATTGCATTTGTAGGGCGCATTGTACAGTATGGGTGTCAGGAGAACTAGGTCTAAGACCGGATGTGGAGGTGATCAGAAGGCTGTGCTGGTCACTGGCTCTTGGTGCTGTGTCGAGGGGGCCAGTGGGGTGATTGGGCACTACTTGCCAGAGTGAGGGTCCACCAGAACACCAGGGATAGGGTTTGTCTGCCACGGGCAGGTAGGAGTTAGGGAGGGGGAAACCACTGGACCTCCAGGGAATTCCTTCATTTTCCAAACCAGGATAGGGATCAGTGCTGGTGAGAGACTGCTGGATCACCAGGGAGTGTATTGTTTTTAAACAAGGATGGGAATTGGCACGGGAAGGGGATGAGGTCCAGCACACTTCGCCACTGTGGTAGCATGCAATGGAGTCTATAATGGGTATACAAATGAACTTGTAGAGCAGTGGATTCATCTACATCTTTGTTTGAATATTCACCCATAGGGGTGCAGAACTAACTGGTGTGTGCTGTGCATTATCTCTATGGTTGGTCTTTGGCCAGTATCCTTGTAGCACAGCACAAAGCATGGTGAACACTGGCTGAATGCCACGCTATCATGACTGATATTCAAATGAATAGCGTAGGCAGTTCAGATCGTGCTATTCATTTGAATATGGTGCCAGAGCCAGTTGTCCCCATTTTTCTCATGCGACACCCCCGTGTGCACACGCAGCTGGCTGGCTTTGAATATGGGGTCCATAATGCCTTACTTATTAGATAAGTACAGTTTGATTTGGGTGTAATGGGTTATGTGGGTATATAATTACATAATTACACTAATTTAAGGTTGAAAAGAACTCCAGGTTTTGAAAGATGTATTGAAATAAGTATTGCATTTCCTACAATATTTAGTAGATCAACAGCATGAGAAAGTAAAAAAATAAATAAATAACTAGCGACAATAAAGGTAAAATACAATTGGTGAAAATCTAGTATTTTTTTACTCTTATGATACAACAGTTGCTCTTTAATTCTATCTTTTCCACTAGAACTCTGCTTTCTTTACTCCTATATTGTATTACCATTTGTATCTCTCTGCTGCTCTCTCTACTCAAGCTACTATACATTCCTCATTTTTATGTTTGCTTGCATGCATGTGCAAGAAACAAAGTGCCATCAACCGAGTTTTTGGAGTTGTGGCACCGTGTCTTCTAATTCAGTCAGTGTATTTGCAGGTGCAACCACAGTTCGCCAATGAATGATGCAGCTGTCTATGACAGCAGTTGAAAATGCAGTGCCATATAATTCAAAGGGAGAGCTATGCTTCAGTGAGCAGCGATAAGATATCACGTGCTTCTGCACTCCTCCCACACACACACACACACACATATGCATGTTACGTGCTCATGCTTCCCACCCCCCCCACACACACACACTGTATGGACGATGAGGGTGCTCAATCCCCTGTCGGCTCTGCTGCGCTCCCCCTAACAGAGTTCCAGGTGCCACGTCAGGAGCCCACCCCACCACTGCAACAGTCTACATGGCTGATGGGGGTGCCCGATCCCCCGTCGGCTCCACTGTCCCCCCAAGAGACTACTGGGTGCCACACTGGGAGCCCACCCAAGCATGGCAACAGTCTGTATGGCCGATGGGGGTGCCTAATCCCCCACGGCTCCACTGCCCCCCCAAACAGCCTTCCATCTGTCACGCTGAGAGCCCACCCCAGTGTAGCACAAGTTCTGCATTGTCTAAAGAAAAAAAAAACTGAAAGAAAAAACATTCCCTCGCTGACTGTCCTGACCCTACCCCTCCCGTGCCCACCCTCTGCACGCCCTGCCTCCCCACACCACCAACTCACCCCTATACTTACCTCCAGAGGCTGGCATGATGATCTTAGGTGGACCAGGAACACGTCTGCACTCTTCAAAGCCGGCCACAAACTGAAGAAATACCGGTAAACTGTATAATGGAATAAATAGGGTTTTTTCAACTTTGATGCGTATCTCAGGCATTTTGGGGAATTGTTTCACCAAATTTTTAACATGGAGTTTTTGGGACCCCACCTCATGAATTCAGTCACTGTCATTTTGTTAATCGGGCCCGAAAGGTAATTTAGTGGTCATTGAGCAGAGCCACCTTTTGGGACCGATTTATGAAATGACAGTGTCATGGTTCATAAGATAGGCCCCCAAAAACCCTATGTTGAAAGTTTGGTGATAAAATTCCCCAAAAATTACTGTTTCACGAGCATGCGTAATGCTGTTCCTACGCACGCTCGTAAGTTTTCAAATTTTCAATATATTCACTCTAGATTTTTAACATTGCCATTTTACCACACCTCCTTATGAGTAGTACAGCTGTCATTTCTCACATCTCGCCCAAAAAGTGTTTCCGCGCATGTAGCTCACAATGGCACAGTCGGTGTGCAAAATCAATGCTTGGCACAGATTAGGAAAATCACAGTGACACTGTTCATGACCAGAGGTGTTAAAATGGCTATGTTAAAAATTTGGTGAAAAAATACCCAAAAATGACTGCTTTACGAGCATGCGTTGCGCTGTTCCCACGCACATTCATAAGTCTGCGAATTTTCAATATTTTCACTCCAGATTTTCAACATTGCCATTTTACCACACCTCCTTATGAACAGTACAGTTGTAATTTTTCACATCTCACCCAAAACATGTATCCGTCCATGTAACGCACAATGGCACAGTCAGTGTGCGAAATCAATGTTTGTGACAGATTAAGAAAATCTCAGTGACACTGTTCATGAGCAGAGGTGTTAAAATGGCTATGTTAAAAATTTGGTGAAAAAAGTCCATAAAATGACTGTGTTATGAGCGACCATTGTACAGTTTCCATGCACCCTTGTAAGTTCATGGATTTCTAATATTTTCTGCCCAGATTTCCACTACTGGCATTTTTCCACACTTCCTTATGAACAGTACAGCTGTCAGTTTTCACACCATGGCTGAAATGTGTTTTCGCACTTCCAGTGCAGAAATGTGTGGTCGCTGTGGGAAATCACTGTTCAGGACAGATTAAGAAAATCACAGTGACACTGTTCATGAGTGGAGGTTCCAAAATCCATGTGTTGACAATCTGCTGTAAAAAAAATCCCCAGACTAATTGTATTACAGATGTGCATTGCACATTTTCTATGCACGCTCGTGACTTCACCAGTTTTTATGTTTGCTTGCACGCATGTGCAAGAAACATAGTGCCATCATCCGAGTTTTCGGAGGTGTGGCAGCCCTCTTCCAGTTCAGGTAGTGTGTTTGCAGGCACGGCCCCAGTTCTCCAGTGCCTGCTGGAGCTGTCTATGACAGCTCCAAATGCAGTGGTATACAGTTGAAAGGGGGAGCTACGCTTCAGTGAGCAGCTATAAGATATCGCCTGCTCATGCGAGCTCCCACTACACAAACACACACACACACACACACACACACACAACAGGGATAATGCTAGATATCCAGAGCAGTAATTTCACTGAGGAGGGAATTCCAGTCTTTCTCTTGTAGGGATCCCCAGTCGAAGGCAATGGTATGGAATTCAAGCTAAAGAATACTGCTGACTGAAGGCAATTAAAAGTTTTCATTTTTGCTTTTGCTTCAAAATGAATGTAGCAGTCATGAAATGTGACCCATCTCCAAGGCTGTCCATTTTCGGTTTAGAAGTTTACAGTGTGAAGTCATACACTAATCCTCTTTCACAAGTGCTTGTGATACTTCACGACAGACAACAATAAATGAACTGTATCGGAAAATAGGCTGCACTGCGTGATGCTGCAAAGGTTCAGACGTACCTTTTTATAAGACATTCTGCGAGCCGCCACCACAAACGTAGCTTACTCTAGCAACTTTGTTTACTCTTCAGCCTTGTTCTTCAAGTAGCACTCTTGCAATTTTTTTATTAGAGTGTTTGCAGAATTTATGCATTTTCCAATCTGACTTAATATACAGAGAAATACGATCCTTTAGGGTAAACAAAAACTGCAGTAGAACAGTTTTTCTGAGCTATCATTTGACGTCTGTAGACCATTCGTTTTTCTCAAGTCAAAATGAATCTTTGTGCATTATTAGTTATTCAGAAAATAGCATGCTTCATCGTCTTTTGATTGGAAGTGGGGCAGTTTATCACTCAGTCTTCTGATCCTTTTTCCCTGGTACATTTAAAGGAGTGGCAGTTCTTAAGCAAAAAAATCAGCCCGGGTTTCCAATTAAGAATATATGTGTGAAATAAGTTGTGTACAGTTACTTACTGTTTTACACACTGCTAGTGTAGGGTTTTCCAGCTGTTTCCAGAAACCTGATGTGGACGCGTAAGTTTGCTAATAACTGCGATAATATTCCAAGTCAAATGTCTTTTTCAATGTCAAGGTCTTGAGAATATACTCAGTAAGTTCAACCAGTGTAGTAGTTTTAGTATGGTTTATACAAAAGCCTTTTTGTGCAATGACTGCCCATTACATTTGTCTAAATAAGAGACCAACTTGTCATATAATGTACATGCTAAGGCCTTGGACAGGGGGAAAGCATTGAGAAAGGGCTTTAAGGTATCCAGTCAAGAGCATGTGGGAGTAACAGCGTGGCAAAATGCACTCTGAGAAAATAGTGTGAGTGAAAACAGTTACACAGAAATAATAGCGCAAACATTAAAGTGCTGTACATGTATTTGTTTTCACTCATGCAGGGCAGTATAAGTCATCAAGAGTGTGTGTGTGTGTGTGTGTGTGTGTGTGTGTGTGTGTGTGTGTGTGTGCTGCCTAACTGTGCTAGCAGTGTAACAGAGATTAGTTACAAGCTGTGAATGGGCTTGCGACATCCAGCTGACTTGGGTTCAGTTCTGACACCTTCTTTTTCTTTTGTGTTTTTTTGATGTCACACTCCCCCCATTGCTTGTCCCCCTGAGTTATATTACAGTAGAAGCCTCAAAGGGGATGGTTCTGTGATCAATGAGTCATCCCATTTAAGTGGCAGTCCCAATAAAAGGAAGCTGTTTTTTTTTACTTTATTTACAACTTAAAGGCTCACCCATAAAATGTGTAAAACCATCGTGCTGCAGAGGTTTAGCAATTTACACATTAACAGACAACATTCACTCAATTGAAATCGGTTATTGTGATTACAGCTGTTTTTGTGAGATTGTGTTTGTTTGAATAGTAAAATGGCACCTTAATTTAGTACACATTAAAACCTCCACTTCAAGAGGCTGAATAAGGCTAGTTGTATTTGGGGGCAAACATATCAACTTTAAGTGGCTGAACTTATGCGCTAGGGCACTGGGATGGGCGATGCAACTGTTAACGAACAGCAGCACTTTTCTACGTTGCCGTCTAAGACAACTGTTCCATGCTGCCACTCATTCCCCCAAAATTGCCCCATCATCCAAGCATTGGCTGAACTCTGATATGTGACAAAGTGTGTGTAGTGATCCTTCGGGAGACATATGGGTCTCTTACTTTTCCCTATCACAAGCAGGGCTGGGGCAATTTCTCTGAACCATCCATGTTTGTGCAGCAGAGGAGCAAAATGCAGTCCTTGGATTTATTTTTCACCGAGCAGTTCTATGGATTTCTGGATATGGCCTCTGTCTGGGTACCCTCTGTAGAGAACACCGATTTAGTCGCCATTAAAAATGTTAACTGCTGGGTACTCAGGCATAATACCTGAGAGCACTGATTTTATCCATACTGCTGCTGAGGAAGCATCTGCATCCAGTCTCTCTCCCTGCCTCTGTTTCCACACAATGTTGTTTCAGTAATTCCTCCACGTTAGCCAGATGTCAGTGGCAAAACCATTGTGCTGTAGATGTTTAGCGATTTTCTCATTCTTTGGTTTTAAAATGGGACTAGTCAGTCTAGCTCCATGATAACCTGCATGATTAAACCAAGACAGCAAGCCATCCTCGACCTCATTATCTTTTCCTTCCCTCTTCTATTTACAGCTTGGGTTGATGTTCAGTTTCCATTCAGCCCGAAGCCTCACCCTATTAAGGCTTATCCTCCCTGCCTGGCTCTTTGAAATGCAGAATTGTTTGGCAACCTTAGTGAGCGAGGAGTTGGAAAGCTGAAGGGTCTCCAAAACCTTGATTATTTTTAGAAAGAGGAAGATCAATTCTCATGCTGGATGCCATCTCTGAAACAAACAAGTTGTAAACAGAATGCTGACTGTTAATTCCATTTATACTAATCAGGCATTAATGTGCATTAATTAGCTGAAAGCTCTCTCAGCCAAGGCTCAATCATCCCCTATAAATGGAATAGGCATCCCAATTAAGGGGAAACAGTCTTCATAGGATAACATTACCTACAAATCAGTGCCCAGGGATCATCGCAATTAAGCATCCATCTCCTTTAATTGGGTCCCCTACAATGGGCTTCTACTGTAGTAAATCTCCACCCTCCCACCTTTGTTCCCTCTGGAGTTAGGATAGTAAATTCTCCCCACCCTCAACTTTCTCCACCCCATCTTGCATGTCCCCTGTGCAGTTACAATAGTACATCTGCCCACTCCCTGACTTTCTCTCCCCCCTGATGTTGCATCCACCCAGTGTTGTTCCCTTCTTCTTTTGTGTGTATTGACACATTTGTACTATATTTTGTTGGGCAGCACTGTGCAGTGCTAGTAGCGTTTTTTTGTGACTGTTGCTGTTTTTCATGTTGCTATGTTCGTGTCCACTGTTTTGCATGACACTGTTTTGTAGTAGTTGTTTTGACCTGGACCCAGCCTTTAATTCCCAACGTTAAGAGAGCTAATACTTTTCAGTATGGGAACCACCATTGGCAGTTTCCAGACAAGAGGGATGACTGGGAAACCAGGGAGAGACTGAATAATTTATAAAGAAGATTGGATAGCTCAGCTACTGCAGACTTAACTAATTTAAGATCAGTTCCATCACTGCCTTTCCTGGCATTTGAGATAAAATTGTTCATTTTATTTATTTTAGAGTCAATGTGGGTCAAAGGTTAGAACACCAACTTGGGAACTGAGTGAGGACTACACCCTGTACAGTCAAATCCTCACTCAGTGACCTTGGACAAGTCACTTAGCCTCCGAGTGCTGCACTCCACCCAGCAGCAGAAATGGGTAGAAGCAGTATCCCACCAGAAGTTAAAAATTGCATCACAGCTGGGCTATCCTGTATAAATAATTTATTTAAAAAAATATATTGTTGCCTTCTTTGTTAGTGAATCAAAGTAGAAGTTGAGGAGAGGGCCCCAAGGTTTTGTAATTATTAATTGGCAGAGTATCCAGTGAGTTAATCAAGGATTTATTTTCAATATTTCTAAAACATTTATTAAATAGACTAGTGGAATCATTCAGGTCAGTGACTACCATACTTTCTTTTAATAGAAGAAGGTGGAACTAAACTGACATTCCTAGATGATAACTAACAGTTCAAGAAACTGCAGGGGTTGTGTGCAAACACTTGCTGTTTTTCTATAACTAATTCTGCTTTAGTTTTCCTAGCAATGGTTTTATGCCTGTGCCTCAGTTCACAATGTTTCATCAACAGGAGGTGGTTACCATTTTCACAGTATGTAAACCATGCCTCATCTGTTAGGTGCCTTAAATCCAAAAGTTTCCTGTTATACTTGAAAGAGGCATTAAGGGGAATGGGACAGGAATCAGGGGTTGAGGAACAGTGGGCAGTATTTAAAATGGGGATTATAAAAACAACAGAATTATGCATTAAGCAGGTTAGCAAGAGGAAAAGGAAGAGGAGACCATTATGGTTTTCCAAAGAGGTAGCAAAGAAAGTGAAAGCCAAAAAGATTGCATTCAGGCAATACAAAAAGACACAGACAGAAGGGGATAGGGAGAAGTACCAGGAGAAACAAAGGGAGGCAGGGAAGTCAGTAAGGGAAGCCAAAGCTCAGACAGAAGAACACATTGCAAAATCAGTGGGTAAGGGGACAAAACCTTTACAGGTACATAAGTGAAAAAGAAAGACAAAGGGAGGGATAGTGAGACTGAAGAGGAGGATGGGAGCCGTGGAGGATGACAACAGTAAAGCTGACATATTGAACAGGTATTTCTGCTCAGTCTTTACTGAGGAAGAGGGAGGTAATGGGTCTGAAGGGAGTACAAGGGGTGAGAATGGTGCAGAAATGGACACAAGTCCCTTTACACAAGAAAAGGTCCTGAAGGAACTGGAAGTAATAAGAGTTGATAAAGCAATGGGGCCAGATGGGGTGCACCCCAGGGTCCTTAAAGAACTAAGAGAGGTGGTGGCTGAACCTCTGGCTATCCTGTTTAGCCAATTTACTGGAAACAGGGGAGGTACCCAAAGACTGGAGGACAGCAGATGTAGTCCCCTTATACAAAAGTGGGAACAAAGAGGAAGCAGGGAACTACAGACCAGTCAGCCTCACCTCGGTAGTGGGAAAGATCATGGAAGCACTACTGAAGGAGAGATTGGTGGAACATCTGGTTGTCAATGGACTACAGGACCCAAGGCAGCATGGTTTCACCAGGGGTGGTCATGTCAGACCAACCTCATTGAATTTTGACTGGGTGACTAGGGAGGTGGATCAGGGAGGGAAGTGGACATGGCCTATCTGGACTTCAGCAAGGCCTTTGACACTGTGTCACATAGAAGACTATTACACAAACTGGTGAATATGAGTGTGGGCAGGACAGTAGTGTGGTGGGTAGGTAACTGGCTGGGTGGCAGGACACACAGAGGGTGGTGTAAATGACTGTCACTCCACAGAGGAAGAGTGACCAGTGGTACCACAGGGATCAGTGCTGGGACGGTCCTATTCAACATCTTCATCAGTGACATTGCGAGGATCTAGAAGGCAGAATTTCACTGTTCGCTGATGACACAAAGCTCTGTAACAGAGTAGACACACCAGAGGGTGTAGACAGAATGAGAAGGGACCTGCAGAAACTTGAATAATGGTCAAGGGTTTGGCAGTTGAAATTCAATGCAAAGAAGTCAAGATAATGCATATGGGGCACAAAAACCCTGGCACAATATATCAGTTGGGGGTGAGGATATGGCATGCACCAAGCAGGAAAGGATCTTGGGGTTGTCATCTCTGATGACCTCAAGTAGGGAAACAATGCGAGGCATCAGGTAAAGCAAAAGGATGCTGGGATGTATAGGCAGGGGCATCACCAGCAGGAAAAGGGAGGTCATAATTCCGCTTATACAAGACACACTAGTGAGGCCCCACCTGAGTACAGTGTACAGTTCTGGAGACCATACCTATGTAAGGACATAGACAGGGAGAGAAGGTTCAGAGGAGGGCAACAAAGATGGTGCATGGATTGCATCACAAGTCCTATGAAGACAGGATGAAGGAACTGAACATGTACTCCCTGGAGGAGAGGAGGAGGAGAGAGGGATATGATAGAGACATACAAGTATCTTACAGGGAGGAACAGGGTGCAGGAAAACACTATTTTTAAGCGAAAAGATGTTCCAGGACTAGAGGGCATGGTATGAAGTTGGAGGGAGGACGATTCAGAGGAAACATGAGAAAGAATTTCTTCACAGAACGGGTAGTGGACAAGTGGAACACCCTGCCAGAGAAAGTGGTGGAGGCTGAAACAATCACGGGATTTAAGAATGCATGGGATAGACATAAAGGAATTCTAGAGGTCAGGGGTAAGGGGAAATAGACTTCTAGGGAAACAAACTGAACTTACAAGCTCAAATGGGCAGACTGGGTGGGCCATAGGCCCTTATCTGCTGACACTGTCTATGTATCTATGTAATCCAATGTTCAGCAATACCTATTTTTAGCTTGCACTTTTTGCACTGTCTTTCTAATGTTGGATTTTGCATATTGAAGGCTAATACTAGGACCGAATCATTACTAAATAAAGAGGCATTTTTTCCATTAGGTGAACATGGAGGCATACACATTAATTGTGCAGTCAAGTAATATGTTATTTAATTGATTTATGAGATTATGTCAACAGTTTGCCCTGTAAAATATGCAGGTTTTACAAATGAGCACCCCCCCATCCCCATCAACTAAGGTGCTGTGGCTCCAAATATCTATGAGGTTTTGCCACAGAGGGTTGCCAAATTGTGCACTTTTGCACAATGCTACTTTGATTAAATAAATGTATTTTGTCTGACTTCTGAGTGCAGGTTCCTTTTTGTTCTCTGAACAATATCTCTAGCCGTGACTTATATTACTGGAGCAAACTTGTTATAGATGTGTACAAATTCTTGAATGAAGTACTCAAGGGCAAGATCAATATCTTGGATTAGGTCCATGAAGGAAAAATTAGTATTAAAGATTTTAGCCTGAAAGGCAGCTAGATCAGGTTTTGGAAGGACCCTGGAACAGGTGGTTGGGGGGGCAGATTTCAATAATTGTGCAGACCTGTTGCATGTTACTGCAAAATTGTCACTCAATGAATCTGAAAGAACAACAACCTTATTTATCCTGTTCATAATGTGAGAAACCAGGATCAATTCCAGGATCATTTTTGTGAGTTTGATTCCTGGTTTATCCTAGGAAGAAGGGCTACTATTTGGGTTAGGTTCAAATTGGCTAATACGTCTTTAATGAACTTTTGATTTCTGTTGAGCCAGCTATTAATATTAAAAGTACCCTTGTGTATTTCTCATTGTTATTATTTAATTGACTAAAATAACTTTGCAAAGAAACAAGACCTTGTTCAATGCAGTTAGGGGGACAGTAGGAAGATCCAACAATATGTTTTTTAGTACCACTCAGCAAACAATAAAAATAAAATTGGCAAGAATTTACACTGGGCACTTCTGTTAAGAATTTTCAATTCTGATGTCTCTAAGTAATCAATCATTAAACTAAATGAGGCAGCTTTCTCTTTTCCTTACCTGTCCTCTCCAATTAGGTTATGGATGTCAAGAGAAAAAGCAGAATACTCAATTTTTGGAGAACAACAAGATTCAGTGTTTCATTGTAGCAATCTGTATCTAGATTTGTATAATGGACCTAAGAGGAAAATTCAGTACATGTAGACAGCAAGCTACTGTACAAATGTTGAGATGCAAAATTTCAACATGGCCTGAGTTTATAGAGAAGCAGCAATTGGAACTGAGTTAACACTTGGCCTGGGGTTTAGATAGCTATTTCCAGATACAAACAATAAAAAGATAAGAATTTCCAAACCATTCTCAGTTATTTTTTTTTTTATTTTACATTCCAGTTACCTAGTATAGTCTGGTTGAGATGTAACATCAGATTTCCAATGGGGTCCTGCTTATAGCCATTTCCACATCTGGGTGGACAGGAGCACTGAGAAGTTAAGTGGCTTGTCCAAGAGCACACAGTGAGTACTTGGCACTAGCAGAGTTTCAACCTGTGATTGCTTGGTGCTCAAACCACAAGACTACACTTATTCCAAATCAATCACAGCTTCTCCACAAGGAAATATTAATGAGAGTTAGCCTTTTAATACTGTAGTTTTCAACTGTTCCAGGGTTCATAATGGCTGGGGCTTGCAAACAGATGGGGCAATATTCATTAGCAAACTGAGCTTTTTAGGAAATGAGAGCTAATTAGCTGCCTCATTTAGTTTAATGATTGATTACTTAGAGGCTGGGATTTTTTTTTCACTGATAAGCAGCAGAAAAATCCCAGCCTCTCCCTACAAAACAGGGTACTAAATGGGAAAAAGACAGAGGTAGAAAGGTCAGTGGGGGATGCTGCAACAGAAAGTAAAGCCATCAAAAAATGGAGAGCAATGAGTACCAATGCCTGTAGTCTGAGTAACTAGCTTCCTGAATTAGTGGCCTTGATGGAGGAGAACATCTGGATATTGTGGCAGCTCAGAAACATGGTACAATAAAAACCATGACTGGGATGTAAACATACCAGGATACACTATCTACAGGAGGGACAGGGAGGGTAAAGAGGAGGAGGAGTAGCTTTTACATAAGGGAAGGAATCAAAGCAACAGAGCAAAAAGGGTAAACAGGGAGGAGAAGAAGCAATGTGGGTAAATTTGGAGACCAGCAAAAAATGGCACCACAATCCACAGAGGTTGTAGCACAGACCCCCCTTCTCAGGGGAGAAATGGACAAGGAAATGATAGAAAGTATACTTAGTATGGCAGAAAAAGGGAGATATTGCTGATGGGTGATCTGAATATGCCAGATGTTAACTGGAGTGCAGTTGCAGCAGCCACTTCTAAGAGTGGGTTATTCTAGATGCCCTACAGGGACATGCCTTAGACAACTAGTATTGGAACCCACTCGAGAGAGAGCAATCTTAGACCAGGTCCTCTCAAATGGAGATGGAGAGAGATCACAGATGTAGAAGGTAGCCATCTGGGAACTAGCGACCATCGAACAGTATGGTTCACATAAACAAAGTAAAGAAGTCAAGACATACAAAGGCAAAAGTACTGGACTTCAGGAGGCTGACTTTGCCAAAATGGGTGAGTGCCTAAGGAATGCACTAGCAAATGGGCAGGAAGGAGGTGGAAGAACAATGGGGATAATGAAAACTGCCATCACAGAGGTAACAAGCCTTTCTGTGAAGCAAATAAACAAAACAAAACGATGTAAGAAACCACTATGGTTCTCAAAGGAGGTGGCAGTGAAGGTTCAAGAGAAAAAAAAGCATTCAGAAAGTACAAGGAATCACAGAAGAAGCAGGACAGAGAATTGTATCAGTTAAAGCAAAAGAGCTGGGAAGGCAGTCAGAACAGCAAGGCCCGAACTGAGGAAAAGATAGCCAACTCAGTTAAGAAGGAATAAAACATTTTAGGTACATCAGGGAGCGAAGAAAGACTAAGGGAGGGATAGTGAGGCTTAATAAAGGGAGGGTGGGCAGAGGGTGACTGTGAAAGGCAGAGATACTAAACAAATATTTTTGCTCAGTATTTACAAATGAAGAAGGGAGGTACCTAAAACAAACAATAGAAACACTCTGGATACACAAGTTGATACCAACCCATTTATAGAAAAAAGGGTTCTGAAAGAACTCTTAAAACTGAAGGTGGACAAAGCAATGGGGCCTGATGGGATTCATCCCAGAATTCTAAAAGAACTAAGGGTAGAATTAGTGACACCACGACTACCCTGTTTAACAAATTATGGAGGATAGGGTGGTACCGAGGACTGGAGGAGGGCAGATGTGATTCCGTTCACAAAAGTGGGAGCAAGGCAGAAGCAGGAAACTACAGACCTGTTAGTTTAACCTCAGTGGTAGGGAAAATGATGGAATCACTTCTGAAGGAAAGAATTGTCGAGTATCTAGAGGCCAGAGGGGCACGGGACCCAAGGCAGCATGGATTCACAGCAGGAAGGTCATGCCAGACAAATCTGATAGATTTCTTTGACTGGGTGACCAAAGTAGTAGATCAGGAGGGCTGTGGACATGGCCTACCTAGACTTTAGCAAGGCATTTGACACAGTCCCACACAAAAGATTAATATACAAGTTAGCTAGCCTGGGAGTGGGTCCCAAGATGACAGCCCGGTAAAAATTGGCAGGAAAATAGGACACAGAGAGTAATAGTAAATGGAGTCCACTCTGATGAAAAGGGGGTTACTAGTGGGCACCATGAGGGTTCAGTATTAGACCAGTCCTCTTCAATGTCTTATAATGACATTGCAGAGGGACTGAAGGAAAATATGTCTCTTTGCAGATGACACAAAGATCTGCAACAGAGTTGATGCACAAGGTGGGGTGGAAAGGATGAAAAGGGACTTAGCAAGGTTAGAGGAATGGTCAAATGTATGGCAGCTTAGATTCAATGCTAAGAAGTGCAAGGTAATGCACCTGGGAAACAAAAACCCAAGGGAAGAGTACACAATGGGGGTGAGATACTAACAACAACAAAATGGAAAGAGACCTGGGGGTAGTCATATTAGATGACCTAAGGTGGGCAAGCAATGTGAGAGGGCAGCAAGGAGGGCTGGGGGATATTAGGATGCATAGGAGAGGCATCACCAGTAGAAACAGGAAGTTATTATCCTCTGTACAGACAGCTGGTCAGACCCCATCTGGAGTACTAGTGCAGTTCTGGAGACCCAGTCTTCGTAAAGACATAGACAGGATGGAAGCTGTCCAGAGGAGTGCAACTAAAATGGTGCAGGGTCTGCACGGAGAAGACATATGAAGAGAGACTAAAGGAGCTTAATATGCATAGCCTTGAGGAAAGGAGGAGAGGGGACATGATAGAAATGCTCAGTACCTCAAGGAGTCAACAAAAGTCCAAGAAGGTAGCATCTTTCAAAAAAAGAGGTGTGCAAGAACAAGGGGGCACAATTTGAAGATAGAGGGAGGCGGCTCAGAGGTAATTTAAGGAAGTATTTTTTCACAGAGAGGGTTGTGGATGCATGGAATGGCCTTCCGGAGGAGGTCATGGAGTCAAAAACAGTGGTGGAATTCAAGCATGCATGGGACAGTCATAAGGCAATTCTAGGGGATGGGGGTAGGAAGAAGTAGGCTGCTGGTTAACTAGGATCTGCAGCTTATCCAGTAGGCAGGGAAATGGGCAGACTGGGTGGGCCAAGCGGTCCTTATCTGCCATCAAATTCTATGTTTCTATGTTTCTATGAGGATTAGAAATACAGGTAAAAAGAGAATGGCAGATTTGTGTCATAGGCTGCATACATTCACAACAGGCATATTGTTTTACTGCGAGTATTAGTATCAAGACACCAGCACATATATGAATATGTTGGTACCACAGGCTGAGGTGGTGTAAACTAACATGCTACAATAGTACACTTTCCTTCCCATTGCTGGATAATTTTAGGTTGCTGCAAATGTTTAAAAAATTTAGACTAGTACAGTCTTCTTGTTTTCTCATTAATACTGTGTATTGTATTTTTCTATTGCCATTTTGTGGTTAGTGCTGCACTCATTGCACGACTTAACTATAAATATTAGTGTAAATGCTGCTCAACTGTAAGCCAAAAGCAGTATAGCATAGTGATTAAGGGCACCATGCTGCAAACCTGGATTTGAATCTCATCAGCCCCCACTTACATACTGTGTGACTGAGCAAGTCACTTAACTTCCTTGTGCTCCCAGGTCAGCCTCGCAGCTTGAAACAAGATCCAGCTTAGTGTGCCTTTTCTGGTTAAAAAATGTTCCCTTTCCTTGTTGTTTGTTCCTGCTTATTATTACTTTGTTGTTTGATAATGTTTTCTTTAGTTCTTTTGCTCATGACAGCCATTTTAACTCTACAGTTCATACCTAAAAAAACACGAGTATTAACACCTAGTGTATCTTACCTGGCTATCAAAAATAAACAAATAAATAGATTAATATAGTAGAATAGCAGCCGCAGCATTAGCTTCTGTACACTTTGTAAGCAGAGACATTTTGAACTGAGCTTTTTCCTCAGGCTGCAACTGCTCTAGTTAACTCTTGCAGACTCATCAATCTGATCGGAGCCACTCTGTTACAGCTACTCAGCTACAGGCCACTAGGACAGCGTGGTATTTCTGTGGTGGGAGTCAGTCCTGGGACTTCCCTTGCCTGCACAGCTACCCTAAGAGGCTGCTGGGTGATTGGGTGGTGCAGGCACTGGAGAGCACCAACTATTAAAACACCCTCCCCTCTACACTGCTGCTCATCCACCTATAAATGGAGTCGGGATGCTCCTGTCTTTTGATTCCCCACACAACCCCAAGTAGAATATGACTCCAGTCACACTGGGGAGATGGGCCCAACTGGCCTCCTAATTTCCCAATGAATGACTGCATTATTCAATCTCTGGAGCCCTTCTTATCCTGAATGGCACTGCAAAACCATCAAGTTTGAAAATAACCTCCACCTGGGCTGCAAACAGTTAACCAATGATCAAGGGAGGAGGGTTCCTGCCAGTTATTTACCCTCATAACCCCTGGAACAGCTCAGTGTGACTCTAGCCATGCTGTGGACACTGCCTCTACTGGTCTCCTAGCCCCCATCAACAAACTGCTGCATTCAGTCCATGGGGCTTCCCCTGCCACTACTGCTAGCCTCAGGAGCTGCTGACTCTGATTGGCTAGTGCTGGACTGGAAAATTAAACATTTGAAAATGTCCTCCCACTGCACTGCCATCTGTTCACCAATGATTATGTGGGAGGGGGGGGCTCCTGCTGGTCCATTCTCCTGACCGTTGCAATGCTTAATTTGTCTACACAGCCATGCTGGGGAGACTAGCCTGGCTGATTCCTGGCACCCTACCAATCATATTACAAACTCCTGGGAATTTTGAATCATTTTCTCCATGCTGTCTGCAGCCATGTGACACATAAAACAGGCCTTCCTTTCTGTTCTACTGAGAGGACCTCTAAGAGAGTCATGATTTTAAAGGGGAATACATTTATCAGGCTCCAGATTAGGAATACTTGGGACAGGATTTATGGAATCAGATTTATCAGATTCTAGTTGTACATGGACAACCATTGAAAGCAGGTAAATGACCCAGGTACAGAGCTTGGACGGCCATGGTCAATATTGATTGGGAATTATTTAAGCTGACCATTGTCACCCATGGTATCCATGGCTGTTAATTTCAGAAACTTCCTGAATTATAAAAAACAAGTTTCTGCACCACTTAAAGCAGCAGTGCAATGAAAATGAGCTAAAATTTGACCCCACCTTTTTTCTTCCTAGTGGATGACATATGTCTTTCACTTTATTTTGGTGATGACATTTTCAGTTTCTGTTATCATTTAAGAATTTTATGAAAGTTTTAAAATAATTATTTTTCAAGAAAAAAGATGACCATCTCATTTTTCACATAGAAACAATATTGAAGACCTGAGGAGGGTAAGAATCCAGAAAAGAATGCCAGTGTACAGTACACAGCATAGGAAGCATCCAGAAAACCCAAATCAACAGTGCTACCCATATTTTTCATAACCATAGAGAAAGTTAACTTTTTGGAATAACCTTTCTCCTTGCACTGCTGTTTTAAGTAATTTCATTTTATCCAAAAACCTTAACAATTAGCTATGACCAGACATTATATACACACTTTTGAAATTGATTTTATTTGCAGTACCTACCCATTGCTGCTGTAGTCCTTCTTCCTAATAGAGTATCTCCTTATTCATCACTAATAGAATAGTGTAATTTAGACCACCATATACGAAACTTAAGTTGTGGTGAGTTCACAAATAAATGTTTTTGCTCAAGTAATTAATTTCCTTGTGTAAACCTTGTTTTGCTTCTTAAATTGCAAAAAAAAAATAAAAAAAAAATGATATTGTTATTATCTTCCAGTGCTTTTGCAAGGAAGAGTAGGTACTGCTAGAGGGGAGACTGAAATGTCTGCAATCCGATTAGGGCCATAGGAAGAATGACAATTAAGTTGTTAACTACACAGCTACTAATTGAAGCAAGGGTAGCTCAGCTATGCTGTGCTATTCCAATAAGTACGGTCTTTCTGCATGTTTGCGCTTTTTATGTTTGCTTGCACGCATGTGCAAGAAACATAGTGCCATCATCAAGTTTTGGAGGTGTGGCAGCCCTCTTCCAATTCAGTCAGTGTGTTTGCAGGCACGGCCCCAGTTCTCCACTGCCTGCTGGAGCTGTCTATGACAGTGTCCAAAATGCAGTGGAGTACAGTTGAAGGGGGAGTTACGCTTCAGTGAGCAGCAATAAGATATTGCCTGCTCATGCGTGGTCCCCCTACACACACTCACACACACACACATGCACACATACTGTGTGCTTGCCCCCCCACGCACACACTGTGTAGCCAGCTGGGGTGCCCAATCCTCCGTTGGCTGTGCTGCACCCCCCCAAAGCAGAGTTACATATGCCATGCTGTGTGCCCACCCCAGCATGGCCGCACATCGTACAGCTGATGGGGGTACCCAATCCCACGCCGGCCCACTGGTCTCTGCACAGGGGTGTCAGCTGCTGTGCCCACCCAGCATGGTCAGCACATCGTATAGCTGATGGGGGTGCCCAATCCCCTCGGCTCCATGCCCCCCCACCAGCCATCCTTGTGCCACGCTGGGAGCCCACCCTAGTGTGACAAGCGTCCTGCATTGTCATTTAATTAAAAAAAAAATACTCAAAACTTAAAAACGGTCCCTCGCTGTCTCTGCCCCCACCGCCCACCCACTGTGCACCCCGCCTCCCCACACACCCCTCACCCCATATTTACTTCCAGACTCCGGCGCGACGATCTTCGGTGGACCGGGAACACGTCTGCACTCTTCAAAGCCGACCGCGAAATGAGGAAATGCCGGTAAGCTGTATAATGGGATAGATAGGGTTCTTTCAACTTTGCTGCATATCTCAGCCATTTTTTGGAATTTTTGGACCAAATTTTCAACATGGGGTTTTTGGGACCCCTTCTCATGTATGTTCTCACTGTCATGGCGTTAATCAGGCCCAAAGGGTGATTTCCCAATCACTGTGCGAAATCACCTTTTGGGACTGAGTAATGAAACGACATCATCAGTGTTCATAAAGTGGGCTCTCAAAAAGCCTGTGTTGAAAATTTGGTGGAAAAATTCATAAAAATGACTGTTTTACAAGCGTGCATTGTGCAGCTTCTACGCATGCTCGTAAGTCTGCAAATTTTTGATATTTTCACTCCAGATTTTCCACATTGCCATTTTATTACACTTCCTTATGAACAGTACAGATGCCATTTTTCACATGTCGTCCAAAATGTGCTTCCGCACATGTAGCGCACAATGGTGCAGTCGGCGTGCGAAAGCAATGTTTGGGACAGATTAAGGAAATCACAGTTACGCTGATCATGAGCAGAGGTCTTAAAATGGCTATGTTGAAAATTTGGTGACAAAAGTCCATAAAATGATTGTGGTATGAGTAAGCATTTTGCAGTTTCCACGCACCCTCGTAAGTTCATGACTTTGTAATATTTCCAGTCCAGATTTTCTCCAGTGGCATTTTTCCACACTTCCTTATGAACAGTACAGCTGTCATTTTTCACAACATGGCCAAAATGTGTTTTCACACTTTCAGTACAGAGATGCGTGGTAGCTGTGGGAAATCATTCTTTGGGACAGATAAAGAAAACCACAGTGACACTGTTCATGATCGGAGGTCCCAAATGCCTGTGTTGACAATCTGTTGTAAAAAATCCCCAACCTAATTACATTACAAGTGTGCGTTGCACAGTTTCTGTGCACGCTTGTGACTTCACCAGTTTTTTAAATCTTTTTACTGCAGATTTGCAACATTGTCATTTTGTATACCTCCCCATGAACAGTACAGCTGTCATTTTTCACATCCTGTTCGGAATGTGTTTTTGCACCTGTGGTGCTAAATGCCATACTCGCTGCGCATAAGCAGCTTTCGGCTAACAAACTGATATTGCCACTGTTCATGAGGTAGGGGTCACAAAAAAACCATGTTGAAAATTTGGAGTGAAAATACCAATGAATGCCTGGGGTGTTAGGGTTTCCAACCATAACGCCCCACCCTGTAGAGAATGACAGGCATCAGTGGTGTGACTTGGGATTCTTGCCTGTAATGCTCATACCATTCCACGTCCTGCAGCCAGTGAGAGGCATCGAGGTATGCCTTGGACTCTTCGGCCCCAAAGTTCACCCCATTCTCCTATACTGCACCCATCTCACCGTATTTCTTGATGGAATGGGGTGCACATAAGGGCCAAAGACCCCAAGGCACATCGTGACACTTGTCAGTGTCTGCAGGGTAGAGTGTGGTGAAATGGCTTGGCCGTTATGCATGACGTCCCAAAGGCACACCCCAATGCCTGTCAGTCTCTGCAGGGTGGTGGTGGGGTTGGCTTCAGTTCAATACTTCACTACCATTTCTATTATGCAGCTCTGTAACTTCTACACTACCAGTGCCAATGCCAGCGAGCAAACATTTGGCATTGACAAATGCTTGTTTTTAATGTTTTCACTGCAGATTTTCAATATTGCCATTTTTTGCACCTCCCCATGAACAGTACAGCTGTCATTTTTCACACCCTGTTCGAAATGTGCTTTCGCACCTGTGGTGCCAAATGGCGTAGTTGCTGTCTGAAATCAGCTTTCGGCTAACAAACTGATATTGCCACTGTTCATAAGGTGGGGGTCACAAAAAAACCCTTGTTGAAAATTTGGAGTGAAAATGCCAACGAACACCTGAAGTGTTAGGGTTTCCAATGTATAGATTGACAGGCATCAGGAATGTGACTTGGGATTCTCACCTGTAATGCTCATACCATTCCACACCCTGCAGCCAGTGAGAGGCATCGAGGTGTGCCTTGGACTCTTCAGCCCCAAAGTTCACCCCATTCTCCTATACAGGACCCATCTCACTGTACTTCCTGATGGAATGGGGGTGAGCATAAGGGCCAAAGACCTCAAGGCACACTGTAACACTTGTTAGTGTCTGCAGTGTAGGGTGTGGTGAAATGGCATGGCCGTTATGCCTGATGACCCAAAGGCACACCCCAATGCCTGTCAGTCTCTACAGGGTGGTGATGGGTCTGGCTTCAGTTCAATACTTCACTGCCATTCCTATTATGCAGCTCTCTAACTCCTGCACTACCAATGCCAATGCCAGCAAGTAAACATTCAACATTGACAAATGCTTGTTACCTTTTATTTTAACAGATCTGGCCAGATGTTGACTGTCTGCCTTTCAGATAAGTATCTTATCTTGTTTAATTCTAACCCCTAATTTCTCCTTTAGAATCGCTGACACTTTTGTCTCCACATCCTTCTGTGTGCTTTCCTTTTAGATACTACCAGAATACCCCAAACCCAAGCCAGTCCAACCCCAGTCACTGTGATTCGAACAGAGCAGGCAAGTCATATTTAATTTAGGGTTCAAAATTTGGTTTTGCAGCCACTAGCCAGCAGGGCTAGTAACTGGGAAAATTTATTTTCTTGTTTGGTAACAATGTAAAAATCCCTACAGACTTCTCCACTGGCCCTACTGGTGTACTTTCTGAAGTGTTACCTTCTCCAGTACAAGTCCACAGGGCTAGCTAAAGGAAAATCTTACTAGCAAGATGCAAAATCTGCTACATTTAGCTAGTGGGACAGTGGCAATTTTGATGCCAGTGAAGGAAGTGGGGCTATTGTCGGGGGGCTAATGTCTGGAGAAGTGGGATGCTAGTATCTTGGGCTTTGGAAGATGGGGTAGTTAGTTTATTTATTTATTTATTTAGTTTTTGTTGACCGTGTAAGTGCACTAGACAAATCCTGCCTATTTTCAGGCACGACCCGGGGGAAGGGAATAAAGATGAATGCCAACTGACCTTGAACCAGATTAAGCTGTTGGTGGTATTTTTAGTGAATGAGGGAAAGTTGGCCAGGACACCAGGGAAATTCCCCTGCTCTTTTCGATAAGCGCCATGGGATGTTTAACATCCACTTGAACTACCACTTATCCAGGCAGATGGGACCTCAGTTTAACGTCTCATCCAAAAGGCGGCACCTCAGAAGTGCAGCACCCCTCTCATGCTGCACTACAGTGTCAGTACTGGGATATTAACCTAAGTGCCAGATGTGGGAACTGAACCCACAGCCCTCTGATCTCCCGGCCTCAGAGGCTAGTGTGCTACCTACTGAGCCACTGACACTGACTAAAGTTAGGGTTGAGAGTTGTGGAGGGAGGGAGGGGGCTAGTTTCAGAGTGGAGGGGGAGAGTAGCGGAGGGTATATGTGTGCCTCAGGTGTCTGAGGAGGTGGTGTCCAGAGGGGGGCCTTGCAGAGCAGGTGGGTAACAAGTGTATATATGATTCTTAAATGGCTGAGGAGGAAAGGATGTGGTTTCTGGGAGTCAGGGGGCCCAGGAGGGAGGGAGGGAGGTGATATCCATGGGTCTAGAAAAGTGGGATGCCTAGAGAGGGAAGGGTGTTCAAAGAGACTGTGGTGAAAGAGAAGGAGGGGTGGTGTGCTGGGGTTGAGTTGGGAAGTAGAGGCAGGGGGTTGGTGTCTGGGGTGATGGAGGGAGCCAGGGTAGTGTTGGGGCTGTGTAAGGTGTACATTCAAGGAGTTTACTGTCATGGGGTGCTGTAAGGAAAACATGCTAGTGTTAGGTGCTGTGGAGGGAGAGGGCTAGTATCATGGAGACTGTGGAGGGAGGTGGCAGGTGGTGGGTGCTGTGGACACAGGTGGCTGGTGTTGGGTGCTGTTGATGAAGGTGAGCTGGTGCATGGTACTAAGGAGTCAGGCTTGCTAGTGTCAGGTGCTGTAGAGAGAGTGGGCCAGTGTCTGGAGCCATGGAGGGAGGAGGCAAGTACTGGATACTGTGAAGGCAGGTGGCATCATTTCGGATGCTTTGGAGGGAGGGGGCTCATGTTGGGTACATAACACTGTGGGGGTGATTTAAGCACCAAAAGCATGAGTGAATAAAGTTTTCAGACCCTGCCTAAGAGCCTCCACCCCTGGGATGCAACATACCACCTCTTGGTCATGTGGTGTTTGACCACTTCACTCACTAGGAAATCCCTTGAAAGGAATACACAAGGTGAACTATGAGGAACTGTTTAGCCTGAGCAACAGTTTAAGGACATGGGGAATATTTATTTATTTTGGCCTGGTAATAAGAACTATTTTCAGACTTGAACCTCCCTGGCATTTGTTGGAGGTCTCCTGACCAGACCTGACTATGCTTATGAGATTTGATATAAGGCTGCAGGCACATACAGAGAATAATGAACCCCCTACCATGCAGAACAAGCCACATTGACTGAGTTTTGTGACATAATGGGCATGAGAGCGAAGCTCGAGTTCTCTCAGGATGTAGCTAACCTCACAAATTGTGAGGCTACCAGAACATTCTGCAATGAGGTGGGCTCATTATATATAATGATATGACAGGCAAACCCCCTTATAAGTGCTGAGTTTAAAACAGCACCTGGTACTGTTTTTTTACTGGTGCTATTTTAAATTGGTGCTTGTGAAGGGGTTTTCCTGTCCTAATCACACTGTGCTCTTGGCCTTGCGTCAGGTTTCCTGGAGCATGAATATAACTGTGCAGCTGTTCAGAGAAATAATTCATGTTCTAAATGGTAAATTATTTCTCTGAAAATTCTAAAAGGCGGATTACTGGGTTTAGAAACCACTGCAGAAGCTGACTTTGTACTGATATTCAGGATGGCCCAATTGCAACCCCCCTCCCCACAACCCAGAGCATGGCCTCCTGCTTGATCTGTCAACTGCACAATACAGCAGGAAAGTACCAAGTGAGAAGGAGTGCCTTGAGTGACAAGTCTCATTGATAATGTTAGGAAAGATTAATTTCTGCATTTCATAAATGATATTTAGAAAATGGGTCTCATAAAACCAGCACGCTGATTGATGAAGGCCCCTTGTCACAGGTGTTGTTATTTTTTAGCAAAGCCCGATAAAAAACAAGTCCCAATTCGGGGCGCCCCATTACTTATGATATTATTGGGCAACCCTAATTGTCACACCGAGCAGCTGCCATTGTTTTGCCTCGCTTACTGACTCACCAGCCTCCCCACCACCACAACACTCTCTACAAAAATGTCATTAACTCCCAGAGCAATGCTGCTTCTGTTCCTTCATGACTCCTCACAGAAAAAAAGAAATACATCCCGATTTGCCCGCTTACTTTTTTTCGCCCAATGTCAGCTCGTTCAACCTCCCTGAAAGTGAAAGCACCTGACCTTCCTTCCGGTCTTATTTGCGTTACATTTTTATCGCCAGCACAACGCTACAATAAATTAACCTTGTGCACCCCTCAATGAATAAAACACACTGTATCTCTACAGTTTACTTTCCTGTAATGTTGCCAGCTCCCTTGATCATCGTCCAAGTAATGTTCCCGACCATCCTTCTAAGTCATGCATGCTTGCATGCCTGTCCAGTTCCACCCAAAAAGAAGCCATGCAGGATCACCACAGAAGTAAATGGAATTGTTTTTTTTTTCTTTGGGACTTAAAACAAACAGATTAACACACATATCATGATACAACACTCATGATCTTGTTTTACTGCTGGAGGTGGACACTAGACGAAATGACTCAGTTATAGGGGGAGCAACAGTAAATGGAACAGCACACAAACAGAGGGACGCCTCTAAAAAAAAATGGTCTCACCTTTTGAGGTTTCAGAGGTAATTCCTTAAATTTACACACATATCTATTTTCTAAGTGTAATAATACCCTCCAGGGTGGGTGTTATGGGAGATAACAGACCTTCCAGGGGTTATAAGGTCTCCACCTGCGATGTTGGGCCTCATTACCTGGGCAGTCCGTTATATCCCAATAATGCCCACCCCGTTGGGTATTATTGCTTACATACTGCTCTGCCTCCCCCTCATTACAGTGGTAGCATTCTAGCACTGACAAACTCTGTTGGATGGTCATTGGGGGTCAAGGAGGCTCAAACATCCAAAGGACTGCTCTCCCAGGGGAGGGATTGCAGATCCTTGCTTGGGATGGGAGGGGGGAAGCTGCAGTAGAACACAGACAAGGTCATGGGAGCTAGTGAGCTACAGTAATTCAAGGCAGAGAGGTCTGGAGTAGTTAAGGGGGTATGGCCATGGGAACAGAACTGGGGTGGGCCAGAGCAGTCCAGCTGTGGGGTTGTCCTGGGGCAGGGCTATGGGAGCTAGTGAGCAAAGTAGACCAGGGAAGTTGGAGGTAGAGGGAGCATGGGTGGACTATGGCTAGAATCAGGGTAGATGGTGGCTATCGCAAGGTGGAATGTAGTGGTCCAGGGGCAGGGCCATGGGAACTGGGGGCCAACCAGGACATTCTAGGTATGGTGCAGGGTGGAGCTGAGATAGGTGGGGGCCAATGGGTGGGCTAGGGCTGAGGTTGGAAGGGTGGTGGCTCGGGCATAGCAGATGAGTTGGGGTAGTCCACAGTCAGGACCAGGGGAACTGGGGTGACCCAAGAGGACAGCATGGGCCAGGAGAGGCTGGTGCTGGAATGGGGCAGTGAGATGCTAGCCTGGAGGGGACAGGTAAGCCTGGGACAAGGGGATCTGATGTGGTCCAGATGAAGGTTCATTGGAACACTGAGCACCAAGGTGGGCCAGGGTAGTCTGGTGCTAAGGCGAGGGAAGCTTGTGCTGTCCTGGGGTAGGGCAATGGGAGCTGGAGGTGAGACAGGTGGCCTGGGTTGCCTGTAGAAGGGTAGCTGATGCCTTTCGTGGGAATTGGCAGTGGGATGGTGGGGGCCGCTATCCACCCACGTAATGGTTGTATATATTTACAAATTCTTTTAACGGTAGTGGGGGGGAGAGGAGGGTGGGACAGCTGCAGTATCAGGGTGCTAGCTGCACATTTGAGCAGACTAACTTAATAGACCATAAGGCCTGTTTCTGTTGGCAGATTTCATATACAGTACCACCTAGTCTTCTTCCATACTTTCTAGTTTTTGAGAAATTAAGGTACTCATTGGTCATGTTTCTTTGTTGTAAAGTCTACGTTGAGCAAACAAATTTCAAATGTATCTCTCTCTATCTCCTGGATTTCAGCAGGACAGACTTTGTTAAGATGAAGGACTAATTCAGGAAGGCTATGCAGGGATACAATGACGTAAGGGGAGTAGTGGAACAGTGGGATATAAGATAAGAGAAGCCCTGCACCTAGTAGCAAACCATTGTGCCAGGCCCTGCAGCAAGAGCAAAAGAAAGAGGAAATCACTGTGGTTCTTGAGAGGAGTGGCAGAGCTAGTAAGAGGAAAAAAGATGAAATTTCTGAGGTACAAGGCAACACAAAGCAAGGAGGACAGGCAAGAATACTTGGAAAAATGAAAAGAAACGAACAAGGCAGTAAGGACAGCGAATGCCAAAACTGAAGAAAAGCTAGCTAAATCAATGAAGGAAGGAGGGAAAGCATTCTTTGGTTATAATAGCGAGAGAAGGAAGACAGGGGAGGGATTGTGAGACTTGGGGCAGAGGCAGGCAGGGTAGTGGAGAAAGACATTGACAGTGTGGTACCAGGGGGCTTTGTGACTTAAGTTGGAAAGGCACCTGTTATGGGGATTTTGCCAGTGCAGCTGTCTCAGTGAGTGTCTCCTGGGGTAACTGATTGTCTGTCTCTAGTACTCAGGAGGGACCCAACCTCCCCACCCACCCTAGTGCATTACATCCTTTATACTGGTAGCATGTGACATCATACGGTAAGTGATGTCTGCATACACACACACTGTTAGGTGGACTGGACACACACAGGACTGTACATGTTTGTGGGACTTGGGAATGCTATTGGTGGGTTTGTGATTAGGTTTGTAAACAACAGCAGTCAGTGTAAAGAGACTGCATTCCACTGTCCTGTATAGGTAGTGTGAACCATGGGTAGGATTGTGGGGTGCAGTGGTTGTGGGGCAGCAGTGTGGATGAACATACTGTCGAGGCTGGGATGGTGCCCAATATTTATTTTATTTTATTTGTTTATTTGGTTTTTGATGACCGGGTAAGTGCACTAGACAAATCCTGCCTATTTTCAGGCACAACCCGGGGGAGGGGGATACCAACAAATGCCAACTGACCTTGAACCAGATTAAGCTGTTGATGGTATTTCTAGTGAATGAGGGAAATTTGGCCAGGACACCAGGGAAATTCCCCTGCTCTTTTCGATAAGTGCCATGGGATGTTTAACATTCACCTGAACTACCACCAATCCAGGCAGATGGGACCTCGGTTTAACATCTCATCCAAAAGATGGCACCTCAGAAGTGCAGCACCCTTCTCATGCTGCACTACAGTGTCAGTACTGGGATATTAACCCAAGTGCCAGATGTGGGAACTGAACCCACAGCCCTCTGATCTCCCGGCCTCAGAGGCGAGTGTGCTACCTACTGAGCCACTGACACTGCTTAAATGTGGCTTATTATGCCACAGACTAAGGAGGCTCAAGGTTCAGTGGCTTGGCAGGGAGCTAGGGAGGTTGAGGGGTGAGAGGAAGGTTGCACTGGTGACAGGGTTGATATCTGAGAGTATCAGGGGGCACCATAGAGAAGAAAAAGTGGGTTGAGGGAAGAGGCAAACTAGAGAGGAGGCCAGTTGATGAAGGGTGGCCTCTATTAGAGCCGAGCAAAAGAGGAGCACCAGTAGGCAGGGGGGAGGAGAAAATACACAGAAAGGCAAAGAGAGTAGGGAACATGTTTGCTGTACTGCCGAATCATGGGGAAAAGGACTTAGGAGGAGATTGCCCAAGGGATAGTACTCACGACCATAAGGGGTGAGGACCGTTGCTAATGGAGAGATTGAGCATGGTGTGATGGGGGAGTGATAAAACTCAGAGAGGAAAAAAGGGAGAGGGAGGTTGGCAGTCAAACAGGAGGAGGGGGAGCGGTCTCAATTGAGAGGGGCAGGTGGGAAGACATTGGGGCAAATTGTAAAAGCACCTGAGGGCCCTGGGAATGAGAACCTGGGTGGGAAGGGTAGCTACGGGCGCAAGGAAATAAGGGGGGACTGTACTGGTGTTGGAGGACTCCAAACTCAAGGGGATCTGATGGGGCAGCAAGGGGGAGAGGCACAGTCAGATATGGGTGGAGTCAATACCAGGGTTAAAGGCAAACAGGGCAGGACAGGCAATCCCAAGGTGCGCAAGGAGGGGTAGGAGGAAACCACACATTGTGATACACGCCGGGACAAATGACCTAGTGGGGGACAACGTTGAAGTAACAAGGGAGAGGTTTGAGGAAGTGGGAAGGTTGTGTGAGAAGACTGGTGAGTCTGTGGCCTCTCAGAGGTGCTCCCAGTACCCTGTGCAAGCACAGTGAAAGAGGAGAGTATTAGGGAGTTGAATGCATAGTTGGTGGAATGGTGTCGAACTAAGGGATATGAGGTCGTGGGTGGCTTGGGCAATACCTAGTATAATAACAGTCTGTTTGCAAGAGATAGGCTGCACCTGAATGAGAAGGGGAAGGAAGTATTACAGCAAAGACTGGAGAGGTATAGTGTGATAAGGGTAGATTTAAACTGGGGAGTGGCAAGTGCACAGCAGGTAGGTAGGGATCTGATAGAGTTGAATCACAGGCTGACCCCTCAAGCTAGCAGGGAAGAACTTGGGGCAGCCAGAAAGGGAGGGAAGGAGATGGAGGGCGATGAAGAGAAAGGGGCAAGATGGAGGGTGGTCTCACAGAATGCAAGTAGCTTAGGTAACAAATCAGCTGAGCTACAGGCACTCTTGGCAGTGTGTAGGGTGGATATTGCAGTTGTCATGGAAATGTGGGCAAGTGAGCACCAGGACTGGGATCTGGCAATCCAGGTATACAGATTATACAGGAAGGACCATAAGGAGGGGAGGTGGGGTAGGGTGGCAGTCTATGTGAGGGACAGAATCAAATGCACAAGGGACGAGGTGGAAGAAAGGAGAACAGAGGCAATCTGGCTGCAGCTCCTAGACTCAAGGGGTAGTAAACTGAGGATTGGGGTGGTATACAAGCCACTGTCCCAGTCTGAAGAGCTTGACCAGAAATTAGTGGGACAAATCAGAAAGGTATGTAGAAAAAGGAAGGCAGTCAAAGTGGGGGATTTCAACTTGCCAGGGGCTGACTAGAGCATTTCAGTCACCTCCAGTGCTAGGAAACAAGTGCTCCTGGATGCGGTCCAGTTGGTCAGTGTAGTTACTAGGCTAAGGAACACTTTAGATCTGGTATTGACTAATGGGGAGGCAGTAAGCAAAATAATGGTGGAGGACCTACTAGCCAACAACGATCACCAAATGATGTGGTTTAATATTACGATGTGCGTAGAGCCAGAGAAATCAGTAACCCGGGTAGTAAACTTCAGAGGAATGGACTTTGTGAGGATGTGGGTAGTACTGAATGGGAAACTGGAATGCATGAGGCAGGAGATGGACACAGAGCAGAAATGGGATATTATTAAACTGGGGATTACAGAGGCAAGTCTGCACAGAGTATGAGGAGCAGAGTAAGGAAACAATGCTGGTTGAACAGCGAGGTAGTGGAGGCGGTGAGGGCAAAATGAGAGGCACACCAGAGGTATAGGAGGATGGGGAAGGAAGGGGACAGTGAGGAGCATGCAGGATGGTCCAGGGAGGTGACCAGAAAAGTGAGAGAAGAAGAGGCCCAGAGGGAGCTGAGATTAGTGCAGGGAATAAACGGGGGTGGGGGGAAGACTTTTTCAGATACGTCAGGTAGAAAAGGAAGTGCAAGGAGACAATAGTGAGGATAAAAAGGGGTGGGGAGTGGACAGAAAAGGGTGAGAAACAGGCAGAATCACATAATACATTTGCTCAGTGTTCACAGAAGAAAGGGGAGCCTACCACCAAGGATCTGGGAGGTGGGGACGGGGGGGTAGAGGAGGTGACTGTGGAAGAACCAGGAGGTAGAGTCCAGAAGGACTGAGGGTAGAAAGGCACCAGGGCTGGATGGTATCCAGCCCAGGGTGCTGAGAGATGGTGGAGTTGGCAGAACCGCTAGCGGATCTGTATAGCACCTCACTGGAGTTGGGATGTGTGTCACTAGACTGGAGGATGGCACATGTAGTGCCAGTACACAAGAGCAGACCAAGTCTCACCTCCACAGTGTACGAACTCATGGAAATTATACAAAATGAAAGACTGGTGTACCTGGAGGACAACGGCCTCCAGGATGTGAGGCAGCATGGGTTCATTTTGGGGAAGTCTTGTCAAACCAACCTGATATGATATTATGACTAGGTGACAGGTGAGCTGGATAAGGGTCATGCGGTGGATGTTCTTTACTTGAACTTCAGCAAGGCTCTATTTGGTGCCTTATGGGTGGCTTGATGAAAGCTGACTTCTGTAGGGGGTAGAGGCAAAAATGATGAACTGGATTACATGCTGGCTGAGTGAGAGGCTACGACAGGTGGTGATTGGAGGAGAGCTCTCAACTCCAAAGCCAGTGATGAGCATGGTGCCACAGGGCTCTGGGTTAGGACCAGTATTATTTGGGCTCTTCATATCAGACATTGTGCATGGGGTGGTGGGCAAGGTAAGTCTGTTTGCAGATGATACCAAAATGGGAGCAGTGGGTGATTGGAGAGGAGAGATAGAAGCAGCTGCAGGGGGACCAAAGCAAGCTAGATGAGTGAGCAGAGAAATAGCAGCTTTGGTTCAATGCAAAGAAGTGTAAGATTATGCACTTCAAGGTGAAGAACCTGAAGAGAGAATACTGGCTTAGAGGGGTTAAGCTGGGGATCACTGAGGAGGAGCAGGACCTAGGGTTAATCTTAACAGGGACCATGAACAATACTTCCCAGTGCAGGAGAGTAGCTGCAAAAGTGAACAAAATGCTAGGGTGTGTAGCCAGGGTGTTTTCGTCCAGGCAAAGAGAGCTGACCTTGCCAATCTACAGGTTGCTGGTAAGGCCGCACTTGGAGTACTGTATGTAGTTTCGGAGGCCATACCTGAAACGTGATATTAGGCTACTGGAGGGGTGCAGAGGAGGACAACAGAGATATGTGGAATGGAGGGGAGAGACTATGAGAGCAGGTTGGGAGACCTGAATATGTACACTCTGGAGGATAGAAGGGACGGGGGGACATGATAGATAAATTCTAGTATCTGAAGGGAATCAATAAGGAAGGGGCAGATGGAGTCTTTAACCTAACGAGGGACACCAGGGGGCATGGGCTAAGAATAGAGGGGGGAAGATTTAGGAGGGAAATGAGGATACACTATTTCACAGAGAGGGTGATAGCAAAATGGAACGTACTACCAGAATGGGTGGTATCATGTAAATATGTGAAACTTTAAAGGGCATAGGACAGGGAACAGGGGATAGTGAGGGTTGGGGAGGTGGGCAGTAGCTGTGGGATGACAAAGGAGAGGGGGTGGGGCAGCTGCAGACTAGAAGTGCTAGCTGCACACTTGAACAGACTTAGATAGACCAGGTAGTCTGCTTCTGCTAGCACATTTGTATGTTCCTATAATGTGACTGCCCTCAACAGATACTGCTTCATAGTCATAGAAGACAACAATGGGGATGGTCCCCCCATTAATTGAGAAGGGCAAACGGGTAGGAGGGGTTGACTTTAGACCTTTTTCAGAGGACAGAGTAAAAAAAGCACCAGAACAGCTTAGGGTGGATAAAGCTATGGGGCCCGATGGGATACTCCCGAAGATCCTAAAGGAGCTCTGGGGAGAACTGGCTAAACCTCTGACTAAGCTGCTCAGTGGATTACTGGAAACAGTTGTGGTTCTGGACAGGCATGGTTCTGCAGGAGGGCACAACTGGTAACCCTACAAAAGAGTGGTAGCAAGGAGGAGGCAGGAAATTGCCACCCGGTCAGTTTGACTTTGATAGAAATCCTACCTAAGAAAAGATTGGTGGACTACCTAGAGACAAGGGGCTGCTGGAGTCAAGTCAGGGAGGTCATGCCAGACCAACTTGATTTCTTTGAGTGGGTGACAAAGGAAATAGACCAGGCCAGAGTGGTAGATGTGACCTATCTAGACCTCAGGAAGGCTTTCAACACATTTATACACAGGAGACTAATCTACAAGCTGGCAAATCTGGGGGTGGGGACAGAGGAGGTCACATGGATTAGAAACTGGTTGAGTAACAGAACACAAAAGAGTGGTGGTAATTGGGGTTAGCTCACAGGAGGGACCAGTAACAAGTGGCATACCCCAAGGATCAGTGCTGGGACCAGTGCTCTTCAATGTCTTCATAAGCGATGTTGTATAGGATCTAGAAGGGAAGGTTAGCCTATTTGTGGATGATACACAGCTATGTAACAGGGCAGATTCACAGGAAGGTATAGAAACAAGCATTTGTCAGTGCTGAATGTTGATTGCGTTGGTGTGTTGACCACGCTCACTGACCCTCTGTTAGTTGCTCAGTCTGTTTCGTCAGGTGCTGCAGGCTGCTGTTTTGTACTGGGCTTCTGCCTGCATTGGCACCTTGTTCTGGCCACTAAGAGTTCTGCAGCTGTCCTGACAGAACTCCGTTGAGGTAGCTCACTCCCCCTCTCTCACTCATGAATTCCATTTCTTTTGGTGCTGCAGGCTGCCCTTTTGTACTGGGCTCCTGCCTTTGTTGGGGGCTCTTTCTGCTCACAAAGAAATCTGCAACAGTCCCGACACAGGTCTGTTGAGCCTGCTGACTCCCCCTCTCTCACTCACTCATTCCATTTCTGCCAGTGCTGCAGGGTGGCCTTTTGTACTGGGCTCCTGCCTGCATTGGCACCTTTCCTGCCAACAAAGAAATCTGCAGCAGTCATGACAGAGCTCCGTTAAGGTCGCACACTCCCCCTGTGTCACTCACTCTTTCTGTCTGTCCTGGCGCGGTAGGTTGCCCTTTTGTACTGGACTCCTGCCTCTGTTGGCACCTTTATCTGCCCACAAAGACATCTGCAGCAGTCCCGACAAAGCTCTGTTTAGCTCGCTCACACACTACCCTTCTCTCACTCACTCATTCCGTTTCTGCCAGCACTGCAGGCTGCCCTTTTCATTGAACTCCTGCCCGCGCACGCCTTCTTCTGCCCACAAAGAAATTTGCAGCACTTACAATACAGCTCTGTTGAGCTCGCTCCTCCCCTCTGTCACTCGTCATTCTGGTTTCCCTGCCAGTGCAGGCTGCCCATTTGTACTGGGCCCCTGTGCACTGGCACTTTGTCTCCCCACAAACAAATCCGCAGCTCTCCCAACAGAGCTCTGTTGAGGTCACTCAGTCTCCCTGTCTCACATGCTCATTGTTTGTCCCGGCTCTGCAAGCGACCCTTTTGTACGGGACTCCTGCCTGCATTGGCACCTTTTTCTGCCCACTGAGAAATCCGCAGCAGTCCTGACAGAGCTCCATTGAGCTCACTCAGTCCCCCTGTCTCAGTCGCTCGTACTGTTTCTCCCACTGCTGCAGGCTCGCCTTTTGTACTGGGCCCATGCCTGCATTGATGCCTTCTTTGGCTCACAAGGATATCCACAGCAGTCCTGAAAGAGCTGCAGTGAATTTGTTGACTCCCCCTCCGTCACTCGCTGTCTCGTTCTGTTTCTACCAGTGCTGCAGGCTGCCCTTTTGTACTGGGCTCTTATGTTGCGCCCTTTCTCTGCCCACAAACAAATCCACAGCTGTTCCGACAGAGCTGTGTTGAGGTCGCTCAGTCTCCCTCTCTCACACGCTCAGTCTGTTTGTCTTGGGGCTGCAAGCAGCCCTTTTATATGGAGTCCTGCCTGCATTGGCGTCTTTTTCTGCACACAAAGAAATCTGCAGCAGTCCTGACGGAGCTCCGTTGAGCTCACTCAGTCCCTGTGTCTCACTCGCTCGTACTGTTTCTCCCACCGCTGCAGACTGGCCTTTTGTGCTGGGCCCCTGCCTGCATTGATGCCTTCTTCTGCCCACAAAGAAATCCGCAGCAGTCCTGAAAGAGCTCCAGTGAGTTTGCTCACTCCCCCTACCTCACTCGCTCTCTCGTTCTGCTTCTCCCAGTGCTGCAGACTGTCCTTATGTACTGTGCTCTTGTGTTGGGCACTTTCTCTGCACACAAACAAGTCCATAGCAGTCCTGACAGAGCTCAGTTGAGCGCGGTCACTACCCCCTCTCACTCGTTCGATCTTAATGTGTCCCACACACTGATCTCCCACAGCGACCGAGCTGTTCTGCAGCAGGAGTGCAAAAACACATTGTAGCCATGATGTGAAACATGGCAGCTGTACTGTTCATAAGGAGGTGTGGAAAAATGCCACTGTTGAAAATGTGGGGTGAAAATATCACAAAATTGCGAAGTTACAAGGGTGTGTGGAAACAGGTCAATGCATGCTTGTAACACAGTCATGTCATGGAGTTTCGTCACCCAATTTTCTTCATAGGCATTTTAGGACCTCTGCTCATGAACAGTGCCATTGTAATTTTCTTAATCTGTCCCGTTCAGTGATTTCCCACAGTGACTGTGTTATTCTGCACCGGATCTGTGAAAACACATTTCAGTCAGGATGTGGAAAATGACAGCTGTGCTGCTCACAAGGAAGTGTGGAAAAATTCCACTGGTGAAAATGTGGCGCGATATTAAACAATCTGTGGAAATTACAAGGGTGCGTGGAAGTGTGCAACGCACACATGTAACATGCGCTTATGGGTATTATCACCAAATTTTCAGCATAGGCATTTTAGGACCTCTGCTCATGAACAGTATCACTCTCATTTTCTTAATCTGTCCTGGACAGTGATTTCCCACAGCAACCTCTATTTTTATGGCGAGAAATGAAAACATATTACGCCAGGATGGGAAAAATGACAGCTTTACTGTTCATAAGTAGGTGTGGAAAATGTCAATGTTGGAAATCTGGGTGAAAATATAAATTTAGAACTTACGAAAGGCATGCGGCAAACTGCGCAACACAGCCTCGCACTACAGTCATTTTATGGAGTATCATTACCAAATTTTCAACATAGCCATTTCAGGACCTCTACTCATGAACAGTGTCACTGTCATTTTTTTAATCTGTTCTGAACACTGATTTCCCACAGCGACTGCGCTACTCCGCGCCAAAGTGCGAAAACACATTTCCGCCTGGATGTGAACAATGACAGCTGTACTGTTCCCAAGGAGGTGCAACAAAATTCCAATGTTGAAAATCTGGCATGAAAATATTGCAAATTTACGAAGTTATGAGCGTGTGTAGCAACTGCGCAGCGCACGGTCATAAAACAGTCAGTTTTTGGATTTTTTCCACCAAATTTGCAACATAGGCTTTTTGAGAACCCACCTCATGAACTCTGGAACTGTTGTTTTGTTAACCAGTCCCGAAAGGTGATTCCACGCAGTGACCGCGAAATCACCTTTCAGGGCCGATTAACGCCATGACAGTTCAAGAATTTACGAGGAGGGTCCCAAAAACCCCATGTTGAAAATTTGGTGAAAAAATTCCCAAAAATGCTCGAGATATGCAGTAAAGTTGAAACCCCCCTCTGTATTACATTATACAGCTTACAGGCATTTCGTCAGTTCGCGGTCGACTTTGAAGAGTGCAGATGTGTTCCCGGTCCTCCGAAGATTGTCATGCGAGCTCTAAGGTAATATGGGGTGGGGGTGTGGGAAGCAGGGCGTGCAGTGGGTGGGTGCGGGTGGGAGGCAGAGGGAGCACCAAGGGGCGGTTTCCTGCTTTTCAGAGAAAAAAAAGCGGACGTCGCGGGACCATTGTTTACTTTGCAGGGCCTCTGGCACACTGGGGTGGGTTCCCAGTGTGCCAGCAGTGCCTTCTTATTCGGGGCAGCAGTAGCTGAGGGGATTGGGCACCCCTGTCGGCAAGGGGGCGGGATGTCGTTATGCCGACGGGGATTGGGCACCCGTCCGACAGGAACACAGAAAGGAGGGTTACAGAATGCCGATGGGGAGTGGGCCCCCTCGTCGGCAACAAAACAAACAGAGGACAACTATAGCCAATGGGGATTGGGCACCTCGTCAGCAGGAACAAAATGTGGGGGGGGGACAGAACACTGACAGGGATTGGGGCCCCTGTTGGCAGCTAAACATGGTGGGGGGATGGTTATATTGATTGTGAACATGGCAGCAAGCCACTGCCATGTTCACAAACAATCTCAGGGGTTTACATCCCGCCCTGCAATGATGGGTCGCTCCCTCATTGCAGCCGGATGACTGACCCTGCAATGATGAGGCGCCCCTGATTGCAGCGGCTGTTTTGAGTTAGTTGGCACGCTGGCTGAACTAGTGTCAGCAGCAGTGCCACGGCATTTTGGGGAACTGGGGCAAGGCTCTGCAGGCTGTGGGAGCATTGGCCACAACAGTGCCGCGCTTCCACAACCTGCTTCTGTACAAACCTGTAGCAACATGTTTCTTATGCATGCGCGAAATCAACATAAAAATGAGGATGGATCTGAAGAGGCCAGAAAACTGGTCCAAGAAATGGCAGTTGGGTTTCAGTGCAAAAAAGTGCAACATTATGCACTTGGGGAGAGGGAATTCTAGAGCCGAGTATGAACTAGATAGGGTAATACTGAAGGTCACCACAGAGGAACAGGATCTAGGGGTAGTCATAAAAGACAACATTAAAGTTGCTAAACAGTGCGACAAAGCAGTTGGAAAGAGTGACAGAATGCTAGGGTGCATAGAGAGGGGTATAACAAGTAGAAGGAGGGAAGTGGTGGTACCATTGTACTACTCCCTAGTATGGCCTCATCTGGAGTTCTGTGTTGAGTTCTGGAGGCCCCATCTCCAAAAAGACAGACAGGATGGAGACTGTGTAGAGGAGGGCAACAAAAATTGTGTTGGGGATGTGGCATAAGTCGTATGAGATGAGGAGAGACTGAGCTCTAAGTATGTACTCCTTGGAGGAAAGTGGGGGGCATGATAGAGACTTTCAAATATTTAAAGGGGGATCAACAGGGTACCAGAGAGGGGACATGATAGAGACTTTCAAATATCTAAAGGGGTTCAACAGGATACCAGAGGGGAGAATCTTTCACATGAAAGGAAATAGCAGAACAAGGGGCCACAGTATGAGACTAAAGAGGGAAAACCTAGAGGGAACTTGAGGAAATTCTACTTCACTGACAGGGTGGTGGAGAGATGGAACAGTCTCTCACAGGAAGTGGTGGGGGTGGCTACGGTGCAGGGATTCAAGAATGCATGTGATATACACAAGGGAATTATCAAGCTGGGGTGGCGGGGCTTGTAGCATCTAGGGTACGTTAAGCAGTAGAAAGAGGGATAGGGCAGACTGGATGGGCCACAAGGCCCTTATCTGCTGACATTTTTCTATCTGTGTATATCCAGTAACAACTTGCTTACTGATCTGTAACTGTAGTGGGTGGAGAGCATCATAATTGTCGGCTTTAAGGTATAAGTGCAGATGTATCATTAAATGTACTCAAATATTGTTAGGCCTACAAGCATGATTTCGATTGGATTTAGAAAAAGTGTACATTTATTGCAGTTTTCTTCTAATGAACATAAAAAAGTAGTATACAACAGTGTTTTAATGTTCAAGTTTATTCATGACTCGTTTTGGTCACTAAGTAACATGCCTATGTAGGTTCAATAATTATTTTTGTGCTTTAGGTGGTTCTGCACAGCAAAAAATCTGGACCCTGCATTTGGTGTAATCTTCTTCAAACTGGTCGAATGTCAGCAAAGATAAGTTTATTTTTTATTGATAAAGACTTTTATTTTGGGAGTTAAAGAAGCTGGACAAACATCTTTTTATGTGCCATAAAATCTTGCCTCTCCCCTCTTGTGCATGTAGAAGTGTAGTGGGGACAGGGAGCCAGATGCAAGTGGAGTGGAAGATGCCAGTGGGCATCCAGTTGGATTCCCATTCTACGAGCAGACTGGATCTCCTGAACCATGCAGAGTAGGGGATTGTGGGTACTGGTGTACCATTACATTAAGAAGATGTGTATAAAGGTGCCAGTACATTTTACAGTAAAGCGTGTTATAGTGCCAATACATATTGCAGCACTAACAGAGGTAGATACATCAGAAAAATGAGGGTGTAGGCAACAGCATTTCTGCATTGCTTTACACTGTCAGTGTGCTCATGGGTTCATTTTGAGCAACACTTGGGTATTGGTTCAGCCCAAAGCTATCACTGAACATGAAACCCTGGCAGCATGAAGATTATAAAAGCAGCATACAGTCTGCATGCCACAGAAGGATAGAGTATAGTCACCCCTGCAGTGTTCACAGATGCACACTTTAAATTTGTTTCTTTTATACTAGTGAATTGGTGGGGATAACAGGAGTGTGATACCCTCAAGCCATGACATATCCTATGCTTTGAGGGGCACATTAAGCAGGATACCCTGCAGGCATATAGGCTATGTGCTGTACAGCAGTTATGCTTGCCAGCTAGCCCAGCTGTAGGTGCAGCTCACGAGGATGGGTTTTGAGTAAGGACCAGCATGCATATGGCCACATGTACTGGCACTGTATACAGGTCATATGCATGTTGGTCCTTGGTCAAAACCCATCCCCGTGAGCTTCACCTACAGCTAGCTAGCTGCAAGCACAGCTGGAGAACGGCGCATGGCGTATGCTGCACAAATTACATATATGGCACTATATAAATACTACTTTAGTACTACAGTACTACTACTTTACCACTATTAAGAAGTATTCAACTAATCTTCATTAGTCTTCATTGCTATTGTTATACAATTCAGAAGTAATCATTCAAGTAATCATCTAATCTTCACAGCATTACCTTACTTTGCATACATTTGCATACAAGACTACCTAACTACTAACTGAATACTTAATTATTACTAAGTTAGTCTTCAAATAGATAGCTCATTTAAATTTTTCAGCTCGTGGGCAGACTGTTTTACTACTACCGAATACTACCTGAAATTATTATTAAATTACTATTTCAATACTAGCAAAAAAGGCAAAAAGAAGATAAAAAGATAGTATTCAGACTTCGCTGAGGGTAAGCTATCATCATTGATTGCCTCTTCCCTTACCCCACACCAAATAACCTCAACCTCCCACTATTCTCTGTACCCTGTCAGGACTGGGTCTTGGCCCTCTTCTCTCACATCTCCCTCTCTTCTGAAGTCTTTTCCCCAGTGCTACCTACTTCCCTCCTGCCATGCCCTACCTCTGCTGTCGCCAACCTCCTTCCCTCCTGTCGAGCTCCACCTCTGCTTTGTGAAGGCAGGGCCTATCAGCTCACTGGTAGAGCCAAGTTACAGCAGTCCCTTCTCTTCCCCCTCTCCTCCTTCCTGATGTGCTCGAACTCTCACTGCCTCCAACCTGCTTCCCTCCCAAATGTGCTTGACCACTGCCTTCTGCAGGCAGGATCCCCAGCTTCCTGGAGGGGTCAGGTCGGGATTGACCCTCTCTTCTCCTCCCCCTCCACTTCCCACCTTGAAATTTCCCCCCTGCTCTCTGCCTATACACATCTATGCCCCAGCTCACTCCTCCCCATATTTTCCACCTCCTTACCTAGCCCTAGCAAATAAGCTGACCCCCATTCTCTAACGCACTTATTGTCTACCTTGCACTTTGTTGCACCCTTGCATTATATTACTCTCTCTGTGTCTCTCCATGCAGTCTTGCCTTAGCTCAATACTCCTAGCTCTCTTCCAGCTTATTTTCTACCTTCAAAACTATGTCCATCAAGTGTTTGCCAAATGTTTGTTCATGCTGTCATACCTATTTAGCTCAAAACTGTTAGCATTCTATCTCTCCTAGTTCATACCTGTTAGCATTCCCCCTTCTCATTACTTCTGTATAGCCTACTCACATTTTGAATGTAATTAAATTGTATATCTACAGCATATTGTGAATCAAATCTCTGTATACCATCCTCATGTCCCCCCCGCCCCAGGTCACACCGGGAGATGAGCAACTTGCTGCTCAGCATGCCTTCCTGGTGAAACATTTCAATATATATATATATATATATATATATATATATATATATATATATGTGTGTGTGTGTATATATATATATATATATATATATATATATAGATTATCTATCTATCTATATATATCTATCTATCTATATATATATATATATATATATATATATATTTTTCATAGGGAGTGGTAGGACAGGCTTTTGGGGTGGGATTAAGTAGTAAAAGGGAGATGTCTGAATCCTTATATGGGGTGGGGGGCCCTTTCCAACTGATTACAGAATGCAGTGACCCCAAAGGGTGTTTCTTATTACTCCAGGGCCAGTTGAGGTTAACAATTCCTTTTAGGAGGGATTTATGGACCCAATATAGACTCCCCAGTGTTTTTCTTGAACTTTCTGAATCACTTAATACCCTTCTCACATCTCCCAATCATCCTCGGAGGTGACTGGAATCTTGTTATTCATTCAGACCTGGACAGATCAGTTGTGCACTGTAACGGTCTCTCGATGGCTCAATGGGGTCTGAGAGATCTTATGGACACGGTGGGATTGGGGGACCCATGGCATATTTTACACCTTAGTGACGGACAATATACCTTTTTCTCTTCTCCTTATAGGACATACTCTCAAACTGATTACTTCTCGATCACTCCCTCTAATCTTTCGGGTCTTCTTGCCTGTGATATTCATCCCACCATGATCTCCGATCATGCTCTTGTGTATTTGGAGCATTATTTAAAGGGGCTAGAGGAACAGGACAGGATCTGGCATTTGAACGCTGCACTTCTGAAAGACATGCACTTTGTTATGACTCTTGAGGAGTACATGCAAACTTTCTTCAGGGAGAATGAGGGGGGCTCTGTCAGGTTTGGACATCCTGTGGGAGGCGGTGAAATGTACAGCTAGAGAGGAATGTATACATCTGGCATCAAAGGCCAAGAAACAGAGGGCAGAAAAGACAGGACAACTACTGGCTCAGATTCATGATCTCGAACACAGCCTCTCCAGTGTGGATGATCAGGATAAGTAGACTCGAATACATGCCTGTTGGGCACAATATTATGGATTACTGGCAGAACAGGCTGCTCTTGCTCTCCAGAGAGTCAGATTCTGGTATCTTGAATCAGGTGAGAGAGGGGGCAGGCTACTAGCCATAAGGCTCAAACAGTTAGAAACCCAGCAAATGATTCAACGCCTTCAGCCCACCCCGGGAGGGGAAATTCTTACTAGACCCCGGGACATAGGTAATGCCTTCCAACAGTTTTACAAGATCCTCTACTGTCCGGAAGTGGAACAGACTCCTGCCATAACACTTATAGAAAGCTATCTAGATTCTATCCCACTGCCCACCCTCTCAGTGACTCAATGAGGGATTTTGCAAAGCCTCTATCTTATGGGAGGAAGTGTGACAAGTTATAGGACAGCTCCTTAAGGAAAAGGCCCAGGGCTGGGACAGGTTCAACAACAATGCCACCTTCATACAGATCGTAGCTCCTTTCCTCACCAAATTATTCAACTGTCTTTGCTCGTCTGGTCTCTTGGATTGTTTGTTCACCCAAGCATGGATTACTGTTATCTCCCAGCCTGGTAAATAGCACCTTTTACTGGGAAATTATTGCCCTATCTCCCTTTTGAATTCTGATCTAAAAATCCTAGCCAAGGTCTTGGCTAACCGCCTATTAAAAACATGGCAGAGCCTCATCATCCTGACCCAGGTCAGATTTATGGTGAGACGGCTATCCTCTGACCACTTGAGTAAGGTTCTTCACCTCATCTCAATAGCAGGGGAGAATCAAATTCCAGCAGTTTTGGTTTACTTAGATGTGGAGAGAGCCTTTACCGTCTGTTTTTCTGTTGCCACATTAAGAAATTTTGGTTTCCATCTCAATTCTGTGATTGGCTTAAGGTTATCTACCACCAGCCCTCAGCCAGGATCCAGTGCAATGGTGTGTTTTCCACTTCCATCCCCCCTGCAACGAGGTACCAGGCAAGGTTGCCCCTTTATCCTTTCCTCTTTAGTCTTCATCTGGAACCTCTCATTTGCTCTCTCCAGAACAGCCCTGACATTCTAGGAATTCAGGTGGGTAACGTCAGGTATACACTGTCTGCCTACGTGGATGACTTATTATTACACCTAGAGAACCCTCACACTTCTATACCAGCAGCAGTGGACATCATAGACAAATTCTCTTGAGTGGCAGGATATAAATGAAACCTGTATAAGTCAAAGGTTGTGCTTTTAAATGTGCTTGTTCAGAGACACTGGATTGAGGATTTGGGTCTCACTTGGGTGCCTAAAGCACTTACCTATGTAGGAATCAAAGTTTCTGACTCTATCTCTGCTTTGATTAAACTCAGCCTCTCTCATATCAAGCCATGTAGGCAGACCTGGAGAGGTGGAGATCTCTTCCGCTCTCAATGTGGGGATGAGTAAACATGATCAAGATGAACATCGTACCCAGGGTACTTTACTCATTGAGCATGGTGAGCCCATATCTTCCCAAGCACTGGTTTGTCCATCTCCAATCATCTTTTTCAGACTTTCTTTGGCTTGGTAAAGCAGTCTGGAGGGCGTACTCCAAGCTGACCCACCGGAAAGAGCTGGGCAGTCTAAGACTACCTAATTTTTTCCTGTACTATTGTGCTATACATTGCTGTAAAATATTCAGGTGGAACTCAGGTACTGATGGTCCCCCAGATGATTTCTACATCCTGCTCTGGCTTTCATTAGAACAACACCTCTATCAATGTCAGGGTATTGACATAGGTAGTCTGATATATACAAAACCTTCTGACCTTCCCAAATCCCTCCGTGATTCCCTGATATGGTAGTCTCTCAAAGCTCTTCACCAGATTTGTTCCCACCTGGGACTAGCGCTACATAAGGATTTATCCCAACCTCATTTGGAAATCCACATTTTAGGATAGCAAACTGCACTATTCCTCTGAGCTTTTGCCCAGCCCTTGTTAGGGCTTTGATTTCATCTTTAATTTCTCATGGAAGATTCAGTTTGGCAAACACAATTCAGGAGAAGTTCTCTGCCATAGTCTATCATCCTTTTAAACATATACAACTGAAAAAAGTGAACTCATCATTTCTGGGCCCACCTCCCCCCCCCCCCGGATGACTCCCCCAATCCATTGTTGAATTTACTCATGGACACAGCCATTTTCCCCTTACTCGCTATCCAAATTCTACTATCTTTTACAACTCCATGACCCTGCCAGACCCCATGGAACATACTTTATTGAAAGCATGAATTGGATCTTACTATGAGCAAGAAGGAGTGGCAACAAGTTTGGCACTGTCTATATAAATATATAAAACACAACCATCTTTGCTTTTTGAAATTCGCATTTTACACAATTTCTATTTCTCCCTGTACAATTACATAAGATGAGCAGATCGGGGTCTCTGACCTGTATTAGATGTGGGATGATTGACTGTGCCTTTAAACACGTCCTTTGGGACTGTGTCCTTGTAACTCCCTGTTGGCAAACAATTAGAGATGCTTTGGCCCCTATGCTGGTCTTGGATTCTTATTTTACCCCAAAAAATCTGTTTACTGAACCACTTCCCTAGAGAAATGCTAAATTGCCGCAAAGTCTATATGTCTCTAATTTCAAGGGTCACCAAATTCGTTATTGTAAGACATTGGTTGAATCAAACTAGTCCCTCACTAAAAGAATGGCATTCTGAAGTTCAAGTCCTTGAAATGGAGCGGCATATTGCTAACTTGATGAACCGACAGGAGACATTTAACAGGAGGTGGCCACTATTTATGGCCCTTTTACCTCTCATACATTGCACATAAGTATTCCCATAGGCATAGGGTGGAGAGGGAAAGGGGTTACTCACATGAATCTTTGTCCTGGGGATACACGATCAGAGTTGTGGTGCTAGCCTTCATCTATCTGCCTTGCACTCAGAGTATTTCCTCTGGTTGAGCCTTTTGGATCCATTTGTCATATAAAAGGTGCTCTGGGGAAGGGGAAAGGGGGTTGTGGGAGGGGGATTGGGGGTTAGATGGAATATAGTTATTCTCACTTGGCGTGGCCATACCAATGTTCAGTATAGCTCTTGTATTTGTTCAGCCTTGCAGAATCAGTGTCACAGCTTTTCTTACATGTACTCGATTTATTGCATTCACTTGGGGGGGAGCTGTTGATTGTATGTATGTACCTTTTTTTTCTGGTGTGAAAATATTCAGTAAAGTATATTCATTTAAAAAAAAAAAAGAAAAGACCATGGCACAAATACAGTGTGTATTTCTATCTGTATGTAACAATAGATCTTCTCTCTGTAATGGTGTAAAATTAAATAAAACTTTGAATTGAAAAAAAAAAAGAATCTGTTTGAATCCTCCTGACAATTGTGCAGCCTGCTGAATGTCTCTACATTGTGACTAATTATTATTGTGATTATGTTGTAACTATGTCATCACCTTTGTACTTTAGATCATATAAGTTCCACTGTTTGTGATTTATTGTACATTGTTACACTATATTTGATGTATGTAACTAACTCCGGGTCTCCCCTGAAAAAGGGACCTCTGGTTTCAGTGGACTTACCCAGCCACCGAAATGCTAAATAAATAAAAATAAATAATAAAAGTTAAAGCCAAATAGGTAGGGAAATGTGGTGTCGCGGTTTTCAACCCTAACTCCCCAGCCCCCACCCCCCCAAAACAGCAACAGGAAAACATTAGCATTTGGGCTTTGGGTCTCTGGACTCTTGGAGAATCAGTGGTAGGGTCTTCCTTATGTGAAGAAAGGCTATCACATCTGACATTGCTTGTTCAGGGACCAGGATGGGAATTATGGTTGAAAACCCCAAGGAAGGCCTCACCACTGATTCACCAAGACCAAAATCCCTAATGTTTTTTTCTGTTTGCTGCATAGGGATGGGAAGTTGGTATTGGGAACCCATTCATCACTTTTCCCTACTTTGTGGTGTTAGCATGAACCCAGTCAGGTGCATAAACATAGATTTTTACAAAGAATCTCCTTTCTTTTTGAGATAGTGCAATTGTATCCTTATTCATTCAGGTCCCTTTTGGGACCTGCATGAACAGATGCAGCCAGAGAGGGCCCTTTGAGCCTTGGGCCAAGGAAAGACTCCATCCACCTATGGAAGTGCAGGATCATTGCAGCCCTGCACTTCCATGTAGTGATGTGTGCAAAGAATTCATGGGGCTGTCTGATGGGCTGCAGAAGCCCTCTGGTCCCTGCGCTTGCATATGGATGGAGATACAGATCCACAGGGCAAACAGTCTATCTGTCAGCTAATATATAGGCCTTCTGCCACCCATGGGTGTATGGAGGGGAGAGGGTCAACAAAAGCAGTATGAGGATGGGCACCCCACTCTACTAACCTTACCATAGGGAAGGGGGGACAGACAACCTAGAGTGGAGAGTAGAGAAAGAAGTAGTATCCAGGGTGGGCACCACAGTCACCTTAAGAAAAATGTAAATTAGTTAGGTAGGTAGGTATGAAGACAGAAAGAGAGAGAAAGAGAAAGAGAAAGAAGGGGAAGGAAGAGGATGGATAAACAGCGATAGATAGATCGATAGATAGATAGATAGATAGATAGATAGATAGATAGATAGATAGATAGATAGACAGATAGATAGAATTTCAGACATCGGGAACAGTTCACAGAAACAGTTCTCTGTAATAGAACTGTTTCTGAGAACTGTTCCAGATGTCCGAAATTGTATCTGATGTCATACCCGCTATCCTATAAAGGAAAATAGTTTTTTTCTAATATTACAGTAGAAGCCACTTAATTGGTATGCCCAAGTGGTGGGCATTTCATACCAATTCAGCGGCTGTCCATAGCAGGGCCCTGAGTTTTCTGCGATTCCGCGGGTGCATCAAACCATGGAAATATCCAGCGAAACTTTGCTGTTATCTGCAGAATTCGAGGCCGTCCCTGGAACAAACGTGCCCCTCTCACATAAATAGTATGCCACGCGGGAGCCCACCCCAGCATGGCAAAGTGAGTTTGCCGACGGGGTGCCCAATCCCCGTCGGTTTCACTGCCCCTCAAAAAGGTTTCAGTGCCACGCTGGGAGCCCACCCCAGCATGGCAAAAGTCCTTCCTGTGTGGGAATCCCAGTAAAAAAAAAAACCTGAAACAAAAAACCTTCCATCGTTGCTTCTTTTTGCCCCTCCCCAACCCGCACCCACCCACTGCGCACCCACCTCCCCACACCCCACCCCCACCTCACCACCACCTCAACCCATACTTACCTCCGGAACCCAGCGCGATGATCTTCTGTGGACCGGGAACACGTCTGCACTCTTCAAAGCCGACCGCAAACTGAAGAAATGCCGGTAAGCTGTATAATGGACTAAATGGATTTTTTTCAACTTTAGTGCATATCTCAGCCATTTCTGGGAAATTTTTCACCAAATTTTCAACATGGGGTTTTTGGGGCCCCACCTCATGAACTGTGACACTGTTATTTTGTTAATCGGTCCCGAAAGGTGGTTTCACAGTGACTGCACGGAACCACCTTTCCAGAATGATTAATGAAATGACAGTGTCACAGTTCATGAGGTAGGCTCCTAAAAACCCTATGTTGAAAATTTGGTGAAATATTCCCAAACGACTGTTTTATGAGCGAGTGCCATGCAGTTCCACACACGTCAGAATTTCAAGCCATTTTAATATTTTCACCCAGATTTTCAGTATTGCCATTTTACCACACCTCCTATGAACAGTACAACTGTCATTTTCACATTTCACCCAAAATGTGTTTTCTAATGTAGCGCATAATGGCGAGGTTGGTGTACTAAATCAATGTTCGGACAGAGTAATAAAATCACAGTGATACTGTTCATGAGCAGAGGTCTTAAACTGGCTATGTTGTTGAAAATTTGTTGACAAAAGCCCTTAAAATGACTGTGTTACGAGCGTGCATTGTGTCGAATTGGGCAAAAAAAGGAAAAAAATTAAGGGTAAAAATGTGCCGCAGAATTGCCGCAGAAATTGGTGCTGAGTGCCGCAGAAGTTCTGCGGCAAATGAGAACCCTGCCGCAGAACTTTGCTCCGATGTGCCACAGAAAAATCGGGGCCCTGGTCCATAGTAACAGAAACTAGCATTTTTAATGCAATACCAAAACTGAAACACAACCTAGATTCACCCTAAAGAGCTCCCCAACCCCATTCTAGTGCAGAACAGTTTCTTCACCAAATAATGTTATAGAAACATAGAAGTTGACGGCAGATAAGGACCGCAAGGCCCATCTAGTCTGCTCATTATTTCTACCTTATGAATATGCCATAGGTCTGTACTCTGTCAATGGTCTATCTATTCATACTCATCTGTATGGTTCCCTTAAGCCTATCCCATTCCTGTTTGAAGCCCTGCACTGTATTCATATCCACCACTTTCTGAGCTAAGCTGTTCCATGCATCCACCACCCTTTCTGGAAAAAGAACTTCCTCACATTACCCCTTAATCGGCCTCCCTAATCTCATGCTGTGTCCTCTTGTCCTGCTATTTTTCTTATATTGAAACATGTTAGACTCTTTCACTTTGTTAATGCCCTTAAGATGTTTGAATGTTTCGATCATATCACCTCTCTTCCTCCTTTGCTCTAGGGTATACATATTGAGCTAAATTAATCTGTCCTCATATGTTTTCTGATGCAGTCCCTGTACCATTTTGGTTGCCCTTCTCTGGACTGCCTCCATTTTGTTAATGTTCTTGTGCAAGTGCGGCCTCCAGTAATGCACACAGTACTCCAGATGGGGCATAACCAGTGTCTTGTAAAGAGGGATTATTACCTCCCTCTTACGACTTGTGATATCATTACTAATACACCCCAACATCCCTCTAGTCTTACCTACAGTTTTAGTGGTCTGCTTGGATGATTTCAGATCATCTGTAATGATGATGCCCAAGTCTCTTTCTTCCCTTGTGATTGCCAGAAACTCCCCTCCCAACCTATAGGTTGCTTCAGGTTTTCCTTTCCCTATGTGCATGATCTTGCACTTCTTTGTGTTAAACCCCAGTTGCCACTCTTCTGATCATTTTGCCAGTTTATCCAGATCTCTTCTAATTCTGCCCACCCCATCTGGATCATCAACTCTGTTGCAGATCTTGGTGTCATCTGCAAACTTACAAACCTTACCCTCCAGTCCATCTGCAATGTCACTGAAGAAGATATTGAAGAGGACTGGCCCCAGGACTGATCCCTGAGGTACCCCACTTGTGACTTGCATCTCTTCTGTCTGTATACAGTTTACCACTACTCTCTGTTTTCTGCCCGCCAACCAGTTTGCCACCCAATTGACCAACTTCTGACCCACCCCAAGCCTACCCAGCTTCTTAATAAATCTTCTATGTGGAACAGTATCGAAAGCTTTGCTGAAGTCAAGGTAGGCGACATCGACTGCACCCCCTTGGTCCACCACTCTGGTTACCCAATCAAAGAATTCTATGATCTTAGTTTGACAGAACAGTGCTGTTGTAAACCCATGCTGTCTTGGATCCTGTACTCCTATGAATTCCAAGTGTTGCACTATCCTTTTCTTAAGGAGTGCCTCCATAATCTTACCCACTACTGAGGTAAGACTGACTGATCTGTAGTTCCCTGCCTCCTCCCTGCTATCACTATTGTGGAGTGGGATCATATGAGCCCTTCTCCAGTTTTCTGGGATCTCTCCTATGCTCAGAGACTCACTGAACAGTTCTGATAATGGCTCTGCTAGTTCCACCCTTAGCTCCTTTAGTACCCTGGGATGTTTTCCATCAGGTCCCATTGCCTTGTCCACCCTGAGCTTAGCAAGCTTTTGTAGGACCCTTTCTTTTGTGAAGGGACTTGTGCACACCTCCCTCCCCACTGTGTCCATGGTGTTGAGCTGTGGACCCTGCCCTACCTTCTCCTCAGTAAATACTTGAGCAGAAGTATCTGTTTAGGATAGATGCTTTTCCTTGGTCCTCCTCCACACACTTCCCCTGATCCCCTTTGATCTTAGCAATACTCCCTCTGGACTTTCGCCTTTCAGTAGGTTTGCTGGCAAAGGCACCTAGCTTAACCTGAGCTCTTTTCTTCTAGGTGTGCTTGTAAGGACAGAGCAAGGAAAATGATTAAGACTTCTTTTGGTTAGGCAGATTTACTGTGTGTTACTATTTTCTTTTGTACTCACAGGGTTTGTTACTGCATTTTGCTAACATTTTACTGCTTTATTGCTCTCTGATTCAAACTGCTGTTGCAGGTTATGCTTTCTGCTGCATCATTACAGGGTGTGCCTACAGGGATGTTGCTGTTTTGTGCTTACAGATTACTGCTGTAATCTTCTCTAATTCAAATTGTTTTTTACAAGGTATGTCTTCTGTTAATGCTTTATTTTTATCTGTAGTAAAGTGTTTGTTGCAGGTTATATCTTCTGTGTAATTATTATAGGTAGAGCTTTACAGGTTTTACAGTTTTATCTGTCATCAGGCTAAGCTTTCAGGGCTACTGCATTTGTTCTAGGTTGATTGTTTCTGCTCTTATCACCTTGTTTCTTTCGTCTGTGGTTCTTCTTTTTTGGCAAGGGAAGGGCCCGTCACCCACCCCCATCCCCAACCACCCCATGCTACACTCCTTTTATAGAGTAGCACAGTTGTAACATTTCCTGGAGCAAAGCAGGAAGGGGAGGATCAGAGGGGTATCCACACACTGACCTCACTTACATGGGCACAAGTAATTTAACTTGTTATAATAAGTTATAGAAAAACAAATAAAATAAAAAATCAAACTTTTGCTTTCATTTTCCTTCTTCTAATTACTTGGATCAGGTTATAAACCCAGTAACTCATTTGCAATGGATATTATTAACTGCAGGTACTGTGGGACACTTTTCAAAAGGGCAGTTATACATGATTTAGGATGCTATCCTAGATGCTGCACCATTGGAGATCTAAGGACTCAGCACCAGGCAGCATTGGCAGAGATTGCACACCTCAAATTGCATATTCAGGAGGAAATATATTATAAGAACTGCCCGCCATTTCCCCAACATCCAACTGAAGCACCTCGACCACAGAGGGTAGTTGGTCCAGGAGGCTGGCAGGCAGTTAGGAGGGGCAAATCGGGTGCTCCATCACTCAGTGCTCTCCAACGTATCACCTGCATAAACCACATAAAAACTACAAACAGATATCTGCCTCTATCTCCAAAATCAAACAAAGGGGCAGGGGACACTGCAGAGCAAGACACTGCAGCACAGGAGCTAGCTCAACAAAACTCGCCCAAAACAGGGACCAAAACAAAAAAAAACAAAAAGGAAATCCAAAACACTTCTGATCATAGGAGACTCCATGATTCAGGGAGTTGATACCTACCTCCAGCCATGGGTAATGGTCAGATGTCTCCCAGGTACATCAGCATGGAGAGACACTGACCGCATTGCTAAAATTGTGCAGGAAGCAGGAGAAAACATCGATGTCATGGTACACATAATGACTAACGATCTCGCCAGCCGGTCAGTTGTGGAGACCAAGGAATACCTGACCAGGCTGGAAGACAAATCATTATCCATTTCATCTGGTAGCTCCTTCTCTGAGATCCTGCTGGTCTGGGAGAGGGGGGCAGATGGAAAGAAGGTCATAGAAGGGGAGATAGGGGAGCTAAACATGTGGCTCATGGGCTAGTGCCAGGAGAAAGGACACAAATTTGTAGGTAACTGGCAATAGTTTTGGGAGCAAACGTTCTTTAAATTCAATGGACTGCATCTGACTAAGGAGGGAGTCAGTGCATTAGGGCAGTAGTTTGATGTCTTTGCAGAATATTTAAATTAGCAAATGGAGAGATGGGTGCAGCACCCGATACATCGAATGGGAAGAACACCACTCCCTCCTCAGCTAGTAATCAAACAGAAGTTCAGCATGTTTGTAGTTTATGTTCACCAGGTAAGGAAAATGGTCCAGCCCCCCATACGATGCGCAGGGGAAACGCCGGACTTCACCCAACAACTAACACACTGAAATCTGGCCAATGGAAAATCATGTACACAAATGTCTGCAGTCTGGGAAACAAGATCCCAGACCTGCAGGCAACAATGACAGAGGCTAAACTGGACATAGTAGCCATTAGCGAGACATGGTTCACCAGTAACCACACTTGGGAGACTTCAGTACCTGGCTATGTACTGTTCAGAAGAGACTGAGGTGCAAAAAGGGGGGGGGGTTGAGTGGCACTTTATGTCAATGAAAATATCAGAGCTACAGGAATTCAGAATACACATAAGGAGCCAGAAGAACTGTGGGTCACCCTGGAAACAGGAAATAGGACAGCCATACGAACTGGGGTTGTCCATAAGCCTCCAGACCAGGGGGAGGACATAGACAAATTACTGTCAGAAGATATACAAAGCATGACAGCTAAAGAGGAGGTTCTGATAATGGGATACTTCAACATGCCAGATACAGATTGGTCAATACCAGCAGGAACATCCATAAGAACTAGACACATAGTGGATTCCCTGCAGGGGGGCCTCAAACAACTGGTACAACAACCCACAAGGGACAGGGCTATCCTAGATATAGTACTGACTAATGGGGAAAGGATCACAGATTTCTAGGTAGAAGGTCACCTTGGGGCCAGTGACCATCACATGATATGGTTCAATTTGGTCACTAGAACTAAATCATCCCATTCCAAGGCAAAAATATGGGACTTCAGGGGAGCTGACTTTGATAAGATGGCCAACAGAGTTAATCTAGCCCTGGCAAGAAGAAATGCAGGTGAGGGGGTACAGGCAAAGTGGGCAAGCATTAAGGATGCAATACTTGAAGCAACATCCCATTGTGTTAGCGAGAAAAGCAAGAGCGAAAGAAGGAGGAAACCACTTTGGCCAAAAGGCTGGTCTTTGGGAAATATAAGGGAACGCAGCTGGACGAAGATAGGGAGGCATACCAAACTTTCCTAAGGGAAGCAGGGAAGGCAATAAGGCAAGCAAAGGCCCAAACCAAGGAAACACTAGCATGAACAGTAAAAGAAGGGGACAAGACTTTCTATAGATACGTTAGTTGTTTATACTATGATTAATACTACGGTGTTTAGGACAGTAGAAGGTCAAGGCCCATGAGTGCTGTCCCCACTACTCACAGTGTTATCTTCCTGAAAGAAATGATCATTTTTTTTTTTTTTTTTTTTTTATTTTTTAAGATGGCCAGGTTTGGTGCACTAACTAGGTCACCAGGTAGTCTTATAGCTCTTGATATGAAGGCATGTTTTCTGAGTTTCTTTCTAGGCACGGTGTCTTTTAATTGACATCTGTGTCCTCTCAAGTCATATTTAAATTCCTTATATGCCAGGCCTAGTTCTCCCATTAATGTTGGATCATCCAGTATTTTATACATGAACAGCATGTATCCCCTAGTTCTTAGGGTCAGCGGCCATAGGCCTAAGTCCTCTAGTCTATCATCACACAGTTTGTTCCTACATCTAGGTATGAGCTTAGTAAATTTCCTTTGGGTTCTCTCAATGATATGTATATCATGATTTAGATAGGGTTGCACAGCTTAGAGCAATAATCAATATGTGGCCTGATTTACGTTTTGTGCAAGGGAAGGAGAACCAATTCTGACCTGAAGAAAAAGGACCTGCGCATACAATTGAGATGTCCTGCCTTGTTTGCCACTGTTCTACATTGTGTGCAGTTTCTGAAGTCATTACTAACAAATATACCCAGGTCCCTCTCGGTGCTGACAACTTTCAGCTTCATCCCCTGTGTGTAACCCCTAGGTGGCTCTATCCCAAAGACTACTACCCCTGCCTGCTTGGCTAGTAGCAGGGTAAGGGTCTTGAGTTCTGAAATGGGTGCCTCCACCCGGAGGTCAGGGTTGGTAGTGGTCAAGCTATCCTGTGCACAGCCCTTTGGGACAGTGTAACCCCCTCTTTCCTTACTAGTGGCTGGAACCATACACAGTAATCACTTTCACAGTACCCCTGATACACCACACAAGTACCCACACTGTTTACACTTACCACCAGGGCTTTCCTCTGGCTCGGCCATGGGGACCCCCTGTAAAACAAGGTTATACACAGCAAATAACAGCAGTACAGTACTCTTGCACAAACTGGAACCACAGTCAGGGTATATGCAAAAAAGAGTTTGATCTGATTTATTTAAGGGACTTGAACAAGGGAGGGGCGTAATCAGGTTAATTTGTTTAAAGACTCTATCATTCAAACACTTATGCATGCACTTCAGGGTCTGTAAACAGTCACACACTCTGGGTACCCAGATGGAGGAAGGTGGGCTAGCCAGGAACGTTGCAGCTTGTTGGAGCCCTGTGATGGAAGAAAACAACATGCACCACACACACTAATTGTAATCCAGAGCTGGAGGGCTCAGTTTGTGAAAAAAAACAACAAGACAATCAGATAACACACTTTTAGATTAGGCTGTTGTTGCAGAGAGCTACCCTGATTACTCACGATACCCAAGATTGGACACAGGCTGGATGAAAACTGAGACTGCAGGTGGTTGATCTGGAGTGCCAGGAGAAGCAGGGCCCACATGATTCGCTGAGGTGTCGTTCCTGTTCAAGCGTGGGGCAGGGGGCTAATCCCCAGGCAGATCTCTCCTTGATGACTCTCTGTGCAGCTGGTAGTCTGGCTGGGCCAGTGCAGCAAGGCCCCGGCCAAATGGAGACAGATTCAGATACATTCTGTTTTGGGCTGGATACTGCTTCCAGCAAGCAGAACACAGTTCGCACAGTGGGGAACCAAATCACGACCCACTAACAACTCACAGTACACTTACATGTAAGGAAATTCTACTGTAAACCGCTCTCCGGTCACGATTGCAGAGTCTCTGCACAAACTGGGGATTCAAAAGCAGCTGGAAATCCTGACAGGCCAATCGCATTCAGCAAAATCTTCAGTCTTCTTCAGGTATGAGCCTGGTAAAAACTCAGTGGCTTACTTCGTTCTCACAAACTTGGATTTAGTCCGAAATAATTCTCTTCTCTCCCTCTCAGGGGCAGCAGGGAGACATGCAGGCCACAACTCAGGCCTTTCCACAGTTCTTCCATATGAATCCACTCAGGATTGCTGTTCAGAATCACTTGAGCTGTGTGCTTCTTCAGCTCCCAACTTAGATCTGACTCAACTGCCAGCAAGCTTGGGGATTTCCCTCAGAATCCAAAAGGTTCAGTTGGCTGATCTGTCTGTCAGTCACAACAAAGGCTCCCCCTTCAGGTGCAAAAAGGTGCCAAAAACCCCAAACTACAATTCCTACAGATTTTGACTCTAGACAGCCCCTGTAGTCCGGCTCCATTTTAGGTCCCACCAGTACTGATTGGTCCAATTTGCAGTCCCAGGGCAAATGGTGGGGGATAAAAAAAACAGTCCTTGCTGCAAAGAAGTCAGGTTAGACAAACTACATTATCATTATCACTCTAAATGATTTTCAGCAAATAGTTACATCTTTCAACAGAGCTCCCTCTCAGATTACTTATGACTGCAATCCAGGCAGCTTTTAAAGAGACAGTACACAGAGGCTATACAGGCATTCTCCCGCAATCACATTTAACCTGCTAAAACGCAGGACACCAGCCTGGCAGTGAGCATTTAGGCAAGCTCAAGGAAGACTTTTCAGGAACCCCCATTTGTAGGGGGTTACACTCTTCCCTGCCTGGAGAAAACTTGGCGTCTGCATCAAGTCTGTACCATCTTGCAAAAGTTAACATAAACTTACTACTTCACTATACATTTTTTACTACGCTTTATAATACTATATCCATTTTGACAATACTTTAAGCATATTTCACACAAGTCAATTGAACATTACTATACTAAATCAGTAATAACTTCTTGTACATTAAACAGAGTAAGAGGGGGCCCTTCTCTATCAGCTAACTTGGGACTGGATGGGGCAGGGGCACCATGACGAGAGGGCAGAACAAGTAACATGGAATGGGCTGTCAAGCTCAATTTGGGCAGTGAGCTCGGTGAAACATAAACACCTTTGTGAACCACATGGAGAGGCAAGTCCACAGGCCTCCCCAGACAATCATAGCTGAAATGCAATACTGGCTTGACAGCTAGGCCAGTCTTTCTGGGGGAAACAACCACAGTCTCTGTACTTTCAGCAACAGGCTTGGGGCTTTCATCACTTGTGAGGGGTGCTTCTTCCTGGATAGAAATGTCCAAACTTGGAGCACTGTCAGCTCCTTGCTCTATAGGCTCTGTTTCTACAACCCTTTGCTCATTTTGAAGAGGCCCTGGTACAGAAGAGGGGTTATCAGCACTCTCATAGTGTTCTTCAATTCTAGCATGTCACCAAAAAGACTCATTCCATCAGCCCACCCCCAGGCAAATCATACAGTTCTACAATACACAGAGACTCAGCATCCTCAGACGTGATACTTTGCACTTCACTTTCAGGGAGCATTGGCTCTAAGGACAAAGTTGGGGGGGGTTAGACAGTCCAGAAGGCCCAGCTTCATCCCCACGATTAGTTGGACCCCAAAACAGCTGGCTCAGTTCATAAGAGGGGTAATAGGCATAGTCGCACTCACTTTTGTCAGAAGTGGACTAACAGTCACTTTCTTTCAGGGCCTGCTGTGGAGGAAACCTTAAATCTGTGACCACTGGGGTAGGTTGACTGTGTCTCTTTCTTGCAGCAGCATGAGTCATCGGCCCAGACGGCTCACTTTCTGGGGGTTCAGTCTCAATCATGACTTGGCCAATAGGTAGTAAGTAGTTACGGTGCATGGTCTTGACAGTTTTGGAGTTGTTTTCTGGGTGCACCTTGTACGCAGGTAAATCATCCAACTTTCCAATTACTACATAGGGAAGATGGTACTATCAATCTCCAATTTTTTGTTTACCATGCAGTCCCAAATTGGGTAACAACACATGGTCTCCAGGTCAAAGCTCTTGAGCCTTTACTTTTTTATCATGCCTCTCTTTGTTGGCTAGATTTCTCTCAGTGGCCATTGTCTGGGCCAGTTGATAGACATGGTTCAATTGAGCTTTCAGTTTTTGTACATATTGCAAGTAGTTTTCAGCTTGGCTTGGACCCCATCTGGAGAGACCTCAAAACATAGAAACATAGAAACATAGAATTTGACGGCAGATAAGGACCGCTTGGCCCACCCAGCCTGCCCATTTCCCTACCTAATGGATAAGCTGCAGATCCTAGTTAACCAGCAGCCTACTTCTTTCTACCCCCAACCCCTAGAATTGCCTTATGGCTGTCCCATGCATGCTTAAATTCAATCACTCTTTTGACTCCACAACTCCTCCGGAAGGCTGCCCATGCATCCACAACCTCTTGTGAAAAATACTTCCTTACATTACCTCTGAGCCACCCTCTATCTTCACATTGTGCCCCTTGTTCTTGCACACCTCTTTTTTTGAAAGATGCTACCCTCTTGGACTTTGTTGATTCCCTTGAGGTACTTGAACATTTCTATCATGTCCCCCCTCTTCCTCCTTTCCTTAAGGCTATACATATTAAGCTCCTTTAGTCTCTCTTCATATGTATTCCAGTGTAGACCCTGCACCATTTTAGTTGCCCTCCTCTGGACAGCTTCCATCTTGTCTATGTCCTTGCAGAGATTGGGTCTCCAGAACTGCACACAGTACTCCAGATGGGATCTCACCAGCTGTCTGTACAGAGGGATAACAACCTCCTGTTTTCTACTAGTGATGCCTCTCCCTATGCATCCCAGTATCCCCCCAACCCTCCTTACTGCCCTCTCACATTGCTTGCCCACCTTTAGGTCATCTGATATGACTACCCCCAGGTCCCTTTCCATTTTTGTTTGTTGTTAGTATCTCACCCCCCATTGTGTACTCTTCCCCTGGGTTTTTGTTTCCCAGGTGCATTACCTTGCACTTCTTAGCATTGAATCTAAGCTGCCATACATTTGACCATTCCTCTAACCTTGCCAAGTCCCTCTCATCCTTTCCACTCCACCTTGTGTATCAACTCTGTTGCAGATCTTTTGTGTCATCTGCAAAGAGACATTTTTTCTTCCAGTCCCTCTGCAATGTCGCTAACAAAGACATTGAAGAGGACCTGTCATAATATTGAACCTCATGCACCCCACTAGAAACCCCCCTTCTAGAGTGGACTCTATTTACTATTACCTCTGTGTCCTATTCTCCAGCCAATTCTTTCCAGGCTATCATCTTAGGACCCACTCCCAGGCTGGCTAACTTGTATATTAATCTTTTGTGTGGGACTGAGTCAAATGCCTTGCTAAAGTCTAGGCAGGCCATGTCCACAGCCCCTCCCTGATCTACTACTTTGGTCACCCAGTCAAAGAAATCTATTAGATTCATCTAGCATGACCTTCCTGCTGTGAATCCATGCTGCCTTGGGTCCTGTGCTCCTCTGACCTCTAGGTACTTGACAATTCTTTCCTTCAGAAGTGATTCCATCATTTTCCCTATCACTGAAGTTAAACTAACTGGTCTGTAGTTTCCCGCTTCTACCCTGCTCCCACTTTTGTGAAGGGGAATCACATCCCTCCTCCAGTCCTCAGGTACCACCCCATCCTCCCATGATTTGTTAAAGAGGGTAGTCAGTGGTGTCACTAGTTCTACCCTTAGTTCTTTTAGAATTCTGGGATGAATCCCATCAGGCCCCATTGCTTTGTCCACCTTCAGTTTTAAGAGTTCTTTCAGAACCCTTTCTTCTATAAATGGGCTGGTATCAACTTGTGTATCCAGAGTGTTTCTGTTGTTTGTTTTAGGGACCTCCCCTTCTTCATTTGTAAATACTGAGCAAAAATATTTGTTTAGTATCTCTGCCTTTTCATAGTCACCTCTGCCCACCCTCCCTTTTTAAGCCTTCACTATCCTCCTTAGTCTTCTTTCCTCCCTGATGTACCTAAAAAATGTTTTATTCCCCTTCTTAACTGAGTTGGCTATCTTTTCCTCAGTTTGGGCCTTTGCTGTTCTGACCCTTCCCAGCTTCCTTTTGCTTTAACTGATACAATTCTCTGTCCTGCTTCTTCTGTGATTCCTTGTACTTTCTGAATGCTTTCTTTTTCTCTTGAACCTTCACTGCCACCTCCTTTGAATACCATAGTGATTTCTTACATCATTTTGTTTTGTTTATTTGCTTCACACAGAGGCTTGTTACCTCTGTGATGGCAGTTTTTTTATTCCCATTGTTCTTCACCTCTCCTTCCTGCCCATTTGCTAGTGCATTCCTAGGCACTCACCCATTTTGTAAAGTCAGCCCTCCTGAAGTCCAGTACTTTTGCCTTGTATGGCTTGACCTCTATTACTTTGTTTTTGTGAACCATACTGTTCGATGGTCGCTAGTTCCCAGATGGCTACCCACTTCTACATCTGTGATCCTCTCCATCTCCATTTGAGAGGACCAGGTCTAAGATTGCTCCTCTCGAGTGGGTTCCAATACTAGTTGTCTAAGGCATGCCCCCTGTAGGGCATCTAGAATAACCCCACTCTTAGAAGTGACTGCTGCAACTGCACTCCAGTTAACATCTGGCATATTCAGATCACCCATCAGCAATATCTCCCCTTTATCTGCCATTCTAAGTATACTTTCTATTATTTCCTTGTCCATTTCCTCCCCCTGAGAGGGGGGTCTGTATACAACCCCTGTGCGGATTGTGGTGCCATTGCCTGCCTCCAAAGTGACCCACAGCGCTTCTTCTCCTCCCTGTTTACCCTTTTATTCTGTTGCTTTTATTCCTTCTCTTATGTAGAGAGCTACTCCTCCTCCTCTTTTACCCTCCCTGTCCCTCCTGTAGACAGTGTATCCTGGTATGTTTATGTCCCAGTCATGGTTCTGTGTTTACCTTGTTTCTGTGACTGCCATGATATCCAGATGTTCCTCCTCCATCAAGGCCACTAATTCAGGAAGCTTGTTACCTAGACTACGGGCATTGGTACTCATTGCTCTCCATTTTTTGATGGCTTTACCTTTGTAGCAGCATCGCCCACTGACCTTTCTACCTTGGTCTTTTTCTCATTTAGTACCCTGTTTTGTAGTGGGAGACTGGGATTTTCCTGCTGCTTATCAGTGCCTCCCCCCTTGACTAGTTTAAAAGCTTGCCAATGAAGCATTTAAACTGAATGCCCAAAAGACTTGCTCCCTTCCTGGACAGATGCAGACCATTCTGCCAGTATAGGCTGGTGTCCCTTCAGGTGGAACCCCAGTCCCCAAAGAAGCCATACCCCCGTGCTCCACACCATTTTTTCAACCATTCATTAAACTGCATGGTGCAAAGTACCCTCGCCTCACCCATGCCACTGACAGGCAGCACCTCTGAGAAGGATACTGTGTGTGCTATTTGTCTTAAGCCCCTCCCCAACTCTACAAAGTCCTTCTGCACTGCTCTAATCTCATGATGAGCCAAGTCATTTGTCCCTAGGTGGACAATGATGTCCAGCTCAGACTCCTGTGCAACTGTTCTCATGATCCTAAGGATGCGCTTCCTGTCCCTCCAAGCCATGGCACCAGGCAGGCACCTTACTTCAGTTTTCCCTGCTTCCCCAGTTCTATCCCCCTAATATTTGAGTCCCCCACCAGGTGCTGCTTCCTTTCCCTGTGGTGCCCTCTGCCTCCTTCCTGAGGGCCTCCCTTGTGAAAGTTGTCTGCACCTTCTTTAGTCTCCTCTGCAGGTGCATCCATAGGGGAACTATGCTCCCCCAGAATGGTGTATGGATTGTGGAGTGGAACAACTGACTCGGTGCACCTCTGTTCCACCACCCTTACCCTCCCTGAGCCCACTGTGGTCCAACTGCTGTGCTTTCTTCGCAACCTCTGAGGTAGTGGTGGTGGCTCTGGAGCTCCCTGGATGGGGGAGGTTCCCTTGCTAATGTCCAGTGCGGCCTGAAGATGGGCAACTTCCTCCCTCAGGGCAGATAGTTGTCTGCAAACAGGGTAGCATCTCAGCCTCCAGAAATACTCCTGGAAGACTGCTGCCCCACAGCCATTACATTGTACTACTCCCCACATAACTGTCTACCTTGTTTATTTTTTTTTTTGTGTATGTGTCTATGTGTGATTGGTGTGTTATATATAAATATATGTATTTATATAATGTGTATGCTTATATTGTCAGTGCAGTGTGCTAGAGAGGATATGACAGTGATATGCACCTTGCTCTCTTGAGGAAATAATGTCAGAACCCCAGGTATAAATTAACTATTTCCAGGGTGGGTGGGGTCAGGGGTGGAAGGTTTGGGGCCTCAAATTGTGCCCTCATGAAACAATCGACTAAAAGCTCTGACCTACCGCTGCAATGAGTGCCTTCCTGTCAGCAAGATGCCCTACATGACAATTTGACAGAGAAAAACAGACATCAACTGGCAGCCAGGCCTCTCTCCTGAACATGAGGTAGTAGGGGAAGACCCCAGTAGCATTATTTTTCATGCAATTGTATGCTTGTACCAAGGTGCTAATCTGCTGGCTCCATTTATGCTTGTCTTTTGGGTGGAGGGTGCCCAGCATGTCTAGAAGGGTTCGCTTTAAATGTTCTGGTTGAGGGTCTCCCTGTGGGTGATAGGGGGTGGTTCTTGACTTTTGCACCCCCCATAGAGAGAGCATTTCTTTGATTAGTTGACTCTCAAAGTCTCCCCTTGATCAGAATGAATCTGCTGGGGACAAAGACGTTTTCCACTAGCACCTTGACCACGGTAGGTGTCTTTTGATCTTTGGTGGGAACAGCTTGTGCATACCATGTGAAATGATCCGTAACCACTTACACATTGCCAATGTTCTGCTGATCAGGTTCTAAACACAAGAAGTCTATGCAGACTAGTTCCATGGGGGTGCTGGTAGTAATATTAACAAGGGGAGCAGCCCTCTGAGGCAGAGCTTTTCTTTGCAGGCAGCGACTACAAGTCTTTACATGGTGCTCAACATCAGCCCCCATTTTGGGCCAGTAGAAGTGAGATCATACCAGGTCAAGGGTTCTGTCAATACCGAGGTGCCCCATGTGATTGTGGAGGGACCTCAGTACCAAATCTTTAAAGTCTGTGGGCAGGACCAGTTGATTGTCTACTTTGCCACTATGATCTACTGTCTCTCTATACAACAACTGATTGAGCAGCTTCAATCTGGGGCCTTCTTTAAACAATAAAGCAGTTCACAAGTCAGTGGAATCTAACTTAGACACATCTTTCCCCACATGCAGGGCATTAAGTGCTGGCTGAATCATAGGATCTTGGGATTGAGCCCACTGAATGCTGTCATTGTCAAATTGAGGTAGTGCACTAATGTCTAGAGCAGTGAAGTGGCAATAAGCAGCTGGTATGCAGGTGTCAGAAGGGCCCAAGCAATCTACTAAACAGTCCACTGTGTCCACAGACATCTGTTCATCTCTATCAAACTTTTGGCAGAATGCTCAAATGCCAGGTTCAGACAGCCTGACCCAATTACTCTTGGAAGTAGGCCTTCGTGATGGGGCATCAGCATCAATATGGTTCAGGCCCGGTCTGTATTCGACAGCATAATCATAGATTGATAATACAGAAAGCCACTGGTGCCCAGTGGCATCTAACTTAGCTGAAGTCTGTATATAGGTCAACAGGTTATTGTCAGTCTTCACCAATATCTTTGCCCCATAGAGATATTCATGAAACTGGTCAATGATGGCCCATTTTAGCGCAAGGAACTCCAACTTATGCACAGGGTAGTTTCGTTCAGATCGGGTCAAGCTCCTACTGGTGAAAGCTACTGGTCTCAGGCCATCCTCATGGTCTTGATACAGCACCGCTCCTAGACCCTGCAGACCAGCATCCGTATGCAGCATATAGGGTTTGGTGGGGTCAGCATAGGCAAGGTTGGGGGCGTGGGTGAGCTGGTATATGATCTCATGGAAGGCTGCTTCACAGTCGGGCGTCTAGCAGGGCCCGAAGAGTTCACCTGGGCGAAAGTATACTTTTTCTGGTTCTTTAACAGCCCCTTTTTTGTATTTACGATTGGTAGGAGGGTAACCCTGGGCAAGGTTCAAGAGTGGGCGAATCACCTTGGAATAGTCTTTTATGAACCTGCGGTAGTAGCCACAGAACCCCAGGAAATGTTGTAGTTCTTTCAGATTATGGGGCCAAGTAGTCAGTGCTTCAACCTTACTGGGATCAGTCTCTATCCCTTTTGTAGATACTATGTGCCCCACATACTTCACGGAGGTTTGGGAAAAACTGGCACTTGTCAATGGACAGCTTGAGGCTGAAGTCTTCCATTCGGTCTAGGACTTTAAACAGTTGGTTCTCATGCTCCTCTAAGGTGCTCCCAAACACAATGACATCGTCCAAGTACACCAGGCATTCCAGCAAATTCATATCTCACACTGCATGTCCATCAGTTGCTGAAAGGTGGCTGGGGCGCCAGATATCCCCTTTGGCATCCTCAGAAACTCGTAGAACCCCAATGAACAGATGAAGGCTGTTTTCTCATGGTCTTCTGGGGCCATCGGGATCTGGTAGTATCCGCTGAGAAGATCCAACACCGAGAACCATTTGCTCCCATTCAAGCAGTCCAGGTCATCTTGTATACGAGGCATAGTGTATTGGTCTGGGATGGTCTGCTGGTTCAGGGTTCGATAATCAACACACATCCTCACAGGCCCATTCTTCTTATGCACAACCACAATGGGAGAGGTGTATCATGCCAGTACATATATCTCAACCTCCTGCCTCATAAATCAGGGACAAGGCTTAAAAAAATCAGGGACAAAGGACCAAAAACAGGGACACATCTTCAAAATTGGAGATATCCACTCAGGAAGCTGGTAGACTTAGACGCGTAGTGTAAAATATATTTTCTAAGGAAGAACAAGTCTGTAACTTCAATGTTTAACATTATTTTGTGCTTACAACCCCCAATGATTGGTCACGGAAACACAATTTCTAGGAGGGACAGAGTAAAATTTTGAGGCAAAATCAGGGACGTCCCTGAAAATCAGGACAGTTGAGAGGTATGTGCCAGTAGCAAGCATTTCCTGCAGGTGTCTTCTCACATCATCTATGTCTGCTGGGGCTAGGCATCGGGACCTCTCTCGAAATGGCCGTTCATCATGCAGGCGTATGTGATGCTCCACACACTGGAGACATCCCACATCCCATTCCTTCAACGAAAACACTCAGTCTCTCTGGGCAAGTCTTTTGCTAATTCTAGCCTTCCATTCAGCTGGCAATGGGGAGTCACCAAAGTCAAACAAGTCTGGGGTCACTCTCTCCTTCTCACCTGGGTGCTTATTTCTGGGCAATACTGCAGTGTCTGCACAGTGTACCATAGCTAGGGTGCACCTTCTGTTCAGCCAGATCTCCCGATCTGACACATTGTAAATCTGGACCATCACTCGTCATGTATAGGCATGGGCATGAGCAGGCAAGATGCTGAGCTTGACCAATAATCCTTCTGGCAATTTTCCATTGCCTGGAGCATCCAACGTTAGTATTTTGTTCTTGACATGTTTCCAAAGGTGAACCTCCCCTTGAATGGTACACTGTGCGTTAGGGGCCAGTATCATTGAATCAGAATCCTTCTTCCACACGATCTTCACTGGTTCATCCTGGTCTACTTCCTTGGGTTTCTGTTGCAAATCGTAGGCCCTCTTGATCAGAGCCAGAATTCTCAGGGCTCTCCTAGTCCGTCTCCCTTGTTTCTCGTGACAGAGTTGTGCCAGTCTCCCAAACATATGGACATTTGTCCCAATTAATAGTGGAGCCCCATCATACAGTCTAGTGTGGGGGACACACTAGGGCCAATGTCTCTACTCACTCCTCTACATAAGTTACAGTTGCAGGAAAAGACAACCAGATGTGGACATACCCTAGGTAGGGATAAGACTTGTTGCTCAGGGCTCACACATGTAGACCTTCCCGGGATTGCAAAGGCACATCAGATAAGTGTTTGTCGTACCAGTCCTGGATTATAATGGTCACTTGTGACCCACTGTCAAGCACAGCCTGAGTATGAATACCATTCACAGTCACCGTAATCTCCATTGAAGGGCCCACTATTTTGGACCAGTCTGGAGAGGCAGTAGCAGAGGCTTGGACAGATGATTTAGCCACAAAGAAATTTGAGTTAAGGTTTCTCAAACCCTCTCTGTAGTCATTTTGGGCATCCCTTGGCCTTTGATTTGCTTTTCAGAGCTTCCCTTGGAGTCTGTTTACTACTCTTTCTAAGTCCTTCTGAGACCGGCATTCTCTTTTCATATGGCAATCCTTTCCACAGTGGTGACAAATGATAGACTCCTGGGTCATCCTGGGAGAAAACATCGTATGAGGAACTGAAGCAGTAGCAAGAGATTGGGGTCTAGTATCTGCTTGCAGTGGTGAGAGTGGTGCAGTGTGTCTTAACAGTTCCTTTAGAGTGGTAGTCAATCCGGCGATCTCAGCCTTGGAGCCACTCTCGGTAGCAGATGCCTGAGAGTGCACCCCGACCCCCATGGCAGTCACATCCTGAAAGGGACCAGAATCTTATTCCATGGGGGAAACCCTTACAGAGGCGCCCGTCTTCAACTCCCGGACTTCCTTTAGTATCTCGTCTTTCCAATGCTGGACCCAGGGCAGGAAGTCTTTTGCATTCTCAGAGTGCTCGTTAAGTGCAGACTTTTGCCCCTGAGTCTCACTTGGCTGATCACTCTCGGTCACTTGAGCAGCAGCAGCAGATATGGATGCAAGTCCCCCACGGGTTGCCTTTGCTCAACCCCCCAAATTTCTTTCATTAGCTCGTCATAGGAGGGGGGGCGATTCCAGTCAGGTGGCAAGGTGCAACTGAAGCAGTAACAATTCTGAAAACAGAGCAGACTTAAGGATCTGGTCCAGTCTATTTCGATCTAATTCATTTGACTTCAAACTACCCTTTCTGAGGCACTCTTGTAGCAGCTTTTCAAGCCGAGGTACATACACAGACAATGGCTCCCCTGGGTACTGCTAAGCATTTCTTACTCTCCACCACAGATCCTCATCTGAATCTGGGCTCCCATACACATTCTCCAATGCATCAAGATAGTCCTGTGCAGTTGCTTCGGGGTTATTGGCCCACTTGGCATGGATGGTAGTCAGGGCAGGACCTCGGAGGCTCTCACTCAACCTCTTTCATTTCTCTGCTTCTGAGCATTGCCATTCAAGTACTAGAGGGGCAACATAGTTTATCCAGGTTTCCCAGTCATCCTCCCCCTGGGGGGTGGGGAGGGTACCTGAGAAGATTCTCAGCCTTCGGTAGGAGTCATGACTAATGGATGGTACAGATATAGGTGCCAGGATTGGCATGGGCACAGAAGGTGGGGCAGTAACAGGTGCTGGAGTGGGAGGGGGTGTTTGGGAAGCAACACCCCCAGGTGGCAGGAATAGTTTCTTAAAGTCCTCTATGGTTTTCCCTTCCTCCAGCAACAACTTAGCATATTTCTCCTCAAAAGTCTCAGATAATGGTGGGAGCTCATCCTCCCCGGGATCTTTACTGTCTTTTGTTATCACTCTCCAGGCAGCTGGAACCCCTTCTGGGGCAATAGTCTTTGGCACTTTAGAGCTGTCCACGAGGTCACTACACTCTACCAAGGCTATGAAAGTTTGGGCGATCAAATCAGCCTGTCGACCCACCACCACAGGGTTTTTTAAACATTCAACAGTGTCTTTACTGGTACCCAGGGGAATATCCAGTATAAGTAGAGCATTTTGAGGTCGATCTCCTGCCCAGTTCACCACCTCCCCAACTGGTGAACAGCCATTTCTACTGGGGTAGCCATTAATCTTTAACAATAATTCATAATTTTTGGCCACTAGAAGGCACAAAATCCCAGCAGTGAGCCTTCAAAATGTAACCCCTAGGTGGCGCTATCCCAAGGGCTATTACCCCTGCCTGCTTGGCTAGTAGCAGGTTAAGGGGCCTGAGTTCTGAAATGGATGCCTCCACCCGAAGGACAGGGTTGGTAGTGGTCAAGCTATCCTGGGCACAGCCCTCTGGGACACTGTAACCCCCCTCTTTCCTTACTAATGGCCGGAACCATACACAATAATCACTTTCACAATACCCCTGATACACCACACAAGTACCCACACTGTTTGCACTTACCACCAGGGCTTTCCTCTGGCTCGGCCCTGGGGACCCCATGTAAAACAAGGTTATACACAGCAAATAACAGCAGTACAGTACTCTTGCACAAACTGGAACCATAGTCAGGGTAAATGCAAAAACGAGTTAGATCTGATTTATTTAAGGGACTTGAACAAGGGAGGGGCATAATCAGGTTAATTTGCTTAAAGTCTCTATCATTCAAATTATTATGCATGCACTTCAGGGTCTATAAACAGTCACACACTCTGGGTACCCAGATGGAGAAAGGTGAGCTAGCCAGGAATGTTGGGGCCCTGTGATGGAAGAAAACAACATGCACCACACACACTAATTGTAATCTGGAGCCGGAGGGCTCAGTTCGTGAAAATAAACAATAACAAGACAATCGGATGACACACTTTTAGATTAGGCTGTTGTTGCAGGGAGCTACCCTGATGATTACTCACGATACTCAAGACTGGACACAGGCTGGATGAAAATTGAGACTGCAAGTGGTTGATCTGGAGTGCCAGGAGAAGCAAGGCCCACACGAATCGCCGAGGTGTCGTTCCTGTTCAAGTGTGGAGCAGGGGGCTGATCCCCAGGCAGGTCTCTCGTCGATGGCTTTCTCTGTGTAGCTGGTAGTCTGGCTGGGCCAGTGTGGCAAGGCCTGGCCAAATGGAGACAGATTCGGATACAGTCCGTTTTGGGCTTGATACTGCTTCCAGCAAGCAGAACACAGTTCACACAGTGGGGAACTAAATCACGACTCACTAACAACTCACAGCACATTTACATGTAAGGAAATAATACTGTACCAGGCAAACCACTCTCCAGTCACGATCGCAGAGTCTCTACACAACCCGGGTATTCAAAAGCAGCTGGAAATTCTGACATGCCGTTCGCATTCAGCAAAATCTTCGGCCTTCCTCAGGTATGAGCCTGGTAAAAACTCAGTGGCTTACTTCGTTCTCACAAACTTGGATTTAGTCCAAAATAATTCTCTTCTCTCCCTCTCAGGGGCAGCAGGGTGACATGCAGGCCACAACTCAGGCCTTTCCACAGTTCTCCCCTGCGAATCAACTCAGGATTGCTGCTCAAAATCACTTGAGCTGTGTGCTTCTTCAGCTCCCAATATAGATCTGACTCAACTGCCAGCAAGTTTGGAGATTTTCCTCAGAATCCAAAAGTTTCAGCTGGCTGATCTGTCTGTCAGTCACAACAAAGGCTCCCCCTTCAGGTGTAAAAAGGTGCCCAAAACCTACAATTCCTACAGATTTTGACTCCAGACAGTTCCTGTAGTCCGGCTCCATTTTAGGTCCCACCAGTACTGATTGGTCCAACTTGCAGTCCGGGGCCAAATGGTGGAGATAAAAGAAACAGTCCTTGCTGCAAAGAAGGCAGGTGAGACAAACTACATTATCATTATCACTCTAAATGATTAGTTACATCTTTCAACAGAGCTTCCTCTCAGATTACGTATGACTGCAATCCAGGCAACTATTAAAGAGACAGTACACAGAGGCTATACAGGCACTCTCTGGCAAGCACATTTAAACTGCTAAAATGCAGGACACCAGCCTGGCAGTGAGCATTTAGGGAAGCTCAAGGAAGACTTTTTGGGAACCCCCGCTTGTAGGGGGGTTACACGTGGATGAAATATTCCTTGGAGTTGTTTCTGTCAAAGTGAAAAGCCACACATTTATCAAGGTTGAACTGCATCCTGTTGGTATCAGCCCATTTTTATATGTTCTCCAAATCCTTTGGCACCCTGCCCCTGTGTAGCTCATTTCTGTTGGTTTTATTTATTTCTTAATACTGCATTTCTTTACTCAATACAGTACTGTACTGATTGTGCAGTACTTGTCCCCCCCCCACACTTGTGTTGATTGCACAGTACTGGCTTTTGATATTCATATGCAATCCAGTCTGGCTGGTCGGTATCGCAAGAAAAGGAAAAAAAAAGCTTCACTTTGTTCCACTTTTTGTGAGTGTGAGTGCAAGGGAGGGAGAAAAGAAATAAAGATTGCAGGAATCAGTTTCAGGCTGCTGTTGTGTTCTGGGGTTGGCATCAGTATCGCAAGAAAAAAAGAAAAGATTGCCTTCCATTTGCTTGAGTTTTGTGAATGCAAGAGAGGGAGAAAAGAAATAGTCTGTTGGAGTCAGTTTCAGGCTCTTGTTGTGTGCTAAGCTTCACAACTGCTTCTGTACATGGAGCAGTAAGAAAAGGAAAAAGAGACTGCCCCATGATATGAGAAACATATCAGATATGATACAATTTTAGACATCGGGAATGGTTCTCGGAAACAGTTCTTTAATACAGAAAGAACTGTTTCCGAGAGCTCTTTCCAATGTCAGAAATTGTATCTAATATCGTAGCTAATATCCTATAAAGGAAAACCTTCGGCTACAGTACAGTATTTCTCTCCTGATATCTAGTGGTAACTCCCCCGTCCAACACACACCATTCTCTTTATTGATCATAAAAAAGAAAGAAAAAACCAGGCTCCTTCAATCTACAGCGACTGGCACAGCCCTCCTTTGTCCTCCTCAGCCGACCGCCTTATAGATAATGTAGCCTGACCTGCTTCTCTTTCAACTTTTTTTTGAAAGAAAATATTACTTTATTCCCTGGTGTCCAGTGGTCTCCCTATACCCTCCTGTTCTAGACTCCTCAAAAATGGTATTAGCATTAATTCTTTTGAGCTCAGCCTAAGCCTGTCTGGCCTGCTGACACTGCACAGCTGATACTGGCCATATCCATCCTGACTGAGCAGACTGACTCTCTCCTTACCACAGCAGCTTGTTTTCTTTGATTTTTGTTTTATTTTGTTTAATCAGGAGTGCTGTGTTGCCTGCTAGCTTGGTGCCCCTGCAAATATACTAATATTGGGTGGGGGACTTAAAGGACACCACTCACGATCATCAGATAGTAAATAAAAAAGTGTATGCTTTGCCTGCACACACTCTTCTCCCCCTCACTCATTCTCCTGGGCCACCGTGACTCGTGATGATGGCTGTGTTTTCAGTGGAACTGGCCAGTGTTTGACAGCTCGTTGGTGGCTGCCATGAAAACTGGAGCAGGCATCCCGAAAACTGGGTGACCTGAGAGAGCACTAGAAAACCAGATCTGCCAGTACAATACGGGCGAAAAAAGCACTAATTTATCTTCATTACTGTTCAGAGTCCAGCACAACCCTCCTTTGCCGGTCACCCTATGACGAATGAAACCCACAAAGCAGAAAACAAAGTTAGCATTTGTCTGATGGCAGCTAGCCAAGGAAGTCAGAGGAGAATGTTACTAGTCACTGAACAGTATGGAGATAAATTACTGTTTTAGGGACTCTAGAACTGGATGATGTGGTGCAGGGGGACCACTGGACACCAGGGAATAAAGCAAAGTAAGTAATAGTTTAAAATATTTGAGAGGCAAGTCTGTGAGGTTAGATTATCTGTAAGGTGACTGGCTGAAGAGGAAAGAGGAGGGCTATGCTGGTCACAAAAAATATGGAATGAGGGTTCCCACTGGACATCAGAGGATACATACCCCTGCCAGTCATGTCAACCACTCCAGTACCGACCTTCCCTTCTCTAGATAATCACCTTCATACATGCCAAGAAAGTGCATACTGTATTCTGTCCCCCACTCTGCTTGAGCTGATTGTACAGTACCAGCTTTGTGATATTTGTATGCATTCTGCTCAGACTTTTTGATGCTCCATACTGAGATCAGCATTGCAAGAAAGGAAAGAAAAGGCTTCATTTTACTCCACTTTTTGTGAGTGTGAGGGAGGGAGAAAAGAAACAAGGATTGCTGGGCTCAGTTTCAGGCAGCTGTTGTGTGCTGGCCTTCAGTTTGCTCTTGTTCTTGTAAGTGTGAGGGAGGGAGGCTGAACAGGAATAAAGACTGCCAGTGTCAGTTTCAGGCTGCTGTTGTGTGCTGGGATCGGCATCAGCATCACAAGAAAAACAAACAAAAGACTGCCTTCAGTTACCTTCACTTTTGTGAGTGCGAGGGAGGCAGGGAAAAAGAAAATAAAATAAAGTCTGCTAATGTCCGTTTCTGGCTGCTTTTGTGTGCTAGGCTTCTTTACTTCTTCTGTACTGAGGTATTGGGGTCAGTAAAGAAAGGAAAGCAAACATTTGTCAATGCTGAATGTTGATTGCGTTGGTCCGTTGAGCTCGCTCACTACCCCTGTGTCACTCACTCGTTCTGTTTCTCCTAGTGCTGCAGGCTGCTCTTTTGTACTGGGCTCCTGCCTGCGTTGGCATGTTTTTCTGCCCACAAAGAAATCTGGAAAGCACATGTAGAATCTAGCAACAGCTCCAACCAGCTGAAAAAATGGATACTGTGAACAAGATAAACGATTTATTGTATTTATTCTACAAAGGCATTTCTCAAAACACAGTACAGTTTTTGTAATTCATACACAAGAAGATCCGCCCAGACATAGTGAAACATAAGGTTTTTTGGCCCTTGGGGACTAATGCTGTAGCTGTGTGAACTGCTGTCCCTTCATGCTTGTCCATTTGTATTTATGTTTACTTGCTGCTATATAGTCTTGCCTTTTTTATTGCACACTATTTTTGTACTGTGTATGAATTACAAAAACTGTACTGTGTTTTGATAAATGCCTTTGTAGAATAAATAAAATAAATCTTTTATTTTATCTAGTTCACAGTATCCATTTTTTCAGCTGGTTGGAGCTGTTCCTAGATTCTACATGTGCTTTCCAGAAATGGTGCTTCATTCTTTGCTTTTTAAGTGATTTATTTTTGAGAGCACCATTCTATGTGGACGGCATCTTGGAGCGCCTTTCTTTGTTGTTTTCCACAAAGAAATCTGCAGGTGTCTTGACAGAGTTCTGTTGAAGTGGGTCACTCCCTCTCTTTCACTGCTGGCGCTGCAGGCTGCCCTTTTGTACTGGGCTCCCACCTCTGTTGGCGGCTTTTTCTGCCCACAAAGAAATCTGCAGCAGTCATGACACAGATCTGCTGAGCTAGCTCACTCCCCCTCTCTCACTCGCTCGTTCCGTTTCTGCCGGCGCTGCAGGCTGGCCTTTTGTACTGGGCTTCTGCCTGTGTTGCCACCTTTTTCTGCCCATGAAGAAATCCACAGCAGTCATGATAGAGCTCCGTTGAGCTTGCTCACTCCCTCTCTCTCTCTCGCTCATTGTGTTTCTCCCGGCGCTGCAGGCTGCCCTTTTGTACTGGGCTTCTGCCTGCATAGGCACCATTTTCTGCTCACAAAGAAATCCACAGCTGTCCCGACAGAGCTCTGTTGAGGTCTGTCACTCTGCCTGTCTCACTCACTCATTCTTTTTCTCCTGGCACTGCAGGCTTCCATTTTGTAGTGGTCTCTTGCCTCTGTTGGCACCTTTTTCTGCCCACAAACAAATCTGCAGCAGTCCCGACAGCACTCCGTTGAGCTCACTCACTCCCCTCTCTCACTCGCTCATTACGTTTTTGTAAGTGCTGCAGGCTGCCCTTTTGTACTGGGTTCCTGCCTGTGTTGCCACCTTCTTCTGGCCACAAATAAATCTGTAGCAGTCACGATAGAGCTCCGTTGAGGTCGCTTACTCACTCCCCATCACCCACTCCCCCTCTCTCACTCATTCGTTCTGTTTCTTCTGCCACTGCAGGCTGCCCTTTTGTACTGGGCCCCTGCATGCATTGCTGCCTTTTTCTGGCCACAAAGAAATCTGCAGCAGTCCCAACAGTACTCCGTTGAGCTCACTCGCTCCCCCTCCCTGACTCGCACATTCTGTGTCTCCCACTGCTGCAGGCTGCTCTTTTGTACTGGGTTTCTGCCTGCGTTGCTGGCTTTGTCTGCCCACAAAGACATGTGCAGCAGTCCCAACACAGCTCCGTTGAGATCGCTCACTCCCCCTCTCTCACTCGCTCTTTCCATTTCTGCCAGCGCTGCAGGCTACTCTTTTGTACTGGGCTTCAGCCTGCGTTGGCACATTTTGTTGCCCACAAAGAAATCCACAGCTGTCCTGACAGAGCTCTGTTGAAGTTGCTCACTCCCCCTCTCTCACTTGCTCGTACCATTTCTGCTGTGGCTGCAGACTGGCCTTTTGTACTGGGCTCCTGTCTGCGTTGCCACCTTTTCCTGCCTACAAAGAAATCCACAGCAGTCACGTAGACCTCCTTTGAGCTCGCTCATTTCCCCTCTCTCACTCACTCATTTGATTTATCCCAGCGCTGCAGGCTGCCCTTTTGTACTGGGCTCCTGCCTGCGTTGCCACCTTCTTCTGGCCAGAAAGAAATCTGTAGCTGTCATGATAGTGCTCTGTTGAGCTTGCTCACTCACTCCCCCTCTCACTTGTTCGTTCTGTTTCTCCCACCGCTGCAGGCTGCCCTTTTGTACTGGACCCCTGCATGCACTGCTGCCTTTTTCTGCCCACAAAGAAATCCGCAGCAGTCCCAACAAAGCTCTGTTGAGCTCACTCACTCCCCCTCTCTCACTCGCTCATTCTGTGTCTCCCGCTGCTGCAGGCTGCCCTTTTGTACTGGGTTCCTGCCTGCATTGCTGGCTTTGTGGCTTTGTCTGCCCACAAAGACATGTGCAACAGTCCCAACACAGCTCAATTGAGGTCGCTCACTCCCCATCTCTCACTCGCTCGTACCATTTCTGCCAGGGCTGCAGGCTGGCCTTTTGTACTGGGCTCCTGTCTGCATTGCCACCTTTTCCTGCCCACAAAGAAATCTGCAGCAGTCACAATAGAGCTCTGTTGAGCTCACTCACTCACTCACTCACTCCCCCTCTCTCACTCATTTGTTCTGTTTCTCCCACCGCTGCAGGCTGCCCTTTTGTACTGGGCCCCTGCATGCATTGCTGTCTTTTTCTGCCTACAAAGAAATCCACAGCAGTCACGATAGACTTCCTTTGAGCTCGCTTATTCCCCCTCTCTCACTCACTCGTTCAGTTTCCCCCAGCGCTGCAGGCTGCCCTTTTGTACTGGGCTTCTGCTTGCGTTGGCACCTTTTTCTGCCCACAAAGAAATCCACAGCTGTCCCGACAGAGGTCCGTTGAGGATGCTCACTCCTCCATCTCACTCGCTCATTCTGTTTCTCCTGGTTACTCTTTCTGTCTGTCCTGGCGTGGTAGGTTGCCTTTTGTACTTGGCTTCTGCCTCTGTTGGCATTTTTTTCTGCCCACAAAGAAATCTGCAGTAGTCCTGACAGAGCTCCATTGGCCTCACTCACTCCCCCTGTCTCACTCGCTTGTTCGTTTTCTGCCAGCGCTGCAGGCTGCCCTTTTGTACTGGGCTTCTGCCTGCATTGCCACCCTTTTCTGCCCACAAAGAAATCTGCAGCAGTCACAATAGAGCTCTGTTGAGCTCACTCACTCACCCCTCCTCTCTCACTCATTTGTTCTGTTTCTCCCTCTGCTGCAGGCTGCCCTTTTGTACTGGGCCCCTGCATGCATTGCTGTCTTTTTCTGCCCACAAAGAAATCTGTAGCAGTCCCAACAGAGCTCCGTTGAGCTCACTCACTCACCCCCCCCACTCGCTCATTCTGTATCTCCCAGCACTGCAGGCTGCCCTTTTGTACTGGGCTCCTGCCTGCGGTGTCACTTTTTCCTACCCACAAAGAAATCTGCAGAAGTCCCGACAGAGCTCTGTTGAGGTTGCTCACGCCCCCTCTCTCACTCGCTCATACCATTTCTGCTGTGGCTGCAGGCTGGCCTTTTGTACTGGGCTCCTGTCTGCATTGCTACCTTTTCTTGCCTACAAAGAAATCTGCAGCAGTCACGTAGACCTCCGCTGAGCTCGCTCATTCCCCCTCTCTCACTCGTTCATTTGGTTTCTCCCAGAGCTGCAGGCTGCCCTTTTGTACTGGGCTCCTGCCTGTGTTGCCACCTTCTTCTGGCCACAAAGAAATCTGTAGCAGTCATGATAGCGCTCCATTGAGCTTGCTCAATTATTCCCCCTCTCACTCATACATTCTGTTTCTCCCGCTGCTGCAGGCTGCACTTTTCTACTGGGCCCCTGTGCGCATTGCTGCCTTTTTCTGCCCACAAAGACATGTGCAACAGTTCCAACACAGCTCCGTTGAGGTCGCTCACTCCCCCTCTCTCACTCGCTCGTACCGTTTCTGCTGGGGCTGCAGGCTGGCCTTTTGTTCTGGGCTCCTGCCTGCGTTGCCACCTTCTTCTGGCCAGAAAGAAATCTGTAGCAGTCATGATAGCGCTCCATTGAGCTTGCTTAGTCATGCCTCTTCTCACTCGTTCATTCTCTCTCTCCCTCCGCTGCACGCTGCCCTTTTGTACTGGGCCCCTGCATGCATTGCTGCCTTTTTCTGCCCACAAAGAAATCTGCAGCAGTCCCAACAAAGCTCCGTTGAGCTCACTCACTCCCCCGCTCTCATTCTGTGTCTCCCGCTGCTGCAGGCTGCCCTTTTGTACTGGGTGCCTGCCTGCATTGCTGTCTTCGTCTGCCCACAAAGACATGTGCGACAGTCCCAACTCAGCTCCATTGAGGTCGCTCACTCCTCTTCTTTCACTCGCTCATACCGTTTCTGCCGGGGCTGCAGGCTGACCTTTTGTACTGGGCTCCTGTCTGCATTGCCACCTTTTCCTGCCTACAAAGAAATCCGCAGCAGTCACAATAGACCTCCTTTGAGCTCGCTCATTCCCCCTCTCTCACTCACTCGTTCGGTTTCTCCCAGCGCTGCAGGCTGCCCTTTTGTACTGGGCTCCTGCCTGCATTGGCACCTTTTCCTGCCCACAAAGAAATCCACAGCTGTCCCAACAGAGGTCCATTGTGGACGCTCACTCCCCCTTTCTCACTCGCTCATTCTGTTTCTCCTGGTGCTGCAGGCTGCCCTTTTGTACTGGGCTTCTGCCTCTGTTGGCATTTTTTTCTGCCCCAAAGAAATCTGCAGCAGTCTCGACAGAGCTCCATTGGCCTCACTCACTCCCCCTGTCTCACTCACTTGTTCGTTTTCTGCCGGGGCTGCAGGCTGCCCTTTTGTACTGGGCTCCTGCCTGCATTGCCGCCCTTTTCTGCCCACAAAGAAATCTGCAGCAGTCACAATAGAGCTCCATTGAGCTCACTCACTCACTCCCCCTCTCTCACTCATTTGTTCTGTTTCTCCTGCCACTGCAGGCTGCCCTTTTGTACTGGCCCCTGCATGCATTGCTGTCTTTTTCTGCCCACAAAGAAATCTGCAGCAGTCCCAACAGAGTTCCGTTGAGCTCACTCACTCCCCCTCCCTCACTCGCTCATTCTGTATCTCCTGGCACTGCAGTCTGCCCTTTTGTGCTGGGCTCCTGCCTGCGGTGTCACCTTTTCCTGCCCACAAAGAAATCTGCAGCAGTTCCGACAGAGCTCAACTGAGCTCTGTAACCCCCCCAAGTCGCTCCATCCTAATCTGTCCCAAACTCTGATTTCTGACATTGACTGTGGTGTTCTGCGCCGGAAGCACAGAAACACATTTCGGCCAGGATGTGAAAAATGACAGCAGTACTGTTCATAAGGAGGTGTGAACAAATGCCAGTGTTGAAAATCTGGCATGAAAATATTATTAATTTGCAAACTTACAAGGGTGTGTGGAACCTGCACAACACACGCTCATAACACAGTCATTTTATGGAGTTTCATCACAAAATTTTCAACATAGGCATTTTAGGACCTTTGCGCATGAACAGTGTCAGTGTGATTTTCTTAATATGTCCCAAACACTGATTTCCCAAAGCAACTGTGCTATTGTGCACTGGAAGAGTGGAGAAACATTTTGGTCAGGATGTGAAAAATTACAGCTGCACTATTCATAAGTAGGTGTGGCAAAATGGCAATGCTGAAAATCTGCAGTGAAAATATTGCAAAATTGCAAATGTATGAGCATGCGTGGAAACTGCGCAATGCACATTCGTAACACACTCATTTTATGGACGTTCATCACCAAATTTTCAGCATAGGCATTTTAGGACCTCTGCTAATGAACAGCATCACTGTCATTTTCACAATGTGTCCCAAACATGGATTTCCCACAGTGACCGCACTATTCTGCGCTGGAACTGCGAAAACACATTTCGGCCAGGATGTGAAAAATGACAGTTGTACTGTTCATAAGGAGGTGCAGAACAATGGCAATATTGAAAATCTGGAGTGAAAATATTATTAATTCATGAAGTTATGAGCGTGCATGCAAACTGTGCAATGCAAGCTCATAACACATTCATTTTATGGAGTATCGTCACTAAATTTTCAACCTAGGCATTTTAGGACCTCTGCTCATGAACAGTGCCACTGTTGTTTCTTAATCTGTCCTGCACATTGATTTCCCACGGTGACCGTGCTACTTTGCGCTGGAAGTGCCAAAACACATTATGGCCAAGATGTGGAAGATGACAGCTGTACTGTTAACAAGGAGGTCTGAAAAATGCCAGTGTTGAAAATCTGGCATGAAAATGTTGCAGATTCACAAAGTTATGAGCGTATGTAGCAACTGCACAATGCACGCTCGTAAAACAGTAATTTTTGGATATTTCCCACCAAATTTGCAGTATAGGCTTCTTGAGAGCCCACCTCATGTACACTGGCACTGTAATTTCGTTAATCAGTCCTGAAAGGGGATTCGGTGCAGTGACCGCTAGATCACCTTTTGGGGCCGAATAATGACATGAAAGTGCCAGAATTCATGAGGAGGGGTCCCACAAATCCCATGTTGAAAATTTGGTGCCAAAATTCCCAAAAATGCCTGAGACATGCATCAAATTTGGAAAAACCATATTTATTCCATTATACAGCTTACCAGCATTTCCTCAGTTCGAGGTTGGCTTTGAAGTGTGCAGACGTGTTCCTGGTCCACCGAAGATCATCGCGCCAGACTCCAGAGGTAAGTATGGGGTGGGGGTTGTTGGGAGGCAGGGTACAATTGGTGGGTGCGGGTTGTGGAGGGGGGCAGGAGACCACCCAGGGTCTGTTTCCTTTTTTACAGGTACAAAAAAAAAAAAGACATCGCAAGACCATTTTTTATTTTGCAGGGGCATGTGGCATGCTGGGGTGGGCTCCCAGCATGCCAATGGAGTCTTTCTTTTGGGAGGCAGCTGTAGCTGATGGGGAATTGGGCACCCCCATCGGTACACAACAAAAGGAGGTGGTGACATTATGCCGACAGGGATTGGGCATCCCGTCTGCAGACAACAAAAGCAGGGGGAGACATAATGCCAACAGGGAGTGAGCTCCCCCATTGGCAACATAAACATTGGGGCACTGCAGCCAATGGGGACAGGGGCCCCCATCGGCAAATAAACACTGTCCGGGGGGCACATACTGCTGAGGGGGATTGGGCACCCCCTCAGCGGGGGGGTTAATATTGTTTGTGAACACAGCGGCAAGCCACCACCATATTAACAAACAATATCAGGGTTTCAAGATCCCACCCTGCAATGAAGGGTCGCTTCTCATTGCAGGGAATGGCTGACGCTGCAATGACAAGGTGGCCTCTGATTGCAGCAGCTAAAATGTTAGAAAGTTGTGGCACGCTGGCTGAACTAGTGTCAGAAGCAGCGTACTGTGGCATTGGGGGAAGAAGACCAAGCCTTTAAAGGCTGTGGGGGCATTGGCCACAACAGTGCCATGCCTCCATAACCTGCTTCTGGAGAAAGCTGCTGCAATATGTTTCTTGTGCATGCATGCAATCAACATAAAAAGGTTTTCTCCAGAGGGAGAGAGGGAGTGAAAAAAGACATAGAAATATAGAAACTTAGAATGTGATAGCAGATAAGGACCACTGGGCCCAACCACGTGATTGATGGAGCAGTCTTTTCCCTCCCACCCACCCCCTTCCTTACCTGCTACATTCCCTTATGCCTGTCTCAGGCATTTTTGAACTCCACAGCTGTTTTCACCCTTAAGACTTCTGCTGTAAGGCTATTCTAGGTATCCACCACCCTTTCTGTGAAGAAGTACTTCCTCACATATCTCCTGAATGTACCTCCCTCTAGCTTCATAGCATGATGCTTTGTTCTAGGGCTCCTTTTTCTCTGAGAATTATCCCCCTCCTGTACCTTATTAACCTCGTGATGTATTTAAAGGCTTCTTTCATATCCCCCTCTCCCTTCTCTCCTCCAGGGTCTACCAGAGTGTACATATTTATCTCCTTTAGCCTCTCCTCATAGTATCTTACATCGTTTTGATTGCCCTCTTCTAGACCACCTCCATGCTATGTCCATCCTGAGATGCAGTCTCCAGAACAGGGCAAAGTACTCTAGGTGGGGTCTTACCAGTGGCAGCACAGTTACCAGGGGCAGCACCACCTCCCTCTCCCTGCTGGTAATATCCCTTCCTATGCACCCCAGCATCCCACTATCCCTTCCAAATGCCTTGTCACACTGCCTGGCCACCTTCAGTCCAGCTGACATGATTACCCCTAAGTCTGCTTGGTCTTTGTCACTATCACTCTGACCATTTTGCACTCCACTCCCAGATTTCTATGACCTAGGTGCATGGTCTGCACTTTTTTGGATCAACACAAAGCTGACTTACCCTTGACCTCTATTCCAGTCTATCAGATACCTGCCTATCTTTTACAGACAGACACACACACACACACATCCACTCACGGATGCACGTACACACACACACGTCCACTTGCAGATGCGAATACACACACACACAGTGTCCTCTCTGTTGCAGATCTTGATGTCATCCACAAAGAAGCAGACTTTCCTTTCCAGTTCCTCCATGAATAGATGAAAACAGAGTGTGGCAGATGAAAACATTTCTATAAGCACACATTATGTATATTTTATTTTTTTCCCAGGAAACTAGTGATATTCAGCCCAAGCAGGTTTAGAAGAGCAGCAGAGCGTGACAATCTAGAGCCCCACTCCAGCTTTTCTCATCCTTATAAGTCCTTTACGCATGCAGTACTTAAACTACAGCCCAATTTCTCTCACTTTCCTGATTCCCATTCAACAGCACTGAAACTGTTCTGTGCATGCGGGGCAGTTTGTTAACTCCAAGCCTGACTGCTGGAACAGACTTATAAATGCTAAAGCACCAATTTTTCAAATGTAAATACAAAACTCCTAAGCATCATTCCCCATAGGAAATCTTTCCCCACCACCTACACAACCATACAAATTTTCACAGTTTAAAGATTTATAATTTTTATGTTTGCTTGCACGCATGTGCAAGAAACATAGTGCCATCATTGGAGATTTCTGAGGTGTGTCACCTCCTACTCCAATTCAGTCAGTGTGCTGGCAGGTGCGGCCCCTTTAAGCCAATGCATTTTGGAGCTGTCTATGACACGCTCCAAAATGCAGTGATACAGTTGAAAGGGGAGCTAAGCTCGTGAGCACCCATAAGAGGCTGCCCACGTAGCTCCCCTCCCACAGGTGCGCGCTCAAGACCATCAGATAGCCGGGCTGGGTGCCCAATCCCTGTCGGCTGAGCTGCGGCCCCTCCCCAAGTAGTAGTTGCTGCTGGGAGCCCACCCCAGCATGGCAAGCGGTCCTTGGCCGGGGTGCCCAACTCCGCCGGCTGAACACCCCCGTCTCTTTTGCCACGCTGGGAGCCCACCCCAGTGTGGAAACAAATTCATGGCGATGGGGTGCCCACCCCGCCGGGCTGAACGCCCCCCAACATCATCGTAGCCACGCTGGGAGCCCACCCCAGCATGGCAAAGGGTCCCACATTGTCTTTTTTTAAATACCTGAAAACGAAACGTCCCGCGGCACGCCTCCCGACCCCCCATCCCACAACCCGCACCCACCCACTGTGCACCCAGCCTCCCCACACCTCGCACTCCCATACTTACCTCCGACTCGTGTGACAATCTTCAGTGGACCGGGAACACGCCTGCATCTTCAAAGCTGACCGTGAACTGAGAAAATGCCGTAAGCTGTATAATGGGCTAGAGAGAGGTTTCAACTTTGTTGCATATCTCCAGACATTTTGGGAATGTTTGCACCAAATTTTCAACATGGGGTTTTTGGGACCCCTTCTCATGAATGATTCACTGTCATGGCGTTATTCGGGCCCGAAGGGTATTTTTATGCAGTGACTGCGCAGTGACTGTGAAATCACCCTTCAGGCTTGAATAATGCCATGACAGTGACATCATTCATGAGAAGGGGTCCGAAAAACCCCTTGTTGAAAATTTGGTGCCAAAATTCCAAAAATGACTGTTTTATGAGCGTGCGTTGCGCAGTTCCTACGCAGGCTCGTAAGTTCGTAAAAATTTCAATATTTTCACTCCAGATTTTCAACATTGCCATTTTACCACACCTTCTTATGAGTAGTACAGCTGTCATTTTCACATCTCACCCAAAATGTGTTGTCACCATGTAGCTAGAATGGCACAGTCGGTAGTGCAAAATCAATGTATGGGACAATTAAGAAAATCACAGTGACACTGTTCATGAGCAGAGGTCTTAAAATGGCTATGTTGAAAATTTGGTGAAAAATTCCTAAAATAACTGTTTTACTGAGCATCGTTGTGCAGTTCCGCGACTCCATAAGTTTGCGAATTTTCAATATTTTCACTCCAGATTTTCAACATTGACATTTTATCACACCTCCTCATGAGCAGTACAGCTGTCATTTTTCACATCCTGCCCAAAACATGTTTCCGCCCATGTAGCGCACAATGGCGCAGTCGGTGTGCGGACTCAGTGTATGGGACACATTAAGAAAATCACAGTGTCACTGTTCATGAGCAGAGATCTTAAAATGGGAATTTTTAAAATTTTGTGAAACAATTCCTAAAAATGACTGTTTTACGAATGTGCATTGCACAGTTCCCACACACGCTCGTAGGTTTGCGAATTTTCAATATTTCTACTCCAGATTTTCAACATTGCCATTTTACCACACCTCCTCATGAGCAGTTTAGCTGTCATTTTTCACATCCTGCCCAAAACAAGTTTCCGCCCATGTAGCGCACAATGGCACAGTCGGTGTGCAAACTCAATGTATGGGACACATTAACAAAATCACAGTGACACTGTTGATGAGCAGAGGTCTTAAAATGACTATGTTGAAAATTTGGTGAAAAAATTCCTAAAAATGACTGTTTTACGAGCGTGCATTGCGCAGTTCCTACGCTCGCTCGTAAGTTCGCAAATTTTCAATATTTGCACTCCAATGACTTCCAAATACCTAAACAGCACTTAGAAGCAAGCAACATTCGGCATTGATAAATGCTTGTTTTGTATAGGTAAAGGCAACAATTGAGAAGAAACACTGTTGCAAACATTGGAAAATTACATTTTTTTAACACTTTAATATCTCTAAAAATACTTAACAGATTTTCATGAGACTTTCAGGGATCATGGATTCTGCTATGGACAACAAATCCTGAAAGGTTCATGTGATTCTGTAAAACCATTTTTCTGCAAGTAGCAAACAAATATTGAGTTTAACATAAAAGTCACCCATCACCCTAACTATTTTATGACACTGCTGCATCCCAATAATATCTGTAAAACTAAACAGGAGATAATATTTTGGGCATTGAAAACATTCTTCAGCATTTGTTCGTTCTTTGTCAGCCAAAATATTCGAGTGGAAAACCACGTGATATTTTATTTTCAAAGGTCCTGTTTTTAAGCATATAACACCCTGCCCTCTTTCTGCTGTAAGCATAGCTACCAGCTGTCTGTGTAGACCCATCATCTGCAGTGAAAAAGGTTGAATTCTGACTTGCTGCAAGAACCTCACCTGAAGAGAACCATGGCCATTATTAGGAAGGTTTGTTTAGCAGCAACGTTTTTACTATTAATTATTCTTTTGCTAGCTCTTCTATAACTACTGTGACTAATTGTTTCAGAAAGGTTACCCTCTAGTACTTGCTCATAATTAATTTTCCTTTGGGCTTCCAGATTTGAAAAAGAAGGTGGTAAACGTAAGTTCTGCATGTGCAACTTTACCTATACAGTACAGTATACTATAAATATTGTACACTAAACTCCATCAGAAACAAATACAACTTTTAAACTACATCTAGATTTCAATCTTTATCTGTGCACTGTGCAACATGTATTCTCACTCAGTGGAAGTTTCTTTCTACCTGGATTAATTTATTAAGTAAAAATGTAATAAAAATATACTAAACCCACCTGAGGATGTATTGTTGTTCTACATTTTAATATGCCTTCTGAATAGTTGCCTACAGGGTGAAGAATTTAAACTTTTTGTAATTTTTCACTATAACTTATTGGCTATTTAAACTTATTCCATCATGCATCCTTTGCGTATATACAGTACTTCATATACGATCTAGGCATTGGCTACTTAAAGCAGTAGTGCAACAAAACGGGGCAAAAAATGTTACCCTACCTTTTTCCACTCTAAAAGATTCTAGGCATCTTCCAGTTTTATTTGGTAGTACAATTTCCTAATTCCACCAAAATGTTAATATTTCATAACTGTTTTGAGGTTTTTCTCTACAAAAAAAGCTGGCCACTACATTTTGCATAGGAATAACACTGTAGAACCTGTCATGGATTAGGATTGAAACAAAAATAAAAAAAATCATGATGCATGGCATAGGAGATACTGAGGCAAGTTAATTTGACAGGTGTGCTAATATTTTTATCAATTGTAACTGAAATTAGTTTTTCTTGTTGGAAAAAAACGAAAGTTTTTGTTGCACTGTTGCTTTAATTTCATGCTACTTGGCAACATCAGCCTCTGTATTTCTAACAGTTTGGCCTGTCTGGAAAAAGAATTGAAATGTTAAATTGTATGTACTTTTAAACTGAATTTGCTGTTTAAACTTCCTTCTGGGCTCATTCTCATGACTAGCATATGTAGGAACACTGACCAGGTGTAAATTTCAAGAACTAGAACTTAGTAACCACACTGCTGAATTTCCTTCCTTAAAGGTATTTTTGTTTGCTTTTGTGTGTGAATTTAGTGCTCATGAAAGGTGCTGGATTGACAGCAGTGGAGCCTGAAGTCCTCTGTTTATCAACATGATGGGTACAGCATTGGCGATATAAGTGCAGACTTCCCCGTACTGCTCCACCAATGTAACTCAGCACTGTCTTGATGGGACTATAACATGCAAAGAGGTTAGTTCAGACTGCCTGTTAGTGGTGGGCGAAGTCAGCTCAATCTGCTCCGTGTAGTGATTCACAGAGTAAAGGCGGATTCGCGAAGTGCTCCGCAATGCAAAGCGGAGTACTTCATGTTCTAGTGTGTAACGCGAAGTCCATTGAAAACAATGACTTCTCATTACTCCACCTTCCCAGACCACTACTCCACCAAATTTTAAGGCAAAGTGCATTGAAAATAATGCACTTCATCTCACTTCACCTTGTTTTTAAGCTCCAAAGACGAATTTTGCAGTGATTCATGGGATTTCTGGTCTCATGGGCACTATATTGTTCTGCATAGCCTCAGTTCCGGGTAGTGTGTGTAGGAAGCTGTAGGAGACAGTGTGCTCTGAGAGCTGTCTGTAATTAAAACCTTTTAAAAGCTGTTAAAAAAGGTTTTTGAGTTTTTTTGGGGGCTCAAACTTTAGTTCATCGATTGTAGGAAACTCTCCTGGGCTCATATCATCCAGTGTTTTTGTGTGGATTTTGAATGTTAATGTACAACAATGAGTGTGTGTAGTAAAAGACAGTGATAGTGTACTTTGGGGGAAGGGTGTATCTGTGGTGTAGGTAGATTTATGGAGAAATGGAGAAATAGGGATTTCTTAGTTTTTTGGTTATATTTTTGTTATATAACTGACTGTGTTAATGTACACACAATAATAGTGTCAGTAATTGTTTCAATTTTCTTGCTGATTGTGTGTTGTGTGGATCTGGTGCAGCAGTTCATAATTTCAGGTTGTTTACAATATGTGGCATATTACTGAACTTTTCAATTTGCTACGCATTACTTGTTCACCATGGTAGACAAACGTGTGTGTGTGTCTGTGTGTGTGCGTGTATGTGTGTGTGTGTGGTGTTGCATGATATCAAATAATACACCTTTTATTATGCCACAGTGTAATTGCAGGCACAGCAGTGTGAACCTGCTATCCACTGCAACTGCCTGATTTTGTATTGCCATCGTGGTATCTGTTCTTTGTTTTGCTACTTGTACTACCTTAAAAATCTGCAGTCAGTGTTCCCCCCATCCCCACCGGCAAAAGGAATTTTTTTCCAGATTAGATTGTTTGTGATCTTAGCACCACTGGTTATTGAAGGTGTTTTCACTTGTGGATTTGTGTGACCATCTCTGTCTGTTGCTGAAGCCACAGTTGTTTTTTTGGCTTCATATCCATCCAGCATCCCCCCAGTCAGAGAGTGAACATACCAGAATCTAAATTTGTTTAGAATATTGTTGTTGATCCCCCAAAATGCCCACAAAGAGAAGTGCAAGCAAAGCTGGTTCTCACCATGGCACTGCCGAGAGGAAGATAGTCTGTGGGCGTGGTAGTATGCAGACACAGAAGTGCATTGCTGATGTGAGGAAAGGTATTTTTCCTGCAATGTTTTTTACAGCCCAATCAGTGGCTTCACTCATAGTTGGAGGAGAAGATGTTATCCCAGCCGGTGGTGTTAGTGCAGTTCCTGGTGGTGATAGTATGAGTATTGCTGCCTCAAGTTCAAATTTTGACCAGTGCACTGTATCCAAAAATATAGTGGAGTGTGAAGCAGTGCAAGTTAGTGGCAGAATAGATGATGTCATACTTCCCAGTAACATCCCAGTAACTGAACCTGAGGATTCTGATAATCATGTCAATGATAGCAAACAATGTGATATTTCGTCCACCGCAGTTCATGTCACACATTTTCCATGCAGTGATTCACAGTGTGGTGAAAAAATATCAGGTGATGGTGGTGTAGATGCTGATGATGACTGTGATGATGATGATGATGATGATGTTGCTGTGGTTGCAACATGCAATCCACATGCCAGCATCCAAGCAGAAGATGTGGATGTGTGTGATGTTGATGAATGTGATGATGATGTAATTGACCCCAGCTGGGGACTGGAGAAAAAAAAATTCAAGGTGGCTGTGTCTGAGTCTGTTTGCAGGAATCCCCCCCCCCCGTAAAAACTTGTGATTTACCAGTCTCAGTTGATGATAATGACCCAGTAATAATGATAGGTAGCTGTGGTTGTCAGTTGCAGTCCAGGTGTGCAGTGCCCGAAACATCACGTAGCCCACCCACCACACTGCAGTGCTTAAAAGAACAGAGTTAAATAAGCAGCATCATGGACATGTTAAAAGCAGAGCATCACAATCCCTTGTTTGGGATTTTTTTGTTCAAGATGCAAATAATGAGTCAGTTGCAATCTGCCAGGTTTGCAATGTGCATGTGATTCGAGTTAAAAAGGGGAGCCATCTGGGCAGAGGAGGACAGCATACGCATCTTAAGAACAGGCGCATGGCACTGTGGACCCAACACAAGCTGGCAGCTAATACCACAGTGGGGCATTCACCCTCATCAGCAACCATAACGAGCATGTTATTCTCTTCCATGAGTGTTAAGTCCAGTGGGAAATTAAACATGTGCAGTAGTGAGGTAATAAGAGCAGATAATTACTACAGGCATGATGAGGTGGAGGAGCATAATAATTTTGAAATGTTGTCCAGTGCTCGTGAGATTAGTAGTTTTGGTGGCGGTGGTGAATGCAGTATGTCTAGTGCAAGTGGTACATCAACCCGGTTGGAAAATCTGGCAAAACAACTGCATTTCTGGGTTTGTCATCATCACCTGTGCAACCGTCTTCATCAAATGTCCACACTCCATACCCTGCCAATGCCATTCATCACAGAGCAGAACCAATTGTTATCACACCCCATGTAAAATGTTTAAGTCAGCCCATGTTACAGAGTGTTTTTGCTCATAAGCTGAAGTAACCCCCCAATCACACAGTGTCACATGAACTTAATGCTGCTGTAGCTGAAATGCTGGCAGTTGATCTTTTGTCCTTCTCTTTTGTGGAGAATTCTGGATTCCAGCACTTTGCCACACGTGTCTGTCCAAAAAAGAGAGTCCCTTCCAGGACATACTTTTTGTCCCTTGCTGTCCCCGAGTTGTTCCGTACTGTGTCCAACTCAGTAAGACATGTCCTTTAATATTCCTCCTCTCCATTCATCCATTTAAGTGTGGATATGTGGACAAGAGACAAAACAGCGGGGAGTTAATATTTGTGTATAAATGCACACTGGGTGCAGGTGCCGGGGGGGAGTGTTTGTGATGTTGGTAGTGTGAATAATCAGTGCAGTAAGGTGGAGTGTCATGGTAGCAATCTTCCAGGACTTCAACAGCATGCAACGATTGCTGATTGCTATGCACAATGTGACCTGTTCACACACTGGTGAAAACATGTTGGACGTGGTACTGACTGAAATTGACAAGTGGCTGAAAGCCCTGTCCCTGAGATCTGGGTTCATAGCAAGTGACAATGGGTCAAATGTGGTGAAATGCATCACGAATGGTGTTTTTTTTTCATATTCCATGCATGGCCCATTGTTTAAATCCTGTGGTGAAGGAGTTTCTGCAGCACCCTGATGTAAAGGAAAATGCTGACTGTTGCATGCTGCATCTGCTCTCACTTTTCACGATCTGCAAAGGCCCATGACCAACTGTAGAAGTTGCAGATGCAAAACAGCCTGCCTCAGCACAGCTTGAAGCTCGGAGTTGTCACCTGATGGAACTCCACTTTATACATGGCAGAGAGGTTGTATCAACAATACAAAGCCATCTCAGAATATCTTGTGATGCACACTAGCCGTGACAGTTCCGGGGCCTCTATGTCTATGATGACTGAATAGTGGCACCTCATGGACTTTGTAATAACAATTTTGTGGCATTTTGAACATGCCACACAGGCAGTGAGTGGTGAATCTGCCTCCATTAGGCAATCAATTCCACTGCTGCGGGTGCTGAGGCAGACATTGGTAAATGTACAGCATGGCCTTGATGTTGCTGGAGACAGTGCAAGCAGTATGTTGCTGAAACACATGCTGACAGTATTCGACCAGAATCATCACATTTTAAGCATTCAGTGTAGTGACAACTCTGCCATAGCAACAATGCTGGACCCATGATACAAATGTGGAATTACATCAGTACTGGAGGCAGGGCCTGAACAGGTAAAAAATATCAGTGGCCAACTGGTGCGCTTGGTTCATGGGGCACAGAAGCCACATGCCAAGGTCAGCAAAGCTCAGCAGCATAATCTGGCTGAAAGTGTACCTGGAGCACCAGCAAGCATATCCTGCGAGGGGAAGGGGACTGCAGTTCCAGGTGGTCTGTCATCCTAAGTGGCTGGCTTCAACCTGCTTTGGGAGGCCTTGTCCCAAATGGGGATTTGGGAAATAAATTATTCTGGAGAACAGGATGATGCATCAACCACTGGACTTACAGTGACACAGAGTATGGTTGAGTCATATTTGTCTGAAAACAGGCATCTGACAATAACAGATGATCCCCTTTTGTACTGGAGTGGAAAGGTCAGTGAATGGCCAGAGCTGACTGAAGTGGAAATTAAGTACCTCACATGCCCACCCTCCAGTGTAAGTGCCAAGATCGAGAGGGTATTCAGCTCAGCAGGTGCAATAGTCAGGGATCATCAGACAAACCTGTCTTCTGCAAATGTTAGTTTGCTAACATTCATTAAAATGAATGAGAGGCACATACCACCAGAGACTGCAACCTTGGTAGTCATACCCCGGCCTAGTCATGGTGGTTTTGGTGATGTGGAAATGGTCCATCCTGGTGGCACTGGCAGTGGCAGCATGAAACGGTCCACCATTGATGCAGATGATGACACAATGGAGAAAGAATTTCCCAGTGGTCAGACTTCAGACATAGATGATTGTGAGGGCAGCTTTCTTTATGAGGATGATGATGTGGTCAATGTTGGCAGGTTTTAACTGAAGTTGCTGAAAGGCAGTGTGCCCCCACAGACCACCACCACCACTGGGACTGATGTCAGCCACTGCCACCATTGAGCATGAGTTTGTCTGCCCCCGGACCACCACCACCACCACTGGGACTGATGTTAGCCACTGCCACCACTGAGCATGAGTTTGTCCGCCCCCTCCCCAGACCACCTCCACCACCGGGACTGGTGTTAGCCACTGCCACCACTGAGTATGTGTTTGTCTGCCCCCTGGACCACCACCACCGGGACTGACGTTAGCCACTGCCACCACTGAACATGAGTTTGTCTGTCCCCTGGACCACCACCACCGGGACTGATGTTAGCCACAGTTACCACTGAGCATGAGTTTGTCCACCCCCCTGGACCACCACCACCACTAAGCCTGAGTTTGTCAACCCTCCCGAACCACCACCACCACTGGGACTGATGTTAGCCACTACTACCACTGAGCATGAGTTTGTCTGCCCCTCCGGACCACCACCACCACCACCAGGATTGATGTTACCACTGCCACCACCACCAGATGCAGGAAGATATAACAGAGAATGTCATCAGGTGCTGCAACTATCACCACCAGCACCCACCACCAGTGTCATTCAGACAATGTTTCCCCATTATGTTTACATTTACCATGCCAAGGCAGAGGGAGTCGAACAGGAGACCACATCCATCAGCCAAAGGCACAAAGCTTCTTAATATTTAAACCATAAGGTGAGTGTGTGTACTAATGTCTGTTATGTTATTTGACTTTGTTTAGTTGTATGTTTTGTTTTCTGTAGCTTTTCAGAGCCACAATGGTCAAACACATACGGAAAACTTATTTTGTTTTTTTTACAGGTTAATAAAAAAACTCTCCTTCGCTGAAAGTCGGTAGGAATGGTACTCCAGCTGTATCATATGCAGGAACATTTGGAGTATCCATTTGAAATCCATTCTGGTAAGTATCAAGATTTTATTTCATCCGTTCAATTTTATTTTGAAAGACTGCAGCAAATGCGACTGAGTGCAATTCATAAACTAGGTGACACGTGTATGTCACCAAAGCTATTTCTGTAAGATATCATTCATGCACTGTATTCTGAACTTGCAGCTGTGCAGCCATGACCATGGCAGTGTTGAAAAAGTTGCACACAGGTTGTGTTACTTGACAAGATGTGGTTTTGAAATGTAACTTGACTTGAGATTGAGAACCAGGGACAGATTACAATCAAGTTGTAAGAAGTCATTCATTTCTTTTTTTAGGAAACTTCCAGATGCTTTGTTGTTCTGTCAAAGAGGCCGTATCCAAAGAAGTTCTTCAACATCAGCCCCCCCCCCCCGGGTAGGGGCAGACATGCAACAAGCAGAAGTCGGTTCATTCGCTGACCATGACCATCATTAACAACCGGACTCCAGAAGGATGCTGATGAAATCTGTGAAGAAGTAACCAAATAAGAAACCATTAGAGACAAACCTACAAATATGCTTCCCCCACCCCCCAAAAAAATACTTACCTTCATTTGCTTGAGAGTTATTCATTTCAAATTTCTACGCAAAAAGTTCTCATCGAGCACTGGAATGTGCACACAACAGTATCTGTGACCTGTGATACAAAACAATACAGTGAGTACATGTCCATGTCAATCCCACGTCTACAAAATACACAGATATATATCTATTTACATCAACTCACCAAGGCTACTATTAGTGTACAGACAAAAGGCACCCTTCCATCCAGTTGAGATGATCACATTGCATTTGCTGGAATCTCAGCACACATTGGACCAGCAACAGTTTGCTCATGGTCATCATTTTATTCTGGGAGACTTTGCATGTGATGTAACACTCCCATTTCACTTTGTTACCACTTGTCAATTTTCTGGACACAAGGCAGATGCATTTTGGGCATGCAGAAAAAATCCGGGGACTCTGTGTGACCACTGTGTGCATGACTGAGTGCACCATTAATTCTGGGGACTTTGTATGTGCTGTAATGTTCCCATTTCACTTTACCACTTGTCAATTTTCTGCACACAAGGCAGATGCATTTTGAGCATGCAGAAAAAATCTGGGGACTCTGTGCGACCACTGGGGGCATGACAGAGTGCGCCATTAATTCTGAGGGACTTTCTATGTGGTGTAATGCTCCCATTTCACTTTCTTACCATGTGTCAATTTTCTGGACACAAGGTAGATGCATTTTGGGCATGCAGAAAAAACCTGGGGACTCTGTGCCACCACTGTGCGCATGACTGAGTGCTCCATTAATTCTGGAGGACTTTGTATGTGGTGTAACACTCACATTTCACTTTGTTACCACTTGTCAATTTTCCAGACTCAAGACAGATGCATTTTATGTGTTGTGATTGTATGCTCATGATGTCATACTGAAATTATCAATTAAAGCAGCACTGCAAGAATGAGTTGACAATTTTGAACTGTATTTTTTTATGCTGTTTTACATTGCCAGCCACTAGTTACCTCCGAGTCATGACTTGAATGATACACTTCTTTTCACAATTTCTGTCTGCTTTACTACTTTTTGTCATGTATGAAAAAAAAGGAGCACACCTTTCAATATTGTTATGACCAGGTTTGTAGCACTATTTGCAGCTGCTTTTCAATAAATATTGTTCTGTGGTGTCATAAAACACTGCCTGCTGCATAACTGTTAATTTATAACGGAAGTGATCTTTAACAACTAACTGATGTGATGGAGAAAAGCAGCAGAAAATGCTGACAAAGACCTAGTTAGCACCATATTAAAGGAGTGCTCCTTTTATTTTAGACATGAAAAAAAAGTAGTACAGCAGACTCAAATACTGGAAATTATAGTATCATGCAAGTCAGGATGCAAATAAAGTAAGTGACAATGTAACATAGCATTAAAAATATAGGTCAGAGTTCTCAACAGATTGTTGCATTGCTGCTTTACAGAGAGTCACCAAGTTATATAGTTAGAAACATAGAAACATAGAAGTTGACTGCAGATAAGGACCACAAGGCCCATCCAGTCTGCCTATTTCTTTTTCTACCTTATAAATGTGCCATTGGCCTTTGTCAGTGACCTATCTATTCATAGTCATTTGTATTGCTCCCTTATGCCTATCCCATGCCTGTTTGAAGCCCTGCACTGTATTCATAGCCACCACTTCTTGTGGTAAGCCATTTCCATGCATCTACCACCCTTTCTGTGAAAAAGAATTTCCTCACATTTCCCTCTTAATCGTCCTCCCTCTAATCTCATGCTGTGTCCTCTTGTCCTGCTATATTTTCTTATATTTAAGCGTTAGACTCTTTCACCTTGTTTATGCCCTTAAGGTGTTTGAATGCCTCGATCATATCCTCTCTCCTCCTTTGCTCAAGGGTATACATTGAGCTCCATTAATCTGTCCTCATATGTCTTCTGATGCAGTCCCTGCACCATTTTGGTTGCCTTCTCTGGACTGCTCAATTTGGTTAATGTCCTTTTGAAGGTGTGGCCTCCAATACTGCACTTAGTACTCAGATGGGGCCTAACCAATGTCTTGTACCAGAGGGATTATTACCTCCCTCTTACGACTTATGATACCCCTACTAATACACCCCTAACACCCCCCTAGCCTTACCTACTGCTTTAGAGTCTGCTTGGATGATTTCAGGTCATCAGTGATGATGATGCCCAAGTCTCTTTCTTCCTTTGTGACTGCTAGCAACTCCTCCCAGCCTATAAGTGGCTTCAGGGTTTCTCTTCCCTATGTGCATGATTTTGCACTTCTTGCATTAAATCCCAGTTGCCACTCTTCTGACCATTCTGCTAGTTTATCCAGATCTCTTCTCATTCTGCCCACCCCATCTGGATCATCTACTCTGTTGCAGATCTTGGTGTCATCTGAAAACAGACAAGCCTTACCCTCTAGTCCATCTGCGAGGTCACTAATGAAGATGTTGAATAGACTGGCCCCAGGACTGATCCCTGAGGTACCCCACTTGTGACTTGCATCTCTTCTGACTGTATACCATTTACCACCACTCTCTGTTTTCTGCCCGTCAACCAGTTTGCCACCCAGTTGACCAACTTCTGACCACCCCAGCCTACCTAGCTTATTTATCAATCTTCTATGTGGAACAGTGTCAAAAGCTTTGTTGAAGTCAAGGTAGGTGACATCAACTGCTCCCCTTGGTCCACCACTCTGGTTACCAGTCAAAGAAATCTATGAGATTAGTTTGACAGGACCTTCCTTTGTAAACCCATGCTGTCTTGGATCCTGTGCCCCTATGGATTCCAGGTGTTTCACTATCCTTTCCTTAAATTGCCTCCATAATCTTGCCTACTACTGAGGTAAGACGGCCCGTCTGTAGTTCCTGCCTCCTCCCTGCTACCACTCTTGTGGGTGGGATCACATAGCCCTTCTCCAGTCTTCTGGGATCTCTCCTGTGCTCAGAGACTCACTAAACAATTCTGCTACTGGCTCTGTTGGTTCCTCCTTTAGCTCCTTAAGTACCCTGGGATGTATGCCATCAGGTCCCATTGCCTTATCCACCCTGAGCTTAGCAAGCTCTTGTAGGACCCTTTCTTTTGTGAAGAGAGTAGTGCTCACCTCCCTCGTTATTATTGTGTTGCACCTAATATATGGGCACCTTACTTTCAGAGGAATCCATCTTGCTCCACATGTTCTTACATAGTGCAATACATTTCTGTCAAAACCTCCCGTAATTTCATTAAGGCGTGTCACGTCACAGAGGAATTCCTGTTCTGAAAAGTCACCCAAATTCTGCCCCCCTTTCTCAGCAACGTTAGGACGAGATGCCAGGGAGAGCGTGGGTGCGTGCTCCATTATAGTAAATGTCCAGCATTTTTTCAAATGTTTCTTTTATGTTATAATGCTCAGTTTGTGGTGAAACATGTGGGCATGTTTCCAGTAACAAGAACCTTGTTAGTGGAAACGTGCCCACATTTCACCACAAACTGAATATTATAACATAAAGAAAAATTCGGAAAGCTGCTGGACATTCACTATAATGGAGCACGCACCCGTGCTCTCCCTGGCATCTCGTCCTAACATTGCTGAAAAAGGGGGGCAGAATTTGGGCGACTTTTCAGAATGGGAATTCCTCCATGATGTCACACACTTTAATGAAATTACAGGTGGTTTTGACAGAAATGTATTGCACTATGTAAGGACATGTAGAGCAAGAAAGATTCCCCTGGAAGTAAGGCACCCATATATCAGTGCAATGCTGTAAGTTGGTGAATCTCTTTCATGACTATTTCACAAACAAAATAGTTATAGAGCCTTAATAATGTTTACTTTGTGTTGGGACTCATGAATCAGACTGAAGTGTTTCGCAAACAGCATGAAGACTGAGCAATTCAAGTATGTTGTGCTAAACTGCATGTGTGCCGTCAGTGTTCTTTTCTGTATGTGCATACATTGTCCAACTTCATGCAAACATATATATGGTAAGACTTGTTGCAGTATCAAGAATAAAGATAACAAAGAAAACCTGATGTATATTTTATTGGTACCATCAGCATCAGCGGAGTAAGTGATATATTTTTTCAGAACTATTCGGTCACTGTGCACCTCAGTCACTCACATGCACAAAAAAAAACATGCTCTCCTAAAAGTTATGTGTGCAGCATGTGACCTAGGTGCACTCTGGCCAGACACCTCTGAAAAAGTATTGTATCATTTAGTCCACTGACGATGATGGTGACAATAAAATATACTTTATTCTGCTCGCTATTCTTTATACCATAAACACTGCAATGTGTCAGCAACAGCAATGTATGTTTGCAACATGCTGCACAATGTCTGATGTCACACACACACACACACACAGAGGAAACAACACTGACTGCACACATGCAGTTTAGCACATCATACTTGCACTGCTCACACCTGCTTGTCCACAAGCACTCCACAACAGAAAGTCAACATTACTGAGGCACTGCAACAACAAAAGTGCAAATATCTATTATTAAACAACAAAAAAAACACACAAAAACAGTACAGCACAGTAGTGGGGGGGGGGCATAAAAAAATCCCTTAATGGGGGGTTCTGTGGTGTTCCAGCAGCAGGTGGAGCATTGTCAATATTTGCTGCTGCTGTTGCTGGATTTGATCCACCTGCTGCTGCACAGCACCCACCCTCTTGTTGCTTTCCTCGAGGGCTGCCCACACCAGTGCAATGTCTGCTTGTGTTGCAGGCACTGTGGCGGGGTCCACTGCAGCAGAAAAGCCAGGTAGTGGTGATGGTGGTGAGGGTGGTGCTGGTGGCTGTGGTGGTGGAGCAGCTGCTGCAGTTGCCATCCTTCTGTTGTGGCGGCGAGGCACAACACCCTCTACCACTGCCACAGAAAGGCCAGCAGGTGGACACCTGGCCCCTTCAGTGGCAGCCTGTCACTCCACCTTGTGGTGGTTTGCCATGTGTGTGCGTTGGCCACCGGTTCCCAAATGTGTCCCCCTGGGGCCACGGCACACCAGCACACCACACAGATGGCAAACCACAATGGTGCTGTCTTCCCCCACACAGTTAAAAAACTGCCACATTGGGGAGCTGTGAGAGGGACTAGACATACTGCCAGAACCACCTCCATTTACCTGGGGCTCCACCTATGGCTGTGGCAGTGGTGGAGGGGGTGCTGCTGGAGCCCCTGCAGCTGCTGCTGGTGGCGGTGGTAGTAGTGGCGGACTAGGTGGATGCACCACTACCAGTGGCACTGGTGGTGCTGCTGCTACTTCCACAGGGGGAGATGCAACACCCAAGATTTGAGAGCAGTCCAATAACACCCGACCACCCCCACATGTGCTCACTCCTCTCCTCTGCCCATGCCCACATGCCACAGACTCTCCTCATACCGAGTCTATTGCGCACAAGTCCCTGACTATGACTGACGCCTCAATACTCCGACCTTCACCCACACTCACAGTCTTGCACTCAGACACGCACACACACACACACTCACAAAACTTGTAACAAAAAAATTCAGTAGCAAAAAAAATGAAAAACACAGTACAAAAGAAAATCAAGATGTAGCTTTTTAAAACGCTGTTTTTTTGTGCTCAAAATCACAAGATGCAACTAGAAAACAAACTCTCCTGTCTCTACACCAAAAAGGCTTCCTTCTTCTACAACTGCAAAGGAGAAAGTGAAAGTAACTGCTTTTCTGACTCACTTTCTTCCTGCTTGGCTAAAGCATGTGACTTACAGTACTGTAAGCCATGTGATGTGTGGGGGGCTGTCTATATTGTTGTCACTTCACCTTACTTCGCATTAAGGTAGAATGACAACGCAAAGTCATAATGAGAAGGTGAAGTGAGAACTTTACAGTGGACACTTCACATAGCGTTCTGCCAACACAAAGTGGCCACTTCGCGGCCACTTTGCCAGCTGATTTTAAATTTGCTGCATCTCTACTTCCTGCCCATCCAATCCAGATATGGCACTAAATGAATAACAAATGTCCCATGTGGTAGGCAGGGAGATACCCACCCTGGATAATAACAAATATAAATCGTCAGCATACAATAGTGTAGGGAAGGAATGGGTACCCACCTTAATGCAAATAATATCCAGATGCTACCATGTGGCTGCATTAAGGGGTTCCACAGCTAATAAAAACAGGAAGGGACTAAGTGGACACCCCTGCCTGGTGCCCCAAAATAAATTTAAAGGTTTCGCTATTACTCTGGACTTTGGAAAGAAATCTAACCAGCGGACCTACACTTAAAAAACTAGGCTAATGCCCACCACTGAGAGAGTATAAATTAAATAATTCCATTCAGTGGAATCAAAAGTCATCTTGGCATCTATTGCTACTATGGATGCTGACTCCGTACCCCTAGTGGCAATTTAAATAAAGTATATCACTTCTGTTTCTGAACTGAATGAGTGTCCCTGGTGAAAGAAGCAGGAGATAGCTTTTTAGTAACAGGATTAGATACATGGTCTGGACCCACAGCAGATGCAGAAGGGCAGTCTTCCTCATGCTCATACTGTCCTGAGACTCCTGTGCCTTTTGCAGGTGTACCTTGTCTAGTAGCTGGCTGAGATGCAGAATAGGAGGGTCTGCTACTCTCTCTAAGAAATCGCTGTGCTTCCTAGGGGAGTGTCAAATCATAGCCACTGATCTTCCCAGAGGATAGAAAGCACTGCAGGATATTTTAAAGATCAGTGTAGCATGCACAGGCATAAAGGCTTTGTGTTGGACTGCACCCTCTTTTGAAAAGTCCTAAAACGTATAAATAGTATGACCATTCCATTTGAGTGGCCCCTTTTCCTGAACCAGTTTAAAAATCTGCTCCTTGACTGAGAACCAGAGGAAATATGCTATAATGGGCCGAGGTCATATCCCTCATGCAGGACGAGGACCTAACGATCTATGGGCCCATTCTTTTTCTAAAGGTATGTCCCAAAGTAGTCCACTTCCTGCAGGATAAGCAGTTGAAGGAATTCTGACATATTAGGGCTCTCAGCTTCTTCAGGGACACCGACTATTCTTAAATCTTTCTGTCAGCCTGTTTTCTAAATCTTCAATTTTGCTCCATGCTTGTTGCAGCTGCTGTTCCAGTTGACTAATCTAGTCAGCATAACAAGGATTATCTTACTCTACTTTTAAAGTAGACAGCTCATTGTCTGCTATCCGTTGTTCTGCTGCCTCCACAAAGTCATTAAGTTCAGCCACAGCTGTTTTAATATTTGGGATGTCCTGAGTTAGAGATTGCAACATAGCATGTATAGTATGTCAGATAAGTCCTCTAAACCCACAGCAACATGGGTCCCTGATGCTGCCATTATTTTTTTTGAAAGCCAAAAGCTGCTCCACTCTGATGCAACACTCTCCGGGACGGTACCGGTAACAGACTCTTCCCCCAAAACAGTCCAGAGTGTATAAAAGCCTTTCTGCTGCTAATGCTGTCCCATATGTCTAAGAAAGATAGTTGAAAATATGATAAAAAGTGATTGGATTTGATCATGGCTTGACAGAACTGCAAATCTAGGCAGTCATCTCTAGTCCTGCACCCATCTAATCTTCCACTGGTAAAAGGCATTAAGTCCTATTTTTTGGTTATTTCTTTATCCCCCTCATAGTTGACCCACATCCGTCCACCAACCTGGTGCACCCCGGCTCCAATTGAGGCCCTCACCCCCAGTGATACCACCAAGGCTAGTCCCTGTGGTGGGGAGGCAGTAAACTCCCCTTACTCACTGCCAAGAGACAGCTCCAGTGCACTGGGGGCAACACCCTCCATGCCAGGAGATGCATTCTGGGATGGCCATCAAGCCGCTTGACCATGCTTTTTCCTTGTTCTTTTCCCAAGGAACTAGAGTGTGCAGTGTTGCCTGCAGAGAGGACCAGGCATGTGTCCACACATGCTCCATCCTAGCATTTGCTACAAATCCTCCCCTTTCTACAGTATGGCATCCTGTCCCCCAGCCTCTGCTAGGCAGCAGGAGAATGTCGACTGCTGAGGACCCCCCTCCCCAGAGAAGGAGAGCAGTCCATCAGATGCTCAATCCTTCTCCTCCCCTGCTGACCCCCAGCAGCCTGTGCTTGTTCCTGAACAGTGGTCACTGGCGTAGTGCGAGGTAAGGCATCCAGTGCCCCAGCTCTCAGTGCCACCAGGCTGGCAAGCCCTATTTTTTGAAATTTGCACATGCATGCTTGCTACACACCTACTACTCATGCAAATGAGCCTGGGAATCAGTTTAAGAGTATGAGCCATTCCCAACAGTAAAACCGATAACAGCATTACAAAGAGTAAGTCTAGCTTGTTTGCAGCTCATTAAAATGATAATATAAAAAGAATTAGACATCTGGGAGCTGAAGAGTCTCTTTATACTATTTTGTTTTACAAAGGTGTTGAGTAAACAAGATTTGCAACAGTGAGGGAAAAGTAAGTTTTACAAACCAAGCCCCTTTTAACAAAAGCTTTAAAGGTATAGAAAAATGTATAATTTCTATTGACTTGGGCAACACAAAGTATCAGAAATACAGAGACTACTGTTGCCAGGTCTGACATAAGATTAAAAAGCCAAATGCTAAATGATATGTAAAGGGGGAGGAGAACTGAGCAGCCAGGGGATTGCTCTCCTCCTTTGGGGAAGGGGTGGTGCAGGCCTGGCATATGTCTGGCCCCTTATGTTGGCTAGGGGGCAGGATGTTGGAAGCTATGATGTTTGGGTGGAGAAGTAGCAGACCATCAAGTAAACGGCGTGCAGGAGCATACATGGTGTCACCCTTGACATCCTTGCACACACTCTCCTTGGAGAGAGGAAAAAACCACAGAAAACATCCTCCTGCCTGGCAGGGTTACCACCACCCCTCCACAGGCTGTGAACCAGCAACCCAGGCACCTTCAGAGACTGGATCCATGTCCGGTGGTCCAAGAATGACTCCCCACCACCCTGCCACATGGGGCAAGCAGTGGGGGATTTGGGCCAGGTAAGACTAAGGAGAAGAGGAGTAATGGGGGGGGGCTGGTGACAGTGGGGCCAGCCAGGATGGAAGCATAAAAAAAATGGTATGTGTAGTGTATGCACAGATAATGTGCAATAGAGTAAGTATCACTAAGCAATAGGTCACAGTAAAAAAAAATACAGAAAGATATATTTCTTTACCTTGCAGGCAACTAATTAGAAGGAAAATTAGAACATAGAAAGGCAAAACATCTGCAAGGGCAGTTTTATATAAATTGTATTAAATATCACCATAGCAAGTTAATCCAGGGAGAAAAAAGTTATACTGAAAAAGAATGCATTTTGTATAAAAATGTCACCAGCACTCTAAATTTATTCACGGAATATTCCAAAGGGGGAATAGCAGAATCACAAGCACAAAAAGAAAATATGCAGAGGGAACTTAAATTTATGGCAGACAGATGGAACTCTGCAGAATGAAATAATAAATGTAATGGTTATACAGTACACTGAATGGTAATGTAACCACCCAGTCCCCTGGGGTTATTAGAATCCTATCCGAATTAGTGTTAGGAAGGTAAAAGACAGCTGGTAGGGAGTTCATTTGGGGCTCCTGATACAATGACATCATTGTTTTCTCAGCTAGCCTGAGGAAGGAATGATTAGGTTATTCAGAACTCTCGCAGCAGCATAAGCCACACTGTGTGGACAGCTGCTCTGAGGAGCTTAGAATGTTGATTTGGTAGTTGGATTCTGTGGTAGTTAGAGCTTCAGTGTACAGGTGAGAAGGCAGATGGACTGCCACAGCATTTCTCACCCTAATGGGGTGTCTTACCCAGCTTCCAGTGAAGTGGTGGAGACCAGCTCTACAGCAGGATTTCCTGATTTCTAATCCCAGTGAAGTGGAAGGAACTGTTTGTTCTCACTGGACTCAAGGGACAATCCCCTGAAGGTTGTGTGTGTTCAGCTGCCTTGGATAGGAATCTTTGAGAGACTGTTTGATCTGCTACCCAGGCGAATGCTTTTCTTTTGTTATTACATGCCCAGTGGATGGGACACCCAGTTGTGAGTACTGTTCTAAGGAGACAAGATCTCCACATGTTTATGGGAATCATAGTCTGGGGTGTATGTGCCCATAGATAAGTCTGAATTGCACCTGTCAGTGCCCCTAGTTCACCCAGGAGAGTGAATTTTCTGTTAAACTGTTCACCCAGGAGAGTGCAGTTTACTCTTTGGTCACCCCAGTAGTGACGGATATGAAAAATATGGGACCTCTAGCATTTCACTGGGAAATGGAGGTTTCAATGGTTTAACCCTGAAGAATGGAAGAGACTGTAGGTTGGGGCAAATGGTGGGAGGAATGCCATCTAAGTGCTTAAAAGGCAGGGCTTCCTGATTCATAAAGGGCACCAGTTATGTCTGAGCAAGGGCCAGTTCAGCAGGTTAAAGTGTGTGGCTGTTTCACTTAATTGCACCTGTGTTTGAAGAAGAGTTCTGAGTGTGTGGCTTAGTTTTAGTAAATGACACTCATGGGAGTAAAATGTTTGGGTGTGTGGCCAGGTGTCCACTAAATGTACCATTGGAAAATTGGGAAGAATATGCTGTTTTGTGAGTTCATGAACTGTACTTCATGCAAGTAAAATTTGTGAAATGTACTTATCCTGCCTAGACAGACACTTGGGGGTCCACTTCTGCTTTAATTTTCCATCTGTTGAATAAAGCTATACTGCACAATCCCAGTTACTGTTCTGGACAGTCCGATTATTGCTTCTGGTTGTTGGATTTATGTGGCCCCACAGCAGATTAGATCTAGCATATGCCTAGCTGCCTCCACCCAGGACCTGGGTTGTGATTTTTTAAGGTTCATGTTGCTTTGTTCTTGTACCCCCAAACGTCTCATCCTTTAGAAAATGAGGCAGATATACATTCTAACACCAAGGGCGGTATCAACCTTTTGTAAAGTAAATGATATGCCAGTATGTGGGTACCAGTGTTCCAGGTTTTAATGGGGGATGCTAACTAGTTTAAAAAGCAGCCTGTGGGGATTACAGTAAAATTGTTAGAAATGTATTATAAAAGAACAACCTTGGCAGTATCATTATAAATTACCTGAAATATAAAAGATAGTATAACAAATCAGTAATACTGTAAGGGCTATCATGTAATTTGGTTGCATCAAAAAAAAGTTGTAGGATGATCTGAAAGAAACATAGAAGTTGATGGAAGAAGGAGACCACCAGGTCCATCTAGTCTGCCCATTGTCTTTTAGCCTAGCTTTCTAACTGCCCTTGTGTTTGAAGACTCCCTTGTATCTGTCCAAAGTATTCTTGAAACCTACCACTGTGCTTTCCCCCATCACCTCTGCAGGCAGGCTGTTTCAGGCATCCACCACTCTTTCTGTGAAGAAAAACTTCCTGATGTTGGTGGAGAACTGCCCTCATTACAGCCTTAGAGTATGTCCCCTGGTTCTGCTGCTCTTCTTAAATTGGAAGAGATCATCTATCTGCATCTGGTTTATGGCTTTTATGTACTTGAATGTTTCAGTCATGTCACCCTTCTCTCTTCTCTGTTCCAAGGAATACATGTTCAGTTCTTTCAGTCTATCCCCGTAGGACATCTCGTGCAGTCCCTGAATAATTTTTGTTGCCCTTCTCTGCACCATCTCCACTCGGTCAATGTCTTTTTTGAGATGGAGCCTCCAGATGTAGCAGATCAATTGAGCAATTCAAAAATAGCGACGCCAATTTAGGTGACGCTATTATAGTGACTACAATTACACTGCCTTGAAATATGGGCAACTAATATATGACCCTTCACCCGAGGTGCTACAATCCCGGGGTTAGTTATTTTAGTAAGGGGGGTGTAGAGGCAAAGCCTCCCACAAAGGGGGTGTGGGGGGGTGAAGCCTTCCATGATACAAGCATATAACAAACTTCGCCCTTGTGGTGGTTGCCCATATTTCAGGGCACTGTAATTGCAGTTGCTATAATAGCATCACACAAATTTGCATTGCTATTATTGAATTGCTCAATTGAAATGGAACTGCCTCCAGAACTGGATATTGTACTCCAGGTGAGACCTAATCAGTGATCTGCACAGCGACAGGATCACTTCCCTCTTCCTGTTTGTGATTCTCCTCCCAATGCATCCCAGCATACCTCTGGCCTTTAATGCTGCCATCTCGCACTGTTTACCTACCTTCAAGTTGTCTGAGATAAAGATTCCCAAATTGCACTCTTGGGTGGAGGCAGCTAGTCTTTCCCCTCCAAGGTAATATGCCTCATTTGGATTTCTTTTTTCTATGTGCATGACTTTGCACTTTTTGGCATTGAATCTCAGGTGCCATGCTCCAGACCGTTCTTCCAGTTTCTTGAGGCCAGGTTCCATCTTGCCTGCTCCCTGATGGGTGTCCACCCTGTTGCATATTTTGGTGTCATCTGCAGACACACCTTTCCCTGTAGTCCTTTAACTATGTCTGATATGAAAATATTGAAGAGCAGGGGCCCCCAGTACTGAACCCTAGGGCACACTGCTGATTACTCCATCTTCTGATGACAGTGCTCCATTTACCTGCACTTTCTGACATGGAATGCCATTCACCTGCAAGAGCTCCTGAATCCCTACTGCCCCACCCACCCACTTCACTCAGCTGACGCGGAGTTATTAGAGATTCCCAGGGTATGGTTGAAAACCTCTGGTTCACATGCTTTTATGTTTGCAGCTCTGACTCTGTGGAATTCTCTACCTCACTAGATTTGAGAGTGTCAGACTGTGGAGAGCTTTAAAATAGCCCTAAAGACCTTCTTGTTCTGCCAGGCATTTGGTGATCAGTTATGATGTATGTTCCTGCTTGAATTTCTGTATCCTTGTATTACTTGACTTCGACTGTATCTGTTGTTTATATTCAGTGGTTTTAACTGTTTTATGGATTGTACAGCACTTTGATTTTAGACATTGCACTTTATAAATAAAGATTATTATTATAATTATTTCTGGGTTCTGCCCTGTAACCAATTTTAACCCATCTAACTAATTCTGATCCATCTCCTGTGTTGTCTAGCCTCTTTGCCAGCCTTTTGTGTGGAACTGAGTCAAAGGCCTTGCTAAAGTCTAAATAGACCACATCTACCACTCCACCATCATCTATAGCCTTTGTAACACAGTCCAAAAACTTGATCAGGTTTGTCTGGCATGTCTAAGGATGTAAATCCTCATGGAGGTCACGGAAACCATGATTTTCAGGTGACTCTGTGACTTTTGCCTTTATTGCCAGTTTCCCTTTTGTGCATGAGAAGTAGCGCGCTGTCCATCTGGAATGCACATGCGTGAGTGGTGCGACGCTCTAGATCCTCAAGAAATGGCCCGTACACAGGCGCTCACATATTGGCACTATCTTCTCTGCTCATACAGCAATTTTAATCAGCAGTACAGCCAGGATTTTTGGGGGCTTCTCCGGTAACCAAATAAAGTAAAAACGCTATCAGACGACATTCTGATTGCCTGCATTTGAGGGAGGATTGCTGGTGGCCTGGAAGGGGAGGTAACAGACAGTCCAGGCAAGCGTAGCCAGTGAAGTGTTGAATTGGGGAGGGCAAAAGAGTGAGCATGTGGGCCTGTGGAGTCTCTGCCCAAAAAGTGAACTTGTGGCGAGTTCAGTCTGAGAAAAGAGCCAGAAAGTGAACTTGTGGAGGGGCAGAATAAAAATGATCTTCTTATATCCCTGAATGAAGTGCCCGTATCTGTATTTGAGGGAGGATTTGCTTGTGTGGATGTAAGAAAGCCACAGGCAGCAGGTAAACTGAATTTCTGGACTAGGGAGAGTGAAATTGTGAGCTGTTGCTTGGGTTTTTCATTGAAACTGCTATCAGAGAGAGAAGAAATCAAATTAAAAGAACTTTTATTAGACAGCACTGCTCAAACAGCATGTCAAAAAAGCACATCAGTTGAATGGGTGGGTGCTTTGGATTAATTTCATGCTGCTAAAAGAAGCACTTTCAAGCAAAGGGCAGGGAGTTTAGTCTGAGGCTTTAGAGAGTGCAAAATATGCAGTAGAAAATGTTTGGCTGATGGAACAGCAGGTGAAGAGCAGCAGTTCTTGAAGAGAGGTGGAGTGCAAGAATTTCCACAGAGAGACACCCCAACCATACTTCATCCTGCCAGGGTCTGGAGAAAAAGTGAACTTTGTGCAAGCCTTAACCTGCCTTGCATTGACCTGCAGCAGGATCACAGCACAGGAGCAACGGACTGGTCCAGGAACTTGACTAGGGACAGAAGAGAAGGCCTACAGTGAAAGTAAGGTAAGGTCACTTCTTTTTATAACAGTTGTGTTTGTGTGTGTGTGTGGGGGGAGTAGACACTGTGCAGTTAATTGGATTTTCTAAGCAGCAACTCAAGCATGTTTGACAAGAAAATATGTAGTTCCTGTGTATTTGTCCAGGTCACACACACCTTACATGTTAAGCAGCTGATTTGTATTGTGTGGAAAATTATTTACTTTACTGTTACTTTGTTTTGTTCAGGATAGACATCACCCTCTTAGTGGCTCACACAGAAAGACAAGTGGCAGCAACACAAGGTGACAGTACAGGGTTATCTATGCAGGATAAATCCAGCAGTGTAATCTTGGCCAGAAAACAGATAACCGTGAACTGTCATCATATGTTGCTGCCACCTGGCTCTCTGTGTGAGCCAGACACCCAAGAAGGGTTGGTGTGCTGCCCTGTCACTGAGATTGACAGAGAGCTAAGTGAACTCCTGCAGCAGTGTAATTTGAGCCTGGGTCACTCAGGTGCATGGTGGTGTGCAGGGGGGGTGTTGTATGCTGCTGTCTAGACAGTGCAGCTTACAAGGGAGACATCTTGGTGACAGTGAACTGAGATGGCATGCATGGCAGGGTGGGTTTTGTTGGGCTGAGGTTTTGCATCCTAACCCAACAAAACCCACCCTGCCATGCATGCCACCTCAGTTTGCTGTCACTGAAATGTCTCCCTTTTAAGCTGCACTGTCTAGGCAGCAGCATACAGCCCTGCAGACTACCATGGATCTGAGTGACCCAGGCCCAAATTACACTGCTGCACTTGTCCTGCTGAGGCAGGAATTCAGTCTGAGAAAGAGCCAGGAAACGGATAACCCTGCACTGTCACCATGTATTGCTGCCACCTGGCTCTCTGTGTGAGCCAGACACCCAAGAGTGGTGTGTGCGCTGCCCTGTCGGTGAGATTGACAAAGAACTAAGTGAATTTCTGCCTGAGCAGGACAAATGCAGCTGTGTAGTCTGGGCCTGGGTCACTCAGATGCATGGTGGTGTGCGGGGGCAGTAGGTTGCTGCCTAGACAGTGCAGCTTAAAAGGGAGACATCTTATTGAACTGAGGTGGCATGCATGGCAGGGTGGGTTTTGTTGGGCTAGGATGCAAACCCCCAGCCCAACAAAACCCACCCTACCATGCATGCCACCTCAGTTCACTGAAATGTCTTCCTTTTAAGCTGCACTGTCTAGGCAGCAGCATACACCCCACACACACCACCATGAATCTGAGTGACCCAGGCCCAGATTACACAGCTGCATTTGTCCTGCTCAGGCAGGAGTTCACTTAGCTCTCTGTCAACTCACCGATGGGGCAGCACACCAACCCCTCTTGGGTGTCTGGCTCACACAGAGAGCCAAGTGGCAGCAACACATTGTGACAGTGCAGGGTTATCTGTTTTCTGGCTATTTCTCAGACTGAATTCCTGCCTCAGCAGGACAAGTGCAGCAGTGTAATTTGGGCCTGGGTCACTCAGATCCATGGTGGTGTATGCTGCTGTTTAGACTAGTGCAGCTAGTGGAGAGTTTTTAGTGACATGAGACGAGTGGCATGAGGAGGTGGTTTGGGCTGGGGTTTACATCCTAGCCCAACAAAACCCACTCTGCCATGCATGCCACCTCAGTTCGCTGTCACTGAAATGTCACCCGTTTAAGCTGCACTCCACAATCTGGGCATGGGTGAATCACTCACCATGACATGAAGATCTGTGCCATTCATGCGGTTGCTATTTCCATTTTGTCTTTCTCACATCAACAAAGCAGGAAATGGTCTGCTTTGTCTTTTTTCCACCTAGCAAGCCATGTCTGGGGGGACGCTCATAGCTTGGGATGTGGTGGTTCCACCTGTTACAGAGTGAAGAGACAGACTACGATGTTGACTATCAAGATCACAGATCAGAAGATCAGCAAAAGAAGTTTGGGTGTTGGCCTGAAGTGACTGTCCATCCTCCATCCATCTCATTGACTCCCTCATCCTTGAAGAATATCAACACAGAGTTTGGCAGTACACAGTCATCTGTTGTCCTGTAGCACCAGTTGCTGAGACAGAGCTGTCATTTAAAAAAAGCACTGTGACACAGAGACAGTTTTATAGATAGACATCTATTTCATGAGACTGTGTGATCTAGACTGTCAATTTACAGAGCACCAGCTATTTGTTAGATTGTGAATCATTTTAAGACTGCAAGCATGTTGAGCATGTAGTACTGTATATTGTCTACAGCTGAATGTTTTGTGCATAGAAACATTTTAAAATACAGTAGTAGTAGTACTGTAATTTAATTTTCAACTTTGAAATTGAATCTCAGAGTCAGGATTAGAATCAGTTGAATCACTGAGGCAGACAGTTTTTGAAAATGGAGGTGGCTGCACAAAATCTGGGGGGGGAATTATTCTTCTGACAAATACGTCAAATCTAAGATTTCAAAAATTAGTGCAAATGAATGCTGTGCTCAGTATGCTGGTAATGTTTTTCATGTGAGTGATGACAAACTTTTTTGTTCTACATGCAATGTGCCTGTGGATTTCTCAAGAAAGACAAGCTGTGACAAACATTTGGGTAGTAGAGTGCATCAGAGGAAATGCAAAAAAGTAGAGCAAGCAAAATCGCAAGGTGTAAAGAAACAAAAAGCTGTGACTGAACTGTTTAGAAATTCAACTGAGAAACAGTTACATAGAAGAACGGAGCTTTACAAATTAACCAAAGCTTTTACAGCAGCCAATTTTCCATTGCATGTTCTTGACAATAAATCTCTCAAGTGCTACTTTGAAAATGGGCTGAAATACATTGGGATAATCCCCACATCCCATCAGCTGAGACAATCTTATTTACCAAAAGTGTTTGAGGGTCACAAATTTGCTATAAAACAACAACGTCAGATATGTAGTGGGCTTAGTATTGCATGTGATGAACCCGCAGATGCTGAAGATAGATATGTGTTTAATGTTCTTGTTGTACCAACAGTTAAAGCTTCTGACAAGGGTGACAGTTCCAGCTCCACTACAATAAATTCAAGTGAAACAGTGCTGTCAGCTATTTTGCTTGACTGTATCATACTAGAGAGAACTGATTATAAAACTGTTAGGCTGTCATAGATGTGCTTCAGAAGTATGATGTCCTTTTGATAAGGTTTCAGCTTTTGTGACAGATAATGCTGCATATATGTACAAAGCATGGAAAAGTAGCTTGAAGAACTTGTTTTTGAACGGGGTACATGTCACTTGTACAGCCCATTTGCTCAGTTTAATTGGTGATATTTGGCGGAACAATTTTAAACGGTTAACAGCTTCATTACAGCTGTGAAATGTACTTTTACTGCATGCCCAGCTCGTAAAGCGAGATTTCATCAGTTTCTGGCGGACAGTGGTAAAAATGGCTGTGTTCCACCATCTCCAGTAATTACTGTTTGTAATAGCTGGTTCAATGCTGCTTTGTATCATTCCTCACATCTTCAGGAATATGTGGACTTCTTTGGAGAAGACGCAGATAAAAGTGCTGCTATTCAGTACGTTGATGAGTTAGCACAGTCTGATGAAGTTAAGGGTGATCTGCAGATTATGCTGCAGTATGCTCCTAGAATAATGCAGGCATTAACAAGTTATGAAGCAGCAGTTCCTCTAGCTCACAAAGTAATTGATAATTTAAAAGATTTAGCCAATTGGGCACAGACTAGTTCTGAGCAATGTGCACATAGACCAGCAAAGAAAGCTTTAGCTGAATGTGCAAATAAAATAGTCATACATTGTAAAAGATACGCATTCCAGGTTCTGTCAGCCAGAGACTTCATTTTTCAGAGCTTGTCGTATGTTTGACCCCAGCAGAGCAAAATGGCTCAATATGACTGAAGATAGCATGTTTGATGGCATGCCATTATTTGAGGAGAACATTGAAGCAAAAATAGAATTTCGTGCATACAGAGATTTTTTAACAGAGGTTAACTGTGACAACATGATTAGTTTTTGGAAAAGTATGTCTGAATGATTCCCAGAACTGTCCCAGATTGCACTTCGTTGCCTCTCAGTACCAGTAAATAGTGTGGATGCTGAATGCTCATTTTCAGCATAAAGTGATGTATTGCGGGATGACCGCGGACAAATTTATTCTTCAAACTTGTCAATGTACAACATGCTGTTCCAAAATTCTGAAAAAATTTGATTGTTGGTTTCTATGTCTCTGACTACAATCCAGGTAAGTCAGTAACTGTTTTGTGCTCAACATAGATAAGATGGGGCTAATTTTAATTGGTTTTTACAACAAAATATGCCTCACTGTTGTCCGTGCCTGTCATCTCATGCTATTTTTTTGAAGTCAGGTATTCAGGTTCACTTTTACGTGCAGGTAATTCAACACACCACTTTTCGGCATGTTGTTACCTGCAGATCTTGAAAATGTGTGTGAGGGATAGGTGGCATTAAAAATGTTCTCTGTCACTCATATCTGGGACTGCAATGTTGTTGTCCAATGTACATGTAGGTTTGGGTAGAGCATGTCAAGCTGTAACATTCTCTAGGTTGCTGTTTGTTTGCACTAGGAGATGGAGCAGCGGGTAGAGCTTCCACAAATGCTGGATATGCTGCTGCAACAAAGCTTAAATTACTTGATCCAGAGCACCCACCCAGTGGCATGGACTGAAGTGATGGGGTCACTGCCATGTCAGGTGTGTGGAATGACACTCCTGTGACCCTAAACTGTATGAGAGGCACCTCAGACTCTCAGTTGTGTTAGTCTTCTTCTATAAAGCCCTGTGCTGTGCATAACAGTGACATCCCACTACACAATGCTTCGGCTGCTGCAGCAGCACATAGTAGTTCCACTGCCAAAGTTTTAGTAAAATAGATAAATGACTTAATCCAGATCATGCACCCAGTGGCATGGACTGAAGTGATGTGGTCACTGCCATGTCAGGTGCATGGAATGCCACCCCTGTGAACCTAAACTGTATGAGGGGCACCTCAGACTCTCAGTTATGTTAGTCTTCTTCTTCTATAAAGCCCTAGAAGGGGGACAGGATCAGATCTGTTACAGTACGGTAGCTTCTTCTTGTTTTTGCATTGTTTCTTGTGGATTCTACTTGGTAGAAGGTTATTTCTTTACTTTTTTACTACTTCTAAGGGACTAGCAGGATATTGTTTGTGGCTAGTGGAATGTTGAAACCTGTTTTCGTAGCTATAAGTGGGTTCATTTGCTTGATGTTTTACTGTGTAGCAGGCTGCATTTGTAGAGGCCTATTTCTTCTGATTTAAAACCTATTTGGTGTGATTTAACTGGGTCTGTTTCTTTGAATTGGAGACCTATATCTTCTAATTTCAAGCCTATTTTGATGTGTTGTTGGTGAAGCTGTTTAAATTGGAGTCCTATTTCTTTGGGTAGCAAACCTATTTTTGGGGCTTTGAGTAGAACTGTGATTCATTTTTGCTGGCTTCACTAGCTGCAAAGTTTAGTGCAGAGTGGGGGAAGGGTGCTAATGGTCTGGCCAGGTCTCACACAGCTAGGGAGGCAGAGCTGAATCAGGTGTGGTGTCAGTTGCTTTGGCTTCTCAGAAGGAACTAGAAGAGGGACAGGATCAGATCTGTTACAGTACAGTAGCTTCTTCTTGTTGTTTTTACATTGTTCCTTGTGGATTCTACTTGGTAGAAGGTTATTTATTTTCTTTCTTACTACTTCTAAAGGGCTAACAGGGTATTGTTTGTGGCTGTTGGAATGTTGAAACCTGTTTTGGTAGCTATAAGTGGGCTCATTTGTTTGATGTTTCACTGTGTAGCAGGCTGCATTTGTACAGGCCTATTTCTTCTGATTTAAAACCTATCTGGTATGATTTAACTGGGTCTGTTTCTTTGAATTGGAGACCTATATCTTCTAATTTCAAGCATATTTTGATGTGTTGTTGGTGAAGCTGTTTGAATTGAGTCCTGTTTTTTTGGGTAGCAAACCTATTTTGGGGGCTTTAAGTAGAATTGTGATTCATTTTTGCTGGCTTCACTAGCTGCAAAGTTTAGTGCAGAGTGGGGGAAGGGTGCTAATGGTCTGACCAGGGGCCTCAGCTACCTGATTGTTTCTGAAAGACTTAGGCTGCTGCAAATGGTCAGTGAACCAACCAGGTTAGGGAATACTCTTGACCTTGTGCTGGCAAATGGAGACTTTGTGCGAGAACTTACAGTGGAGGAACCACTGTCAGGAAGTGACCACCACTCAGTATGGCTCACATTGGATATGGGCATGGAAGGAGTGGAATTTGGCACAGAAGTGCTAGACTTCAGGAGGGCTGACTTTGGGAGGAAGGGGGAAGTGGTAAAAGGGTACCTGGCCAGAATTCAATCTAGTATGGACACTAACCAGAGGTGGGAGCTCATAAAGCTGCTGACCAGAATTCAATCTAATATGGACACTAACCAGAGGTGGGAGCTCATAAAGCTGGGAAAAGTGGAGGCAACCACAACCTGCTGCAAGGCTCAGAGCAAGAAGGCTAGGGCTAAGAAACTGAGCTAGTTGAGCAAGAAGGTCATGGAAAAGAACTGCCTTTAGGAAGTACAAGAAAACAGGGAGGGGAAAGATAGGGAGGAGTACTTGACAGAATCGAAGGAGGTGACAAGGGCAGTAAGGGGAGCCAAAGCATTTATGGAATTCAAGCTGGCACAAAGCATTAAGAAGGAGGAGAAGGACTTCTTTAGGTACATCAGGGAGAAAAGGAGCTGTAAGGACCACATAGTAAGGATTAGGAAGGAGGGGGGTTGCGTGGAAGCAGGGTGCGATAAGGTAGAAGCACTAAATGAGTACTTCTGCTCAGTATTAACTAGAAAGAAGAGGGGGGTGACACCCAAGGTGGGGGAGAAATGGCAGAAACAGAAACAGGAAGGGAAGGGGTGACAGATGGGGAAATCATGGAGGCAGAGTTCAGGAGGGCTTGAAGGCACTGAGGGTAGACAAGGCACCAGGCCCAGATGGCATCCACCCCAGGGTACTGAAGGAGCTGGCAGAGGTCCTTGCAGGACCTTTGGCAGACCTATTTAATGCCTCACTACATCCGGGGTGTGTACCTCAGGACTGAAGGATGACCCATGTGGTGCCCTTCCACAAGAGTGGCCCCAAGGATGAACCGGGAAACTACAGACCAGTGAGCCTGACATCCATCGTGGGTAAGCTAATGGAGACTATCCTGAAGGAGAGGCTGGTGGCCCTCCTAGAGGCCAAAGGACTACAGAACAGCAGACAGCATGGCTTCGTATGGGGCAGATCCTGCTAAACCAACCTGGTGGAGTTCTATGACTGGGTAACTAGACAACTGGTCAGAGGCCATGCAGTTGATGTCCTGTATCTGGACTTCAGTAAAGCATTCAACTTGGTGCCGCATGGAAGGCTGGGAAGTAAGTTAGTAGGCACAGGGGCTGGTGAGATGGGTAGGAAACTGTCTTCAGGGAAGGAAACAGAGGGTGGTGGTGGGTGAGGAGCTCTCACACCCAAGGGTAGTGACAAGCGGTGTTCCACAGGGCTGGGTGTTGGGATCAGCGTTGTTTGGGATATTCATAGCAGACATATCATGGGACATCAAGAGCAAGATCAGTCTGTTTGCTGATGATACCGAGGTAGAAGTGTTGGTGGATGACTTAGGGGGATGGCAGGGGTTGTGGGATGATCTGGCAAAACGTGAAACCTGGTCAGACACCTGGCAACTGGGGTTTAATGCCAAAAAGTGCAAGGTGCTGCATTTTGAGATGAAGAACCCAAGGAGGAGTTACCAGCTGGGGGAGTGCTGCTAGCCCAGACAGAGGAGGAGAAGGATTTGGGGGTGCTCATTACAGGGTCAATGGACAACTCAGCACAATGTAGGAAGGCAGCTGCAAAGGCCAACAAAATGCTGGGTTGTATTGCAAGGGCTATATCCTCGAGCAGAGAGGAGGTGATTCTGCCACTGTATAGGTCATTAGTTAGACCACACCTGGAGTACTGCGTGCAGTACTGGCACCCGTATCTGAAGAGGGACATTAAGTTACTGGAGGGGGTGCAGCGGAGGGTGACAAAGAAATCAAGGGGCTGGGGGACTTATCATACAAGAGGAGGTTGAGGGAGTTGAACATGTACTCACTAGAGGAGAGGAGGGACAGGGGGGACATGATTGAAACTTTTAAGTACATGAAAGAAATAAACAAGGCAGGTACAGAGGGGCTGTTCAAAGTAAGGGAGGGGACACCAGGGGCCATGATATCAGACTGGAAGGAGGAAGGTTCAGGAGGGAGATGAGGAAACAGAGGGTGGTCGCTGGGTGGAATGTGTTACCTGCAGAAGTGGTATCCAGTAGAACAGTGGGCTGCTTCAAAAGGGGATGGGACAGGACAAGGGGAAGGTTAATGAAGGGGAAGGGTGGAAGGGAGGGGCAGCTGTAGAATAAGTGGTGCTAGCTGCACATTCAAGCAGACTTGATAGACCTCTAGGCCTTTATCTGCTGGCAAATTTCGTATGTTCGTATAATGGTGACATTCCACTACACAATGCTTCGGCTACTGCAGCACATAGTAGTGCCACTGCCAAAGCTTCAGTAAAATAGATAAATGACTTAATCCAGAGCATGCACCCAGTGGCATGGACTGAAGTGATGTGGTCACTGCCATGTCAGGTGCATGGAAAGCCACCCCTGTGAACCTAAACTCTATGAGAGGCACCTTAGGCTCTCAGCTGCGTTCGTCTTCTTCTTCTTCTATAAAGCCATGTGCTTGCTGTGCATAACATTGGCATCCCACTACACAGTGCTTTGGCTGCTGCAGCATAGAGTGCCAGTGTCAGATGTCTCAGGACTTTCTCTTTACCTAGATGGTCTCAGGGCTTCCATACTAAAGTTTTTCTCCATGCAAGTCTTAAATTATTGACAGGCAGATTAGGTTGTTGTTATCGTGATGTCAGTCATTCATTCATTTCTTGATTTCCTTTGACACAGTACTGTCTTAACAGATGCAGCTGGCACTTGTCTATTCTCCTCAGTGTCACAGGAAATCTCAGCATATGTTGTTTCAGGTACACTGCCATGCAAATAAAGATGCTGAGAGGGATGTCACAATATCATTCAAGAGCACAACAGTGTATGTTGTGCTACGAACATGTACCAGCATCTGGTGGGACACTACTGCTTGAGTGCTTGAGGAATGCAGGTTAGTGGGAAGTGTGGCAGAAGAATCAGTAAAGAGAAAGACAGCAGCATGAATCACAGAATCATTCTTCAGAAGCTGTCAAAAAAGTCTGCTTGGACTGTTTTCTCATTCTAAACAAGCATTTTCAATACTGAATGTCGTGGCGCTGGCATTGGCAGTGGGAGTGGCATAGCTAGAGATGCATAGTGCTATGATTTTGTGAATGTGTCTCAAAAGATGATTTTGCACAGCGAGCACGCCATTGTGCGCCACAGCTGCGGAGACACGTTTTGGGCAGGCTGTGAAAAATGGCAGCTGGACTGTTGATAAGGAGATGTGCACAAATGCCAGTGGTGAAAATGTGGCACGAAAATATTGCAGATTGATGATGGTGTGTGGAAACTGCGCAATGCACACTTGCAACACAGTCATTGTATGGAGTTTCGGCACCAAATTTTCAACATAGGCATTTTAGGACCTCTGCTCATGAATAGTGTCACCAGTCACCGTCATTTCCTCAAACTGTCCCAAAAACTGATTTTGCACAGCAACCGTGCAATTCTGTGCTGGACGTGTGAAAACACATTTCAGGCAGGTGCAGTGTTCATAAGTAGGTATGGAAAAATGCCAATGATGAACAGCTGGAATTAAACTATTACAAATTCACAAAGTCATGAGCGTGTGTGCAAACTGTGCAATGCACACTCATAAAGCACTCATTTTATTGACTTATGTTCCCAAATTTTCAACATAGGCGTTTTAGGGCATCTGCTAATGAACAGTGTCACTGTCATTTTCATCATGTGTCTCGAACACGGACTTTCCACAGCGACCACGTTATTCTGCACCAGAACTGCGAAAACAGATTTTAGTCAGGATATGAAAAATGACAGCTATACAGTTCATTAGGAGGTGCAGAACAATGGCACTGTAGAAAATATGGAGTGAGAATATTAGAAGTTTGCGAACGTACGAGTGTGCGTGCAAACTGCGCAACGCAAGCTCATAACACAGTCATTTTATGGAGTATTTGCACCAAATTTTCAACACAGGCGTTTTAGGACCTCTGCTCATGAACAGTGTCACTGTCATTTTCGTAATTTGTCCCGAGCACTGATTTCGCACAGCGAACGTGCTATTCTGCGCCGAAAGTTCGAAAATGCATTTCCGCAAGGATATGAAAAATGACAGCTGTACAGTTCACAAGAAGGTGGGGTAAAATGCCAATGTTGAGAATGTGGCATGTAAATAATGTGAATGCGCTAGTGTACGAGTGTGCGTTGCACAGTTGCTACGCACGCTCATAAAACAGTCACTTTATGGAGTATTGTCAGCAAATTTTCAACACAGGCATTTTAGGATCTCTGCTCATGAACAGTGTAACTGTCATTTTCATAATGTGTCCCAAACACTGATTTCGCACCACAACTGCGCTATTCTGCACTGGAAGTGCGAAAACACATTTTGGCCAGGATATGAAAAATGACAGCTGTACAGTTCACAAGAAGGTGTGGTAAAATGCCAATGCTAAGAATCTGGCATGAAAATATTGTGAATTTGCTAACTTACAAGCGTGCGTTGCGCAGTTGCTATGCACACTCATAAAATAGTCATGTTTTGGATTTTTCCCACCAGATTTGAAACATAGGGTTTTTGAGAGCTCCCCTCATAAACAGTGGCACTGTAATTTTGTTACATGGTTCCGGAAGGTGATCCCGTGCAGTGACTGTGAAATCACCTTTTGGGACCGAATAACATGATGACAGTGCAAGAATTCATGAGAAGAGGTCCCAAAAACCCCATGTTGAAAATTTGGGGTCAAAATTCACATAAATGGACTGGTTAGACCACACCTTGAGTACTGTGTACAGTACTGGAGACCACACTTGAAGAGGGACATACAGCTCCTGGAGAGGGTACAGAGGAGGGCAACAAAGATGATACGAGGGCTAGGGGATTTGACTCACGAGGACAGACTTGAGGAGCTCTGCCTGTTTTCATTGGAGGAGAGGAGAGACAGGGGGGACATGATTGAGGGCTCCCAAGTACCTCAAGGGAATAAATAGGGTAAACATGGAGGGGATCTTTAGACTAAAGCAGGGAGGCATCACCAGAGGGCATGGTTTGAAGTTGGAAGGTGGAAGGTGAGGGGGGAAAAGAGGAGGAGGTTTTTCACTGAGAGGGTGGTGGACCCTTGGAATGCTCTGCCTGGTGAGCTGGTTCAGAGATCCACAGTGGAGAGCTTTAAGAGAGGGTGGGACAGACACAGAAAGTGGATGTATCAGATGATGGCCTGTCCCGGGGGGGTGGGGATGGATGATAGGGGTTTCTGGAGCACAAGGGATGGGAGGGTCTCGGCACCCAACTAAGGATCTAGGTTCGAGCAGACTTGATAGACCATAAGGCCTAATCTGCTGGCAAATAGTATGTTAGTATGTAAATGCCTGAGATATGCAGCAAAGTTGCAAAAACCGTATCTATTACATTATACAGCTTACTGGCATTTCCTCAGTTTGCGGTCGGCTTTGAAGAGTGCAGACATGTTCCCGGTCCACCGAAGATTGTCACGCCAGACTCCAGAGGTACGTATGGGGTAAGGGGGGGTGTGGGGAGGCAGGGTGCACAGAAGGTGGGGGAGGGAGGCATGGAGACTACGAGGGACCGTTTTCATTTTACAGGTTAAAAAATGAAAAAAATATTGCGGGACAGTTTTTATTTTGCAGGTCCTTTGACATGCTGGGGTGGGCTCCCAGGGTGCCACCTAACTGTTTTGGGGGTGTCTGTAGCTGACGGGGGATTGGGCACCCTCATCGGCAAACATGGGGGGGATTTATGCCAATGGGGATTGGGCACTCCCCGTCGGCACACAAAGAAGGGTAGGGGTGCAGAGCCAGGGGTTGGACACCCCCTCGGCATTAAACATTTGGGGGTGCTTTATACCGACGGGGAGTGGGCTCTCCTGTCAGCACATTCACAGGGGGCAGGGGCAGCCGACAGAGGGATTGGGCACCTCCGAAGTTGGCAGTTCTACGGCCAGTGTCCCGCCATGTACGAAATGGCGGCGAGCACGGCATGAAAAGGACCACTGCGTCTGACGAGCTTTGCTCAGATTGCAGCAGACCTTTTCTTAGATATGCTTGCCACATTATGTATGCATGGTGTGGCGCCGGCATGCAGGCTGATTGGGAATGCGATACACCTTCTGGTGCGACTCCTGCATTCTCACTTCTTCAACAGCTACCATGCCTCTAAAGCTGCACTGTCCCACGATGTTGGCTGCACAAGTGAGCCAAAATAAAAACTAAGTAACTGTTAGGATGTTGTGGGGCGCACTGCAAGACAGGTCCATTCCAATTCTGTTTAGTTCATTGAAGGATTAAATGGTTTCATGGTGTTGGATCTGTTAGCATTTCAGCTCAAGGTCAACTTGCATGTGAAAGGACTCTTGGATATCTCAGTCCAGTCATGTAATGTTGTCACATCTGCATATTGCCAAGTAGTGTCTGGACATACAAGCATCTTACTAATGTCATGTGTTTGGTGTCACAACTGTTCTCTAATGTTTTACATATTTTTGGGAATACTGTGGAAGTAGTGTACAGTATTTTACTATATTACAAGAAAAGAGTTGATGTGCTGATGCAACTTCATAAAATGAGTTGGCTTTGAAAATGTTAACAAAATATTTTCCAGCGGTACATTTATTTAAGTAAATAATTACTGTGCAAAGTAAAATTGCACAACAGGGTTAAAATTATTTTGTGTCACTGCTGTGTCTTTTCTGCCTGTCTGCAGCCCAAGTGCCAAAACAGCCTAAATTTTGCTTCAGCAACTTCTTGTAACAAAGAGAGAGCACATTTCAGGCAACACAGGCTGATAGAGTTCTGTCACTGAATTAACATGTTAAGGTTGCAGTAAATAAGTTAAACACTGCAAACCTAACATGTTAATTCAGTGACAGAACTCTGTTAGTCTGTGTTGCCTGAAACGTTCTCTTTGCTACAAGACGTTGCTGAAGCAAAATTTAGGTTGTGGCACCTGGGCTGCAGACAGGCAGGAAAGACACGGCTTTGACACCCCAACAATCTTTTCTTGTTCAGGCTACAGACTAGGTTGGTCACCACCAGTTAATCGGATATCTAGCAGGTACTTAGGTGGTGGTCTTAGCCTTTTTTGGGGGAGGGGATGCCTTTCTTATCTTTGGATCTTCAACAGCCCTGCCTATAGTATATACTGTATTGTTTAAGAGGTTCTTGCATGAGTTAACAAACACCACATAGATTTTGGTAAGAGTTGGCCTGCTGTTACCAGAAAAAAAAAATAGCGGCTGGGTCCAAACCAATCGTTTGTTTTCTTTCACTCCTTTCATGTTGTACATGCTGGAATCTATTCCAACAAGTTAAGCATTCACTTACATTTTACTGTTCCTCTCAGGAACATTTATTTGAATGTGTTACATGAAATTAGTATGCTGTGGTTGATAAAACTGACACTCACATTACAGTGACATTAACTGTCTAGTGTGGACCAGATCCATCCCATCTATCTCTGTTGTGATTCCCTGATTCTGAAGGGTCCTGGACAGAGAGAAATATACTGCCCTGCTAGGTCCATTTAGCATCATACAACACTGTGACTGCTGCACAGTGACATTTGAGATGTGCTCTACTGCAAGCATGTCACTTTGTTTTGATTGACCTCCCTGTGAACAGTAATTTAAGGAACAAATATATTCATATACCAGTAATGCTATTCCTCCTGTTATTTCGGGGCACAGCAGTCAGGTTGGGATTGATTTAGAACTTTGGCTACAAGTTGTGGTTGGTAACACTTTAGATTTTAGCATTTTTGTTCCTTACTGCACAGAACAGAAGTAATGTAATGTATGAAATGTATTAATTCTGGACTGCGAACCAGAACAACACATAAATTTTATATTACAACAACAATATATCCTTAAAGATGTATGATCGGGGCCAAATGGCACTTAATGTGAACACTTTCCTTAAACAGTATGGAAAAGCAATACATTCAATAATTTGCTGCTAAGACATTGTTGTATGTCTTGTTTTGTGTCTTAACTGACTTTAATAGCATTGTATGTCACTAAAAAAGTAGCTGTGACTTTGCCATGACATTTGCATTTTTGTCCACTACCACCCCATGAATTTTTTAAAAAGTGGCCATAACCAAACCATGACTTTTGTCACTTTTTCCCATGACAAACTTACATCCTTAGGCATGACCTACCTGCTGTGAAACCATGCTGCTTTGGGTCTGGATGGCTGCTAGCCTCCAGGAATGCCACGATTCTGTTTAAGTAGTGTCTCCATTAACTTCCCCACTATGGATGTAAGGCTTACAGGCCTCTCATTTCCAAAGTCCTCCCTGCTGCCCAATTTGTGGAGTGGGACCACAGTTGTCCTTTTCCAATTGTCAAGTACCTCCCCATTTTTTAGGGATTTGGTGAATAGTTTACCCAGTGGGTCAGCCAACTCTAATCTCAGTCTTTTAAGATCCTGGGGTGCATTTCGTCTGGCCCCATGGCCTTGTCAACTTGCAGTTTATGTAGTGCCTCCAGTACTTTGCTCTCTGTGAAGGGGCTAGTATCAACCCCCTGTCCAGGGGTGTTGCGTTTTGCCATTTCTGGGCCATCGCCTGGATACTCCTCAGTAAATACCAAGCAGAAGTACTTGTTCAGAGTTTCTGCTTTTTCTGGGTCATCTTCTGTTGTTTTTCCTTTCTGAGTTGTAATCTTGACTATACCCCCTTTTGCCTTCCCTCTTTCCAAGATGTACAGTATCTAAAGAAGGATTTGTCTCCTCTCTTTGCCCTCTCTGCTAAACTTGCTACTGTCTGTGCTTTTGCTTGCCTTATTTTTTTGCTGGCTTCTTTCATTTTCTCCTAGTATGACACCCAGTCTTCTTCCTTGTTTGTTCCCTGGTATAGCTTGAATGCTTTCTGTTTTTCTTTCACTATTTTAGCCACTTCCTTTGAAAACTATAAGGGGTTTCATTTTCTTTTCATGTTGGTAACCCTTCTGGCTCATTGGTCAGTGACTGTCTGGATTGCTTTCTTAAGTTCCCCCCACATGACATTGACCTTGTCCACTTGTAGATCAATTACATAATTCCCCTTAAAGGGTTCTGTTACCTCTGTACAGGAATTATGTTTTCTCACATAGGGACCACTGTTCACAGTTCTGCTCATCATTTACACAGCAGAATGAGACAAAGTCTGAGAGGGTGCAAAGGAGGATGACAAAGTTGGTGAGAGGGTTGGAGGAGGTCCAGTATGAAGAGAGACTATGAAGGCTGGGTTTGCACAGCATGATGCAAAGAAGGATGGAAGTGATCTCCTTTTGATACAAATCACACGAGAAGATTGTCTGGTAGAATTATAGCAGTTATAGTCCAAATCAGACAGGCAGAAACTAGGGGGCACACACTGTAGGTGCAGGGTATTCAGTTTAATATTAGTGAAGGGATGCAATCTTTTTATACAGCACATGGTGAAGATGTGAAACAACTTCCTGAGCAGCATTGCTGAACTAGGTTCAAAAATTTAGGTTTAAAAATGCTGCACTCTACCTGGAGGGAGGCAACACAACTGGAATCTGCTGCTTAGAAATGGGGGACAGCTTGCTACTGTCCTTAAATCATTAGTATGAACCTTACTAGTGTGAAAAAAGGGAAAATATAGATGCATTTTAAAGGTAGTGATCTTTTAAGGTGGCTTCCTATGTACAGTATCTAACTACACTGTGCCCTGTAATGGTGTATATGAATGATTATATTGTAAGTGGATATTGCAATGAATATTCTTTTTTTTAAATGTACATAAACTGTTACAAAGGTACTTATGATGTGGTACCAGAGTGTTAACTTAATGTTGGCATGGTTTGAAGTGATGTCTTTCTGACTGTGATTCATTTTTGTTCTGTTTGTATTGTCACCCTGAGCCAAGCTCTGCCCGGTATCTACCCTGGTCCAAGGGATGTACTTTGATCTGTTCCATTGATCCCCAACTGTGCTCTGGGTCCCCACCCCTCCAGCATCCCTGCAGCTATTCCACCTCTGGCAGGGTACCCAGGGGGAAACTCATTCTACTACCCCAAGGCTGCTCACTATGTGAGCCAGGATCCATTGCCAGCAGGAACTAGCACCCAGGGAGTCTAGGAACATGGAACTCATAGATGCAGTGCTACGTTATTTTTCCCTGTCTTTTCTCCCAGTCTCCCTCTTCTCCCTGGTGTGCACATAGCATGCGGGCCTCAACTGCACATAATGATGTCCCTGCAAAGGGAACAAGCTCCCTAATTTATTTATTTATTTGAATTTTGATGACTGGGTGAGAACACTGAGACATACATGTCCCTTTTTCAGGGGCAACCCGGGGAAATACATTCTAGTAAGAGCTGTACAAAGCAATGTTTACAGAGAAGTCAGCAAGACAGACAATTACATTGAGCAGCTATACAGTAACTACACTGATTAAACATTAGCTAATTACAGTAACAGACATAAAGCAGAGCAGGTATACAGTAACTAATCAGATTATACAGAAGCTGCAGGTGAACATGGCAAACAGCCTATTGTCACATGTTCAGTGTAGCTACCTGGATGTAGAAAAAGAGAAATAAATAGACTCAATATGTACAAATAGGCTGTGAGGGTGTGGGGGATGGAGTAAAGTGAGTGAAGGGGAGAAAGGGTGGGATATTGTGTTAGAGAGAGGGTGGTATAGTAAGTAAGAGAGTGAAGAGAGTGAGAGGGTGAGAGTGACAGAGTGAGAGAGAGTGAGTAGGAGGCTGAATTAGGGAGGGGGAATAGAGGTGGTGGTAATTCGACTGAAAAGGGGGGTCCATATGGATGGTGTGTCTAAAAACAGTTGCAAGCTGGAGCAGGAAAGAAGATTTCTTTGAAGTACTTTTTAAATAGGGGAAGAGATTTACAGGAAAGTAACTGCTGAGGAAGATTATTCCATCTGTGGGATGCTAAGAAGGTGGAGAATTTCCGACATATGGCTAGGCGCGTTTTGGGAAGAACATGCATTAGAAGGTGGGAGGAGCACTGAGTCCTTGAGTGGGATTTTAATGTGAGAAGGTTTGAGAAGACAGGTGGGTAGGGGAGGTGGATAAGTTTGAACGTGGTGCAGTGTAAAGGGAAGTCAAGCTTAGCCTCGAAGGACGGCCAGCCTAGGGCTTGTAGCACATTGCAATGATGCAATTGAGCAGATGCATTTGCCACAAAAAGGGCTATCCTGTGGTATGCTTGCATTGCTTTGGACAGGACAGTTTGTTTAGCTGAGAGGAGTAGGGGGGCTGCGAAGAAAAGTCCTGGGAGTAGAGTGGCTGAGGCAACTGTTCTTCAGGTTTGGAGGGTCATGTAAGGTGCAGTATGGTACAGTAGGCCTAACTTTTGGTGGGTGGCCTTTATTACTCTGTCAGCATGTGTTTCAAATGTAAGATATTAGTCTAGAGTTACTCCTAAATAAAGTACCACCCCAGCAGAGGTGTAGACTACTAGGGGTTGATGTATGGCCAAGTCAAAATAAGTGTGGTAGAACAGCATAGTTTTAGTTTTCTTGGTGTTGAGCACCAATAGGTTGTCATGAAACCAAGATTCTAGCGATCAGAAGTCTAACTCCAGGTTAGACTTAATGGAGGAGACATTACAGTCTGATCTATAGAGGATGGCATTATTGGCATAAAGTTGCACCGACATGCCACCACAGTTAATAGGAAGTTTGTTGATAAAAATGGAAAACAATAGGGGACCCAGGATGGACCCCTGTGGGACCTTGTCAAGTGATGGGAGAGAGGGGGGAGGTGGCACCGGGCCACCTGACACATTGCATTCAGTGAGATAGCTAGTTAAAGAACCACGAAAGGGAGCAATTATCGAGGCCTAGGTGACTCAGTTTTTCTAACAGAAGTCTGTGATTGACCAAATCAAAAGCTTTTGTGAGATCTACAAATACTGCTCCAGTAGCATGCCCTATATCCATTGCTCAAAATATATCAGTGGTGACCTCAGAAGAGCAGTATCAGTTCCATGTGATTTCCGGAAACCATGCTGAAAGATTGTAAGGGCATTGGACAGTTCTAGGAAGGAATACAGCTGCTTGTAGAGTATTCTTTCTTGAATTTTTGCTATGGGACAAAGTATAGATATAGGCCTGTAGTTTACAATGTGGTTAGTAGGGCCATTTTTGTACACAGGGACTACTACTGTTGTTTTTCATTTATCTTTTAAGGTGTGCGACAGGAAGGATTTATTAATTAGCAGGATAACAGGATGGGCTATTGCGGCTGCAGCAATCCTGAGGAACTTGTGGGGAAGGGTGTCAAAGCCTGGTGAACTATTTGTATCTAGTTAAGTAGGAATTTAAGGACTTCTGTGCACGTGATGAGTTTTAGGTGATAGGGATTTGGAGGGGGATCAGGGCTGTTGTGGACTGGGTGGTGGGGTCTGATAGGTAGGCCAGTTTTGTAAGGATCCAGGTTGATGAAGAATTGATTAATACCAGTAGCAATCTCGAAGTGGGTAGTTAGAGTTGCATCTTTGGTAATCATCTCCTGGAGGATGGTTCGGTCCATGCCTTTAAAGAGCATTCCTACTAGCGGGACAGCGGTTACCCCCCAACCTCAGTGATAAGTAACCTGGCCAGGAATCCGCAGTCAAAATCCTGCATCTTAATTCTTCTTCTGTCAAAAGTTACAGCCCTCGTAATTACTTGCTCCCTGACTTGCCTCTCCTTCCGGCTGCTCAGGGACCCCCCGACCACCTCGCCCTGACCCCCTTCCACTCACCTCAGATTGCAGCCATCCCAGGGGTGGCCCTGTGTATCCCTCCACTGGATGGGTCCCTTCCTTCTGAGGGGGAAGGCACCAGGAGGGGCAACCAGCATGCTCTACGATCAGTCCCCTGGTGCTGCTGAGGTGGATTCCACGGCTTCAGGACACTCAAGTCAGCAGGAGCTGGCAGCCATCATCCAGCCAACCAGGGAGCTGAGTTTCCACTTTTCTCCCTTGGGGTGTGGTGTGCCATGGACATCTATGTGAATGTCGACATCCACCACGCCCCTGTGTACAGTGGGGCTTGCTTGAACTGTTGCACTCCCATCCTCGGCCAGAAGGCAGCAGACAGAGAGTTGCATCCCCTCCCTCCCCCCAGAGAAGGCAAGCAGTCACAGGATGCTCAAGCCTTCTCCTACTGGCCATCTCTCCAGCGACCTGAGTCCATTCCCCGAACCTGGGTCACCGGCATCACAAGCAGAAATCCAACTGCTGTGCTGGCAAGCCAGCTAATTTTGTTTTTTAGCATATGTGAAAAAACCAAGCCGACTTCCCAATTCCTACTCCACTCCCCACGCCCCACGCTGGCACATGTAGCCCTGTTTTGTGATGTCACAAAACGAAGGCTGGGTGAAGACATCCCATTCACTTCTATGGGGGCAATATTCTCACACATTTATAGATCACTTATAGTTGCGATTTTCACAAATCAAAGCGATCGACTGACTAATAGGGACCCTATTAATAAATTGATCGCTTTGATTTGTGAAAATCATAACTATAAGTGATCTATAAATGTATGGTAATATTGCCTCCATAGAAGTGAATGAGGTGCACTCACGTAGCCTTCATTTTGTGACATCACAAAACAGGGCTGCGTGGGCCAGTGTAGGGTGTGGTTTAGGAATCGGGAAGCTGGCTTGTTTTTTTCGGATATGCTAAAAAACAAAATTATGAGGGCTGTAACATGACAGAAGAATTAAGATGCGGGGATTTTGTCTGCATACTCCTGGCCAGGTTAGTTATCACTGATGTTGTAGGGACCAGCTACTAGAGAGCTGCTCTTTATGTAGGGCATTGATTTGGGACCGGAAATGTTTGGGGTTGGAGAGACGATTTACTTGCAGAGATTGGAAATACTCCCTTTTCAATTTGGTGACTTTGGATTTACGTGATTTCCACAGATGGTGGTACTTATGCCAGTCAGTAAGAAGGCCTGATTTTTTTTTTTTATAGGTTTTCCAGGCTCTGTCCCGGGAGTGTATTAGGTGCCTTATATCCATTGTTAGCCAGGGGGCTTGTATACCTTTGGCTCTTTCTTCAGGGGTCAACCTTAACTTTTTTTTTTGCACTAGCCAGTCAGACAGGTTGATTAAACATTGCACTAGCCCACAAATGGTTGCACTAGCCCACATTAATAATGTTAAAATTTGGTTATTCAGGAAAAATGCAAGCCAAAAAATACTGATTATTGCATATTTCTCCTGCTCCTTCATTGCTTCCTGCCCCTGTAAAAAAAAAAGACTGCAATACAATCACATGCAGTGTGTACCCCACTGTTCTACCACGTGTCCCTTGCTTCTGCTTTCTTCACCTCCTCCCTACCAAACCAGAGAATACCATAATAGCAAATATTCAATCAAGCAGTTCTAGCTCTGCACACAAAATAACCATCATCATCATGTACCACACCACAGCCCCACCCTGATCTGCAGGACAATGAACAGAGTCAAACAGTGAAACACACTCTTCATCCTTCATCCTATGATTAACCATACCTGCACTTCTGGAAGCATTCTTACACTGCAAAGTAGGCCAGGGGCAGTTCTTGGATTTCTTTGGAGAGAGTTAAACACAGGAGGCTTGAGATGCAAGAAACGTTGACATATCTGTACTATGTGTGTGTGTGTGTGTGTGTGTGTGTATATATATATATATGTGTGTGTGTATGTATGTATATATATGTATACACACACACACACACACAGACCAGGCACAAAAGTATTGATTTAAAGCAGCAGTGCTATAATCGGGTGAAAATTTTGACCTATACTTTTTTATGTTATTTTAAATTGCAGCTTGCATCCTAATTTGTATGATACCCTTCTGCCCACAATTTGAGTCTGCTTTAGTCCTTTTTGTCATGTTTAAAATAATAAAAAGGAATGGTCCTTTTAATATGGCTTGGAACAGGTCTTCATTAGTATTCTCAGCTGTATTGTCCATCAGTTGTTTAAATATCACTGATGTTGTGACTAAAATAACATATTACGCATCAAGCAGTGCTACCTGACCCGTATGGAACAATATTTGTTCAAAAACAGCTGAGAATACTGATGAAAACCTGGTCTGAGCCATATTAAAAGGAGCACTCTTTTTATTATTTCAAACATGAAAAAAGTACTACAGCAGACTCAATTTGTGGAAAGAAGGGTTTCATATAAGTCAGGACTCAGGAGGTAAAGTGGCTGTGTAAAATGGCATTAAAAAGAACTGGGAAAATTTTTCACCGGATTCTTGCACTGCTGCTTTAACGTGCTCTGCCCTAACATATTTTTCATAACAGTGTCCTTTCATCAGTCAAAAGGGGTGCAGTTTAAGTCATAAGAATTGATTGTCTTGGGGGAGGTTGTGGTAGGTTGTTCTTCCAGACACAAAAGATGGGGGAGTGGTCACTTAGGGCATCTGGAAGGATTCCAGATGCATTAATGTGACATTTGTCATTCATAATCATCCAGTCGAGAAGACTGTGATTTCCAGTCTTCATGTTGATACGGGTGGGTTGGTCAATTACTTGTTCTAAGTTGACGTCAGTTAGCTCAGCTAGATATTTATCTATGATGGGTCCGAGACAATTGAGGTTAAAATCACCACAGATAAGAGTGTCCCAGTGAGGGACAGTATCTAATTTTGAGAGGAACTCAGAAAAAGAGGATGGGGTGGTAATGGGAGGGAGATAGAGACAACCTATGAGTATCTTTTTTGCATTCCTAAGGGTGACTACAAGAAGGAGGTGTTCGATTACTGAACAAACTTCAAGTCCATGAAGTGTACTGACTGTCAGCTCAGATTTAGTGTAGATGAGCACCTCCCCTCCCTTTTTAGACAGTCGGTCACTCCTGAAAGAGGACTGTCCAGGTAAGGCTATTTCATGGGATAGGATTGGTGGTTTAAGCCAGGATTCGGTGACACATAGGACGTCCGGCTTGTAATGCATGACCCATGCTTTGAGTTCAGCCATTTTATTTCTGACACTTTGTAGGTATATGTGGACTACCTGGAGTCCCTTTATGGGTGACCAGGCAGGGCTAGTCATTAGAGGTGTTAGCAGCACATTTTTGGTGGGACCAGAATTCAGCTGTATATCAGCTGATAGAAATAATAGACATTGTTTGTTTGCATGGAGGGTGGTCGGAGGAATGGAGACTTGGGTGATTTCCTAGCCCAGGGTGAATGTAGTAAGGTTTTGCAGTGCAAGATCTGACAAAGAATGTCTCTGCAGCATAGTGGCTGGTTAAGGATAGCAGGCAGAGAGTGATGAAGAGAGCAGGGTGCAGGGTGGGAGCAGAACCAGGTATGCCATGGGCAGACAGATAGAATTTAGGGAGTGGAATTCTAATTTGTAAGTATTCATGTTGTGAGCAGGCACATTGATTAGCTGAAATAGCAGAAGGCAGCAGCTTGCCAGTAGATTTTTGGCAAGGCAGAAGTATAACATACTGTGTTTGGTATAGGACAGGGTGTAAGAGTGAAGAGTTTGGAAGTGCTTCAGGAGGTGCCAGCAGCAGGTAGTTTAAAACAGATCAAGTCAGAGGAACACAGCACTTGTTGGTAGTGTCCTCAATCAGCGACAGGGGTGGGGCTAATTGCATATTTAATCAGTGAAGAGGTGGGGGAGGGTGGGTGGGCAAAATTATCTCTTAAAGTGATACATCAAGTCCCAAATAGCAAGAAGCTCATGTGGAGCTTTGCCACTGAGAAAGCACTGGGGGCAGGCTTGTAGCACTGTTATAAGTCTGCTTAGCATCTGTGAAAGTAGCGCCAAGTTCAAAACTGTGCTGGCACTCCATACTCACTAGCATCCATCTCCTGCTGTGCTAGGCTTAGCGGGGGGTTGGAGGGCAGCTGATTCAAATAGCCCTCTAACCCTGGAGAAATAAAAGAAAAGAGACTGGTCAAGTGCAGGATTAGGACAAAGAGGATGAAGAGTAATAGCTTGGCAGAAGACACCAGGAGAAAGGACTGCTGTGTGACTGAACTTCTCTGCTGGGACTAAAGTAGAAGAACTTTTGTATTTGACCTTTAATTTAGGATAAAAAAACTAACAACTAACATACAAAAAAAAAGTGTGTGTTTGGGTTAACTGAACTTAATGGGTATCTGAAGAGTTATCTAGGTGTAAATCTCAGGTGACTGAAAGGACTTAACTGCTGTGAGGTTTAAATTACTTGTAGAAAGATCTGGTAAGTAGGGGGAGTGGCTTAGCTAGAAGGAAGCTACATTTAAAGACTGCCTTAAAAAGTTTCTGCTAATAGCTTGGCAGAAGACACCAGGAGAAAGGACTGCTGTGTGACTGAACTTCTCTGCTGGGACTATATTGGGCTCCTTCCCTTCCCCACCCAAAGCTAGTTCTATTTTTATAGGCACAGAATTTGACTGCCAACAGGAACTTCCTGTTTAGGGGCAGGAAGTGAGTGATCACAGAACCACCCAGGACCCACCATCCTAGAAGGGCAAGAGTAGCTCTCCGGCCCCCTCTAGCTGCTGGAGGTCTGCCTCTGAGCAAGTAAGTGGTCTACTGCGAAATATAGGATATTTTTGTCTCAGAACAGGACAATCAGGAGCTTAAAGGGCACACAGGCAGAAAGTAAGGAGAGAGAGAAAAACAGGAAAGAGTAAGGATTGCAAACAGTTAAGGGCCAGAAATAAGACATGATGGGAGTGGTGCAGTACAGTGGCTGTGGAGCAGCAGTCTTCCGGAGATGTTCTGGAGGATGGGTGTTGTCCCATCTGCAGGCACCTCTGGGCTGAGGGAGGAGGTTGCTCATCTCTAGGCTGAGTTGGCCAGGATTTGTGGGACCTCCTCTTCGATCCAGGGACCACCACTGCCACTGCCGTTGCCTCAGAGGTTGCCAAGAAAGAGGAGCGGTTGGACCACAGTGGGCTCAGGGAGGGTGAGGGTGGTGGAACAGAGGCACATCCCTCCCATTGTACCTCTCCACAATTCCTATGCCATTCTGGCAAAGTGTGGTTCCTCTATGGAGGCACCCACAGTGGAGACCAAGGAGGATGCTGGGAACCTCCACAAGGAAGACCTACAGGAGGGTGGCAGGGGACCCTGCAGGGGAAGGAAACAACTCCTGGTGTGGGACTCCATTGTTAGGAAGGTAGAACTGGGGGAGGAAGGGGAGAGGGAGGTAAGGTGCCTGCCTGGTGCCATGGCTTGCAGGGACAGGAAGCGAATCCTCAGGATTGCCAGAGCAGCTGCACAGGGGAGGGAGCTGGATGTCATTGTCCACCTAGGGACAAATGACCTGGCTAAGAAAGGGATTAGAGAAGTGCAGGAAGAGTTTGTGGAATTGGGGGGGCCTTAGTCAAGTAGCATGCACGGTAACCTTCTCGGAGGTGCTACCCATCTATGGCATAGGAGAAGCTAAGGTGTTCCACACCATGGGATTCAATCAGTGGTTGAAAAACTGGTGTGGAGTCCAGGATTTGGCTTCATTGGGGACTGGGGTCCACCTGGAGTGATGCAAGCCTATACTGGCATGATGGGCTGCATCTGTCCGGGAGGGGAACCAGGATCCTAGGTGATAGGTTTAATGCTTCATTGGCAAGCTTTTAAACCAGCTAAGGGGAGGCACTGAAAGGAGCAGGAAAATCCCAGCCCCCAAATAATCACGGTAGAAAGCACAAACACCAACATAGAGGTGTTGATAGGAAGAAGGGCAGGGGTAAATGAAGAAAGTGACAAGGGCAAGAAGGACAGGGACAGGGCAAAAGGGAGTAAGGCCATCAGGAAATGGAGGGTAATGAGTACCAATGCCCGTAGTCTGGGCAACAAGCTCCCTGAGCTGATGGCTTAATGGAAGAGGATGCCTGATATCATAGCAGTCACAGAAACATGGTACACAGAGAACCACGACTGGGATGTTAACATACCAGGTACATAACCTACAGGAGACAGGCAGGGAGAAGAGGGGAGGAGTAGCTCTCCATGTAAAGGAAGGGATAAAAGCAACTGAACAAAAGAGTAAACAGGGAGGAGAGGAGGCACTGTGTGTCACCTTGAGACTGGAAAGGGCACCACAATCTGCACAGGGTTGTGTACAGACCCCCATATCAGGGGGAAGGAATGGACAAGGATATGATGGAAGGCATTCTTAGAATGGCAGAGAAAGGGGACATACTGTTGATGGGAGACCTGAAAATGCCAGATGTTAACTGGAGCACATTTGCTGCAGCCACATCCAAGAGCAGGGCCATTCTTGATGCCCTACAGGTGGCAGGCATTAGACAGTTAGTTTCGGAACCCACTCGTGAGGGAGCAATCTTAGACCTCGTACTCTCAAACGGGGGCAGTGAGAGGATCTCAGACCTAGAAGTGGATTGCCATCTGGGGACAAGTGACCATCAAATGGTGTGGCTCACGTTAAACTCAGCTACAGTGTCAAGCCATACAAAAGTGAGGGTACTGGACTTTAGGAGGGCTGACTTTGGCAAGATGGGAGAGTGCCTCAGAAATGCACTAGCAAACAGGCTAGAAAGAGGTGTGGAGCGACAATGGGGAATTATCAAAACTGCCATCACAGAGGCAACAAGCCTTTGTGTGAAGCAAATGAACAAATCAAAATGAAAGAAAAGCCACTATGGTTCTCAAAAGAGGTGGCTGTGAAAGTCAGGAAGAAAAGATAGCATTCCAGAAGTATAAGGAAACACAGAAGGAGCAGGACAGACAGCTGTACCAAGTTAAGGCAGAAGGAAGCAGGAGGGAAGTCAGAATAGCAAAGGCCCAAACTGAGGAAAAGATAGCCAACTCGGTTAAGATGGGGATAAAACCTTTATAGGTACATCAGCGACGAGAAAGACAAGGGAGGGATAGTGAGGCTGAATAGAATGAACAGTGGGTGGGCAGAGGGGACAGTGAAAAGCAGGAATACCGAACTAATATTTCTGCTCAGTATTCACAAAAGAGGAGGGGAAGTGCCTAACTCAATTAACAGAAGCACTCTTGATAGGGGGGTCGATCCCAGTCCTTTCACAGAAGAAAGGGTTCTGCAAGAACTCCTAAAACTGAAGGTGGACAAAGCAATGGGTCCTGATGGAATTCATCCCAGAATTCTAAAAGAATTAAGGGAGGAACTAATGAAACCACGGGCTACTCTTTTTAATAAATCATGGGAGGATGGTGGGAGGATGGTGTGGTACCCGAGGACTGGAGGAAGGCAGATGTGATTCCCCTTCACAAAAGTGGGTCCAAGACAGAGGCAGGAAACTACAGACCTGTCAGTCTGACCTCTGTGGTAGGGAAAGTGATGGAGTCACTTCTGAAGGAAAGAATAGTCAAGTACCTAGAGGCCAGTGGAGCACAGGACCCAAGGCAGCATGGGTTCACAGCGGGAAGGTCATGTCAGACGAATCTAATAGATTTCTTTGACTGGGTGACCAAAGTAGTAGACCAGGGAGGGGCTGTGGACATGGCCTACCTAGACTTTAGCAAGGCATTTGACACCGTCCCACACAAAAGATTAATAGTCAAATTAACCAGCCTGGGAATGGGACCCAGGGTGGTAGCCTGGGTAAAACATTGGCTGGACAACAGGACACAGAAGGTAATTGTAAATGGAGTCCATTCTGAAGAAAGGGCGGTTACTAGTAGGGTACTACAGGGTTCAGTATTGGGTCCTGTCCTTTTTAATGTCTTCATCAGTGACATTGCAGAGGGACTGGAAGGAAAAGTATGCCTTTTTGCAGATGACACAAAAATCTGCAACAGGGTTGATACACAAGGAGGCGTGGAAAGGATGAAAAGGAACTTGGCAAGGTTGGAGGAATGGTCAGAAGTATGGCAGCTAGGATTCAATGCAAAGAAGTGCAAAATAATGCACCTGGGAAACATGAACCCAGGGGAAGAATACACAATGGGTGGGGAGGTAGTAACAACAACAAAAAAGGAAAGGGACCTGGGGGTAATCATATCAGATGACCTTAAGGTTAGCAAGCAATGTGAGAAGGCAGTAGGGAGGGCTGGGGGTATACTGGGATGTACAGGAGAGGCATCAGCAGCAGAAAACAGGAAGTTGTTATCCCTCTGTACAGACAGTTGGTGAGACCCCATCTGGAGTACTGTGTCCAGTTCTGAAGACCCCATCTCCACAAGGACATAGACAGGATAGAGGCAGTCCAGAGGAGGGCATCTAAAATGTTGCAGGGTCTGCAAGTAAAGCCGTATGAGGAGAGACTAAAGGAGCTTAATATGTATACCCTTGAGGAAAGAAGGGAGAGGGGGGACATGATAGAAACTTTTAAGTACCTCAGTGGAATCAACAAAGTCCAAGAGGGTAGCATTTTTCAGAAAAAGAGACTCGCAAGAACAAGGGGACACAATTTAAAGATAGAAGGAGGGTGGTTCAGGGGCAATGTGAGGAAGTATTATTTCACAGAGAGGGTAGTGGATGCATGGAACAGCCTTCCTGAGGAGGTTGTGGGGTCTAAAACTGTGGGAGAATTCAAGAATGCATGGGACAGACATAAGGCAATTCTTGTGGGGGGTAGGAAGAAATAGGCTGTTGGTTAACTAGGATCTGCGGCCTATCCTGTAGGTAGGGAAATGGGCAGACTAGATGGGCCTAGTGGTCCTTATCTGCCATCAAAGTCTATGTTTCTATGTTTCTATGTAAAGGGGTAGGCCACAGAAAGAAAGGACTTGTATGAAAGGGGACAGACCAGGCAAGTACTGGAGCTAGAGGGAGGGTTACAGAAGAGGGAGATGAGTATAGGAGTTACAATAAAAACTTCTAAGATGGGGAGTGAGGCAAACGCAGGAAAGAGAAGGAGGGAGACAGAGAAAATGCTGGAGGCAGTGAATTACAGAGTGTCCTGGTACAATTACAGTGTTTTTATTCAGGGTAACATTAATTTGAATTACGAATGTACTAGATGTCTAATTCGAACTAAGTTACTATGCTGCTATGTTACCATATATATATATATATTTTTTTTTGTGGAGTACCTTCCCTCCCTGATCGCAGAGCACTGCCGAATGGCAACTAATGTAGTCAGGCCTGACCTCTGATGTGGTATCCCGAGTTTGCTACCAAACTCAGGCTGCCTGCACTGCAACATGACGCACTGCTGCTGGGCTCTGGGATGGTGGCCTATGAGTTGTTTAATAAACATTTAATGAGATTACTAGTCATTGTGTCTTTATACAGTACAATGGTAACTGATTTGCATGCTTGTGTAGCAGGCTTAATTTGTTAGGGTTCTGGAGGTCACACGAGTCCATCCTAGATTAATAATATTTTATATTTTAAGAGCCCAAAGTATGGCAGATGCATGGTTTTACCTGGTTAACTCATTTATAACTTAAATATTCAGTAACATTCTACAAAGGGCTATACCTCAGAGAGGCAGCAAGAAGAAACCACTAAGGATTACACTTTACTAATATATAACAGTACTTACCCTGAGTTGAATGTTGAAAGACTTGAGAATCACAGAAAGAGCAAAATGTGATGTCTTGCACATTTATATATGCCCTGAAAGCTTGAAACCTCAATGTAGGTCACTGGTGATTCTGAAGATGTTAATAACTAATCAGGGAACATAACATAACATATAAAATAATGCATTACATTGGTAGAGGTGTGTAACATATAGAATAACACATGGGGTAGTGTGCATAACGAGAATTGTACACACACCTGATGTGTTGGATGCTACAAAAAAACCCGAGAGAGAAGCTCGAGGGTTTATATAAGCATCCAACACTGATGGTACAGTATGTGTAAGTAAGCAATAATACCTGACAGGGTGGGCAGTATTGGGAAATACCGGACCACCCAGGGGTGTAATGAGGCCTGATGCCACAAGCGGAGGGCCTTATAGCCCCTCGAAGGTCCAGTATTTCCCAATACGGCCCACTCTGGAGGATATTATTACTCTTAGAAAATGGGCTATATGTGGCATTTTTATGTAATAAATGAAGAGTCAAGAAAATAAAAAAAAAATTGTAGAAATGCTTGCAAAACTGTTTTTCCCCATAAAATAGTCCTTCCAGTGGTATGTCAGTAGAGGGCACTGCAGCCATTTAAAGTTGTTTCCCTTGTGAGATGCCCCCCCCACACACACAGTTGGTTTGCTTGCTAAAGTGTAGTGTTCCCAGCAGCATGTGTTCCTTTTTTAATAGTTTATATAGTTACATGCCCCCCCCCATTTGTATGTGACGGCCTGTCTGAAAGGGATTATACTAGAGTGGGAAAGGCAGCAGTACTGGAGAAGAGGCATCTTTTTTAAACATTGAACCTGCATTTGTTTTAAAATCACTTTTTTCTGCAGGGGAAAGGAAGAGCTCAAAGGCAGCAGTAGCACAAGGGAAGGCACAAGGGAAGTCACAGAGTTTGGAACTGTTTGATTCTGAAAGCAGCACAGGGGAAGTCACAGAGATTGGAATTCTGATTTTGAAAGCAGCACAGGGGAAACCACAGAGTTTGGAACTGTTTGATTTTGAAAGCAGCACATGGGAAGTCAAAGAGTTTGGAACTCTGATTTTGAAAGCAGCACAAGGGAAATCACAGAGTTTGGAACTGTCTGATTTTGAAAGCAGCACAAGGAAAATCACAGAGTTTGGAACTCAGTGCTTTGGCTTCTCAGAAGGAACTTGAAGTGGGACAGGATCAGATCTATAGTACAGTAGCTTCTTGTTGTTTTACATTGTTTCTTGTGAATTCTACTTGGTAGAAGGTTATTTCTTTTCTTTCTTACTACTAAGGGGCTAGCAGGGTATTGATTGGGGCTATTGGAATTTTGAAACCTGTTTTGGTAGCTATAAGTGGGCTCATTTGTTTGATTCTTTGTGTGGCAGGTGCATTTGTAGAGGCCTATTTCTTTTGTTTTAAAACATAATTGGTGTGATTTAACTGGGTCTGTTTTTTTGAATTTGGAGACATATATCTTCTAATTCCAAGCCTATTTTGATGTGTTGTTGGTGAAGCTGTTTGAATTGGAGTCCTGTTTCTTTGGGTAGCAAACCTATTTTGGGGGCTTTGAGTAGAATTGTGACTCATTGTTGCTGGCTTCACTAGCTGCAAAGTTTGAGTGCAGAGTGGGGGAAGGGTGCTAATGGTTTGACCAGAGGCCTCAGCTACCTGATTGTTTCTGGAAGACTTGGGCTGGTCCCACCCTTGGTCCATTATTTCCTTTATACCAGGGGTTCTGACATCATTTCCTCAAACAGACAAAGGATATGCACCTGTCATAGCAAAAGCAGACATCCAGGAAAGGAGCAGCAGCAAGTGAAGAGGTGACTGCTCTCTCAGTGGAAGGGAAGTAAATGCAAATCTAGGAGCTTTCATTATTACTTCTTTGCATTGATATTGCATTGGGGAAAGGAGGAGTAGGAGTTTGAAGAAGGTTATGCAATGGCTACTTAAAGTCTGTTATTGAGTGTGGATAGGAAGGATAGGAATATAAAAAGCAGTTGCTCAATATATCTAAATGTGTGCAACAAAGGAGGTAAGAGAAATAAAGAAAATGTTTTGCACTGATAAAGGAGGGAGAGGGGAGACTTGGGGGAGGTTTGGTATCCTGCATCTGGAAGGATGGGGGTCGCTGGTAAGCAACGACAGCAATGGGTAGGTTGGTAGGCTGCAACAACTGGCGGTGCACCAATCTTCTAAAATTGCCTGGAGTGTGGGAGAATGTTTAGTGTGCAACCACATAGAAAAACTTAGAAAGGAGATTGAGGGTCTGCAGGAGGAACTAAGACAGGCAAGGCAGATTGGGGGTGGGTTTAGCCCAATACTGGAGGGAGGAAGAAGAGGAGATGACGGAGGGTGATTTAAGCCAACAGTGATGAGGAGAGGGTCAGAAGAAGGGAAGCAGAGACAAAGGGGCCCAGGCCAGGAAGAACAATTGCCGGGGAAACCAGGTCAGGAGACAAAAGACAAATGGGCAGAGGAGATAGGAACTTATGAGGGGAGGCGAAGAATTGGCAAAAGTCATGGAGTGGAAAGGAGAGAACAGGTTACTATGAAGAGAGAGGGAGCGGCATTTGTGAAGGGCCTCAGAAAATAGTTGTGCACTGCTAGAGAGGAAAGAAGGTGGAGGAGGGAAATGATGAAATTAGAGGAGTAATTGATAAATGCCTGGGACCAAACTGGAGTGGGGGGAAGTTCTGCTGGGAGAATTGCAATGGGTGTAAAAGGAAAATAATGCAGGAGGAAGAAGAGGAGCTGGAAATGAGAGAGAGAGATGAATGAAGCAAGCAGGGAGTAAGAGGGTGGAACCTTAGTGCTGGGGACTCAATAACTAACAGGAGTTAGTGAGGTAGCAAGGGGAGAGGCATAGTCACATTTGGGTGGAGGCCATGCCAGGAATGACAGTGGAAAGGGTGGGACAGTCTGTTCTGAAATATGCTAGAAGGGGTATGGACAAGCCTCATTTAATTATACATCTTGGGACAAACGACCTGGCTGACAAGACAGTAGATACAGTCCAGAGGAGGTTTGAGGAACTAGCACAATTATGTGAGGGGCCAGGAAGATCAGTAACTTTTTCAGAGATACTTCCGGTGCCAAAGGCAAGCACAAGAAAGCTGAGAATACAGGAATTTAATGGATGGCTAAGAACCAGGTGTTGTGCTAAAGGGTATGGGCTGTTGGGGGTGGGGAGGGACCTGGGAGGACAGCAGTCTCTACGTCAAGGACAGACTACACTTGAGTGAGAAGGGAAGAAAGTGTTGAAACAGGGATGGAGGAGTACATAGAGGAAGTTGGGAATTTAAACTAGGAGTGGGGGTGGCAGTTAGAAGAGATATGCAGAGACCACAGGTTGGGAAACCATATGAGCTTACCCACAACAGTGACAATGGACAAATGGCAAGTACTGTTGGTGATGCTAGGAAAGGAGGGCAGGATGGGGGGGGAAGGGTGGAATGTGGTTACCCTTAATGCAAGGAGCCTTGGGAGGAAAACTGCAGAGTTACAGGTTCTCATGGCAGTGGGAGAGGTGGACATTGTAGCCATCACAGAAACATGGGCCACCCAATACAATGACTGGGACCTGTCTGTACCAGGGTACAGGTTATTTCATAGGGACAGGGTGATTGGGAAAGGAGGGAGGGTGGCACTATATGTGAAGGAAGGACTGAAGTGTGTAAGGGAGGAAGGGGAGGAGGGTAGTACGGAGTCACTTTGGATGCAAATCCAGGATTCCAAGAATAGGATTCTTAGAATGGGAGTGGTGTACAGGCCACCATCTCAGATGGAGGAGTTAGACAGGAACTAGCGGGACAGATCAGGAGGACCTGCGAGAAGGGTAGTGTGTGGTGATTGTGGGGACTTCAACATGCCAGGAGTGGACTGGAGCACCCCAACAACCAGGAACAGAAGGTAGCAGGTACTGCTGGATGCCTTCCAGGACAGCTTCCTGCTGCAAATGGTCAGTGAACCAACCAAGTTAGGAAATACCCTTGACCTTGTGCTGGCAAATGGGGACTTTGTGAGAGAACTTACAGTGGCGGAACCGCTGTCAGGCAGTGACCACCGCTCAGCATGGCTCACATTGGATATGGGCAAGGAAGGAGTGGAATCTGGCACAATAGTGCTGGACTTCAGGAAGGCCAACTTTGGGAGGATTGGGGAAGTGGTAAAAGGGTACCTGGCCAGAATTAAATCCAGTATGGACACTAAACAGAGGTGGGAGTTCATAAAGCTGGGGATAGTGGAGGCAACCAAAACCTGCTGCAAAGCCAAGAGCAAGAAGGCTAAGGCTAAGAAACCAATCTGGTTGAGCAAGGAGGTCATGGAAAAGGTAAGAAGGAAAAGAGCTACCTTTAGGAAGTACAAGAAAACAGGGAGGGGGGAGGACAGGGAGGAGTACTGACAGAATCGAAGGAGGTGACAAGGGCAGTAAGGGAGCCAACATCTACGGAACTCAGGCTGGCACAAGGCATTAAGAAGGGGAGAAGGACCCCTTAAGTACATCAGGGAGAAAAGGAGCTGTAAGGACCATATAGTAAGGATTAGGAAGGAGGGGGTTATTGGAAGCAGGGTGCGATAAGGCGGAAGCACTAAATGAGTACTTCTGCTCAATATTTACTAAAGAGAAGGGGGGTGACACCCAAGGTGGGAGAAATGGCAGAAGCGGGGGGAGTGGTGACAGATGGGGAAATCATGGAGAGCAGAGTTCGAGAGGGTTTGAAGGCACTGAGGGTGGACAAGGCGCCAGGCCCAGATGGCATCCACCCAGGGGTACTGAAGGGCTGGCAGAGGTCCTTGCAGGACCTTTGGCAGACCTATTTAATGCCTCACTACATTCTGGGTGTGTACCTCAGGACTGGAGGATGGCTCATGTGGTGCCCCTCCACAAGAGTGGCCCCAAGGATGAACCGGGAAACTACAGACCAGTGAGCCTGACAACCATCGTGGGTAAGCTAATGGAGACTATCCTGAAGGAGAGGCTGGTGGCCCTCCTAGAGGCCAAAGGACTACAGAACAGCAGACAGCATGGCTTCATACGTGGCAGATCCTGCCAAACCAACCTGGTTGAGTCCTATGACTGGGTAACTAGGCAACTGGAGAGGGGCCATGCAGTGGATGTCCGTATCTGGACTTCAGTAAGGCATTGACTCAGTGCCACATGAACGCGCTGGAAGGAAGTTAGTAGGCACAGGGCGGGTCAAAGCTGGTGAGATGGGTGAGGAAACTGGCTGCAGGGAAGGCAACAGAGGGTGGTGGTGGGTGGGGAGCTCTCACACCCAAGGGCAGTGATGAGCGGTGTTCCACAGGGCTCAGTGTTGGGACCAGTGTTGTTTGGGATATTCATTGCAGACATATCATGGGACATCAAGAGCAAGATCAGTCTGTTTGCAGATGATACCAAGGTAGGCGCGGTGGTGGATGACCTAGGGGGATGGCAGGGGTTGCAGGATGATCTGGCAAAGCTTGTAACCTGGTCAGACACCTGGCAACTGGGCTTTAATGCCAAAAAGTGCAAGGTGCTGCATTTTGGGATGAAGAACCCAAGGAGGAGTTACCAGCTAGGGGGAGTGCAGCTAACCCAGACAGAGGAGGAGAAGGATCTGAGTGTGCTCATTACAGGGTCAATGAACAACTCAGCACAATGTAGGAAGGCAGTTGCAAAGGCTAACAAAATGCTGGGCTGTATTGCAAGGGGTATATCCTCAAGGAGGGAGGAGGTGATTCTGCCATTGTATAGGTCATTAGTTAGGCCACACCTGGAGTACTGCGTGCAGTACTGGTGTCCGTATCTGAAGAGGACAAGTTACTGGAGGGGGTGCAGTGCAGGCGACAAAAGATGATCAAGGGGCTGGGGACTTATCATACGAGAGGAGGTTGAAGGATTTGAACATGTACTCACTGGAGGAGAGGAGACAAGGGGGCATGATTGAAACCTTTAAATACATGAAAGGAATAAACAAGACAGGTACAGAGGGGCTGTTCAAAGTAAGGAGGGAGGGCCACCAGGGGCCATGATATGAGACTGGAGCAAGGAAGGTTCAGGAGGGAGATGAGGAGACACTTTTAAAGAGAGGGTGGTGGCTGGGTGGAATGCGTTACCTGCTGAAGTGGTATGCAGTAGAACAGTGGACTGCTTCAAACGAGGATGGGACAGGACAAGGGGGAGGGTTAATGAAGTGGAAGGGTGGAAGGGAGGGGCAGCTGCAGAATAAGGGGTGCTAGCTGCACATTCAAGAAGACTTGATAGACCTCTAGGCCTTTATCTGCTGGCAAATTTCGTATGTTCGTAGGGTATCAGAGAGAAGAGGGCCACCACGTTTTGCCCATTTTGTAGAAAGCAGTGATTATCAGAGGGGAATGGACTGCTGAGTTCTGCCAGTTTTGAATAAAACCCAGAGCAGCAGAGATGAACTGGAAGGAGTGACCGTGTTCTGGTGTCTTAAAAGAAAATAGATGGATATGCCAGGTTTTTTCTTTTTGTTCGCAGGTTTTGTTTGTGGGGCAGAGCCGGTTAGATAGGTGAATGTGACGGCTCATCAGGCACGCGTCATCCTGCCCACTGGCTGTTCTGTGAAGCCGATCGGATTGTCAGCTTTCATTACATTTGAATGATGTTTAGTTAATTTTTTCCTGTAACTAAGGAGGGGGTTGGGGTTTTGCCAGCCACCATCCCGCCCCTGCTAAGCATGAGGTGCTGACCAGTCGCTGAATCTCTCAGGAAGTCTCTCGCTAAGCGAGAGAAAAAACAATGGTGGCTAGCTACTTTGAACATTCGAGGGGCCCAAAGATACCCCAAGTAATGCGGCACCCTGAATGGGAACTTGTTCTGAGCGATCTCTTTCCAAAAATACCGGCCCGCTTATGTTGCCATACTAGCCAATCAGAATGCTAGTATTTGCTAGCCCATTTTCTAAAGTCAAGTTCTACACACTGCCCCATGTCTTGTTTTATATAATTGCTGTGAAGTGTTTTTTCACCACAGCAGTCATATAACTTCAGCTTGAAATCTGTGTTAGTAGCTGAGGCCAGGCTGAAGCGGAGAGACAGTGTAAGCATGTGTGGAATCAAGGAAATCCAGCGAATGTTCTCTATTATAACCAGCATGTTATAATACCAAATTGTAACCAGGTTTACTTATGGAGGAAAATGCTCCCCAGTCATAATACTATTTTTTTACATACCCATAGTGTGGGATGCCTCTTAAACCAGAGGGGTAAATCTCACATGGTTTAGTCATCCAACAATAGAGATGTGCGAAAGGTGCAAATTTCATTCCGTGAAAGATTTTGTGGGTGCAAAATGCTAAATTCCACTGGTGAAATCCCAAATTTTGCCAACAAAATCTTGGATTTTGCATGCGAAATGCAGAATTTCACTCAAGGCCAGCAGAATGTTGCCACTCTCTGACGAATTTCTGCCACTCACAAGCAAAATTCTGCATTTCAGGGGTGCAATTCATGATTTCACCAGCAGAATTTTGTATTTTGCACCCACAAAATACACAAGCAAAATGCGTAAATTTTGCAAAATGTTTTGCACAGTGAAATTTGCGATTTCGCCGGCAAAATTAAATTTCGCTGCAAAACTAGCCAACAACGAGGGTGGCAAAAAATTAAGCTAGCACCCATACTCATGATTTATTTCATAATTACTGGTCCAGAGAGGTTATCAATCAATCAAAATCTTTATTTATTCAGGCGAACATCATTGAGCATAGCTCATTTACAAGATGGACCTGAGTGGTCATAACAATATAAGGTTACAAATTTTACACAAAAACATGGTACAGAATGAACACAAATACAATGATTTATGAATGAGACAGATATGCAAATATTTACATATATACAAGGCAAAATGACAATAAACCTAAATCATATCAAAAGGAAAGAAACAGACAGTATAGTAGGGATAAAGCTTGGGTAGTTGGACTTGGGTGGGCATTTTTGTGTGAAGTAGGTTGGAGAACAAGCTAGAAGAACGATAGAGAAATGGGGGTAGCATAAAAAGGGGTTGGGGAAGGAGGGGGTGTGAGAGGACTAGGCCTTATGGAAGCAGTTGCATGATTCTGGGAATAGACTAGTGTACAGTTTTGAAGGATGTTAAAGGAATGAGGGTATCCAATTTCAGGGTCTTTTGAAGAGAATTCCAGATAAGTGCTAGAATAGCTGATTGCAGCCCTTCCATACCGGGTGCAGGTGATAGGAATCTTCAGCATGATGAGTTTATTGATCCTTAGGGTGTAAGGCCTGATGTGATCCGTTGAAACAGTCTGAGATGTAGGAAGGGAGTTTGTTTGTCAGAGCTTTGTAGATCCGGACAGCAGCATTTTTGTTTCTTCTATGTTGTAGGGATGTCCAACTGACTGCATTGTAGAGAGAGCAATGATGGGTGCTGGTGGGAAGATCTGTAATGAATCTAATAGCTCTATGATACAAGGTGTCTAATTTATTTAAATGGGGAGAGGGAGCAGTGGCCATAGAGGAAGTCAGCATAGTCAATGGGGGATAGGAATGATGCCAGGATTAGCCTTTGTTTGGAATCTCTGCTCAGGTAGTGTTTGATCCTATAAAATAGGCCAAGTCTTTGTCTAAGGTTTTTCTTGAGCTCTTCAATGTGGCTAGTGTAGTCAAGTTTATTGTCAATCCAGACTCCAAGATATTTTAATTTGTCCACGTATTCCAGATTTTCACCAAGGATGGTAGATAATTGTGGGAGGGTGAATGATGGGACTGTGGAAGAGCAGCTCTTGGTGGCAAAGAACATAGCTTTCGTTTTCTTGGCATTTAGTAGTAATTTCTTTTCTAATAGGTTGTGCTGTAGGAGGGAGAACTCAGACTGTAAAAGCTCACAGGCTTTTGATGGTGAGGGATTACTGACATATAGTACAGTATCATCTGCAAAAAGGTGAATATTAGATTGTGAGAGATTGGAGTCAATATTGTTGATGTAAATGGCAAAGAGGATGGGGCCCAGGATGGAGCCTTGCGGTACACCTCTTAGGAGTGGTTTAGAGGTGGATTGGTCACCTTCATTTTTTACCAGTTGTAGTCTTCCGGAGAGATAGCATCTGAACCATTTAAGAGAGAGTGAGTCAAGGCCTATGGAGTTCAGAGACGAGATTAGTAGTTCATGGTCCACAGTGTCAAAGGCTTTGCTTAGATCCAGGAACACAGCACAGGTGTTATTCTTTTTGTCTAAGGCAGTCTGCCAGTCATTTTTAACTTTTGCTAAGGCAGAGATGGTGCTGTGCATAGATCTAAACCCAGATTGAGCTGGGTTAAGGAGATTGTTGGTATCAAGGTAGGCACTTAACTGAAAGTTTACTAACTTTTCAAGCATCTTGGACAGTACTGGTAAGATGGAAATGGGCCTATAGTTGTTGAGGTCCATGGGATCACCTGCCTTAAGTAGTGGAAACACTTGAGCTGTCTTCCATATTGAGGGGGATAGAACCAGTGGCTAGGGACAGATTGAAGAGGTGAGTGAGGGGTTATAAGGTTCACCTTATCCTGAGAGCTGACTTTTAGAACTGTAATGTTTTAGTAAATTAGGCTAGAGTTTCAAAACAGTACAAAGGTCTGGCTAAGTAAACAAAAACTCATTTCAAACAAGAAGTTGGAAAAAAATTCATATATTCTCTAAAATGAGTCAGTACAGTAGTTTGTTAATGAAAAGGATATAGGCTAGGAAAGAAAACACAAGTCCTGTTTATTTTTCTGTTTATTTATTTTTTCATACCTGAGTCTGGTTTCCAGAGGTTTAACAAAGTTCAGTACAGGGCCCTGTGGAAAAAAGAAAATATACTTACTAGTTTTTGACAGTTTTTCTTCTCACGGTAAGTAAATTTTATTTTCTGAAGTGAACAGTCCATTTTGAATGTTGTGATTGGTAGGTTTTATACCATGGTGCTTAATTTGTGACAGAGGAAAAACATGGTCATGAAACTGTTTCAAAATTCTCTGAAGTTGTGCATGAGCCAAATGCCCACAGTCATATACAATCCTGTACAACAACACATTACAACATAGTTTTCTGTGTGTAATATAGGTTGACCAGTAATTATCATCCCTTTACACTGATTGGGAAGGCAAGAAGTCTGCAACACATTTTAAAAAGCTATTGACAGCTGTGTGATAATGTTTTTTTTTTTTTATAATTGATCATCTTTATTGTTTTCCACAACAACATCACCCCACATACAACAGCTGAAAAGCACCAATAAGAGCGCGAAAAGAAAAAAAAGGAAGAAAGGGCATAATAAGATCTATAATCAACGCGCCCATATGTATGAGAAGTTATACATTAATCCCCATTCCCACCCCTCCCAAGGCTACACATACATAGTCCAACCGGATCATCCCTAAAATATTCTAGGTACCAGGCCTCCACGCCATAAGAAGCGTTTCTAAGGAACTCCACAGTAACATATATTTAACCCGTGTACCTCGCATGTCAGCAACATGCTTTTCTAACTGTAGAGCCAGGATACACTCACGAAACCATTCCATCAAGGTAGGGGGATGATCATCCATCCAGTGTCTAAGAATTATCAACTTCGCCACAGCTGTGGCAAGTGACAGCTGGGCCATGGTAGTCCTAGAAGTGCCAACTGGGAACAAATTCAAGATACATACCTCAGGGGAAAGCACATCTGAAGAGCCAAGGATAGGGTCTAAAAAAATTCTTGATAGCTCGCCAAAAGCCCTGTATTTGAGGGCATGACCACACCATATGGTATAGAGTACCATCCTCTATTCTGCACTTCCCACATGTGGGTGCATCATTTGCCTTATACCTAAACATTCGAGATGGGGATAGGTATAGGTGATGCATTATATTAAAATGTACCATCCTCAACCGATCTTGTTTTATATACTTATACATATTGAGCCATAACTTCTCCCAATAACTGGGTACTTCAGGCAACCCTAACTCCCTTGACCAATAATAACAGACTCCTGAAGGGAGTTTGGAGTCCCATTCCTGCAGCATTTTATATACCTTGGAAACCGATCTCTATTGAGAGGCAGTAACAAAAAGTGTATCAATGTCCCTGCCCCCATGATCTACTGGCACTATTTGGGCAAATGTGACAGATACAGCCTTACCAACCTGCAACCATTTAAATAAATCCTGACTTGCAACTCCAAAAGACCTCACTAATTGATCAAAGGGTATCGGCCTACCGTTCACCCAAAATTCCGAGACTCTAAGGCCACTTACCTGGGGCCAAAAATCCGTGGGCAAAGCTGCACCCCCAACTTTAATACGAGGATTTTCAAAAAATGGGCTGGTTGGGCGATAAATACCAGTTGACTGACAGGTAATTCTGTAACTGCCAAAAGGCCTTCAGTGACCATCCCACAGGATTATTTTTAAGGGATTTGGGAACAGCCGCTGGGGGCATACAACAAGGCCCGGAGGGAGCAATTCACCTTTATCGCCAATCCTTGCTCAATGTCAACCCACAAGGGTGAATAGACCCTTTGTTCAGATTTATCACTCCAATGACCCAATTTACTAATATGCTGCGCAATATAGTATAAGAAAAGCGAGGGAGCAGCTAGTCCCCCCTTTGACTTTGGAGCTGTAAGTTTCGTATAAGACCTACGAACTCTTTTCCCATTCCATAAAAATAAATTGAATGTTTTCTATAAATTAAGAAACCATGCTATCGGGAGATATACACCCAACATGCCTAAGGGATATAGCAGTCTGGGTAAGATGTTCATTTTTATAATATTCAATCTACCCCAAAGCGACATGGAGAGTAACCGCCACCTGTCCATGTCACTCGTTATAATTTTAACTTGACTACTCAGATTACTTCTGATCATATAATTCAATCCTGTGCTGACATTTATTCCTAAGTACATAAGCGACTTAGACTCCCAACAGAGACCTAATGGTGCTAAATCCGCTTTCATGACCTCCTTATTTAAGGGGAGGATCTTCGATTTCGCACAATTTAACTTATAGTAAGATACTTTGGAGAAAGAATCGATTTCCGCTAAAATTACCGGGATCGAGGTTACCGGGTTTTCAATATGTAATAATATATCATCTGCATATACTGAATATGTGTATCTAACATCCCCCATCAGTATACCTTGGATCATTGGATTCCCTGCTAATCTATGCAATAAAGGCTCTAAATACAAATTGAATAGCAGTGCGGACAGGGGGCACCCCTGCCTCGTGCCACACTCTAATTTAACCACTGGCGATAATATCCCATTGCATTTCACACGGGCTGAGGGAAAGGAATATAATAGTTGAACCCATCTCAGGAACTCATCAGGCAGGCCAAAGGCAGACAGGGTAGCAAACAGATAATCCCACGAAACCCTATCAAATGCCTTCTCGGCATCCAATGAGACCAGTACGACTGGGGCCTTAGCTTCTTTAGCAACAGTAATAATGTGTAATAGTTTCTGCATGTGGTCCTGAGATGATCGCCCAACCATAAATCCCACTTGTTCCCTACTAACCAGCCTGTCCATGACTTTAGATAACCTGTTAGCTAAAACTTTAGCTAAAATTTTGATATCCGTGTTCAGAAGGGAAATCGGGTGATAACTATCCATACTGAAAGGATCTTTCCCCGGTTTGCGGATTAGAGAAATCATTAGCCTCTAAGAAGGAGGTATCTGACAACCCATTATCAAACCAATACTGAAAAACTTCCTCTAAAATTGGGGATAAAAGCAGGTAACATGCCCATAGAAGTTACTAGAACCCGTCAGGGCCGGGGATCTATTTAAGGGCATTTGTTGGATCGTCTGCTGGATTTCTGCGTGCGAAATTGGGGCACTCAGAGAGATCATATCTCCTTCAACAACTTTTGGCAACGTTACTGATTTAAGGTATGAATCAATGTCATCCTTAGTTGGTTTAGATTCAAAATCTTCCGCCTATAAAGCCTGAAAGTACGACCCAAAAGCATTAGCCATTTCCCCTGGATCCGTGCACACCTGTTCCCCTGCCCCATTCAAATCCCTGCTATAAACTGAGATGAGTCAGCTGGCGATGCATGGCAGAAGTGAGTTTCCTGCTCGCTCCCCAAGGTCTAGGTATTGAAGCTTAGTTCTTAAAAGAGCTAGCTCCGCTTTCTGAGCTATAATACCCAGGTATTGGGCCTGCAATTGCTGCAATCGTGCCCAATCTGCCTCCGTCGAGGTTCGAGAAAAACTACATTCTAAACTCCTGATCGAAGCAAGCAGGGAATCCAATTGCGCTATCTGCGTACGTTTCTTTTTAGAGGCCATTTTAATCAGCTCACCCCTCAGGGAACACTTTAAAGCCACCCAGACTAAATCCTTGTGTGCCACTGAGCCTTGATTATTTTCTAGGAAACTCATAATGAATTCTACAATACTATTCATGGAGGATTCGTCCCTTAGTATCTGGCAATTTAACCGCCATTGTGGGGACCGTCTACACCCAACAGCTAGCAGATAGTCCAGACTGACGGTGCATGATCTGATATCACCCTGGAAGATATGTCGACCTGCCTGACACCGGGCATAGCAAATAGACTAACTAAGATATAATCTATTAGTGAATATGTCCAATGTTGACGGAGAAAAAGGTATATTGTCACAAATTAGGGTTGAGCACACAGACATCAACAGAGCAGCCTTGCTTATTAAATCCTTCAGTGTTTTGTGCTGGCGACAAGCCTACCCTCTCATGAGACGATCTATCCAGATCATTCAAGAACTAGTTCCAATCCCCTAACACCATAAGCTTCCGGGTTAGTTACTACTCTACTTAATAAATCTATGAAAAAGGCTGGGGAGTCGTTATTGGGGCCATATTTGAGCCCAACAATATCAGATACGATTCCAATAGGCCGTGTATAATGATATATCGACCATTCGGGTCCCAAGCCTCTTCCACCAATCTGAACGGAGTATTCCTAGCTATAAGTGTCAGTGTCAGTTGCAGCGTCAGTGGCTCAGTAGGTAGCACACTCGCCTCTGAGGCCGGGAGATCAGAGGGCTGTGGGTTCAGTTCCCACATCTGGCACTTGGGTTAATATCCCAGTACTGACACTGTAGTGCAGCATGAGAGGGGTGCTGCACTTCTGAGGTGCCGTCTTTCGGATGAGACGTTAAAACCGAGGTCCCATCTGCCTGGATTGGTGTTAGTTCAGGTGGATGTTAAAGATCCCATGGCACTTATCGAAAAGAGTAGGGGAATTTCCCCGGTGTCCTGGCCAAATTTCCCTCATTCACTAACAATACCACCAACAGCTTAATCTTGTTCAAGGTCAGTTGGCATTCATCTGTATCCCCCTCCCCCGGGTCGTGCCTGAAAATAGGCAGGATTTGTCTAGTGCACTTACCCGGTCAACAAAAGCTAAGTAAATAAATAAAGATTGCAACCCCTCCCCTGGTGATAATGTTTTTATTTTGGCATACTTCATCCTGTATTTCAGTTTCTGTATGTTTCCTTATGTAACCCCTAGATGGCGCTATCCCAGGGGCTACTACCCCTGCCTGATTTGCCACTAACAGGTTGAGGGGCCTGGATCCAATGGCGGGTGCCTCCACCCAGAGGTCAGGGTTTGCAATAGTTAAACTAACTTGGTCACAGCCCTCTGGGACACTGCAACCCCCCTTTCTTCCCACTAGTGGCCCACACAATATATCAGAATTACCTTCACAGTATACACTTACCCCCAGGTCTGGTTCGGCACTGGGACCTCCTGTGAAATGAGATACAGTGCAACAATCACAGTACAGTACTTTAACATAGACAAATACCTCAGGCAGTATAACTTTGCTGAAACAAGCAGCTCTGATTTATTTGGGGGATATAACAAGGACAGGGGAAATCAGGTTAATTAGCTTATCACTCTAATAATCTACCTATGGCTCTGTGACAGGCTATCCCTATCAGTTACTGTCCCTGGGTACCCAAGCCCTAGTGGCTAGTCCAAACCGTGGCAGCTGGTAGGGGCCCTTTCACAGAGAAAAGGAGAATTAAACAGTCAGCAGTTAGTAATTCCATTTGGATTTAATGTGGCAATTCAACAGGGAGCCACCCTGAATTAGTACTCACGACCTCCAAATAAGATAGGATCCTTCAATGTCAGCAGGCTCACTTGAGGTGCACAAACCTCTTCACACATCCATATAAAAGAAAGCACTATACCAGGCAGGCTGCATCTGTATCCTGATCGCAATTACTGCACAATACCGGAGAACACACAGCAGATTCAGTTCCTGACAGACCGAGTGTAATTTTCAGCAATTCCTCCAGTCTTCTACAGGGTGAGCCTGGTTTCTACTCTTCAGAGATCCTTTGATTCTTTTCACAGGACGGATTCAGTCCTAAGAAGCTGCAGACCGGAACTCTGGGCCTTACACACGTTTTTTGACTAAAACTGCACACTGAAAAAGCACAGGGCTCCTTCCTTCTTCACTGCCAAAGCTCAACTGAAACTCCAACCGACAAAACCGGGCACTTCCTTTGAGTTCCTCCCAGTTCTTGACTGGATTGGCTGTCACTCACAATAGACTGCTGCTGTTGGTCCAAAAAGGTGCTGAAGTCTAAACTACATCTCCCAGAGTCACTGCCCATACAATCCTCTTGTGGCTGGCTCAGATTATGAGTCCAAGTTCTGATTCGTCCAAGGCACCATTTTAGAGCTAGCTTACCCCACACTGATTGGTCCAGTTCAGCAGTTCAAAACTAGAATGGGGAACTAGCAGACACAGTTCTGACTGCACAAAGCAGGTTAGACAAACTGTAATTTCATTATTACTCTAAATAATTTCTGGCAAACAGTTACATCTTTCAGATAGGTTCCCTTTGCACCCTAGTGACTGCAAAATGAAGTGAATTGGCAGCAGCTCAGGTGGTACTCAGAGAAGCACACAGTCCCCCATACAAACTAATTATGTCTGCAAGCAGACAGCTCTTAAAGAGACAGTACCAGAGGCTCTAAAAACACTCACTGATAAATGGCTTAAATGCCAAACACCATTCAGGCTTGGAGCATTCAAGCAAGCTCCTGGAAGTCTTTTGGGAACCCCCATTTGCAGGGGGGTTACACTTAAATTAATTTCTTAAAGTGGCACTGTCAGCCTTTACAGCTTTACTGATCTTGTGTGACCAATGTACTTGTAATCAGATAAATAGAAACATAAGGTTTGACAGCAGTAGGAGTCTGAAGGTCCATTGAATCTGTCCTCACTATACTACCTTGCACCACTGAACAATTTCCTTCATTGGCTGTATCCCCCTTCCCCCGCTACCCACTCCTCAAACTTTGCTGTCCCTTGGGAACAATGAATCCTCTTGCAGTGTCCCAAATGTGTTTAAACCCATTACAGGTAACTGCACTCAGCACCTTTATCGGCAGTCTGTTCCATGATTCCACCACCCTTTCAGTGAAGAACTTCCTCAAGTTTCTCCTGAATTCCCTGCCCACCACCAGCCTTTAGACATGCCCCCTAGTGACTTCAACCATATTTCTTACAAATAGGTCCTCATTGCTTACCTTGTTTCTACAGCAAGAAAAGAGAACAAAACACACACTCACCAGAATGCTTGTCCAAACAATTATTGCAGTTACTAAAGCAATGCAGGGTACTGTAGTCTTCTATATGGATTACCCTAATGTGGGCCTTTATCAAGTCTCCTTTCTTGCTGTTGATGCGTTTACCAACTGCACCAGTCCTGTGAAGTCTGCCTGACTTCCTCCTCACTTTTTACCTTGTTTCTATCCCTGAGAATCTGATATGTTTCAGTCATGCTGCCCCACTATTGTGTGGCCTCCAGCGAATACATGCTGAGGGCCTCCAGCTATTCCTCATATGAGTTGCCTTGCTAGCCCTGGATCATCCTGATGAGACTTCAATCTGCGAACTCTAGTTTGTTTATTTCAAAATTTTACCAGGAAAGACGTACTGAGCTGGTAACAGCTTGTGTCTAGATGTGTACTGGGGGACTCTGTCTAGTCTGTCAATATCCTTCCTCAGGTGAGAGATGTAGAACTGGGCTCAGTACTCCACAAGGGATCTGTACAATTGCAGAATCACCTCACTTCTCCTACTGTTAAAGCCCCTCCGTATACAACCCGGCATCCTCAATGACTTGCTGTATGCTTTGTTGAATTAACTTGTTTGCTTGAGGGAGCCACTGATTCTGACCCTTAGATCCCTCTCCTTTATTGAAGTGACTAGTCTAACCCCTTCAACCCATTATTCTGTGTGTGGATTCCATCTACCCAAGAGCATTATTTGGCATTTCTTTGCACCGAATCTCAGCTGGAAGACCTTCAGTCATTTCTCTAGCCTCTCTAGGTCCTGCTAGAGCTCCTGTACACCTTCTTCATATCCATTCTGCCACACAGCTTTGTGCTATTAACAAAGAGATGCAACTTTAGGAACACAAAAGGTACAGTGAAACTAGAGTAATTTTTATTTATGCCTCCCAAAAAAACATGGTTATTACTCCAGAGCTTTGAGGACACACTGCCTCTTTATCAGGGTGCACACTTTTCCCTGAATACCCTCTTCAATGTAAATTATGAATACATTAAATAGGACAGGTTTTAGGACCAATCCATGCAGCGCTTCACTCATGAGCTCTCTGACTCCAGCTCTAGCCCTGTTAACCACTACTCTTTGTTGCCATCCAATAAGCCAATTTCCTGCTCACCTAACTAAACCTGGCTCCATTCATAAGTCCTCCAACTTCTAAAGCAGTCTCTTGTGTGGCACCAAATGCAAGGCCATGCTTAAGAAGTACAGCATATGTACAGTCTGTACCTTGTTGATTGCCTTAGTGGCCCAATTGAAAAGCAGTATCAGGTTGCTCTGGAAAGACCTCCATGCACAAATCCATGCTACCTTTCATCCTGTAGTCCATTGTCCTCTAGGTAGGTCACCAAACCCTCCTGCACTATGGTCTCCATCAACTTACCTATGACAGAGGTAAGGCTGAAAGGCCTGCAGTCGCCTGGATCCTCCCTGCCTCCTCCCCCCTTGAGTGGTACTGTGCTAACAGATCTCCAATCCACTTACACCACTCCTAACTGCAGTGAGTCATTGAATGTACAGGTTAAGTGTACTGACTATACTGCAGCCAATTTCTGTAGCATTTGTGAATGCTGGACGTTTGGGCATTGTGCCTTGTCTGCCCTCAGAGTTTCTAGTCATTTTTGTATCCCGTCCACTAAGATATGTACTTTGCTGTTTGATGGGCCCCTTTGAGACAGCCTGGATGCCATTCTGTGGCAGAGGACCATTGTCTGCTACGGAGAATACCGAGCAGTAGTAATCGTTTGGCACATCTGCCTTCTTTCTGCCACCCTCCACCACCACCATGGCTAGCTTAACAGATTGAAGTAGAAAATAGAGAGAAACAATGGGAAATGGAATCCTCCAGTGTGGAAATTAATAAATAAAGCAGGGCAGTAGAAATGAAGGGGGATGGAAATAAAGCATTAAAAAGATTCTGGACCTAGAGGCCATCAAGGCAGAGGCAAACCTGGAAGTAATGTGGCCATTTCTGAGTTATGGTGCACTGAAAACCATGATTGGGACATGTCCATACCAGGTTATAATCTGATCAGGAGGGAAAGGGTGGGAAGGAAAGGAGGGTGTGAGGTGCTTTATGTGAAGGAAGGCATAAAAACAATAGAGTTACAGGAAACATGAGAGCAGAAGTACTGTGGGTCACCCAAGAGATGGCAAACAGATTTAGTTCAGTTGCTGTATTGGTCCTTGTCAGAACAGATCCAGAAGTAAATGGTTTGATACCTTTTATTGAACCAACTTAGATGTTACAAAAAAAACAAAGTGCCTAAGCTTTTGGACCAACCAAGTTCTTCCTCTGAAGCTTATGACATGCCCTAGAGGTGGGGAAAACAGTTTCTGTTCACATTGGCATGATCTACAGACATCCAGCACAGGGGGAGGAGTTTGATAAGATACTGGTGAAAGCTATTTGCAAGATGGAAGAAAAGGGGTAGTTGGTGGTGGGGAACTATAATCTGCCAGATGTATATTGAAACCTCCCAGCTATGGCTTCAGCTAGAAACAGGGACATCCTGTACTCCCTGCAGGGGGCATTCCTCAGGTAACAAGTCAATGAACCCACTTGTGATGGCAATACTGGAGCTGGTACTCATTAACAGGATCAGTGTTGCAGACACAGTGTTGCAGGAAGCTACCTGTGGAACAACAATCACCAAACAGTGTGGCTCAATATAAGGAAGGCTTCAAAACTGAACCACAAAAGGGCAAGGGTCCTGGGCTTCCCAAAAGGCAGATTTTAAAAAGATGGGATGACCTGGCAGGGGGATGATCTACATGCGGTGGAAGAACAGTAGGCAATGTTAAAGAGGGCCATAAGGAAGGGGGAAAAGAGACCATTATGATTTTTGTAAAAGATGACAGAAAAGGTAAAGACTAAAAGAGTAGCATTCAGAAGGTATAAGGAGTGACAGATGGAGGAGGATAGGGACATGCATCAGGGGAAACAGAAGCAGGGAAAGTAATAAGGAAAGTGAGGGTGAAAACTGAAGAAAGAATAGCCAGGGTGATGATGAATGGGGATACAACATTTTTTAGGTATGTAAGTGAAAGGAGGAAGCCCATGGTTTGAATCAGAAGATTAGAAAGAGAAGGAGGGAACTGTGCAGATGGGGACCAGAAAAGGGCAAACATCCTGCACAAATACTTTAATTCATTGTTCACAAAGAAATAAGGAGTTGGGGCACAAAAAAAGTAACAGGAGCATTGGATGAAGGGTGGTGGATATTAATCTGTTTTCCGAGGAGAGTGTCCTTAAAGGACTTGGTAATCTGAAAGTGCACAAAGCAGTGATGCCAGATGGGGTGCATGCAAGGGTATTGAGGGAGCTAAGGGAGGTACTGGCTGCATCACTGAGAGTCTTATTTAACAGCTCATCGGAAACAGGAGTGGTTCCAGAGGACTGGAGGATGGCAGATGTAATTCCACTTTACAAAAGTGGTAGCAAGGAAGAGGCTGGCCATTATAGACCAGTTACCCTGACATCGGTGGTGAGAACGTTAATGGAGTCACTGCTGAAGGAAATGACTGTGAAATATCTTGAATGCAATGAGTTACAAGACTTGAGGCAACACAGATTCATGGGGAGAGGTCATGTAAAATGAGTCTGATAGATTTCTTTGACTGAGTGACCAAGAAATTAGATCAGGGTGGAGGGGGTGGACATGGCCCACCTAGAGCTTTCAACACTGTTTCACATAGGAGGCTGGTAAGCAAGCTGGGCAGCTTAGGAATGGGTCCAAAGGTGGTAAAGTGTGTAAGAAATTGGTTAGAGGATAGGCAGCCGAGAGTGGTGGTAAATGGAGTTCACTCGGGGGGGGGTGACCAGTGAGGTGCCTCAGAGATCAGTGGCGGGACTGGTCCACTTTATGTCTTTATTAGTGACATCGCAGAGGAGCTGAAAGGGAAGATCTGCCTCTTTGTAGGTGACACCAAAATCTGCAATAGGTTGGACACTCCAGGGGGTTGAGTGGATGAGCAGAGACCTGAGGAAACTCAAGGACTGGTCAAGGGTATCGCATCTGTTTTTTAATGTAAAAAAGTGCAAAGTAATGCACTTGGAGCACAGAAATCCAGGGGCAGAACACAAAGTGGGTGGAGTTGCAATGATGACCGCCAAGCAGGAAAGAGAAATAGGGGTAATCATATCAGTTGACCTAAAGGTGGACGGGCAGTGTGACAAGGCAGTTGGGAAGGCTAGTGGAATGCTAGGGTGCATAGGGAGGGGTACCACCAGCAGAAAGAGGAAAGTAGTATTGCCTTTGTATAGATCTCTGATAAGACCCCACTTAGAATACTGTGTTCTCTTCTGGGACCACATCTCTGGAAGGCCATAGGCAAAGTGGAGGCGGTCCAGAGGAGAGCAACTAAAATGGTGCAGAGTCTACATCAGAATGTGTACAAGAAGAGACTTAGGAATCGAAATATGAACACCCTGAAAGAGAGAAGGGGATATGGCAGAGACCTTTAAATACCTCACGGGAGTAAATAAGGTAAGGAGGGAAGTATTTTTCAGAAAAAGGAGTGCTCAAGTACAAGGGGGCATAATATGAAGCTGGAGAAGGTTGATTCAGGAGAGATCTGAGGAAGTATTTCTTCACAGAAAGAATGACGGATTCCTGGAACAGTCTTCCAGCAGAGGTGGTGGGGGCAAAAACAGTGGCAGAGTTCAAGAATGCATGGGACAGGCATAAGAGAATCTTAGGGAAAAGGAAGAAAGTGCATGAATGGGCCAGAGATCAAGTAGGATCTGCAGTGATACTATTGGCTGGGAAAAATGGGCAGACTAGGTGGGCCAAGCGGTCCTTATCTGTTGGCAAATTCTATGTTTCTGTGACTCATCAAGGCACACCACCCCCTTGTTGGTTAACTAGAATCTGCAGCTTATCCATCAGGTAGGGAAATGGGCAGACTAGGTGGGCCATGCGGTCCTTATCTGCTGTCAAATTCTATGTTTCTATGTTTCACATCACTTACCATTGAATCCCCAGCAAGGAAAGCTCTGCTTACCCCTTCTGTTGCTCCCTTGGCTCTACTTGGTGCTTTCCCAAATACCTGATCCTTGATTGGGGTCCCACTCCTGTCTGGTCCCCAGCAGCAACTGGCTCTCTGCGTCCCCTCATCTGAGTCAGGTATCTGCACCTCATTCAGGGATTCAAAACAGTTTGTGGTCATTATCGGAGGGTGCTGCATGGTACTCACAATCCATTTACCTTCCCTCTTCTTTCACCTCCTCCCCTTCCTCTCCCCCAACTAGCCTTCATCCCCTTAGGCCTATGGGTCTCTACGATGGGGGTGGGGGGGTTTAGTGGGTTGTGGTTCGGAAGCCAACTCATTTGTCTGTGCCACTTGAGTATTTCCTCTTCTGCTGCCCACAACTGTGTATGGAGTTCCTTGAAGTGAGCAGCACAAGTTATTTAAAATAGGCTTCATTAAAGTACATACCATAACTGCAAGATCTTCCTATAGTCCACTAAACTGTCATGCTAGAAATTAATCCTTTTTCATGGTGCTCTGGCCTAAGCAGTCCTCTCTGCCTATAACAAATTCTGGTCAGATCCACAACGGCTGCATAATGAAGTTAATGAAGTTGTGTGGAACTGTTAAGGAGGTATGGAGAAACAACACAATAATTTGTAAGTAGTAAGATTTGTTTTAGTTTCTGTTCTAAGGAAGGCATACACATTATTAGGAAATATATGGAGGTGTACATTTTAATGGAAGGAATAGGAGGCAATATAGGTTTACAAAAGAACCCCAGAGCAAATGCCACTGAGGTATGTGTTATCCCAGATGATATTGGCCAAACAGCCAAATTTTAAAGAAAACACAATTGCGCATACCCCAATAATGCAAACATCATGGGAAATATATGCAAATCTCCATGATGGTACAGAAGGTGGCAGTGCATGAAAAAGTAATGGCTGGCATATGTTCAGCCTTGGGATTATTTACAGTTTTTTTGTTTGTTTTTTAGAGAAACAGGGTTTTTGACAATGAGGTAATGTAAGTCATATTTAAGCAATGTGTTGATGTCAGGAAATCAGGTGTAATGATGGACTGTTAGCACAGAAAATGTGATAGTAACTTTCAGAGGGGGTTGCTTTTGATAAGGGCAAGGCAGTTATGCTTGTGATAATGGGAATATTAGGAAAATATGAGGTCTATGCAGACGTGGAGTACAAATATGCACAGTTTCATAAGTATGTGCTCAGAATGCAGGCAAATGTGACATGCAGGTTTGTTTTAGACACAGATAAAAATAGCGATACATGCAATTGATAGAAAGATAGATAATTACATAGACATATAGATAGAGAGACACACAGACAGGCAGAATAGGAATGGCAGTGACGAACTGAAGTGACGTCAACCCCACCCCACCCCACAGAGATGGACAGGCATTGGGGCATGCCTTTGGGTTATTGCGCATAACACACATGCCATTTCACCTCACCCTACCCTGCAGACACAGACAAGTGTCGAGGTGTGCCTTTGGGTGTTCAGACTTTACACTCACCCTATTCCATAAGGAAATATGCTGAAATGGGTACAGTACAAGAGAATGGAGTGCACTTTGGGGCTGAAGAGTCAAAGGCACACCTCAATACCTGTCACTGGCTACAGGGTGGGGATGGGTGCGGCGGAATGGCATGAGCATTACTGTTGACAATCACAAATTACAACCCTGATGCCTGTCAGTCCCTACAGGGTGGGGTGTTATGGTCAGAAACCCTAATGCCCTGGGCATTTCTTGTTATTTTCACTCCAAGTTTTTAGCATGGGCTTTTTGAGACCCCCTGCAGAACAGTGACACTATCAGTTCATTAGCTGAAAGGTGATTTTGCACAGTGACTGTGCCATTTGGCACCACAGGTTTAAAAACACATTTTGAACAGTATGCAAAAAATGACAGCTGTACTGTTTTTGAGGAGGTGTAACGAAAATGGCAATGTTAAAAATCTGGAGTGAAACTCTAAAAAAAATTGGTATAGTCAGGACACTGCCCCTGCTAATGTATACTTTTTTCAAATTCCTATGCATCCCATTGTTTTCATCTCTATTGCTTTTATGTGACTTCTTAACCTAGCAACAGCATTTAATGCATTACATTATTAGGACAAGTAAATGTTTTTAATACATTTACAGACAGTTACATAAACTTAAATTTCCTTCATAGAATAATTTTAATTTAATAACAGTGGTAGTACAAAGCAATTACTCAGGCAACTTGAAAACTGTAACTATTTTATATTGTACATTGTACATTGACACCCTATAAGGCCCTCCTTGCAATTGAGATGCAAATGTCACATATTTGTCAGTTTTCTAACAGGAATATTTTACTATCCTAAATACATTTCTTGCTTCAGTAACTGTTGAGCACATCTATTGCATGACCTACTTACTGACATTTTACACCTGCAATGCAATGTACAGCTGCTTACTACACCATCATGAACCATAAAACAGATGACTGTCATTACTAGGGAGGCAGTATAGTGCAGTGGTTTAAGGCTCTGAGCTGCAAATGTGGAGGTCTGGATTTGAATCCCACAGCCCCCACTTGCATACTGGGTGACTCTGGGCAAGTCACTAAACTTCCATGTGCTCCCAGGTTGCCCCTGTAAACAAGCTTTCAGCCCAGCCTGGTGGAGCTGAGGGTTGAGGCATTGGATGCCACACCTCGTGCTATGCCAGTGACCTGGGGTCGGGAGCGAGATCGGGAACCGGGGGTCAGCAGGGGAAGGGTTGAGGATGAGTGCCCTTGTGGTGCTTTCCTCCCTGGCAAGGAAGGGTGGGTTGCTCTGGCTACCAGGCGCCCCAGTGGAGACCGGGAGTGTGTAAGCATACACAAGCAAGTCCAGACCAGGTATGGCTGATGCCAGGTTGTTGTGGGCCAGTGCATCAATGTGCATCATGCAAGGAGGGGATTGGGGGTAACACACAGAAAACGGAAAACCCATCACTGTGGACAGGCGACGGCAACTGTCCCCCATGCCCGTCACCGGGCCAACTCCGACTGGTCTTTCAGTTCCTCCAGCCGGCCCTGCCCTGCAGCCAGAGTCTGACTTACAAGAGCACCCAAGAGGAGGGGTAACCCACCCTGGGCAGGTTAAACCGGGGGTACTGGCTGCGGGGGGGGATGATATGGGAGGCACAGTTCAGGGGGGCCTCTAGGCGGGCAGGACTCAGGACTAGGTTGCCTGAGAGAAGTTCCACAAGGCTGCGTCTGGAGGGAAATAAAATAAAAAAACAAACAAAAAAAACAAAAAACAAGCTTTCAGCTTGGTGTGTCACTCCTGGTTAAAAAACTGAAAGAAAAAAAAACATACAATATATTATTTTTCTTGCTTTATTTTGCTACTACAAGATTTGACTAATACATCCATCCTTAAATGTACTTTTTATAGGTTATGTGCTTGTGACCTAGGCAGAACTACACTTAAAATCCTACATATCAATAAATAAATCATCAGAATAACATTTATTTCAGTAGCATATACTTCCTTTTCAGGTGCCCATAATGCTATGTATATATATTTGTGTCTTTTAACTTCAAAGCACTAAACCTATTCAAATGCACGAAACACAAGACATTACTCTCTTCACACATCACTGTTAAACTTCAGGTCCCAGAATGGCCAAGAAATAATTATTAGACTTCACTCTTCTCATGCAAACAACAATCAATTGGGCAAACCCCTTTTCACTTCTGTGCTGTGCACTCTTACATCAGAGAGACATAAATCTTAGAGAACTGCAAAAAAAAAAAAATTATCAAGACTGGATTTCTGAATTAAAACCTGTTTACAGTACCTATGTAAATAATAGTTTACTGGCTACAAACGATGCTACAGACATGACATTAACAACATTTCTGTTTTACATGGAAAACATCCATATAATGAATGTGTCCTACATGATTTGTGACCTTCTGTCTGCATGTATCTGACAAAGGAAAAGGCACCTGCTTGATCCTTTTTTTCTATTTTATTTTTATGCCTAACTTGCTCATTCTGTTAGAGCCAAATATTGACATGCTTAGAGTAAAAAAAAAAAATCATGATGTCTCAGTGTGTGTGTGTGTGTTGGGGGGGGAGGCGGTGATATGTCTAGATACACTTTCAGGCACTCCTTCATTACTTCCCAGGCAGTTCTGATAGTCAGTTGTTCCGACATGATAGAGCCACCTCATGCCCCTCCCACATGAACCAAAAAAAAGGTGGGGGTGGATCTTTAGGAGCTTCTCAGGTGGAGGTGGGGGTGGATCTTACTCCCCCCCAAAAAACTAATGCTGCCTCCCACTACACAGGTTTCTGTTCTTGTCCCTCCCATTTAAGAAAGAAAATAGTGCCCTGCAACCATTGACTAACATGAAAGCAAATTTATTTAAGGGCAGAAAACATTTCTTGGAGGAGGGTAAGGCAGAAAAGAATATTTACACCTTCAGTCAGTTCCACAGACCGAAAACATGACATCAGCCCTTTTGTACATGCAAAACATCTGCAGGCTCCACCCATTGCAGCCGTAAAAACAGGAACTCTTAAAGTGACAGTGCTCTAAATCGGTTTTACCACTGTGCCATTTACAAACATGCTGGCAAGAAAAGTGCATTGTTAACCATACAAGTGCAAACAAGAATTTAACATTCACATGAATTACTAACACTTATATAGGCTGAAGACACAGACTAATAACATTGTATTTTAAAACCAAACACCCACACACAAAAACTTAAATTTTTACGAAAATACATTTGAATTTAACTGTCACTAATTAGTACCTATTTTTACTGACTTCATAAATTCAGAAGTTAAATTCAAGTAGTTGGACTTCTATCCAGGGAACTGATACTTATAAGAACCATAGATCATTAAACTGTATAAGCAGTGGCGGAGGAATAGCCGGTGCAGCCAGTGCAGTGGCACAAGGGCCCGACACATTTAGGGGGCCTATTAAGTTTGCACTGATTTTTTGGCCAAAGAATCCACGTTTTTGTCTTTGACTATCTGTGACAGTCATACTCAGTTAAGCTGTCAGCCACACACAGCTGCACCAACCTGACCCATGCCGCCCATACTGCAGATGGCAGCAGAAAGTCGTGGGACATGAATCGGAATTGAAAAGACAGGGGAGAGCTGCACTGCTGCTCAGTGCTGTCTACCAGACAGATTGACTGACAGTGTCCTTATCCAATAAGGACATGTCAGCCAGCCAGTCATGTGGTGCAGCTCGAGCTTGCTGAAGGACCCATGCTGCCCTCCTTGTGTGCCTGTTCACTCGTCGTCAGATTCGGCACTCGACGCCGCTAGGATGCCTGCCTGCTAATTAAGGCAGCAGCTGATCCTTCAGAGCAGCAGCACAGCAGCTGACTGAGTCACTCAGCAACCCCCCAGGCCTGGACCCCCACAAGCTGAAACAAGAACAGAAGGGACACAGCACCGTCAGCCAGACCAGTCACCACACACTACAATACAATAAGTACACACCACTGTGTTCTCTTAGCATACATTCTGTAGAACCTGATTTAAGTTACATAGAAATTGTTTATTATTTTAGTGGACATCTTGCAGTTGTGTAGGAGCCATTGTAAAAAGTGATTCTTAAATTTGTTCCTCGTTAGAACAAACGTGAAAGGATAGTTTCAGTAAAACCGTCTCAGAGACTGTTGTTAAATCTGACAGCTCATCACTGATACCCCACACCCACTCAAGCCTTCCATTAAAACACAGAAGTTGCTCAAAATAATTTTTTTCTGTTGGGAGAGTTTTATTCCTTCTTTCAGTGTTATGATCAGGCTGCCCAAGCAGCATTCCAGTCTACAACCAGTTTACAGTCAATGGCGTTGTTCCCAAGAGTACATGAAGTTTGTCAACTACAGCATGCCACTACCAGGATTTTATTCACTATTTCTGCCTTCTTCCATCATATATCACAGTTCCATGTTAGAAACCCAGTGGCTGAGGCCAGGATAAATGTGTCCAGATGACCTCCTTGGCCCACCGCCACTGAGGACTAGCTATCAGCACTTTAGTGTGAGAGCTGAGTCATATGATAATTAGATTGAGCTGAGCGCTAACAGATAAATGCAGTGTGTCAGTCTGTCTCAACAGTGTTTGGACACGTTGTTGTTGTGACTGATTCTTCTGTCTCAACTAGACTCTACTCATATTAACTAGGAGGCTGGGTGTAGTATAGTATGGCAGCTGCTTAAGCTGAGTTTCTGGCAATTTTTGGTGGTGCAAACTGTAGGAAATGTCAACTTGAAAAAAAAAAAAAACTATGTTGGGCCTTGGACAGTGGGCACAGACATGGCTGCTGTAATAATGTAATTGTTTGCTGTTTGACTGAGGGCAGAAGTTGGGACCGCTGGACTGGCTGGACTGCCTGCTAGACTTAGCATAGCAGCAGCCACCTTAGCTGTTTTTTTTTCTTTTTTTTGGTGACACAAACAAGGAAGTTATAATAAAAAAAAAAATTATTGGGCATAGCGCTGTTATCTGTTTGTCTGAAGGCAGGAGTCAGGAGGGGACTGGTGGGGTCACTCACTGAGTGAATGAGTGCAGATTCAGTGCTGCTTATCTAATTGCTGCACTGTAGCAGCATTAGTAGTACAAAATACTACAAATAAATAATACTGTACTACTTGTTGATGGCCAGGCCAGCTCAGTAAAGCTACAGTCTCTTTCAATACACTCTCAATATCTCTGTGTAAGTAAAATAAGTATTATATTCCTTGATATTTGAGGGAGGTGGGTGAAGGTACTAAAAACACCTCCAGTGTCCCAGGGTGTTGGGGTGCCAGGGTGGGGGGGTCACTAGGGTGGGGCCCAAAATTACAACCTGCACTGGGGCCCATCTTTCTCTCCCTCCGCCACTGTGTATAGGATAGTGAAAGAAGATTATTTTAAATATGTATTTATTACTCCGATATAGAGTTTTCCCTTTGCTTATCATGAACTCAGAATCCAAAATCTACCTTCATGGCTTACTTTTGTTCCATTAGGCACCCCGGTTGCTCTCGTGAAGAATATTGTGTCCTCTTCTGGGAGAATGGATCAATCAAATCCATTTTATTTTATTTTAGTAAAGGTGTTCGCTCAATCTTTTCATTGAGCCCTGTGGTTGCTGTGGCATGTAGTTTAAAATTCCAGCATGCCTCCCTCTTAAGTAACTTATGATCCAATGTTCCCTCCCCCTGGGCCTAACTTTGAACTCATTATTTCTGAAAGAAGAAGCAATGCATCCCACTTGTCTGCACTCTCACATGGTTTGCTAGAGCAAGTGCTTTGCTAGGGATTATATTTTGTTCCAATCAGGTCAAGTAATCATTTTGAGACTCTTGCTGATCTGTATAAATTTTGCAGGACATTTACTTAGAATGCACATTTTGCAAAAATGAGATTTGGGACAAATAATTTAACACCTGTTAATTCACGTGACATTCAAGTGTCACAGACTTCTGAATCTTCTGGAAATAGTGTGTTGAATTGGCCCCAACAGAAAACAAATTCTGGCCAGAGCAGGTATGGCTGCAGCTGAAGTCACAGAAGAATATGGCACTGTCCTCCGTGTCCAAGGTGGCCACCTGAAATCTGTGCACATGCGTGATGACTTGAGCATGTGCAGCGGACTCCAGTGGCCATCTTGGACATGGCAGACTATGCTGCCATGCCCAGGAGTTCAGTGCATATGCACGACTCATCACGCATGTGCAAAGAACTCTGGCTGCCATCTATGACATGGAGGACAGTGCCATGTTGCACCGGTATCAATGGACAAAAAAGTGCGGTGAATGCGGAGTGATTGCCGCTCACCTCCACTATTTAAAAAGTCTGTTCCTGATCCAGTAAACTCCCTTTTCTCTGCAGTGATCACAATATGTCTGCAGGGCTATGCCCACTGCAGCCATAACAATCTACTTATTGCCCTCCTTACAATACAGCTCTTGCTTCTAGCAAGCCATGTGAGAATGCAAACAAGTGGCATACATTGTTTCTCCTTTCAGATTTTTCCAATTCAGACCAAGGTTAGGCCCTAAATGGGGGTACTTAGATAATAAGTTACTTAGGAGGGATGCACAGTGGATTTTTAAACTACTGCCACAGCACCCCTAGGGCTCAATGAGAAGCTTGAGCTGACATCTTTTTTAAAATAAACTAAAATAAAATGGATTTGATTGATTCATTCTCTCTCTTTACAAGAGTAACGGGGGTGCTTAATGGAACAAAAGTAAGCCATGAAGGTAGATTTTGGATTCTGAGCTCATGAAAAGCAAAGGCAGGAAAACTCTATAGCAGGGTAATAATTATATATTTAAAGTAAATCTTCTTTTACTATCTTATACAGTTTAATGATCTATGGTTCTTATATTTATTAGTATCAGTTCTCTGGATAGAATTCCAAGAACTTGAATTAAAGTTCTAAATTCATGAAGTCAGCAAAAAAAGGTACTAACTAGTGAAAGCTAAATCCAAATGTATTATTTTTATTACAAAATTGAACTTTTTTGAGTGTGGGTGTTTGGTTTTAAAATATGGTGTTATTAGTCTCTCCAGCCTATGTATCTGTTGGTAATATATACAGAGGTTAAAATAATTTCTCTTGTATGGTAAATAGGCAGTATAGCACAGTGGTTTAAAGCTCTGAGCTGCAAATCTGGAGACCTGGGTTTTAATCCCACAGCCCCCACTTACATATTGTGTGACCCTGAGCAAGTCACTTAACTTCCCTGTGCTCCCAGGTCGCACCTGTAAACAAGCTTTCAGCTTAGTGTGCTACTCCTGGTTAAACAATTGCAAAAAAATAATGCAATTCCTTGCCAGCATGTTTGTAAATTGCAAGGTAGTAAAACTGATTAAGAGCATTGTCACATTAAGAGGTTCTGCCTTTATGAGCAGAGAACTGTTTATGCTGTAGCACCTTGAAAAAGCACTGAGTTCCAGCCCGAAATGTTGGTGGACCATAGGAGGATCTTGGGGCTGTGTAATGTACTTTAATAAAGCCCATTTTAAATAACTTGCTGTGCTTGGTGCCAGATTTTTTTCACATCTGCTTGTCTGTTTTTTGACCATGTCACAAGCAATAGCGAGGAACTGCCCTGTTGTGCTTTGTTTTTGAGCTGCTTGAACCTACTGCAGATTGGGCAGTGACCACACCTTCAAAGTGCAGCATAGGAGATGATCGCACCATAATCCCTACAGATAGCCAACCCCACTCCCTGCTTATTCCCCAGATCTTCTACAAGCTGTACCTACTACTCCATCTGTTCATGCCTACCCTAGATAGGGTATAGTGTCTATTAGTGTTATCCTCTCTTTTTGTGTAACATAGAAACATAGAATTTGACGGCAGATAAGGACCGCTTGGCCCACCCAGTCTGCCTATTTCTCTACCTAATGGATAAACTGCAGATCCTAGTTAACCAGCAGCCTACTTCTTCCAACCCCCAACCCCCAGAATTGCCTTATGACTGTCCCATGCATGCTTGAATTCCACCACTGTTTTTGACTCCACAACCTCCTCTGGAAGGTCGTTCCATGCATCCACAACCCTCTCCGTGAAAAAATACTTCCTTAAATTACCTCTGAGCCACCCCCGCTCTATCTTCACATTGTGCCCCCTTGTTCTTGCACACCTCTTTTTTTGAAAGATGCTACCATCTTGGACTTTGTTGATTCCCTTGAGGTACTTGAATATTTCTATCACGTCCCCCCTCTCCTTCCTTTCCTCGAGGCTATACATATTAAGCTCCTTAAGTCTCTCTTCATATGTCTTCCAGTGCAGACCCTGCACCATTTTAGATGCCCTCCTCTGGACAGCTTCGATCCTGTCTATGTCTTTGCAGAGATTGGGTCTCCAGAACTGCACGCAGTACTCCAGATGGGGTCTGACCAGCTGTCTGTACAGAGGGATGATAACTTCCTGTTTTCTACTGGTGATGCCTCTCCCTATGCATCCCAGTATCCCCCCAGCCCTCCTTGCTGCCCTCTCACATTGTTTGCCCACCTTTAGGTCATCTGATATGACTACCCCCAGGTCCCTTTCCATTTTTGTTGTTGTTAGTATCTCACCCCCCATTGTGTACTCTTCCCCAGGGTTTTTGTTTCCCAGGTGCATTACCTTGCACTTCTTAACGTGAATCTAAGCTGCCATACATTTGACCATTCCTCTAACCTTGCCAAGTCCTTCTCATCCTTTCCACCCACCTTGGGCATCAACTCTGTTGCAGATCTTTGTGTCATCTGCAAAGAGACATACTTTTCCTTCCAGTCCCTCTGCAATGTCACTTATAAAGAGATTGAAGGGACTGGTCCTAATACTGAACCCTGCAGTACCCCACTAGTAACCCCCCTTTCTTCAGAGTGGACTCCATTTACTATTACTCTCTGTGTCCTATTCTCCAGCCAATTCTTTACCCAGGCTGTCATCTTGGGACCCACTCCCAGGCTGGCTAACTTGTATATTAATCTTTTGTGTGGGACTGTGTCAAATGCCTTGCTAAAGTCTAGGTAGGCCATGTCCACAGCCCCTCCCTGATCTACTACTTTGGTCACCCAGCCAAAGAAATCTATCAGATTTGTCTGGCATGACCTTCCCGCTGAGAATCCATGTTGCCTTGGGTCCTGTGCCCCTTTAGCCTCTAGATACTCGACCAGTCTTTCCTTCAGAAGTGATTCCATCATTTTCCCTACTACTGAGGTTAAACTAACAGGTCTGTAGTTTCCTGCTTCTGCCTTGCTCCCACTTTTGTGAAGGGGAATCACATCTGCCCTCCTCCAGTCCTCGGGTACCACCCCATCCTCCCGTGATTTGTTAAAGAGGGTAGTCGGTGGTGTCACTAGTTCTACCCTTAGTTCTTTTAGAATTCTGAGATGAATCCAATCAGGCCCCATTGCTTTGTCCACCTTCAGTTTTAAGAGTTCTTTCAGAACCCTTTTTCTTCTGTAAATGGGCTGGTATCAACTTCTGTTTCCAGAGTGTGTCTACTGTTTGTTTTAGGTACCTCCCCCTCTTCCTTTGTAAATACTAAGCAAAAACATTTGTTTGGTATCTCTGCCTTTTCACAGTCACCCTCTGCCCACCCTCCTTCCCCTTTATTAAGCCTCACTATCCCTCCCTTGGTCTTCCTTTGCTCCCTGAAGTACCTATAAAAGGTTTTATCCCCCTTCTTAACTGAGTTGGCTATCTTTTCCTCAGTTTCGGCCTTTGCTGTTCTGACTGCCTTCCCAGCTTCCTTTTGCTTTAACTGATACAGTTCTCTGTCCTGCTCCTTCTGTGATTCCTTGTACTTCCTGAATGCTTTCTTTTTCTCTTGAACCTTCACTGCTACTTCCTTTGAGAACCATAATGGTTTCTTACATAGTTTCATTTTGTTTATTTGCTTCACACAAAAGCTTGTTACCTCTGTGATGGCAGTTTTTATTATTCCCCATTGTTCTTCCACCCCTCCTTCCTGCCCATTTGCTAGTGCATTCCTAAGTCACTCACCCATTTTGGCAAAGTCAGCCTTCCTAAAGTCCAGTACTTTTGCCTTTGTATGGCTTGACTCCATTGCTGTGTTTATTGGAACCATACTGTTCGATGGTCGCTAGTTCCCAGATGGCTACCCACTTCTGCATCTGTGATCCTCTCTTCATCTCCATTTGAGAGAACCAGGTCTAAGATTGCTTCCTCTCGAGTGGGCTCCAATACTAGTTGTCTAAGGCATGCCCCCTGTAGGGCACCTATAATAGCCCCACTCTTTGAAGTGGCTGCTGCAACTGCACTCCAGTTAACATCTGGCATATTCAGATCACCCATCAGCAATATCTCCCCTTTTTCTGCCATTCTAAGTATAGTCTCTATCATTTCCTTGTCCATTTCCTCCCCCTGAGAAGGGGGTCTGTATACAACCCCTGTGCGGATTGTGGTTTCATTGCCGGTCTCCAAATTTACCCACAGTGCTTCTTCTCCTCCCTGTTTTCCCTTTTGTTCTGTTGCTTTGATTCCTTCCCTTATGTAAAGAGCTACTCCACCTCCTCTTTTACCCTCCCTGTCCTTCCTGTAGATAGTGTATCCTGGTATGCTTACGTCCCAGTCATGGTTTTGTGTGTACCATGTTTCTGTGACTGGCACGATATCCAGATGATCCTCCTCCATCAAGACCACTAATTTGGGAAGCTTGTTACTCAGACTACGGGCATTGGTACTCATTGCTCTCCATTTCTTGATGGCTTTACCTTCTGTTGCAGCATCCCCCACTGATCTTTCTACCTCGATCTTTTTCTCATTTAGTACCCTGCTTTGTAGGGAGAGGCTGAGATTTTCCTGCTGCTTATCAGTGCCTTCCCCCTTGACTAGTTTAAAAGCTTGCCAATGAAGCATTTAAACTGATTGCTCAAAAGACTTGTTCCCTTTCTGGACAGATGCTGACCATCCTACCAGTATAGGCTGGTGTCCCTCCAGGTGGAACCCCAGTCCCCAATGAAGCCAAACCCTTATTAAATCCTACCCTGAGAGGGTATAGAGCCTCTTGGTGGTTTTATCCTCCTGTTCTGTGTACCCCTATGTAAATCTACCCAGTTAGGGTGTAGTGCCTGTTGGTGGTTTTTGTCCTCCTACTCTGTGTACTCTTATATAGGCATATCCCATATAGTGTGTACAGCCTACCTTGTACTGTTCCCTCTACTTGCCCATTTCTAGGCAAGTCACCCTTCCCCAGTAAGTGTTTCCTGCAGAACTGTGGAATTGCCTCCAGAAGAACAAGAACAGATGCCATGATCTTCCTGCTTCTGTGGTCTTCGGGGACCTGGGGCAACATGCTCCTGAGGATCATAGACCTATGGGGTTCAAATAGGAAGGTAGCCTAATTTGACCTGAAGTCAGACAAAGATGGTACTGGAAGCTGCAAACTCACTGCATTTCCTGGTTAAAACAAATCTTTCCCTTCAGCTGAGTTTTGGGTACTAACTGTTTCTAGAGGGAGGGGAAGCAACAGCCAGCTCAATCTCCTCAGAAAGGTCTCCTGATTTGTCCTGAAGTCAGACAGAAATGGTGCAGGAAACTACAAGCTCACTGCTCTCCCAGGTTAAAATAAATCCCACCCCTTTAGCAGAGTTTCAGGTGCTAATTGTTTCTAGAGGGAGGGGAAGCAAAAGCCTCCTCAACCACCTCAGAAACGTCCCCTGATTTGCCTTGCAAACAAAAATGCTGCTAGAAGTTACAAACTCACTGTAAATTAAAAAATAAAGCATGTATGTGCATCAGTGTTATCAATAATTGATTGTTTTAGAGAAATTTTAAAACTCTATACTGAGCAGCCAGGCAGGATGCAATGCGATACTTTGTAGTAAATAACATGTCACAAAATATTACATGACAAAAGGGTTTAATGGTCATTTAATTACATTATAATTATTGGTGACCACTATATTACATGGACTAGAGACATGTTTCAAATGCTGTAATAACCTATAGAGCGGGTTATTATGGCATTTACTGTCACTCATTTAAAGCGCATCACCTCATTGGCCCTACGTCTGTTAGTAGGCAGGCTGAATATCTGAAAAAACTTGGCTTAATTTTTTCCATTATGGAGCATCCTCACCATACCTTGCCACTCCCTGCCCTGGCAGATATCTTTTAAATATATTTCTGAGTTTATCTGGTTGATCCTACCTCTCCTAATTGGAAAATTTATCTGGTTGATCCTGCGTTACGTATTGTTAAAATGGGACTTGACAATGGCTGCATCATAAATGGAGTATGTTGTGGATGGAGATACTCTGTAATAAAAAAAAGAAGAAACTTAGAAGGAAATCTGTGTGTGTGTGTGTGCCTGTCTGTGTGTAGAGCTGCTCCAGTGGTGTTGACATTAATTTTCTTGCACCAGTAAATTATAAAAAATAATGCAAGTTCAAGGTGTGTGTTAGTAGGATTTTTCACACACCCACGGTGTGTGATAATCTTATAAACCCCTCAAGCTACACTCTCGGGGTTTATGGTTTATTACTCACCTCAGGTGTGTGAAAAATCCTCATAACACACACCTGCACATGCATTATTCTGTATGTTACTTGTAGAATACTGCAGCATTTTGCAGTAATACTGCAGCATTTTGCACTGATACTGCAAAGTACTGTTTTGCATACTGGCTGGCGCTACTATATCTTCCACCACTGGGCTCTTTTTATTCAATGTGTGCTTGTGTTTCCTGCAAACTCATGAATGCACACATTTTGAATTTTCTAAACAAATGTAATTAATAGTAGGGTCTAAAATAAGGCTAAAACTTAGATGCTCATCTGAACATGAGGATGTTTGAAAGAAAAAAATAAACAATTGCTAGCCCTGGGATATATAAATAATTTTCCATGTATTCTATGTAACCAATAGGCAGCGCTATCCCTAGAGTTACAAACCCTGCCTGTATTTCTAACCACAGGTTGAGGTGCCTGGATTCGAAATTAAGATGCCTCCACCCACAGCATTAATAGTGGGAGTATCTATCTAGCCTGTTATAGCCCTCTGGAAAGCTATAACCACCCACAAACCCAACTTGTGACCTGGTACTTCTGGGAACAACTAACACACAGTCAGCAATTATCATTAATAATATGCATACACCCTTTACACTTACCACCAGGGTCTGGCCTTCTGCAAATTCCCTGGAACACCCTGAAAAGGCAATGTTCGCACAGCAGGTATAAACGTTTAATACAGTAGCCCAACTAATAATATGCTCATGAGCCAGGTAAAACATGAAACAACAATCAGATTTATTAAGGTTGTCGTGAACAAGGAAGGGGTGTGAATTTAGATGAACGATTACTACACTGATTGGATTCCAGTTACTTAGCATGTACTTATAGTCCCAAATGATCAATTTTACAACACTGGGTACCCAGGATGTTATAGTAGCTTGCCAGAGGTGTTGCCCGGGGGTGGCCAGGATTGCAGCTGTTGTTGGGGCCCTTGATGGAAAGAAAAAGCAGTTAACATGCACAAACAGAGTTTTCAGTATTTGTAATCCTGGCCAGTTACCCAGTCTCTTATAACCCAGAAAATCACTGAAGCAATTACATGGTACCACAGATAATTAAATGATTTGTTGCAGGGAGCTACCCTGGATTTACCCACACTACCAATTGGGTGTGATGAGCCTGGTGATATGGAGACCTCATGTAGCTCACTGAAGAGCATGGGGAAACAGGGCCGGCATGACATACTTCCACTTCACGGCCTTTCCCTCCAGGTTGTCTCTGTGAGGGACTGGATCCCCAAAGCCAGTCTCTTGCTGAAGAACAGTCTCTGGTGCAGGAATGGTTGGCTTGGGCCAAGACTGGCATAGGCCTAAGGCTAAATAAACAATTCTGGCAAAGTTCAGTTTGTTTGCTGCTGAAAGCCTCCAGCTGGCAACACGGTTCAAACACTGGCAAAACAGGCCACAGTCCATGATAAACATTCAGCACATTTAACAGGAACAACATTAACCTCTCTAACTCTCAATTCAATATTCAGGCCAGTTGCTATTGCAGTACATTCATTGAGCACACCTCTCGATCATTAAATCAGTCTTGCACAACCTATGGGCTAAACACTTTAAAGGAACTTCTTCTTGGTCCAAATCTCTTGCTGTACCTTCAAATATCTTGGAGCTTTCTGCTGCAAGTAAAGGTTCCTTTTTTGATTATTCCAATTACTATAAACAGGCAGTCCCAAGCAGGAGAACAGTGACAGAGAGTCAAGTCTGACCCTTCCCGACCAATTCTCCTAGGCTCCTTCCTAGGAGCAGCTTCTTGATAGCTTGAGCTGCTCACTCTTCAGGCTCTAACTTCAACTGACCTACTGTCTCTCACCAGTTCTGGGATTTCCCAGGGTTTCCAGAGTTTTTGTTGGTTGGGGGAACTGTCAATCACAGTTTGCTCCCATCAGTTCAGTTTAGGTGCCAACCTAAAAACTGCAGTTTTCCTTCCCACTAGTCACTTAAGCTGGGACCTCTAAAGGCCCCATGTGTCCCATTGGTCCAAATTCTGGAAGTCCTTGACCAAACATGGTGGCTTCCATTCAAATAAGCAAATCTGCAAGAAGGCAGGTTAAACAAACACTCTATTTCAAATATAACAACAAGTTAACAATAAATTACAGTACTAGTTGAGGGTCCCTCTGCTTTACTATCAACAGCAGAATGGAGCAAATTAAAGCCAGTCATGAGCTTTGATACACTCATACCAAACCCAGACCATTTACTACACACATACTGGCTAAAGTCTTAAAGGGACAGGCAAGGAGGCACAACATGGCACTCTCAAGTAAATCAACAGACCCAAACAAATAACCTTGGATTCACTGTCTATGAAGGAAGTCTGCCTGGCAGTGGGGAATGGATGGAGCCCAGGAAGACACTTAAGGTGAACCCCAAATTGGTGGCGGGAGGGGTTTACACTCTTCCCTGTCTAGGAAATCTTGGTGTCTGCATCAAGTCTATACTTTATAAACATTTCTACTTAGGAAAATACTGTTTGTGAATATGTACAGGCTGCAGCCATAGACTAATATATATGTACTACGGAGTTTCTTATTTGATATATCAACATAATAAGCATGCTTTGTTCATAATCAATATTGGCTCATATGCAACAGTATTTCTTAAACGTTTTACATTTTCATTTTAAACATTCTGTCTTTTCATTTGTATACTAATTCAAGTAGCTATACACATCACCCTTGTCTGTACCACTCTCTCCACACTGACTCACAGGGATGAGGGCCTGACCTGGTTAGCTACCTTTGGCTGTCCGTAGAGTGATCGCTAGAGTAATGACTGGAGGGCTTTATTATTAGCTTATAGGTTGTAACCTATTTTAAGGAGGGAAATGGCTATAATGTAAACCCCTTTGTGGACTACATTCATGGGGAGGTCCACATGCCTTCCTGAGGAATCATAAGTAAGGTGTACTACAGGTTTAACAGCTCTTCCAGATTTTCTGGGGGTACAGTAGCAGGCACAGGCTCAGTCCTTTCAACATTAGCATACGGATTGCAACTCCCAGATTGTTGGCCAGCAACACAACAGCTTCAGCAGGAAAGTGTGCTTCTGCACTGACTGTTTGTTCAGAGTTTAAAGGAACACTTGCTTCTACAGTGGTACTTACATTTGCTTGCACTGCAGACTCTGATTCATCGTTGAGGGGGAGCTCCATAGAATTTAAATCATGTAACACATTGCTGATACTTTCAGAAGTGGCATTTGAAATAGCATTATTGTCCAACATGTGATCAGATTCACCAGTTTCAGATATTTCAGCATCGTCTGACATTTTGCCAATCTGGCTCTCACTTCCTTGGTCAGGGCTTGCTACTTTAAGTTCAGACAGCTCCACAAGACACAAAGAATCAGCTACTTCAGAAGTTATACTTTTCACTTCACTATCAGGGGTGCAGGGGTAGTTGAGAGGTCTGGATAACCAGACAGTCCTGAAGGTCCAACATCATCTCCCATGTTACACAAAGGATTGCCTTGGAATAACTGGCCTAGTTCAAATGAGGGATAATAGGTAGCCCCACATTCACTAGAACGATTGTCATCATTGATAAGAGTATTACTTGTTGAAGTCTTTGGTTTTGGAACAGCAGAAGGTGAGCTTAATTGTTTCTTTTTAGCTGCAGCCCTAGTCACATGCCCAGTAGTAGCATTAGCAGTTCTATGGTCTTTGGATTGAAGCTTGGAAACACTCTTTCCAGCATTTATGGCATTCAACACAAGCTTAATAATGGAATTGTGATACTGCTTCCTGGAGTAAGGTGAGGCAGGGTTTTCAGATCTAGTGTTGAAAAGTTGCAATATTCTATAGGGACACAGGTATTTGGAGGTCCCAGGCAATTAACCAGACAGTCTACAGTCTCAGAAGATGGGTGGTCATCTTTGTCAAACTTGTGGCATAGGGCATTAACCAATTGTTTGGACATCCTCACCCACTCAGAATTTGATACAGGTCTTCTGGATAGTGCATCAGGGTCAATGTGATTTAGACCTGAATGGTACATCACTGAATAATCATACACGGAAAGTGCTGATAACCACTGGTGTCCAGTTGCATCTAATTTGGCTGAAGTTAGGACATATGTGAAGGGGTTATTGTCGGTCTTTACCAAAATGTTAGCACCACAGAGGTATTTATGAAATTGATCTACTCTTGCCCTCTTTAATGTGAGAAATTCAAGTTTATGTGCAGGGTAGTTTTTCTCAGATGCTGTCAGGCATCTGCTAGCTAATGCCACAAGGCATAGTCCTTCCTCTTACTCCTGATAAAGCACAGCCCCAAGTTCTTTTAAGCTGGCATCTGTATGTAACACATATGGCTTAGCTGGATCTGCTTATGCAAGTATGGGGACATACATAAGCTGATGAATAATATTGTAAAAAGCAGTATATCATTCATTGGTCTCCCTGGCCCCAAATGGTTCACTGGTCTTGAAATAGGCTTTGTCCCCTTCTTTGACAGCACTCTTTTTAGATTTCCAATTTGTAGGTGGATGCCCTTGAGTCAGATTTAGCAGAGGGTGAATGACTTTAGTGTAATCTTTTTCAAAGCTGCGGTAGAATCCATAGAAACCCAGGAATCTTTGCAGCTCTTAGAGATTGTTAGGCCATGATCAGGTAATTAAGGCTTCTACTTTGCTTGGATCAGTTTGAATGCCCTTAGAAGACACAATGTGGCCTACATATTTTACAGATTGCTGGAAAAATAGGTATAACCCCTACCTGGTCTGCCGTTGCCATCTGACAGCAATACCAGGTGGGTTGGGTTCGAGGAGGAATAGGTCACTCGGCACAAAGGCTAGGTTTGGCTACTCTGCACAGGGGCACCCAAGTAACTCTGTACACAGGAAGCAATAACTGAAATGTCCAGTAACAGAAGTGGGATTCTAAAGTGTGGCTTTTATTCACATCCAAACGGAATAAACAAAGCATAGATGGACCTCCATGGGGCTACACTTCTGGTAATGCAGATTAAAAGGAGACCAGAACACTTCCTCAACACTTTAGCTCTCAGGCTCTGAACCCACTGGGCACACAGCCCGGACTTGTATGCTGCTTTGGGTTACACAGCCCAAACTTGTACATTGTTCTGGGTTTTCTCTGGCTCGGCTCCCTTGCCAGCCACTTGGACACCTTCCATACTTCATGGAAACATTTTCTGGTGGCTCCCTAAACCACCTAAGAGTACCTCAGCTCCATCAGAGAATCTTCCTTTCAATCCCATGTCTGGGTACTTTCCTCAGGCATGGGCCAAGTACCTGAGAGAAAGCAAAAGGTGTCTCAGAGCAAATCCGTAGAGGTGAATTTGGTTATTGCTGATGAGGGGTCTCCCACCTCTCTCTCTCACAATTCATACAGAGCCATTTCTCTGGACAAAAAAAACTCATCCTTTAACACTGTACTGTGCAGATTCTTGCTAAATGTATTTCACATTCCATCTACTTGTCTTTCTTCCCATTTGTGCTGGACTTGAACATACTTAAATTCAGTGGCATTGTCCATTACTCTAGTCCCCCCACAGGTTAAGCAGTCCAGTCCCCACATTTTTTTCTTCCAGTTGTGCTGGACTTAAACATACTTATTAGTGGCTTTGTCCATTACTCTAGACCCCCCATGGAATTAAGTAGTCCAATCCCCACAGCTTCCAACTGTACTTGGTTGTCTTTTCCTGACCCCACAGTAACAGTCCCTTTAGTGTCCCTCTATTTCAGGTGAAAACACTTGGATCTTTTTCAGAGTGAACTCACCCTTTGGTTGCAGGTGCCCCACAGGCATTTCCTCCACAAGAAATCTTCCTCTCAGAGCTTCTGGTGCCTCAGCACAACTTGGAAAGGTAGCTTCTTTCCCCTAGCCAGACCCAGGAGGGTTACCCCTGGAAAACAGGCAGACATCATCCCCCATCCCTTCAGGGATGGGGCTCTGAACCATTGAAAGCGGTCTCCACCACTTCAATTACCAGTTCCTGTGTTCCTCTTCAGGTGGAAACACACACCTTACACAAAAGTAGCTCTGAAACAGAGCTTAAAGCTCTGAGAGCCTGCACACACTCTGTTGCATTACAGTCTCTCACTAGGATTGCACACAGACTGGCTTCAAATTCCCCAATGTTCTACTCTAACCTCCAACTGCAACATTCCAGTGTGGCTTATGCAGCTGCAACAGTTCTAAAATGATGTCCTCCCTCAGTCTCAGCTGAGACTGAGAACGGAGTGAGACAGTGTGAAATCCATTTAACTGGAGTTTCACAAGCTGCCTTCCCTGCCACCACTAGGTCTTACTGGGATTCTAGTAACCCCGGGTAACATGGGGGTTACACCCACCCTGGGCCAGAAAAATTACTGTCCACAGTCATTATTCGCCCGGCTTAGGCCATCTCACCTCATGTGTTGACTACGGAGAGGTAGCACTACCTTCTCCCCTACCATATGCCAGCACAGACAGACAACACTAAGGGCCTAGAGGCCTTTGGCTGACGCATCAGCCTTTACTCTACCCATTGACTATGGGCACCTAGTGATTCCGATAGAACTGTCCAGAGCATAGCCCTAATAGATCTGTACTGCAACTCCTACTGCAGGTCAGAGCCACAGTCTGTCTATCCCCCCAAGCCCTCTAGGAAAAATCTGTCTGCCACTAACTCAAATCCCAAAACAAAACAAACAGGGGAGCTGCCTGACCCTGGACACCATGCAACTATACACCAGGAGCTAATACCAAACCATATGCATTACTCTCACACTCCCCCACAACCATACCTGTGGAAGAAAAAGGTTTCACACAGTAACAACAACAACAACAGTACTTTAAACACTACACTCTAAAGTACTAGTGAGGAACTCTGATGAGTCCCTCCTCCTCTTCTTGTGTTTTCTTCCATCTTCTTCAGGAACACCTGCAAGAAAAAAAGAAAGACAACACACACTCCTAATCTGCATACACGGTCTATCTTAACCCCTACCATCAAAACACTGGAGAATCTCAAAAAGGTTTTTTTAGAAAAGTAGAAAAAACAGTATAAACATTAGAAAACAATGACATTATTTACAATACACTACATTTGGGGGATGGAGTGCCCTAAAAGTCCCATCCAGTGACCACAGGGCCCAAAGGCAAGTCCATGAAAGACTGTGGCCTGCTAGAACTGTGCTTCACCGGGCTCTGGCCCAGGACAAAGTCCAGAAGGGGAGAGTCTTTGAGGACAGTTCAAACATCTGGAGTCTGCTAGTGTAGGGTGTGTAATGCAATGACATAAAAATAGAAAAATCTGGACTTACCAGTCCCTTGTAGAACAAAAATGGCACCAACTTGGTCCTCGGCTGAAGACTCTCTCTGGCAGTATTCTTCCGATACAGCTGGGCGGACATCTTCCAGGAACGACAGGAGGGCACATCTAGAAACTGCTGGGTTGATGTCATCTCTGGAGATGGAACCTTGGAACAGGAACAAAAAGGGAAACAGCTGGTCTGAATTCATCCAATTACCAGGTGATGAATCAGGATACAGCTGGACTGGTGTCCTCTCTGGATCTGAAGTCATCTGGTGGGCCAGTCAATGGATTCGGGAAAGTCAGTACACTGTAGAACTGATAAATGTGGGGCACCTGAGTCCTGGATGTCCCTACTGGTGGAACAACATAGGTACCGCGATGGCTGGAGTGGCAGCACTGACTACCACTGCTCTGCTTTCCATTTGGTTGGCATGGGCACATTCGCAGGGAGGTCTTTGCATTGTGGCCAATAACACAGTGGGTCAGGTACTTGAATTATTACCCCATCTGGGTGCACATAATTCACACTGTGAAAGGTTTCACGTCCCTCTCCATCCACTATTCGAACAGTGTCCATTAACAGTGTTCTGCCTCTTTTCCACTGGCTATATTTTTCGTGAAACATTCTGTTCATGACATGCTTGTTTGCACCAGGATGCACACATTTCATTGCTTCTGCCCAAACCCAGGATTTCCTGCTGTTCTCAATCTCCTCCCAGGCTCTCCACGGAAAGGTAGGAAAGGACATCCCATAGATTTTATTTGCCTTCCTACAAACCAGTCTGTCCTCTTTACTAGCTTTGGTCAACCTGAGACCTCTGGCCTGGCTTGGGGTGGCCAGTCCTGGTTCTGCCAGCTATGCATTCTCAATGACACAAAAAATGGATCCCTGACTTCTTCTTGTACAGCCAGGGCAGTGGCATCACCACTCTTCCATGCATTCCTCTAAGGTAAGAGCTTGAGGCTGTGTACCAGTTCCTTTTTCACAAGGTCACATAGATTCCCCCTCTTCTTCTTCCTCACTAAGAATCTGTGCCCAGGAGTGAGCAGTCATCCTCACTCCTGAGACTATCCACTCTTCGCTGGGCACAGAGGTCGAAACCTCCCATTCAAAGGCCTCCCTCATCTCATCTTCACCTATGAGACTTGGGCTAGGCCCCGCTCTCCACGGTCTACTGATGCTCTTCCTGAATTGTCTCTCTGCGATCCAGAATCTGAAACATCAGCACATTGTTCTGTCTGTAAATCTGCACCCTCTAGCTTTGTGCCACTCTTCCCTGAGGGGCCTTCTCCAACAGGCTCCACCTGGTGCTGTGTGCTGCCAACTGCAGATTCTTGAACTTTTGTCCATGTGGGAGCCAAATGAATCTTGGGCATTTTAAATAAACCATATTTCTCTAGGCACCCAGAACAGTGAGGTACCATGAAGACATCCCTTCCAGTATTTAAGCACATTAAACATAATTGCACTTGATATCCAGGAATTGCCACAGGAGTAGGCAGTCATCCTCCATAGTGACATCTCTCAATGTCCCTTAACTTGTTAGCTTCTACTGCTACCACAGCCCAGGCATGATCTGGGTAGCGGGCTGGTCCTGAAGCCACGACTGAAGAGAAGAACAAACACCACTCACTGTTATTTCAAGTCCCACATCACTGAAAACTTTCTTTCTCTTTCAAAATGGCTCCTCTGCTGCTGTGTTTACATTACTACCCCACCCTGTAATGGCGGCGGCAGTACTCCTACGCATCAACATTCTGAAATTGGGTCAAGCCACTGCGCATCCGATTTACACACTCTAATGATAATTTTGCTCAAACTGCACAAACTTGCACTATTCTTTTTCCTAGCACATTTATATGATTTACCACAGACTTTTCACCTGCTGAAGACATTGCTCTAGATTACAGTTCCTTAAAGCCTCAGTAAATCAAGCACAGGATTGCCTGTAACTCTTGCTGCATATCGGATACAACTCACAGTCTCTCTCATGGCTTTGAAACTTATACTGACGCTGAACCTATAATTATGCTCACAGTCAATGGCTTAAAATGCTTGCTTTTGCTGGTGACAACTTAACACAGTCCTTATTTGCAAAGCAACTACAATGCTTCACACAGATTCAGCTGGCTTTTGGCAAAATCACTTAGTTTGAGCAATTATTACTGTTGGTACTCACTGTTATCAGTAGCTGTTTTCTGCAATGGAAAATGGCCTGCAGCCAGTCTTGGGGGCCTCTGGACAGAAGTGGGTTGGCAGTCCTGCCGATTGTCCCTCTGAACACCACACTCGCAGTCCAGTCGATTGAGATGCGGGTTGAGCCCGAATTTAAATAAAAAAGTCAGTTTTTTAACTTTTTTTACAGCACTTTCAGCCACCGCGATGCTCCTCCTGATAAGCTAGTATGCACACTCTACTCACACTCCCTCTTGACTGCTGGGCAGCTACTGTAGAGCTGGCTTGGGGGCGGGACTGATTGCAGTCTCACCAATCACTTGACGCCATGCAGATGAGCCTCTTTCCTCTCGAGTGTTCTTCGCCTCACAGCGATCGTTGAGCAGGCAAATTTAAACTGCAAAACCGCACTTTTTTTTTCTTCCCTCAACTGACTCCATGGTGGGAGCCCCATTTCAACCATTTTTCATGGCCATTAAGCACAACAAGTTTCTCAGTTCACAAGAAAGCATTTCCAATGTCCAGGGCACAATTTTCATTTTGCTACCCCTAGTTTTCCACACTTTCTTTGTCACAACAGTTTTAAAAGTTGGCAAGCACTGTAATTGGATGCAAGACAAGGGCATACACCGACAGGCTTTTACTGCTCCTTGGTAAACAGTTGGCATTTTAACAGCAGCACATGAACGACATCGCACAGCGGCACATTAGTTGATATTGCTTCAGATTTTTTGGCTACCCACTGCCAGATAACCAAAATGCTAGCCCTTTGCCCGAGCACCTTTCTTACATTCCTCCCTAAATTCCAAACCGAAATCCTCAGAGGTGCCTCCATTTTTGTGTCCCCTTCCCGGTCTGCTGTTGCTATCTGACAGCAAAACCAGGTGGGCTGGGTTCGGGGAGGAATAGGTCACTTGGCACAAAGGCTAGGTTTGGCTACTCTGTACAGGGACACCCAAGTAACTCCGAACACAGGAAGCAATAACTGTAATGTCCAATACCAGAAGTGGGATTCTAAAATGTGGCTTTTATTCACATCCAAACAGAATAAACAAAGCATAGATGGACCCCCATGGGGCTACACTCCTGGTAATGCAGATTAAAAGGAGACCAGAACACTTCCTCAACACTTTAGCCCTCAGGCTCTGAACCCACTGGGCACACAGCCCGAACTTGTACACTGTTCTTTATTTCCCCGGCTTGGCTCCCTTGCCAGCCACTTGGACACCTTCCATACTTCATGGAAACATTTTCTGGTGGCTCCCTAAACCACCTAAGAGCACCTCGGCTCCATCAGGGAATCTTCCTTTCAATCCCACATCTGGGTACTTTCCTCAGGCATGGGCCAAGTACCTGAGAGAAAGCAAAAGCTGTCTCAGAGCAAACCCGTAGAGGTGAATTTGGTTACTACTGATGGGGGGGTCTCCCACCTCTCACTCCCACAGTTCATACCCAGCCATTTATCTGGACAGAAACACCTCATCCTTTAACACTGTAGGGTGTAGATTCTTGCTAAATGTATTTCACATTCCATTTACTTGTCTTTCTTCCCATTTGTGCTGGGCTTGAACATACTTAAATTAAATGGCATTGTCCATTACTCTAGACCCCCACAGGTTAAGCAGTCCAATCCCCACATTTTTTTCTTCTAATTGTGCTGGACTTGAACATACTTATTATTGGCTTTGTCCATTACTCTAGACCCCCCACGGAATTAAGCAGTCCAATCCCCACAGCTTCCAATTGTACTTGGCTGTCTTTTCCTGACCCCACAGTAACACTCCCTTTAGTTTCCTTCTTTTTCAGGTGAAAACACTTGGCCCTTTTTCAGAGCGAACTCACCCTTTGGTTGCAGGTGCCCCACAGGCGTTTTCTCCACAAGGAATCTTCCTCTCAGAGCTTCTGGTGCCTCAGCACAACTTGAACAGGCAGCTTCTTTCCCTTAGCCAGACCCAGGCGGAGTGCCCCTGGAAAACAAGCAGACATTGTCCCCCCATCCCCTTAGGGATGGGGCTCTGAATCATTAAAAGTGGTCTCCACCACTTCAATTACCAGTTCCTGTGTTCCTCTTCAGGTGGAAACACACACCTTACACAAAAGTAGCTCTGAAACAGAGCTTAAAGCTCTGAGAGCCTGCACACACCCTGTTGCACTACAGTCTCTCACTAGGACTGCACACAGACTGGCTTCAAGTTCCCCAACATTCTACTCTAACCTCCAACTGCAACATTCCAGTGTGGCTTATGCAGCTGCAACAGTTCTAAAATGATGTCATTCCTCAGTCTCAGCTGAGACTGAGAACAGAGTGAGGCAGTGTGAAATCCATTTAACTGGAGTTTCACAAGTTGCTTTCCTTGCCTACCACTAGGTCTTAATGGGATTCTAGTAACCCCGGGTAACAGGGGGATTACATAGGCATTTGTCGGCTGACAATTTTAGTCCAAATTCTTCTGTCCGGTCCAGGACCTTGAACAAGTGAGTCTCGTGTTCTTTCAGTGTTTTGCCAAACACAATGACATCGTCCAGATAAACTAGGCATTCAAGTAGGTTCATGTCTCCCACAGCTCTCTCCATTAACCTTCGGAAAGTGGCTGGCACTCTGGAGATGCCCTGGGGCATGCGCACAAATTCATAAAAACCCAGGGGACAGATGAATGCAGTTTTTTCTGTATCCTCAGGCACCATCGGGATTTGGTGATACCCACTCCTGAGGTCTAAGATGGAAAACCACTGGCTCCCATTAAGACAATCAAGGGCATCCTGGATTAAAAGCATTGTGTACTGGTCATGTATGGTTTTTAGTTGAGTCCTGTAGTCTACATACATCCTCACTGACCCATTTTTCTTTTGGACTACCACAATGGGAGACACAGCAGAGCTATGTGATTCCTGGATAATTCTAACTGCTAACATCTCCTGGAGGTGGCATTGAATGTCATTAACATCCACAGGGGCCAGTCTGTGGGGGGAGTATGACTAAATGCCGAAACTCAGAATCCCGGCATTCAGGATCCTGAGTTTGGCTGCCTGACACACACCTGCCTGACACACACAAGCTGGTGCCGACAGGGGTAAGGTAGCACATGTGATGAACCGCTACTCTGCCTCTAGCAGTGCACCACAACAGAGGGGACAATCTGAGGGTTGGCCGAGCTGCTCCCTTGGGGTGAAGGGCTAAGCCACTAGTAGCTTAGCCAACATCACACTCATACCCGTGTTCTATTCCAGGGTTTCTACTTTTGCGCACTGCTCTTTTGCCCACCCCATAAACTGTTTTAACCTGCTCTGAGGTCTGCTACCCCTTGGAGCTGGTGAGGTTAGTTACGGGGGAGCAAGACTGAAGCCCCCCACATGGGGGTGTGGGGGGCTTGCCCCCCTCATTGCACTAATACCTTGTTAGTCTTCCAACAGTCAGTCTCCTAAATTCAGGCTTATGGAGTTCGGGAGACCAACTGTCAGGATTTCGTAGTAGATCCCTCTGTGGGATCTCTTCCAAAATGGTCTCTCATTGTGGAGCCCAATATGGTGTTCAGCACCAGTGGTGCATCCGACATCCCACTTTTTCAGTGAGAACACTCAACTCCATTGGGCCAACTTGCTACTAACTTTATCCTTCCACTCTTCAGGAATGGGGGACTCTCCAAAATCAAACAAGTTGGGAGTTACTTCAGCATCCTCTTTGGTATGGCGCTTTCTGGGTAGCACAGCAGTATCTGCACAATACACAGTGGCCAGGGTGCAACAAACAGACCTTCACCTGACTGATACGTGTGGTCTAAATCATTGGCAAAAAACAAGTTCCAATACCCACCCAGCAAGAGTGGGCAGTGACTTAAAAGGGCTAAAGCCAATGCCAAATGTGGAAAGAAAGAAGGAGTATCAGAATTGGGGCCATATACAGAGCCCAGCACCAACTCAAAATTATCGAGTTTCTCATGGACCAGTACATAACGGCTTTCAGAATCACTGACTGTGTCTAAGGCAGTAAAAGGAACATTTTTCACCGCCAAGATAGATAGGGACTGAAGCCTGCTTCAAATATCTGGCCAACCCAGCATTTTTGGAGCTGGCTTAAATGGTGTGGCATCAAATGGGTTTCCTGGATGAAAGCTTGTTTAGGGGAGAAATTGGCCAAGTGATTCAAAACTATATATTTCTTAGTTATCCCCCCCTTTATGTTCCAAGTAAGGAGGTTAAAAACACTGGATATTTATACCACGTGGAAAGGTGTTACCAAACCTGCTAGGGACGAGATTGCTTATGGAGAACACCCCCTCCCCCCAAACCACTAAAACTACCCCCAAAACACCAATTAACAGCAATATATAAACTATAAAGAATTAACAAAGCACAAGAAAGCAAGAAAGAAAGAACAATAAACCTTCCAAGGGCCCAAAGCCCCCCTCCCCTTGCAATGGACCATAATACTCACCGGGGGGGGGGAGCTGACATCGACCCTCCTAAAATGTGAAAGAAATAAGCCTTTGCTTGTTTACCAGTTTAATACATCCCTATTAAAACATAATTGGGCTCTTGAGGTGGGAATCTTCCCCCCCCAAAACTCACAGGATCCCCTACCTCGGGGCCCTGAATATGATTAATAAAAGTACATACCAGGGGCAAATGAACAATCAGTGTAAGCTTGCATTAATAAAAAAGATAAGAAACCCTCTGACTGACTAACTAAACATTTTTGTCATTGTAGACTTGAAAATATTCATAGTAGCAACAGAGCTGTGGAACCAACAATAATTAAAGGAATAAACAAGTAAATAATAATGCAAGCAGTAAAATGACTATGCAGTTAAAATAGAACTAACCTCCACCAATAAGTCAGAAAGAAGTCCTTAGCCAAAACCCTGTAATTAGCCTTAACTTAGGAGATCCTGTAAACAATATCTTGAGGAAATGATCCATTTAGAATAACTCTGACTAAAATAATGGGGCACCATACAGCAGACAGAAACTTATTCTGAGTCCAGTAAATAAACTTCTGCTGCAATTTCTTTTAATAAACAAAGGTTACATAGCACAGTTTATGCTGCAAGGTTCATTTAAACAAGTCCTGGTTGGCACGCACGAAGGAAGAAAACATCCCTGACAGGCAAAAAAAATTTTCAAATCTTGCATGCTGTTCAAGTTCTATTAAGAGTGGGTAAACATGAAGTCCCAGGTGGAAATACATAGGCAGAACCAATTCCTGTTGAAATTAACTGCTTGGACTTACTGGAGGCTCAAAAGGAGTAGCAGTGACAAGTACACCGGGGCCCATCAGTGCAAGCCAGTCCGAGTCACCTGGTGAAATTCCCTCAAATCCTGCAAGCCATTACCTATTTTGAATTAGTTGTTTCAAGGTTTAAAATTGTGCATTGGCCCTCCTAAAGATAATGCGTCTCAGCATTAGGCCAGAAAGACATATCATGTGTGGCAAATGGACATTAAACATTAAAGTACTGGCCAAAATAAGGGGTGAAAGTTCTCAGCACAATCGGGTAACAAAATTTGAAAGAAAGTTAAGGAAAGGTGTTTTTCTGAACAAGTCTGCCAGTCACCAATGAGCAGTAGGAGGCCAAGTCACTTTCTAAACAGGTCAGGGAACAAATGTTTTAGTTCATGCAGAACAGCTTCAGAGGAATCATATTTGCGAATACTAGAGGTAGTAGTTACTTCCAACTTAGCTGGATACAGTATTCTATGTCAGATCTGGGCAACCACGGTTTTGTTGTAATCAACCAAAAGTAGCTCGAGCTTGTCTGATCTTTAGAGTGAGGTTGGAGACCAGCCAGAGTTTTTTACCTTACCAAAGTGTGGCTGACAGTTTCTGAGCTTCTTTTAAAATATGTTCACTGTCAAGGTAATTAAGTAACTTGAAGATTTTGGGTCAGGTGGTTCTGTGGTGGGTGGCTTAGCCTTTAAGGAGCAATGAGCATGCTGAATGATATACTGGGGGTCATTAGGCAATGGGCCCACAGTTTTCTGTAGAAATTTGTGCAAAAACTGAATAGTGTTAGGTCACTCTTCTCCTTTGGGAAGCCCAAGTAAAACAAGGTTGCTTTGCTGGTTGCACTCGTCAAGGTCATTGATGCACTGTTCTAGCTTAGCCACCAATCTCCGGAGCATGATGACCTCTGGCTCCAGCTTATCTTGATGGCTCTCCACTGAAACAATCTGGGCTTCTGAGTTAGTGACCCACCTAGTGAGCTCTTTAAGGGCAGGTTTAAAGTTGGAAATGTCCTCGATCAATTTAAGCAGAGCCTCTTTTATAGTAGTAAACTCCATATAGATTTGCTTAGTGGAAAGGTCAGTCGGCTCAACTTGTGGTGAGGAACTCCAGCATGAGCACTTAGCCTCCAGCTCTAGTGATGTTTCTTCTTCAGAAGCCTGAATAGAAGCTACTACAGAGAATTCTTCATCCATGAATGCACTTTATATGGTCAGGTAAGCTTTAAGAATGGAATCTGTTGAAAAGAAGAGTTATAAAGAGAGTTAAGCCGGTAAAAATGATTAAAAAATGGAGGGTCAATGGAGCTCAGCTAAAAATCTTCCTACCCCAGTCAAAGCATCACATGACTCCCACTTCTCCTTCCTTTACTACCCATCCCTTTGCCCTCTCAGGCACCAACTGAATCTTCAGCTACAACTCACCTGTTCCTCTTACATTTCATCTTGACACTTCCATAACTGAACCTTAGCACATCCATGTAATTGTTCAGGATACTAGTTATTGTTTCCTATGTTTTTTTCATGTACCACTTGGCATTCTTTGCTGTTTATCTGTACCTCTGTACATACAACCTTTTAATATTTATTCTGTTTTTTTGTATCATAATGTACTTTGTGTTTGATAAGATGTTTTGATACTTGTTTTGTATTCTGCTTGTTCCACCTTCCCTTCCCCTGGGTCACAGCTGGAAACAAACCTTGGCTTAGTGTGCCTCTCCCAGTTACCAATTTTTAAATAATTAAGTAAATAAAGAGCAAAAGAGATGGCCTGAAGGCCATACTAGCAGAGCAGAAAGTGGATCTAGCAGTGGTCAGACAAATGTGGGCTATCCCTAACCATGACTGGGGCCTCATCATTCCAGGGTATTTACTCTATAGACAAGACAGGGGAAAAGGGTAGAGGGTGTCATTTTATATCAGGGAGGGCATCGCTGCTATCAGAGAGGAGCTTGAGAATGGGAAGATAGAGGTGCTGTGGGTACAGATACAAACAGTAACAGGAAGGAAGTGAGGCTGGGGGTAGTCTATAGGCCACCAAATCAAGATGAGGTCAAGGAGAAGGTTTGAGTAAAATGATAAGGATGTCAGGTGACAAAGGTGAGGGGATGGTAATGGGGGACTTTGATTTGCCTAAGGTGGATTGGAGTTTCTCGTTCATCTCCTGCTTCTGGAGCCAATTGATCCTGGATGCAGTCCAAGATGGGTTTCTGGTCCAGGGAGTGAATGAACCTACTAGACAGGGAACCATCCTGGATCTGATACTAACAAATGGTGACCTTGTCAGGGATAACAAGGTAGAGGAGCTTGTGGTGAGCAGTGATCACTGCACAGTCTGATTCCAGGAGGATTCCAATTTGGACAACACTTCCTCCAGTTGATGACATCTCTGGGCTTTACACAGGTACTTATCACTACTACCCATAAACATGGCCACTCTCTTGACTTAGTTTTCCTCCTGGGGATCAAAGACTTAGATCTGGGGGTAGACCCAGTCAGATGGTCCAATCACTGCACCGTGGGGTTCAATTTTAGCACCCCCTCTGAAGGCCTACCCCTGTGGAGATGGTCAAGTACTACCTTTTATGAGATGTTAACTCTGAAGGCCTTATGGCAGTGCTTGACCTATCATCCATTCCAGTTGCAAACAGTGACCCAGAGGACCTCGTGGTGGCCTATAATATGGCCATTGTGGTGGCCTGGATGTCATTGCTCCTGTCCATGTTCGTCCTCTCTCCCTTAGCCCTCGGCCTCCATGGTTTGATGGGACCTTGAGGGAGATGTGGCAACAAGGATGAAGGTTAGAGCATTGCTGGTGGAGATCTGCCCTTGATGCTGACTGCCTTAGATTGATGGAAAATTACCAAGCCTATTAATCTGCAGTCATCTGTAAGAAGGCAGACTTCCTGCCCGGGGAGATTGCAGTTCCTCAGAACCATCCAGCTCAGCTTTTCTGAACTGTGGACAGGCTGTGCAACCTGGCTTGTCTACAAGTCTGGAAAGCGTTTTCGCAAATAGTATGCAATGAACTTGCTCGGTTCTTTGCAACTAAGGTGGCTAACATCAGGGCAGCTCTCCAGCCAGCACACCCTATGACAATGCTGATGACCAACACTTGGCCATTAGCCTCAGCTTTCCTGGAGTACCTTCAACTGCCCGGAGTTGATGGATGTCATGAGGATTGTCCAGGGTGTGCGCCCTATGTACTGTTGTTTGGACCCAGGACCAACTTCTCTGATTTTGGGTTGTATTGATTCCATCAGTCTGGTCCTTGCACAGATAGTTTGGTGCTCCTTGGAAACAGGTGAGTTTCCTAGCTCCCCGAAGGAGGCGGTGGTAACACCCCTCCTGAAGAAAGCTTCTTTGAACCCAAACTGCCATATGAACTACAGACCAATCTCTGACCTTCCCCTTTTAGGGAAGGTGGTTGAGTAGGTAGTGACCATACAGCTGGAGAACCATTTGACCATCCATGACATCTATGAACCCCTCCAGTTCGGTTTCCGAAAGAAGCATAGTACAGAGACAGTGCTGGTTCGGGTGCACAGTGATTTCCTGATGGCTAGAGATTGGAAGAACTGTTCTATCTTGGTTCTTCTTGATCTCTCATCAGCATTTGACACTGTGGACCATGGGGTTCTACTCTATCATCTGAGGTCCATCTGTGGCCTGTTGGGTACAGTCCTCAGGTGGCTTACATCTTTCCTTACTGGAAGAACTCAGAGGATGGTGTCCGGGATTTATTCTTCGGACCCAATCCCTCTGTCATGTGGGGTTCCTCAGGGATGGGTGTTGTCCCCATGTTGTTTGCAGTGTATATGCTGTCCCTCAGAGACATTGTAAGGAGGTATGGGCTGAGGTTTCACTGCTATGCTGATGATTCCCAGTTATACCTTTCTTTTGCACCAGACTAGAATGGAGCTCTCTCAGTCTTTAATAACTGCTTGGTGGAAATCCAGGAGTAGATGGATTCAAGCTGGTTGAAGTTGAACTCTGGGAAAGACTGAAGTGCTGGTCGTGGACCCAGGATGCTGGATAGGGGGGTCGAGGTAGGTTCACCATTGGGACTATTCCTTGGGGGATTACCACTCCTGGCCTCTGAACAGGTGCGTAATCTGGGGGTAATCTTTGATGAGGGGCTGACCCTACATTTGCAGGTGTCAGCTGTTGTCAAGACCTCTTTTCACCATCTGAGGAATATCACCAGGATTAAGCACCTTGTTCTGTCCGGGGACCTTCCCTTCGTTGATTCACGTCTTTATGTTCTCCTGCTTGGAATATTGCAACTCCCTGTATCTAGGGCTTTCTTGGGTAGAAATATACCATTTGCAGCTAGTGCAGAATGCAGCAGTTCTGCTTTTGACAGGAACCTCTCGGTTTTGTCATATTTCTCCAGTGCTGTGCGGTCTGCACTGGCTGCCAATACAATGGCGGATCACCTTTAAAGTTGGTCTTTTGACCTATAAAGCCCTACATGGACAGGGCTCTGACTACCTGAAAGAGCTTCTGGTTCCCTACCACCCCAGGCGATCACTCCCCTCGGCTGGCGAGGGTTTGCTAGAGATTCCAAGAGTGTGCTTGAAATCTTCTGGGGCCCAGGCATTTATGCATGTGTCCCCTTCTCTTTGGAATTCTCTACCCCGCCAGTTACGTGAGTGCATGACTGTGAAGGGATTTAAACGAGCCCTAAAAAACTCATCTGTGGCACCAAGCATTTGGCGACTGATTGGCTGTTTTTATTTTAATATTAGAAGTTTGTTTAGATGTTTGTGTATTAACTACGCTGCTATAATTTATGCAATATGTTGTTTGTTTTTAAACCTGTTCTTCACCTTGGTTTTGGAAAGGTACCATAAAAATAAAGCTTTATTATTATAAATTTTAGGATATGGGAAAGGAAACAGTGAACACTAAAATGAAAGTGCTGAACTTCAGGAAGGCTGATGATAGAAAGATGAGAAAGATACTAAAGGGACACCTAGCCAGTCTTTTTTGCCACAAATTTATTTTCCCCTAGCAGATCTAGAAGGCTATCAGCTCTATCTCTGTGCTCATTTATCATCTTTTACTTCTCTCTGGTCTGAGAGCTCATCCCCCATGGAATTCTCCCCAGCAGACATAGCCAGAGTCACTCCAGGACCAGAGAGGCAGGGAGAATCACCTAGACACAGAAAGGGCTTCATGAAGCCCAGGCTCCTAGATTTTCCCTTTTAAGTTTCCTCACTCCATGATGTGACACAAGGACTTGTGTGTTGAGGCACACCCATCTTATGCTGCCACTAGTGCTGTGCAGAGTTTTCAAATTCCAGTGGAATGGAATTTTGTGGTGTTTAAAAATTCTGCCAAAATTCAGCTGAATTTTGCTGGAAACAGAATAGCAGAATTATGCAGCAGAAAATGCAGAATGAGTTTTCTACAAAACATTTCAGGGGAATTTTATTCTGTGGATCTCAATATTTTCTGTGGAAACAGTTATGGAATTATTTTCCATTGAAAAATGCTATTCTGCAGAATATTATTCCTTGGATCACATAAGCAGAATTCTGCAGAAGAATCAGCAAAATTCCAGCAGAAGTTCCGCCTGCAGAATGGTCATTCCACATTAATTCCAATGGTGGAATTCTGCATTTTGCACTGCACTAGTTGCCACATGCCTACACCCAGAGCTGGGATCAAAATAATAAATCATCTAAGTCATATACTTGATAGCTTCCCTTCGGAAGTTATAGTTATGGGTGACCTAAACCTGGACTGGCTAGCACCTTGCTCCAAGCCATTCAAAGATATCTGCTACTCATTTGGGCTGACTCAAATCATTATGGAACCCACATGTCCTAACAAAAAAAACCCTACCAACAGCATGATTCTGGACATTATACTCATTAATAAACTACACCTGCTAATGCACTCAGGCATTTTCCTTAATGACCTTAGTGACCATTGTGTCATCGCATGTGTTAGGTTCCCTACCAAAGCCAATTTCGCATTCTAGATACATTCTTAAAAGGAGCCATCACAGCTTTGACCTCCATGCCTTCTTATTGGACCTGAAGCATACCTGTTGGCAAAACTGTTAACTTGCTCCAACAATTAATGAAGCCTATGATTTGTTCCTGAATATCCTTCTAGATACTATAAATTGACATGCACCCCTTGTGAAAATACAAACAAAAAAAATGTCATGTGCTTAATTTTCCTCCAGCCTCAAGTATGAACTACTCCAGAGGGATGCCCTATGGAAAAAAGCATGGACAACTAAACTCCCCTCTGATTGGGCAGCCTTTAGCGTGGCCTGAAATCATTGCACCAAGTTTACCAGAGATGCAAAAACTAGTTATTGCAACAACAAACTGGACATCTCTACCACATGCTCATCGTTGTTTTGGAAAACCATAAGAAAGGTAGAGGGTCACAGATCAGCAAACTCCTTTCCCACAGCAATCATGGTGGGAAGCTCTACTGTCTCTGACAAGCTCGAGATCCTAAATCTATTTAATAGTCATTTTGCTATGGCAGGGCTGGCTTTTGACTCATCTCCAGCTAACAGCTTTCAAGATCAATTATTCAGTAAGGATCTAGACCTGGTCACCCATTCCCCATCTGAGGTTAAGGCAGCCTTCAGCTTTAGCCCTGTCATGCTTAAAGAAGCTTCTGGCAGTATAGCCTAGAGGTTAGAGTAATGAGCTGTGAACAAGCTTGGTACATCCAGCAGACCAGACCCTGGTTTGAGTCTCACAACCTCCACTTGCATACTGTGTGACTCTGAGCAAGTCATTTAACAACCCAGTGCTCCCAGGTCGCCACTGAAAACAGGCACTTTTGCCTAGTGAGCCTTACCTGGTTACCAAAGACTGAAATAAAAATAAAATAAGTTGAGGACTTGCTCTGTCAGCTCGACACAAGGAAAAGCACTGGCACACATCTCTTAGAACCATATTTTTTAAAAATAGATATCACTTTCTGGCTGTTCCCATTACCCACCTATTTAATTTGTCCCTCACACAGGACACCCTTCCTTCTATTTGGAAAACTGCTCATGTCATTCCCCTTCTGAAATCAGCATATCCTAGTGACCTTAACAATTATAGGCCTATCTCTCTGCTTCCAACTCTCTCTAAACTACTAGAAAAACTAGTCAACCAGCAGATCAGGTGCTACCTTGATTCCAACAACCTACTTACCTCTGTGCAATCTGGATTCAGGCCGTGCCATAGCATGATCTCCGCCCTGGCCAAAGTCTCTAATGAATAGCTAACTGCTCTGGATAATAAGCAGTGTGTATGTGCCTTGTTCTTCAATCTAAGCAAGGCATTCGATATGGTGGATCACTCTTTGCTCCTGGGCACCATCCGCAACTTTGGCCTGGACAATACAGCACTCAGATGGTTTGATAACTACCTGACTGGACACTCCCAGAATGTAAAGGTGGAAGGAGATCTCTCCCCCACAAGAACCTTATTGAGAGGCATTCCTCAGGGTTCCATTCAGGGCCCACTCCTGTTTGCCATGTATATTAACAACATTCACTCAGGATTAAAGGCCACTAGTATACATTTATTTGCAGACGACACTGTTCTGTATATTGTTAGGCCATCCCCAGAAATACCATGTACAGACCTGCAACTAGAATTTAGCCATCTTCAGAATAAACTGCTCCAACTAAAACTACTTCTAAATGCCAAAAAAAAAATCAAAACCAATGCTTCTCTTTCTCTCCATTCTCCAAGCCATCGGATATAACTAAGCCGGGTGACGTATCCCCGATCTCTACCCTCCTTGGCGAGCCTCTTGAATTTGTTACTAAATTTAAATATCTGGGTGTCTGGATTGATATCAAACTGGCCTTCTCAGAGCATATAGAGGAACTTACTAAAAATCTTAAACAGATATTTGGCCTATTTTTTTGAATAAAACACCTTCTGATGGTCGAAGCGAAAAACAGACTTGTCCAAACCGCATTCCTTCCACTGCTAAATTATGCAGATATTTTGTATGGACAAGGTACTAGGGCAGCCCTCTCCATATTAGACACTCTATACCACCAAGCCATAAGATTTATTACAGGTTCGTCCTACTCTACTCACCATTGCTCACTATATGGATCAGTGAGTTGGACATCACTGTGTTACAGATGGCAGAGAAATGCAGTCCTTTGGACGCACCGAGCCATCTTAAAGAAGCTTCCTCAATATATCTCTGATTGTCTACCCATCTGTCCTCCTGGTAGCTACACTCTGAAATTTATCCCTGGTCATTCCCAGAGTCAGAGCTCACTTTGGTGCAGCTGCCATCAGCCATTCCCTCCCTGTATTATGGAACAACATGCAAAAAACTCTTAAAGTAGCCTCGCCGGTGAAATTGTCAATGTTTAAAACCTTGTTCTCCTGTGCCTTCACAGAATCCTGTAACTGTAGAAAACAACTACCCACTTAATACCAGCCTCATGGTACCATTCCTTGTTCCTTGTACAGCATTTTGCAGCCCTCTTACTACTCTCCCCATCCCCTTCCTTCCCTGTAGTTTCCCTTATATTGATTCCTATTTTTGCACTTTAATATGCACGTATGTATATTCTCCAATCTTTTACATTTGCTTATACCAATTATTTGCCTCACTTGTGTAAAATGATTAACCTGTATTGTACTAAGATTCTACCCCACTTGTATAAAATGATTATCTTATATTGCTGTGTTAGTCCTGCTCCGATACTATTGAAGTATTATGTTGGTTTTGTACTGTGTCCTTGTCTACTCTATGCCCAGGTCCATCTTGTAAATGAGTTTTTCTCAATGATGCTTCGCCTGGTAAAATAAAGCTTGATTGATTGATTGATAGAGGGAGTCATGGGCCAAAATGGCTTGGCTACCCACCTTGGTAAAGGAGAGCAGTCTCCGGGTTGCTGGATCTTCTTCCAGCCCACTGACCAACGGCAACCAGTGCTCATTTCTGAACACAGGTCATCAGCATGGCAGGAGGCTAGGCACTCAACACCTTAGCCCTCCATGCCACCAGGGCCAGCACTCCTAGCCTGGGGTGTATCAAAAGTGGACAGTGATCAAGGAGGGGATAGCAGCTGCCACTAATAGCTGCCTTAGGCAAAAGGGCAAACACTCTATAGCCAAGAAACCAAGCTGTGAAGAAAAAGAGGGTCAGGTACAAAAGGTTTAGGAAGTCACCAAGGGCTGAGAATGAGAGGACTATTTCAAGAACACTAGGGAGGCTAGTAAGGTGACCAGGCAGGCCAAGGCTAGTAAGGAGCTACAAACTGCAGACGAGATCAAGGAGCAAGGAGGGAGAGAAAGCCTTCTTCCGGTATATCAGTGAAAGGAGGGATATGAAGGTAGGCATAGTAAAGTTAAAAATGGGGAAAGTGTGGATGGAGAAAAATAAAGAGAAAGTGGAAGTGGTGCTCGAATAATTATGTTTTGTCTTTACTAAGGAAAGTGATGGACCAGTGTTGCAAGGGAGGATGAGGGGAAGATTTGAGGAGGAGGGGACATGGATAATGACAGAATAACAGAAAACATAGTTTGAAAAGGACTCCTGTATTTGAAGGTAAACAAATCAGTGGGACAAAGTGATATGCATCCAAATGTGCTAGAGGGAGATGGAGGTGGAACTGTCAGATTCACTGGCAGATCTGTTTATTAGCTTATTAGACACATAGGTGGTACTGCAGGAATGGAGAACCACACATGTAGTACCACACAACAGAATGGGCCAAGGAAAGATCCTGGAAACTACAGAATGCTCAATCTGACCTCCATAGTCTGTAAGCTGATGTAGATCATTCTGAAGGAAAGGTTAACTGGGTTCCTTGAAGAAAACGGGCTTCAGGACAATGACAGCACAGGTTCATATCAAGGAGATCTTGTCTAACACCATCAGCATCTTTGAATGGATAACAAGTTCAAGTTCAAGTTTATTGTAGGAAAGACTCTGTTGAGCAAGCTCATTCACAAGGAGGTCCTGAGTCATATGCATAACCAATACACAATTACATAGATAGGAGATATACAATGTAGGACAATAGGTGGAGAATTATATACATTTAGGAGGTATATACAATGGACATTCTTATACTATAATGCTGTACATTTCAGAGTTAGCCTAGTCCTATGTTATGCATCACATTTCAGTTTATACAATAGAGGGCCATTTGCCCTTGTTGATATGTGCCATTCATATTTTCATAATAGTAACAAACAAATCTTTGCATAGTACTACTCATGTGTCTTGTAGTCTTATAATACATAACTAATATAATCATCAGTTATCATCAGTGATCATCACTTGGCCATCCAGAGATCATCAACATTCATCTTACTGATTTACACTTACAAATATAATCAATAATCATCAGTTGGTGATTTGAAAGTTCATGTCTGAAAACTAAATCTTGATATATTTGATGATCTTAGATCACAATCTGCTCTGATGAACATATGGTAAAATTTGATGATTAATGATGATCAATCATGACTGACTTTCAGGAAACACAACTGATGATTTATCAACTCAACCGGGTGGTATGGCATATGGTGACTCAGGTTTAATGTGAAGATGTGTTAAGTCATACACATAGGAAGAAAGAACTAGAAAATTGAGTACTGTTTGGAGGAGGGGTCAAGGTCACCGAATCAGAGGAGGAAAAGGACTTTGGGATAGCCATTAACAGATACCATATGCAAGCTACACAGTGTAGAAAGTCAGCAGCAAAGGCAAAAAGAATGATGGAATGTGCTGTTAGATTGTTTAAGAGCAGAAGGGAGGAGATCATACTGTCGCTGTACAGATCCTTGATACAACCACTTGTGGAGTATGGCAAGCAATATTAGAGGCCCTGCCTGAAAAAGAATATCAACCAGCTCAAGGCAGTTCAAAAGAAGGCAAAAAAAAAAGGCAGCAGGGCAGCGCATGTGAGGACAGGGGTTCAGGGACAGCATGGCAGTGTGAATAAGGACAGGCTGAGAGAACTTAACATGTACTCACTGGACGAGAGGAGAAAGAGAGGGAACATGACTGAAACCTTAAAGTACCTGAAACGTATAAACAAGGTGGATACTGGGGACCTTTTTTGTTTCAGAGAAAACGAAACCACCAGGGGTCAGTGTTATAAGCTTGAGGGGGAGGGTTCAAAAAGGAGGTCAGGAGGTACTTCTTTATAGAAAGAGTGGTGTTGGGATAGAACAAGCTCCCTGTTGACGTTGTCACTCAAAGGACAGTGGGGGGATTCAAGAGAGGGGATAGGCTGATGTAATGGGTCAGAGTTGAAGGGGAAGGGGCAGAGCTTAGCACACTATTTATTTATTTAGTGATTCGGATCATACCTTTGAGTTCAGAGTTCTTTTTTACAAAGGTTGTTCAAACAGTGACAATGACAACAATAACAAATAGTTTATATACAATACTCGAATAGTAGGTGGCTAGTATACAATAAGGTTACAATGTCATTTATAGCACCAATGGTGATAGTATAGCATCAAGAACATTCAACTAGGGTAAAGGACAGTGTTTGTATTTAGCGAAGGAGATAAAGAGGTGTGACACATAGTGTGAGACTCCAAGGAGGAGTCAAGGTGAAGGGGGGGAGACTGGGGGGGAGAGTGGGTGGCCAAAAGAAGTGGCTTTGTCAAGGAGGTTGGGAGATAGTGGTAGTAGGTTTTTATAAGATTGATCCAGTGGGAGAAAAGGTGCAGGGGAGAGGAAGACAGAGGGATAGGGCAAGGGGAATAGTGGGGGTAAAAGGAAGGGGAAGGAGTGTGTGGGTGAGTGGGCATTATGGGTGTTAGAGTCCTAGTGGCAGTCACAAACTGTCCTAGTAAGGAGGTGTTGCCTTAGGACATTTTTGAATTGTGAGATGCATTGGAAGTTTAGAATGTGCACTGGGATTTCATTGAGCCACTGGGGGGCTCTATAGCTGAAAGCACACTGTCCCTGCACAGTTCGACAGAAAGGTGTTGATAGGGCCCCCCTCACCCTGTCTCTGGTGGTATAACTGGTAGCACTTGGTGTTAGGATGCTAGAAATGCATGGGGAGGTTACCCATTAGTGCCTTTTTTTCCAGGAGACATGTTTGGAATATAATCCTGTTCTTTAATGGCAGCCAATTGATCTGCTCGTATAAGGAACAGGTGTGGGTATTTCGATCTGCAGACATTGTGAGCCTACATGCCTTGTTGAGGGCAATGTGAATCCTTTTTAGTGCAGTGTCTGTTGCTGTGCCATAGACCACCAACCCATAGTCAGTGGTAGAAAGGATGGAGTTGGAGACTGAGAGACGGAGGGCCTCTGGAGTGAGATACTTTTTATGCCTATAGAGTACACCCAGCTTGGTGTTCACTGCCTTTACCACTGTGTGTTGTTGGGTGAAGGTGAGGGAGTCATCAATGCTGACCCCCAGGTACTTGAAGGAGTGAACTTGTTCAAGCAGCTCACTGACTTTATTGGAGATGGTGAGAGGATGGAGCTTCTTTTTGTACTGTGGGCTGGCTGTGAGCATCACCTTGGTCTTTTTGTAGTTTAATAGATGTTTATGGCTACAGAACAAGTCTTCCAGCTTGTAGAAGGATGCCTGCAGCTTGGAGTGGAGGGTGACTATTGATGAACTGCTGGTGAGAAGTACAGCATCGTCTGTGTAAAGTATCAGTTTAGTGTCACAGGCTTCAGGAAGATTATTTAGGAAGAGGCTGAATAGTAAGGGCCCCAGTACTGACCCCTGTGGGACCCCTAAAGATACCTTGTTGGAGCTAGATACTGTGTTCAATTTTTACACATTGGCTTTTGTGTGTTAGGTAGTCCTTGAATCAGCAGACAACAGTAGTTGCAACCCTCTGGTTCTGTAGTTGTGTCAGGAGGAGAGAGTGATTGACAGTGTCGAAGGCTTTGGTTAGGTCTATGAAGACTGACCCCATCAGTTTTCCTTCATCTAGTGTCTTGTGCAAGTAGTCGGTGTAGTCCAGCAAAGCAGTGGAGGTACTATGATTCTGCCTGAAGCCATGTTGGTTGGGACATAATAGGTTGTATTTGTTGAGGTAATCTGTGAGTTGGGTGGCCACAATCTTTTCCTGGGGTTTAGATAAGAGAGAGGGGATGGATATTGACCTATAATTGGCAATGCATGTCATATCACTATAATATCTGGAATAAAAACTAAGCAGACTCAGTAGACTGTAAGGCCTTCTTCTGACAGCTATTTTGTATGTTGGTATGTATGCTCATATGTCATTTGCTATAACTGAAAAGGAAAAATGTTTTTGTCCTGCCACTAAGGTTTCAGTCACAGCATACTGATCTGCTTCAAGGAAACTACAGTGTGTCACACATCTCTGATTTAATGTCCACAACAATTTCAATACTACAAATGGTGTTGTCTTTAAAAATCATTAAAACCTTTGATTTTTTCTAATGAAAACTTGCAGCTCTGCTTTTTGAAGAACCAGCCCCAAGTATAGTATTGCTCTGTTTCCATATTCTTTGCAGCTTAAGTGATTTTTGAAAAGCAGAAAAGTATCATGAAATCATTTTAAATATGTAAACTGTGCAAATTGTTTGCTTATTCATTAATGTACTCAGATTGATGAATTATCCATGCATTATTCAAGCTGAAATAATGCAGTGGATTTATTTTGTTGGAATATGGACACTTGGGTTTCTGCTTGAAAAACCTAATCCATTACCCAACAAGCATTTGTCAATGCCGAATGTTGATTGCTTATATGTGCTGTTTAGGAATTTGGAAGTGAAAGTACAATGCCTAAGAACTGTCATGTGCCCCCTTCAAGACATCCACTGTGTCTTTCTGTTCAATATTCACGGGGGGGGGAGGGGCGAGGGCCACAGCAGTTGCAAAGGCATGAAGAGGTGGACAGTAGCCCATTGACAGGCAGAAGAATCCTGCAGAAGGTGAGTAAATTGAAGGTGGACAAAACGATGGGACCAGATGACATACACCCAATGATATAAAAAGAACTGTGAAGGGAAATAGCAGTACCTGTGGCAGCCATGTTCACCGAGTCATTCAATACAAGGGTGGTACCAAAGAATTGGAGGAGGGCACATGTGGTCCCTCTATACAAATCCAGCAGTAGGGAGGAGGCGGGGAATTATAGGCTGGCCAGCCTCACTTCAGTAGTGGGGAAGATCATGGCTACATTGCTGTAAGAATGGATAGTGGGGCATCTAGAAGTCATCAGAGCCCTGGACCATAGGCAACATGGATTCACAGTGGGGAGATCATGTCAGACAAATCTGATTGATCTCTTTGACTGGGTGACAAAGGAAGTAACTCAGGGTGGGGCAGTGAACAACACTTACCTTAATCTCAGCAAAGCCTTTGACACCGTCCCACATAGGAGGCAGATAAACTAACCGAGTAGGCTGGGCATGGGTGGTAGTCTGGGTTAGAAACCAGGTAAGAGACAGGAGGCAGAGAGTGGTGGTAAATGGGGTGCAGTCTGGGGGGAGGGGGTGACCAGTGGGGTGCCTCAGAAATTGGTCCTGGGGCCAGTCCTGTTCAATGTCTTCATTAGTGTCATTTCAGAAGGGCTAAAGGGAAAGGACTGCCAGTTTGCAGATGACACTAAGATCTGTAACACAGTGGATACCCCAGAGGGGGTGGAGAAAATGAGGAGGGACCTAGGAAATGGTCTGAGGGCTGGCAACTGAAGTTTAATTCAACAAAATGCAAAATGATGCACCTGAGACACAGAAACCCTGGGGAAAGGTACAGGATGGGGAGGAGGAGGAGGGAGTTGCTGACAGTCACAAAGAAGTAAAGGGACCTGGGGGTTCGTATTTCAGATGACCTGAAAATGTCAAAGTGGTAAGGCAGCTGGGATGGCCAGTAACATGCTGGGGTACATAGGCAGGGGTATCACCAGCATAAGGAGGGAGGCAGTGATGCCATTATATAAAACCCTGGTCAGGCTTCACATGGAGTACTGCGTGCAGTTCTAGAGGTTGCACCTTCGTAAGGATATTAACGGGCTGCAGATGGTCCAGAGAAGGGCGACTGAGATGGTACAGAGCCTGCAACACAAGACTTATGAGGAGAAATTAAGGGACCTCAATATGTACTCACTGGAAGAGAGGAGGGAAAGAGGGGATATGATAGAAACATTCAGTACCTCAAGGGTATAAATATAACTACTGAGAAGCAGGAGACAGCTGCTATAGGCATATGTGCTAGCTTCTGTGTGATATTCTTTTATTCTTATAAATCTGTAATCCCTGGTATTTCAGTAACCACATGACCACACAGCCTTCTTTAGGTAATTTTATGCTGGTTGATGCCTGGTGTCAGATGGAAGACAGAGGGCTCACCAGATTGTGTTGCCATTTGAAAAACTTTAGTGTGTTCTTTTACTGGTAAGCGTTTTGAAAAGCTGGTGAAGGTCTCATGTTTTATTCTGATTTTATCTCCTTATGTCTGTCCCCTTTGCCCCCCCCCCCATTAGGGTTACCACCTGTCCCTATTTTTGCAGGACAGTCCTGATTTGGGCAGCTGTGTCCTGCAGAAAAACATGAAAAATAGCACATGTCCTGAGATTATAGCAGAAAAAAATATTTTCTGATTTTCCTCTAAATGCTACAAAACAACATAATACCTTAACTAAGATACCTTAAAATGATAAGAAACACTAACAACAGCTAAAAAACTACAATACTTAGTCTTAATTCTGATTATTTAGAGAAAACAAGTCTGTTGCATTGGTCGAGACTGCATATTGTTCTGTGAAAAATCATATTTCAGTAAGAAATGTCCCACTTTGGCCTTTTTAAAAGGTGGTAACCCTACCCCCCCATCCCCACCGCTGCAGCCTTCTTCTTGCCAAGATGGTGGGTGAGAAACATAGAAACATAGAATTTGATGGCAGATAAGGACCGCTTGGCCCACCTAGTCTGCCAGTTTCCCTGCCTGATGGATAAGCTGCAGATTCTAGTTAATCAACAGTTTACTTCCTCCTACCCCGCAGTAGAATAGTCTTATGTTCGTCCGTGAGCAGCTGCCTTCACAGTCTGTGAAGTTTGTTGTCTTTCAGTGCCGTTTATTGGTCATCTTCCAACACAAGCGAGGGGCTGCCAGCTCAAAACTAACTCAGGACAAGCAGGTTTCAAAGTGGGGGAAGAAATGGAGTGAGCAAGAATCAAGTTCTCATTCAGATGCGGGGTCGATTTTAAGATCAGCATACTGGTGTGGACACTGCAAATAGAACCCCAGCTCTTTAAGCAGCCTTATGAGGAGTAAAGGCTTCTCGAAGCACTGGGGTTCTGTTTATTGTACTGTAAGTGGGCTGCATCTAATTTGGTAATTTACTGTACCTTACATCTGGATGTATGGTAGGCCCAACTTTAAATAAACACTGCACCTGAATTAACACATGATGCCATAGAAATATAGAATTTGTCAGCAGAAAAGGACCGCTCAGCCCACCCAGTCTGCCCAAGTGTTCTCTACCTACTTGTAACTCCTGCCTGTATATGCTACTGAATGTCTTATTCTGCCTGCATTCATCAGGACCTCCTTGTGAATGAGCTTGCTTAATGGATTTTTTCCTGCAATGAACTTGAACCTACTCCACTTCCATAGCCTTATTGATCTCCGTTGACCCCCTCCTTCCCCCTTTTTCTAATATATCCCTATGTTTATCACATGCACGCTTCATGTCCCCTATCATTTTAGCTTCCACCATTTCTCCTAGCAGTCTGTTCTACCACCCTTTCAGTAAATAAATATTTCTTCACATCTATCCTGAATGCCCCCCCAGCTTCATTGTATGTCCCTTGCTTTGAGTGCTCATCCTTATTTGAAGGAAACTCCCCAACTGTACCCTCTTTACCACAGTGAGGTACTTTGTAGGTCTTGATCATGTCACATCTTGCCCTCCTCTCTTCCAAAGTGTACATGTTGAGGTTCTTCAGCCATTCGTTGCAGGGATTCCTGTGAAAATTCTGAACCATTTTAGTTGATCTCTGGAAAACCTCCAACTTATGTCCTTTCTGAAGTGTGGACTCTAAAACTGGACACAGTACTCCAGCTGGGGGTATACCAGGGAGTGATACAATGACAGCACAACAGCCCTCCTCTTCCTACTGGAGATGCCACTCCTTATGCACCCCAGAATCCAATTTGCCCTGCCCCTAGCCTTGTCACACTGTACTGCCACCTTGAGGTCCTCTGATATAATAACCTCAAGGACCCTTTCATGCCTAGTGAGCATCCATACCTCCCCCATCCTACACCCAACATTGGGGTTCCTATGCAATAGGTACATTATTTTACACTTGTTGGCACTGAACCCCAAATAAGTAAGAAAATGGAATTGATTTGAATGAATTGCAGGCTTTTAAGCAGCTTTTCGGGGTGTGTGTGTGTGGGGGGGTCTGCTACTATAACTATTTGATTTTGATTTGGTATAATGTGCGAACAGACTAACCCTACTCCTCACTCCGTGTGCTATATTGGAGATAAAAAGTCCAAATAGCATTCAGCCAAGCATTGAGCCCTGTGGCATCCTGCTTGTCACTGCTTTGGGTGCTGAGAGCTACCCCCCCACTACCACCACCCTCTGCACCCTCCCCTGTAACTAGTTCTCTATCCATATAGTCAGACTGCCTTCCACCCATACCCCTCCTTCTCCACACTCTTCTCCTCCTTGGCCTGTGTCCCTCTTCCCGGTAGTCTGCACCCTTACTCCTCCATATTCTTACCGGGTGGTGGTGCCTTCTGTATTACACTCAGACCACTCTCCCCCCCTCCTTCCAGGGTTACTATGCCTCCGTCTTTACCTATATCTAGGGCAGTGAGCTCATCAGGCTCCCCTGTGCAGACCTTTCTACCAACCTCAGTCTTTTGGCCACCCCCCCCCCCCATTTGTTTAAATCCACCTTAGTAGAGATATACTCCTCTAATCCTGCTTTTTTTTTTTTTTTACATATTTTCTCACTGGGCTATGGTCAGCTTGGTCATCGGCGACCACCCCCCAGCCCTGCCCCCAACATCAGGCTGACCTGATCATCTCCACGGATTACCCCCATGGTGGGGTGGTGAGGAGCTTCCCAGGTCAACCCACCAGAGAAGGATACAGTTGAGGAGTGGCCATTCAGGATGGGTGGGGGGGTTGAAAGCTCATGCTGCCTGACTGTAGCCCATTTTCCACTTTTCTCCCCTTTGTGGAGTGCGGGCATGCAATGAGGCTTAGGCATAGCATGCCAAAGTCCGACACACTCCTCCACCCTTTACTACACTGCTGTAGTAGTGCCTGTAGTCATCACCAGGGGCTGCTACAGAGAGGTGGGTCCCTTGATCCCATCCCAGGATAGGAGAGCAGTCCTCCAGATGCTCAATCCTATCCCTCCCTTGCCAACCCCTGTTGGCCTGGGCTTGCGTCCGGACCCGGGTCACCAGCATGGCGTGAGGTGTGGCGTCCAGTGCCTCAACCCTCAGCACCAGTAGCCCGGCAGCACTGCTGCTTTTAATACTCCCTTCCCTTCCCCTTCCTGCTCCAGTGTACCCTGTCCCCTGCGTACAAGTCACTATTCACCCCAGACTCTACCCCAGTTAGTCACTAACCCATAATGTTTCATGTGGCACCAGTCTCTCACCCACTTGAACTCCTGAAGCCTACCCTTCCTCCCCATGTTTGCACATGGCACTGGCAGTACCTCCAAGAATGCCACCAACTTCCCCACCCCCCTCACACTGCCTGCCCAAATACTCAAACCTGACCCTCACTATTTCCACAGTGTCCTCTGCCAAGTCGTTTGTACCCACATGCAACAGTGAATGAGGTTTCTTCCTCCCCCTCACTGCACACTTGAGCAGTGCCTGCCTTGCCCCTCCGCAGTCAACCTGGGGACAGCTTCAACACAAATATGGCTGTGCCTTTCCCCTTTCCACCCCATCTCACACATTTCAGTATAGAATCCCCTAGGACAAGTACCCCCCCGGCCCTTACCCACTTTCCCTTCTAATGCCCTTTCCACCACCCCAGTATTTGATCTTCCCTGTCCCTTACCCCCACCAACTGCACCATATGTGACTTCTGTATATGTATCCCCTACTTCTGTCTCACCCCTTTTCTCTTCCTTATTCCTCCCATCCCCCTTGAACCCCTTCCCAGCCTGACTACTTCCTACTGGGCTTCCCATGTCGACCTCCCCTCCTCCCCTGCTAATTTCCAGCCCCTCTCCTATCCCCGCTGTTGTTGATTTAGAGCCCCCATTCCCTTCTACTCTGATAGTGATGCCCCTCCCATCCTTCCCCCTTCATGTAGCCTTCTCTCCTCCAGTCACCGCACCCTCCTTCCTTACTAGCCCCCTTCTTCCCTTTTGTCCTCACTATCTCTTCCCCTACCTGTTGCCATCCCTCTCATACTCCGCTTGACCTCCCCCCTTCAGTATGTTCCTGCTCCCCCTATCTCTCCCATAGCAGAGGTTTGAATCTATTCATAGTTGATACCTGTCCTACATCTCTTTCCCCCAAGCAGTTCCCCCTCCTACTTGTTCCCCTCTGTGCCACCCTGGTCCCTCCCTACCTGCAGCCATCTGCTCTCCTCCCCCCTGGTACTCCTCGGGGTCTCTTCCTCCCCCATCAGGAGGCTCCCCACCCTCGCCTCGGGCACCCCTTCCCTTCTCCTCCCTTTTCTGCTAGTGCCTCTGATACTGGAGTTGGTTTCAGTCCCTAGTTATTCTTCCTCCATCCCTCTTTGCCGTCCCCTACTCCCCCCCTCAGGATACCTACCATGCTCATCTGCTCTGCCACTTACACTACTCCCTAACCTCCACAGTTCCTTCCTCAAACTAGCCAATCATCTACAGACCATACACCCCCCCCCATTTTCCAAGCCCAGTCCAGGATCATGGCAGACCCACACTCTGTACACCCCTCCACCCTTCCAAAGATGCCCGCTCTATTGACATGTGGCACCTGCCCCATTTTGGCCCCCATCTAAAGTTACGGGCTTTTACTCCCAGGTTCTGTACCCTACTACAACTGTTACACCCCTATTTATGCAAATTCTTGTCCCCGGCCCCACACTAGTCCCACTATTGAACCCTTGCCGACTGGGGTAATTCAGTCTCAAATCTCATCCTTTATGTAACCCCCAGGTGGTGCTGTCCCAAGGACTACTACCCCTGCCTGCTTGACTACTGACAGGTTGAGGGGCCTAGGTTCTATGGCGGGTATCTCCACCCAGAGGTCAGAGTTTGTAGTGGTTAGACTAGCTTGGTCACAGCCCTCTGGGACACTGAGACCCCCTATTATTCCCTCTAATGGCTCACACAGTACACAGGAGTTACAGCCCCAATACCCCACGTATACACACTGTTCACTCACAAAGTACCACTTACCCTCGAGACTGATTCTGCAGCACGTCTCTGAGGACTTCCGTGTAAAATAAGGTTAAACAACATACACAGCAAAATACAATACTGTTTCCATAAGTATAACACCACAGACAGTATATAGTATAAGAACAACAAATCTGGTTTATTCAGGGGACAGTAACACTGTAGGGGGCAATCAGGTTAATTGGCAAAATTAAATCACAGTAATGTGCACACATAGAGAGTCTGAAAAGTCACATTGTGGGTACCCAGGTTGGGGAAGGGCTAGCCAGGTCTGTTGCCCAGGGTTGGCCAGCAGGTGCAGATGGATAGGGCCCTGTAGAAGAAAATATATGCACAATACCCAATTGTAATACGGAGCCAGAGGGCTCAGTCCATGAAACAGTGAAACAACAAGAATTAGATGACACACTTGTGATTGAAAAACAAGCTGCAGGGGGAGTACTCTGATTTGTACTCACAGCACCCAAGCTGAGGATCAGATGGAGAAGGTCCTTCTGGATTGCCAGAAGAGCAGGACATGAGGACAAGGTCCTTGTGACTGGACCCCACTGCAGTTGACGGCAAACGGATGTAGTCTGAATTTAGCTGGGGTTTACTTCCAGCTTCAGCACACAATTCACTGTACAGGGGATTTGAAATAGCGATTCCCCACAAGCACTACACACATTTATATGTAAAAAAGAAAGTACTATACCAGGCAGGCTGTTCCTCGATCCCGATCGCAATTACTGCAAAATACCAGGGAGCACACACAGCAGCTTCAGTTCCTGACAAACCGAGCGCGATTCAGCAATTTCTGCAGTCTTCTACAGGTTGAGCCTAGTTTCCACACTCCTCGTGCTTCTTTCTCCTCACAACTCAGATTCAGTCCAAACTGGCACTCACAAAGGCTGCAGACCGAAACTCAGGGCCTCACACGCTCTTCCCGAGCGAAACTATACACCGCAGAAGCACACAGATCCTTCTCTCTTCACTGCCACAACTGATCTGATCTTTTCAGTCACAGAGCAGGGCATTTCCTTTAGCTCCACACTATTCTGTTGGCTGATTCAGCTGTCACTCGTAATAAGACTCCCTCTGTTGGTAGAAAAAGGCACCGAGGTCAAAACTACATTTCCCAGAGTCACTGCCCATGCAATCCCCTTCTGGCAGGCTCAAATTAAGAGTCCAAGTTCTGATTCATCCACAGGCTCTATTTTAGGGCTCCCTTAACCCAATTGGCCCAGCACAGCAGTTTAGGTCCAAAACAGAGAGGTAACACACACAGAGTCCCAGCTGCAATAAAGGCAGGTTAGACAAACTACAATTTTTTTAATGTTTTAAATGATTACAAGCAAACAGTTACAGCTTTCAGATGGGCTCCCTTTGCACCTTCAGCGACTGCAAAATGGAACGATTACTCTGCAGCTCGGGCGGGATTCGAACATTAAATACACAGTCCCCCCATATAAACTAATTAAGTCTGCAAGCAGACCGCTCTTAAAGAGACAATACGTGGAGGCTCAAATAGCACACACTTGCAACCACAGTTAAGCAGCTCAGACGCCGAACATCACCCAGGCTTGGAGCATTCAGGCAAGCTCCTGGAAGACTTTTGAGAACCTCCATTTGCAGGGGGGGTTACAGTTGGATACTGTGTTACTGTAGCAATCCTAAAGCCTCCTTGTCCGTTTTTCACCCCTCCGCTACCATACTTTTTGTTCTCGGCTTTCAAATAGTTTCACTTAGCCCAGTCAGAAATCCTATTGCACTCCAAGTATTACTCAGCTCAGTTAGAGAAATAAACAGAACTACTAAATCTGTATTATTACAGCAATCCTAAAAGTATCCAATCATTGCTTTGTCTTCACTCCAGAAGCCATGTTGTAAGCCATGTTGTAATGTAGGACCACAGAGGACACAGGGCGGAGGGAGGGCAACTGTAAAGTCCCGGCAGAGCTCCATTGAGCTTGCTCATTCCCCCTCTCTCACTCGCTCATTCTATTTCTCCCGACACTGCAGGCTGCCCTTTTGTAATGGGTTCCTGCCTGCATTTGGCACCTTTTTCTGCCCACAAAGAAATCCACAGCAGTCCCAACAGAGCTCCGTTTAGCTTGCTCACTACCTCTCTCTCTCTCACTCGCACCTTCTGTTTCTCTCAGAGCTGCAGGCTGTCCTTTTGTACTGGGCTCCTGCCTGCGTTGGTACCTTTTTCTGCCCACGAAGAAATCTGCAGCAGTCCCGACACAGCTCCACTGAGTTTGCTTACTCCCTCTCGCTCACTCGCTCCTTCTGTTTGTCCCGGCGCTGCAGGCTGCCCTTTTGTACTGGGTTCCTGCCTGCATTTGGCACCTTTTTCAGCCCACAAAGAAATCCGCAGCAGTCCCGACAGAGCTCCGTTAAGCTTGCTCACTACCTCTCTCTCACTCGCTCCTTCTGTTTCTCTTGGAACTGCAGGCTGGCCTTTTGTACCGGGCTCCTGCCTGCGCTGGTACCTTTTTCTGCCCACAAAGAAATCTGCAGCAGTCCTGACACAGCTCCACTGAGCTCGCTCACTCCCCTTCTCTCACTCGCTCCTTCTGTTTGTCCTGGCACTTCAGGCTGCCCTTTTGTACTGGGCTTCTGCCTGTGTTGGTACCTTTTTCTGCCCACAAAGAAGTTCACAGCTGTCCTGACAGAACTCCGTTGAGGTAGCTCACTCCACCTCTCTCACTCACTCATTCTGTTTCTCCTGGTGCTGCAGGCTGCTCTTTTGTACTGAGCTCCTGCCTGCGTTGGTGCCTTTTTCTGTCCACACAGAAATCCGCAGCAGTCCCGACAGAGCTCCATTGAGCTTGCTCACTCCCCCTCCCTCACTCCCTCTCTTGTTCTGTTTCTCCCGGTGCTGCAGGCTGCCCTTTTGTACTGGGATCCTGCCTGCATTGGGACCTTTTCCTGCCCACAAAGAAATCCACAACAGTCCAGGCAGAGCTCAGTTGAGCTCAGTTACTCCCCCGCTGACTCACTCGATCTTTATCTATCCCAAACACTGATATCCCACAGTGACCGTGCTATTCTGCGCCAGATGTGCAAAAACATATTTTGGCCAGGATGTGAAAAATGACAGCTGTACCATTCATAAGGAGGTGTGAAAAAATGCCAGTGTTGAAAATGTGGCATGACAATATTGCAAATCTGCAAAATTACAAGTGTGCATGGAAACTGCGCAACACACGTGTGTAACACAGTCATTTTATGGAGTTTCGTCACCAAATTTTCACCATAGGGATTTTAGGACCTCTGCTCATGAACAGCGTCATTGTCACTTTCTTAATCTGTCCTGAACACTGATTTCCCACAGTTACCGTGTTATTCTGTGCCGGAAGTGCAAAAGCACATTTTGGCCAGGATGGGAAAAATGACAGCTGTACTGTTCATAAGGAGGTGTGAAAAAATGCTAATGTTGAAAATCTGCCATGAAAATATTGCAGATTTGCAAAGTTACAAGTGTGCATAGCAACTGCACAATGCACTCTCATAAAACAGTCATTTTTTGGATTTTTTCCACCAAATTTGCAACATAGGCTTTTTGAGAGCCCTCCTCATGAGCACTGGCATTGTCATTTTGTTAATCTTTCCTGATCCACGAAACCACCTTTCGGGACCGAATAACACCATGGCAGTGGCTGAATTCATGAGGAGGGTCCCAGTAGCCCCATGTTGAAAATTTGGTGCCAAAATTCCCCAAATGCCTGAGATATGCAGCAAAGTTGAAAACACCCTATTTATGCCATTACACAGCTTACTGGCATATCTTCAGTTTGCAGTTGGCTTTGAAGAGTGCAGATGTATTCCCAGTCCACCGAAGATCATCGTGCTGGGCTCTGGAGGTAAGTATGGGGTGAGGAGGTGTGGGGAGGTGTGGTACGCAGTGGGTGGGCGCGGGTTGGGGAGGGGCACAGACAGCGAGGGACCATTTTCTTCTTTACAGGGTTAAAAAAAAACAGACATTGTGGGATGGTTTTCCCTTTTAGCAGGTACTTTTGGCATGCTGGGGTGGGCTTCCAGCATGCCACCTGCGTGTTTTGGGTTGGGGGGACTGGAGGCGATGAGGATTGGGCACCCGCTTTGGCACATACTGGGAAGGTCTCATGAGCCGAGGGAGATTGGGCATCCCCTCGGCACACAAGAAATGTGTGGGGGGGGGACATGCCGATTTGGATTGGGCACCCCTGTCAGCAAAGAAACAAGGGGAGGGAACATGATGCCGAGGGGGATTGGGCACCCCCTCGGCAGACAACAGAAACCGACGGGGACTGGTATGTCCATCGGCAAACTGGGTCGGGGGAATACAACGGACCGCCCTGCAATGATGGGTTGCTACCTCATTGCAGCAGAATGGCTGATGCTGCAATGACGAGGCAGCCCCTGATTGCAGCGGCTAAACGTTTCAAGGTTGTGGCACGCTGGCTGAACTAGTGTCAGCAGCAGTGTGCCACCTCATTGGGGAAAGCAGGCTAAGTCTTAGAAGGCAGTGGGGGCATTGGCCACAACAGTGCCGCACTGCCACATCCTGCATCTGCAGCAAGTTGCCGCAACATGTTTCTTGTGCATGCGCACAATCAACATAAAGAGTATGTGTTTGGCAGCTGGCAGTCACAGAGAGGCCTTTACATCAACAGTGATGGCATCTGTTCAGCCCCTCCCCTTACAACTGGATGAATGGTGCTCCCATGGTGCCAGTAACTAACAGTGGGGAATGGACAGAAAAAAAACCAAAAAACAGAAAGGGCAAAACAAAATCCAGATGCATTATGACAAACCATCTGTGTAAGTGTCATGTTTTGTTCCTTATGCATACTTATCACTGATTTTTGTATGGGTTTACCCTCAATATAAGAACACCTACCTGAGGGACCTGGAACAAGACTGCTGTCTGTATAGATTTTGAAAGTGATGAATTGCAAATATGTACACCCCTGTTCTGATGGGAATTTCAGAATGTCAGTGCCGTTAGTGTCCTGGTGGATTTTAAATGACATTGTTGCTCTCTTTCTCTGTCTTTTCTTTGGACCTAATACAGGAGGTCTGCATGTTCCTTGTGGCGCTACATTGTGTATCCTGGGGTCTGAATGTCTACTGTACTGCCGAGACAAAGAAAGTAACATCAAATCCACAACAGAATTTGGTAAGCAGGAAAAATATAGCCCTACTTAATTACTGATAATCAACGCAACAATAGCTTTGTATTTATCTTACTGGGGATTCATTATTTTCTTTCTCTCCCCCATCTCCTTTGTGTTCCCTCCTGCTATTCTACCAACTACAGTATATTGTTTTTCCAACTCCTCCAATTGCCATTCTACCATCCCTGTAAGCCAACAGTGTGGCAGATAGCCATTGATGAGCAGTGCTGTGCAAAATGTCTAGTACTCTTGTGAAATTGTACAAAGACAATTTCAGTTAGGTGTAATTTTTGCAAAAATCCATCAAAATCTGATATAAATTTGTCAGATGCGTTTTGTGAAAATGTACCATTTTTTGCTTTGAGATTACACTTTATTTAACATCAAAAATGGCACAATTTTAAAAAATTTGTGCTTTTTCAAATTATATTGTAACCCCCAGGTGGCGATATCCCAAGAGCTGCTACCCCTGCCTGCTCAACTACTAACAGGTTGAGGGGCCTAGGTTCAATGGTGGGTGCCTCCACCCAGAGGTCAGGGTTTGCAGTAGTTAAACTAACTTGGTGACAGCCCTCTGGAACCCCCCTTTCTTCGCACTAGTGGCCCACACAATGCATCAGGAATATCTTCACAATGTACACTTACCCCCAGGACTGTCTCTGTCGACTGGACTCTGGGGACCCCCTGTAAAACAAGATGATACAGTGCAAAAGCCACAGTACAATACTTTAACATAGACAAATAATTTAGTTAGTGTAACTTTGCTGAAACAAACAGATCTGATTTATTTAAGGAATTGTAACAAGGAAGGGGGAAATCAGGTTAATTAGGTTAAACACATTAATAATCACAGTACTGTGTGCATATTCAGAGTCCCAAATTGTCACTTTCACTGGGTACCCAGGATTGGGGGGGGGGGCTAGCCAGGATCAGTGCAGCTGGTTGGGGCCCTGTGATGGAAAAAAACACTTGCACAAAACCCAATTATAATCTGGAGCCAGATGGCTCAGTTCGTGAAGAAATTAAAAAAACAACAAATAGATGACACGCTTGCAATTTGATAAACAGATGGCAGGGAGCTGCCCTGCTTTGTACTCACAGACTCAATGCTGGGCACTAGATGGAAGGCAGATTGTCCTGGATTGCCAGGAGGAGCAGAACCTGTGGAAAAGGTCCTTGTGACTGGACCCCACTGCGGTTTACAGCAATCGGATGTAGTCCGAATCAAGCTGCGGTTTACTTCCAGCTTCATGCACTCAATTCACTGTACAGGGGATTTGAAATGTGATTCCCCACAAGCACTACACACATTTATATGTAAAAGGAAAGTACTATACCAAGCAGGCTGCTTCTCGATCCCAACCGCAATTACTGCACGATACCCGGGAGAACACTTAGCAGCTTCAGTTCCTGACAGACCGAGCACATTTCAGCAATTTCTCCAGTCTTCTACAGGGTGAGCCACATTTCTGCTCTTCAGATCTCCTTGATTCTCCTCACAGGTTGGATTCAGTCCGAATGGGCACTTGCACAGGTTGCAGACTGAAACTCAAGGCCTCACACGTGCTTCCCGCGCAAAACTATACACCACAGAAGCACAGAGCTGCTTGTCTCTTCACTGCCAAAACTGATCTAATCTCTCCAGTCCCAGAGCAGTGCATTTCCTTTAGCTCCACACTATTCTGTTGGCTGGTCTGGCTGTCATTCACAATAAACTCCCCCTGTTGGTGGAAAAAGGCGCCATGGCCAAAACTACATTTCCCAGAGTCACTGGCCATACAGTACATAGGTGGCTGGCTCCACAATGAGAGTCCAAGTTCTGAATTGCCAGCAGCAGGCTCCATTTTAAAGGTCCCCCCACACTGACTGATCCAGTTCAGCAGTTCAAAACCAGGATGGAGGGCTAGGCAAAAACAGTTCAGACTGCAAAGAAAAGCAGGTTAGACAAACTGTATTTTCATTATTACTCTAAATGATTTCTGGCAAACAGTTACATCTTTGAAAAGTGCTCACTCTGTCCACTTAGCGACGGCAGAAACGGAGTGATTTGGCAGCAGCTCGAGCAGGACTCAAGCAGGTAAACACACAGTCCCCCCCATACAAACTAATTATGTCTACAAGCAAACAGCTCTTAAAGAGACAGTACCAGAGGCTCTAAAAGCACTCACAGATAAACGGCTTAAACACCAAACACCATTCAGGCTTGGAGCATTCAAGCAAGCTCCTGGAAGACTTTTTAGGAACCCCCATTTGCAGGGGGGGTCACAATATTTTTTAGAAAAGGCCCACTTTCAGTGTATTTTTGAAAGTGCAACTTTTTTTCCTAAAAATGCATAACACGGTTCCTGTCAGTATGCAGGAAGTGATGTAGTGTGAGACTAGAGAGCTAGGGTATGTGTTGGAGAGTGGAGACTGGAGAGAGTTAAGTAAAGAAGTGATAGCTTGATTGATAGATGGACAGACAGACAGATAGATAGACAGACAGACAGATTTCAGATAGAATGTGTGTGTGTGTGTGTGTGTGTGTGTGTGTGTGTGTGTGTGAGCATATGTATTATATAGGCATGGTAGTGCCTGTATATTAGGACTGAGAAGGCACTTTAATGTTATACCTCAATTTTTGCAATTTAATAACTTTGCCCCCGATCAACCGATTTACATGAAATTTGGAATGCACAACCTTTGTGCCTTGGTCTCTTGATTCTGAAAATGTCATGTGGACTGGTTCAGCAGTGGCAAAGTTACAGAGGTGCACAAAACTTTAGAGTCTCCATTTTTAAGACTTTTTTTTTTCTCTCTAACAACTGAAAAAATATAAAGATTTAGAGCCACATGATGAGATGGATGACGCATTCCTGGATGCTCTGCGCATCTCTCTGGACTTGTGCAGGCCATCGGGGCATGGCCATATTCAAAGGACACTGATGCACCAAACACGCACCCAACCACCCTCCTAGCACATTGTGTGCACCTATGCAAATGAGGGATCCCTCATGCATATGCCATGCATCACAGTATTGAATCCCCCCAAGCATAACTATAGCCAGCTGCACTAGCATGTTGTTATGCCTTTGAATCCCTATTTTAACTACATGCAGGGATGGTTGGTCCCCTCTGAATAGTCTAGGGCTGAGTACATAGTCTCCCTGTCCAGCCCTGACCACTGTTAAAATAGCACAATACCCTTGCTGATCCAGTGGCACTGAGGGTTGAGGCTCTGGACACCACATCTCATGCTATGCTGGCGGCCCAGTTTTGGGAATGGACCCAGGTCATCGGGGGTCAGATCGGGATGGAGGAGGATTAAGCATCCCAATGGATGCTCTCCTCCTCCAGCCAGGGTGGGTTACAGGGTAGCGTATGCAACTGTAAAGGCTCTGCCTGTGGAAGCATGGGTGGTGGGGCACACGGCTGTATGGAGTTGGGGAGGGAGAATGCTGTTGTGTGCCTGACAGTGGTGTGTGACAGCACGCTGTTCACCTGGATGAAAGTCCTTTGTGCCAGTGCCCCCAGGGGTCAAGGGAGAGAATGAGAGACAAATGTGTACTCCCCCAGCTACAACAAACACTTTGAAGCCAGGGAATCCCCACTGGAGGGGACCTGGTAGATGGAGTCGGAGGGTGTACAAGGCCCCCTCCGAAGGGCCAAGGTACCGAGCAAGTAAAAAAAAAAAAAGCACACTACCCAATCCCCCTTTTCCATAGTGTAGTGCCCCTCAAGCCATGATCTCTGTTAAAATAAAACACAAGCCAGTCCCCCTTTTCCATAATGTAATGCCCCCCCCCACAGCCCCGATCACTGTGCAAAATAAATAATTACAGTGTTTTCAGTCTTGTGCCAGTGATTGGGGTTGGGGGGCACAATACACTATGGAAATGGTGGAATGCAATTAGTTTGCACAAGAATCAGAGCTGGGGAGGGGGGACACTATCGGAGCGCTACGGGCTGGTACCGTGGGCAGTCCCCACAAGAAACCCGTCCACCCAGGACAGGATGAGAAGGCACCTGCTGCCCACTCTCCTACTTGGCTCGCAAGGCTGATTGAAGCCCACCGGGCTGGTACCGCAGACACAGTCCCCTCTACAAGCAACCCGCCAGCCCAGGATGGGGCAAGAAGGAACTGCTGCCCGCTCTCCTCCTTGGCTAGTCAGGCTGATAGGAGCCCACCGGGCTGGTACTACAGATGTGGTCTCCTCCACAAGCAACCCACCTGCCCTGGACAGGGCGAGAAAGTGCCTGCTGCCCGCTCTCCTCCTTGGCTCACAAGGCTGATCAGAGCCCACCAGGCTGGTACCCCGAACACAATCCCCTTCACAAGCAACCTGCCCACCAGGACAGGGCAAGAAGGTGCCTACTGCCTGCTCTCCTGCTTGGCTTGCAAGGTTGATCAGAGCCCACCGGGTTGGTACCACGGATGTGGTCCCCTCCACAAGCAACCCACCCACCCAGGACAGGGCGAGGTGTCGCCTGCTGCCCGCTCTCCTCCTTGGCTCAGAAGGGTGATCGGAGCCCACTAGGCTTGTACCATGGATGTGGTCCCCTCCACAAGCCCAGGACAGGGCGAGAAGAAAAAATTACTCACCTGTAGTAATCTTGTTTTTTCCAATGGGATCCACTAATATTATTACTTCTTGCAGTGTTCCTTTAAGACAGCACTGCTCCAGAGCCAAATGGAATGTCACGCTAATGATGGAATCTTTAGCTGTACTTTCAATTCAAAAGCTGCCCAGTCAAACTGCCTACATTCTAACCTCAGATTTCTTAGGAGCTTGCAAAGAGGCCATACTAATATCTAATTAGAATAAACAATATAAAAAAGGCCCCAACTGGGGCAACTGGTAATCATTAATGTCGTAGGGTGTGGGTGACCATGTGGACTAATTGATAGTGCAACACAGTTGTGCTTGTAAATTAACAAAGTTTATTTTGTTAGGTCAGAAGTTTCTTCATTGCAGGACAAATGTAATAACAGTGAGCTGGTACGACAACAGAAAATTACTGAATGGCAAATAAAAGTTATAACATGAATTACACATGGCTAGAAAGGTGTTCTTCTCCCAACAATTTGGAGCAATTCACAGCGCTCCCTGGAGTTTGTCTCCAGACCCAAAACCTATCTAATCTCACAGTTCGAAAGACAGAAATTTATACAAAAAGCTGTATCATGTGATGAGCTAACTCCACCCATACTAATATCTAACACATCAAACTCATTCAGGATATCTCTAAATTCAATAGTTTAAACAACGGCTGGCTGGATGGAAAGCTCCTCTCTCTCTTAAAAGAAAGGGACTGCCTTTGGGCCAAAACCTTAAATTCTGGTTGTAAGCACGATTTACAATGTTACAAAACTGCTAGAAATCAATGCGCAAAACTGGTCCGGCTTGCAAAGGCCAACTTCCACAAGACCCAGCTCAACAACGCCTGGGGAAATGAGAAGAGGTTTGGGGATAATCTCAAGAACACCCTCAGCAAAGACCAGAAGCTGAGTCCTAAAACACTCAATATAAACAACGCATCCTCCACAGATCCTCTAGTCATTGCGGATGCCTTCACTGACCTGGCCCCAGTACTACCCCCAGACTACCTTCTGCCGGTGGATAACCAAGGTTACGCAAACCGTACCACTACAAATCACTCAACTTTCTACTTTAAGAAGGTGATGGAAAGGGAGGCCCTAACAATGATCAGGAAAGTCCTAGGAAAAACTAGGTTGGGGACTGATGGGATAGACATGAAGATACTATCTCTGACCCTTGATGTTATGATCAAACCCATCACAATGCTATTTAACAAATCCCTGGCCCTAACTCAATTCCCGGAAGTCTGGAAGCAAGCCCTGGTAACTCCAGTGCATAAGAATGGTGACAAGGCATTGGTATCTAACTACAAGCCAATATCTATCCTCTCTCCACTATCTAAAGCGCTGGAGAAAATCGTAGCAAACCAACTCACCAAATACCTAAACAAGTACAATCTTCTCTGCCCAAACCAACACGGTTTTCGGCAGAAACACAGTACCACCACTGCATTGCTTGCGTACTCCGATTACGCACACAAGGCACTAGATGAAGGTAAATTGGTGGGCTCCATCTTCATCGACCTCACTAAAGCCTTCGATACCGTCAACCACCCTCTACTGATATCCCAGCTCCAAAGAATGAGAGTGGCACCAAACGCCCTAAATTGGTTCAATGGTTACCTATCACAAAGGAGTCAGTGAGTCAAAATCGGGCAGACACTATCCAGCTCCAGAGAGGTACTACGAGGAGTTCCTCAGGGATCAATCCTTGGCTCCTTGCTTTTCAGCCTCTTTATTAATGAACTGCCCACGGCCTGTGACACCAATCTTATCCTGTATGCGGATGATGCTGTGCTGCTAAGCAGTGGCACCTCCCAGGCAGCACTACAAACAGAACTACAAACCTCCTTCAACAAACTCGAGGACTGGTTTTGTAGGAAAAGGCTTCTACTGAACTACAAGAAAACCAAGGCCGTGTTCCACTCCAGCCATTACAATAAGCGCAGGCTCGCCCCCCCCCCCAATATCATCAATAATGCAGGTTAGCAGATTGAGCAGGTACAATCATTTAAGTACTTACGGGTCACCCTTGACGACTCTCTCACGTATACAAACCATATTGACTCCCTTGCCAGGTCAGTTAACACAAAGATCGGGGTCCTTTACAGACATAAGAAATCCCTCACTTGAAAGCACTCCAACTCTCGGTCTCCAGCTCAATACTTCCCACGATAAACTACGGGCTTGTGGTCTATGGAGCTGCCACTGACACTGCACTAAACAGGGTCCAAATTGCATTAAATAAGGCATGTCGCCTAACCCTGAGCACAGACCATTACACCCATACTTGCATTCTTTATAAGCGCACTAACTGGCTGAGCCTAAAAGACAGGCTCAAATACCAAACCTGTCTGTTGGGTAAAAAGGCTCTCCTCAGAAAAACACCACCCTGCATGGCAAACCTGCTCGAGGCCTCTCCCTCATCACATATCACCAGAGGGAAGAAAAACGGAGCTCTGTCCATCCCATTCCGGCGAACCTCACTTGGTCAGCATACCTTCACCTACCAAGCCCCCCTCTGGCTAAATGAACTCCTGCAGAAACTATATACACACAGCCTGCCTCAGTTCAAAACTGGCCTCAAACAGCACCTACAGTCTATCTCACAATGCACATGCCCTCCAGGAAAAACCTGATAGACTCATCCATTACCACCGTTAAACCCAGCACTGAAACCGTGACTATTAAACTGCCTAATGTGCTGAACCTGTATGACTGTATCTTTCTTTAGTCTGTAACCCCTGTATTTGTGCTAATCCTGTAACAACTGTATTTGCTCTGAAATCTGTATTTACTGTACTGGTGTTTCTGTATCATTTGTCCTCCCTGACGTGGAACCTTTGTAACTGAACTTGTTCCGAAACCTGTAACCACTGTATTTGTGTTTTGTAATATTTGTCACCCTGATGTGGAACCTTTGTAAAAGAGCTCACACTCAAAGGTTTTTCCGAATATTCATAAATAAAATAATAAATAAATAAAACATATTCATTATTTAATGCATAATGTTAAACAATACATTATAGCACATTTATTTTATACAGCATTTCGCAAGTTTTACAATGAACATCCCCTGAAGCACTACCCACCAAGCCATTGTACACCATATATATAGAGGTTAACAGTGGCTGGTTGGTGCTATAGTGCTAGTCACAGTGCAGGCAACAAGCTTCCCTACAGCTTTTTGACCTAACCATTGCCATGACAAAAAAAAAAAAAAAAATAGGTAAATGCAAACAATGTCTTTTTGATTTATTTTTAAATGCAACAAAAAGAAAAATGTAGACTAAACATAACTAAATTACTGTTTGGTCTAAACATAACAGAACTACCCTTTATGACCCTTTCGTGTAGCGCTTTATCTTGTTTTATTGTAGTTTCAACGAAGGGTGGGGAAAGGCAGCTCCCAACTGATAAACTGCGATTTAAGCAGTGGCCTGCAATAAGCTCACAAAAGTGCTTAAACTGGTGCTTGGACTAGCTTTAAATGAGTAGAAAATGCCAAGGTACTTAAAGATAGCTTACATGGTATAACATATGAGCCAGAAGGCAGGGAAAAGCAATACCCTGCTCGAGCAGAAGCTCGAGAAGCTAGTGAGAAAAACAGCTCTCCACACTAACAGGCAGCATAGCAACCCTTTCAAATGCTTTTCCAAGCTTTCTGCCACTCTCGTTCGGGGGAGGGGGGACACTTATGATTCCCTGACAAATACCAGCTCTCTCTTTATTTTAACTAAAAGCACCTCATGGAGCAGAACAGCACTAAACCAAGCACTATTACGAATGCTTTTATTTCTTTTTTTAAACGTTATATTTTCAATCTCATCATTTTAATAGGACTGTGACTTTAACCAGACAGATAATGAATGCAGCCTGAATATGCAAGCAGTGAAGTCACACTACCAAGAGGAAAAGTCCAATCCTACTAAATGCTTTTCTCCAATTGGCGGCTTCCACTGTATTTTAAATTATTCTAGCCTTCTACTTTTTCAGGAGTTCTTCTGACATGAGAGCAAAATTAATGGAACTCCATTTTTACATACAGGTAAAGGGGAAACAACATTTACTTTTTATTTTATTTATATTACTAAAAGAAGAGTCATTAAGGGGGATACCATTCATCATCTTCTCGCTAACACAGGCAAAGCTTATTGCACAATGCTTTAAGGACACCTTGTAACACGGCATTATTGAGAGCTCTATCAGAGCGGCACGCGATAGGCGAGACGGCATCACGTGGTGCCGGAGAAACACGGCATTATGGCACGATAATGGCGTGTTGCTATTAAAGTACCTCGGACAACTGCTGAGCAGAGAGGAGCAGTGTGGAGAATTAGACACAGGGCAGAAGAGGGACTGGAAGATGGTGAAATGTAGAGCGGTAGCCAGCAGTGACGCGGATGAGGACACAGGAGCAGCTGAGGGAAATATCCGGAGCAGAACGCACCCTGAGAGGCATGAGAGGGGGGAATGTAGTGCAGTGGAGATGTGGAGGCTATGTAGTGTAGGAGACGGAGAAGGGAAATCGTGGGTCCGGTAGACGCATGTAGGGCAGTCGGAAGATTTGAAATTGAGTGAGGAAAGCTGCGGAAAAGTCAGAAAATGTCAGGGACCAAAACGGGAAATGTAGTGAGATCAGAGCCATGGGGGGAGACACACACACACGAGGCCAGATAAAATGTAAAACAGAGAGACGGGTAGATAGCGAAACGGACAAAGCAAGACATAATAGACCTCCCATCGTCGCAAATAAAATAACAGCTGGTGAGATCGGACAAATGTCCTGAAATGTATGTTCAGAGATCCTGTCCTGATAGTTATCCTTGGTGTAGTTTTCACAACATCAGCAAAAAAATAGGTGTCTCTTCAGTGTTCACAAAGTGCAAGATACAAATGTAAATGGGGCAAAATGTGGCTGACTTCTCTTATTCATAGGCTCAAAACAACAGTGACAGTACACAGTTTGTCCTAGAAGCCATGTTACAAGTGCATTAATCCCCTCTGAAGGTGGCATCTAATGGGGAATTAATGCATGGTTGGACCGTTGTACACATTCGGCCTCGGGCCACAACGGTCCCAACCATACATTAACTCCCCATTAGATGCCACCTTCAGAAGGGATTAATGCTTACTTGTCCCTCATTTTGAAAGTGCTCCTATCAATACCTGAATCCTGCTTTAAAGCAGGAACTTGTGGCAGAACCTCTTTGATGCACCTCGCGTTTCGGAGCACCGTTTGTCTCCGAACACTTTAAAGGACAACATACGCTCTTTCTATCCTTCATTCGTGCTTGGTGACATGCAGAAAAACGTAGCACTTAAAAAGGTAAATGCAACTTAGGTGCCTACTAAAGCATGGCACTTCTGGGCACCTGGTATTTTACAAAGGAAGCGAGTTTGGACCTCAGAGAACTATTTGGACTACTCGCTCCTGTCCATAAACTCAAAGTAATGCTTTCCAGCCCCATTTCAATATTTTTAAAAGGGTAGACCAACCATGATACACACAGAGACATTTATGTTTGTCTACAGTGTGCAGAGAGACAAAGAAACTTGTACTTCACTGCTCTATTCTCCTTACTGCTCTCTGCCTTTCTTAAGCAGTATCTTACTATAAATCATTGCAACCCCATCTCAATTTGTTCTTTTACCTGAATTATTGTCTATCACCTAATCACTTTTAATTGTGAATGGGGGGCATTACGAAGGTAGTCTTATTATTGATTGTATTTCTTTTTAGTAATGGCAGTCTCAAGGCCTCCTACTCATCACAGGGTTCACCCTGTGATAATTAGACCACAGGGAAAGGGAAAGTCCTCCTTTTCTAAATGTCAGATTCACCTAAGAAGGGGGAAAAAGACATACTATGCTATAAAACATTATTAAGAACTGCCAGCAGACGGCAAACCCCTCCAGCTAGTTATTCAGTCAGTGCTAAAGAAGTCTTTACTGATTCTATCAGGGGAGGCAAGGGTGGGAAGGTAATAATACTAGTGGATCCCATTGGAAGAAACACAATTACTACAGGTGAGTAATTTTTTCTTCTAACCCCAGGAATCCACTAATCTTATTACTTCTTGCAGACTATGAAGCAATACCTTACAGAGGTGGGCAAAGAATCTGTTTAGGAAAAAGACTGTGCAGGACTGCTGTACCAAATCTGACATCACTCCTGGACTAGGTGTCCAGGCTGTGATGTTTAGCTAAGGTGTGGACTGACCTCCAGATAGCTGCTTTACAGATATCCAGCAATGGTACCTCTCAGGCAGCTGCAATAGTGGCAGCTGTGCCCCTTGTAGAATGGGTTCCGAGTCCCACTGGGGGTACCTTACCTGCTTTTGAGTAGCAAAACTTAATACACTGAACTATCCATCAAGAGATAGTTCTTTTAGTGTCAGGTTTCCCTTTACCTACCTCACTATAGGTGAGGAAAAGGTGTTGCCTGTCCTGCCTATGGTCCTTGGTATGAGTCATGTAGTAACTCAAGGCTCTTTTTACATCAAGGCTGTGGAGTCTATGCTCCCCTGAGCTAGAATGCCCAGTGAAGAAAACTGGCAAAGTGATAGATTGGTTCAGGTGTAAGTCTGAGACCACTTTGGGGAGGAACTTCTTATTAGTTCTCAACACTGCCTTGTCCTTGTGAAAGGAAATACATTCCTTTTCAATACACAGGGCATGGAGATCGCTTATCCTCCTGGCAGAAGTGATGGGCACCAGGAAGACTACTTTGCAAGTAACAAACCTGAGATCTGTAGAGATCATGGGATCAAAGGGGGGAAACATAAGTTGAGAGATGCAAATGTTCAGATCCCAAGCTGGCAGTGGTTCCCTGTGAGGGGGGAACAGGTGAGACAGTCCCTTGAAGAACCTCCTGAAAATAGGATTTGATGTTAAGGAGGTGTCCTTACCAGCAGAAATGTATGCTGACACCGAAGCCAGGTGCACTTTCAGGGTTGAGTGCTACAGACCTTGGGAATGCAGGTGAGTCATGTAGTCCAGCAAGGTTGTTATGCCAGCTTGAGCTGGGGATACACCCTTATCCCTACACCATACAGGAAACCTTTTCCATTTTGAGGCATAGGTTTTCTTAGTAGAAGGTTTCCTGTACCCTCTGAGGACCTCCAGGACCCCTTCAGAGAGTTGCCATCCTACATATTCTAAGTCCTCAAGAGCCATGCCTTGAGTCTGAGAGACCTGAGATTTGGGTACAGGACCCTCCCTTGGAAGGAGGTCAGTAAGTCATACCTTTGTGGGAGGTGAATCAGTTTGGCCACCGACATAGAGGCTGTCTGGCCCAGTCTGGGGCTATCAGTATCATGGAATCTGGCTGTGATTTGAGCTTGATGAGCACCCTGAGTATCGGGGGAAAAGGAGGGAAGACATAAAGATGCCTCCCTATCCAATCCAGAATCAGGGCATCCAGAGGAACTATTCCCTTGGCAAAGGCCCTGCAACAATACAGAGGCAGGTGATAATTCTGGTGGGATGCAAAAAGATCTATTTCTGGAGTGCCCCACCTCCTGAACAGGACGTTCACCACTTGCTTGTTCAGTGTCCATTCGTGAAGGGCCTGGTTTATCCTGCTCAAGGCATCTGCCAAGGTGTTTTCCTTGCCAGGCAGATGGATCACCTATATGGAGGCATTGAGAGAGTAAACAAGGCTGCATATGCTCATTGCCTCTGTGCAAAGGGGATGGACCTTGTCCCTCCATGCTTGTTGATGTAGTACATTGTTGTGGTGTTATCTGTTCTGACTTGTACCACCCTTCCCTGGATCAGATATGAGAAGGACTGATGGTCCTGGTAAACTGCTCTCAGCTATAGCAGCTTTATGTGATGGAGAGAATCTGCACTCTCCCAAGTCCCGTGAATGGTGTGCTCCCCCAAGGGAGCACTCCACCCTAACAGGGAAGCATCTGTCATAATAACCAATAAAGGGGGTTCTTGTAAGAAGGGAACCCCTTCTCTCAAGTTTTCCAGCTCTATACACCATTGGAGTGCCTGTAGTAACACCCTTGTTACTGGTATGGGTTTTGATAGAGACTCCTGCCTTTGGCACCAGTGTGCCCCGAGGTGGAATTGAACCTCTCTCATTTGAAACCTGGCACCCATGACTGTGCTTGTTACTGAAGCCATGTGGCCTAACAATTGCAGAAACTGTCTTGCTGGCTTTGGCTTGCCCAGGAGAAACAAGCTTGCCAAAAGCCGTGTGCTTTCTGCCCTCACTTGAGGGAGGAAAGCCCTTCCCAGTATGGTGTTTAGTTCTGCACCTATAAACTGCAGTACCTGCACAGGAGTCAGGACTGATTTTTTGATGTTGAGAAGGAATTCCAGGGAGCGCAGTAGATCCTGGGTTACCTGAGGTGCTCGCTCACCTGCTGGAGTGACTTTCCCATGATTAGCCAATCATCCAGTTAGGGAAAAACTGAAACACCCAGTCTTCTTAGTTGTGCCACCACTACTGCCATACACCTGGTAAGCATCCTTGGTGCCAAGGTGAGTCCAGAAGATAGCATTGAGAACTGGTAGTGGCCTGAAGGGAGCCTGAACCTCAGATATTTTCTGTGTGACTCCCTTATGGGAATATGGATGTATGCATCCTTTATGTAAAAGGAGGCTAGCCAGTCTCCTTTCTGCAGAGTTGGCAGAATCATGGTTAATGTGACCATCTTGAACCTGGATTTTACCAGGTATATGTTTAGCAGTCTGAGGTCTAGTATAGGCTGCTACTCCCCATTCTTTTTTGTTGTTAGGAAATATCTTGAATAAAACCCGTATACTTTTTGTCTGAGAGGGACAGGCTATATTGCCCTTGCTAGGAGTAGGTCCTGAACCTCCTGTTCCAGCAGTTTTCATTCTGTGAAAGGAACTGATCTGAACAGTCTTGCTTTTAGAGGAAGAAGGGATTTGAAGCTTAGGGACATGCCCAGACTCACTACTTCCAGAACCCACTTGTTTGTGGTGATTTGTAACCATTCCTGAAAGTAGTGAGTCAGTCTGCCACCTACAGGAACAGGGGAGACAACCTGAAGGGAAAAGTCAGGGGATTTGTTTTGTTTGTTGCTGGGGTTGTGCAGATTGGGATCCATGCCTGGAACCTCTTCTGACTCTGGCTCTGTAAAAACCACCCTGCTGTGGCTGTTACTGCTGTTGTGGCACAGCCTGCATTTGATAGAAAGGCCTTCTAAAGGTTGACCTACCCTGCCTCCTGTTACATATCTTGAAGTGGAGGGTGAAAGTTTCTCCCTGGTAGAATTACTGAGGTAAGTAGACTTATATTCATCTACCTTCTTCATATATGGCTCAGTCTGGGCCCCAGAGAGTGAGTTACCCTCGACTGGGAAGTCTATAGCCTTACTCTGGATGTCCTGGGTGAGACTGGCAGGTCTCAGCCAGGCAAATCTTCTCAAGGCTACAGTACCTGCCATCCATCTAACAGCTGTGTCATTTGTATCAGCTGACATTTGAAAATGGTACTTGGAAGCCTCCAAACCAAGTTTTGCAGTGTCCACTAACTCTGTAACTGGTGTGGAAGGGCTAGCCTCTGCAGCATCCAGGAGGGACTGACAAAGAGCCTTCTGGTAGAGGGCTGCATAAGCTTGGTAGCGGGCTTGATGAACTGCCAAGGAAGCCGAAAGGTACCCTTTTTTAGCCATGCTGTCAATCTTTCTCGAGTCCTTCTCAGGGGGACGAGAGGACAAAGGAGTTTTTGTCTTTTCACAGGCAGCCTGCTATACATCTCCTAATGGTCAGGGTGAGCAAATAAAAACTCAGCCCCTTATCTCTCAAGTTGGTATTTTTTATCACATTTTTTATCAATGGGTGTATTATGAGTCTTTAGAATTTCAAGTATATCTTTCTTGAAAAACTTATAAATGGGCAGATGAAGTCTTTTAGTGGGTGTCAGCCCCATAAGCTCCATGTATTGGGAGTCTTCCTCATCCTGGATCTCTTCTGCAGTTGCCAGATCCAAGGTTTCCACCATCTTCCTGACAAAGGAAATATGAGAAGAACAATCCTTTGTGGGCATGGGAGGTGAGCCAAACTCCTGTTCAGGTGAGATATTGGGTTCAATACCTTCCTCTACCTCATAATCCTCCTCAAAATCCACTGTCTCAGTGGCTAATGGGGAGACAAAAGTAGTTTTTTTTTAAGTTGTTTAACCAGGAGTAGCATACTAAGCTGAAAACTTTTTTACAGGGTGACCTGGGAGCACAGGGAAGTTAAGTGACTTGCTCAGGGTCACACTGCATGCAAGTGGAAGCTGTGGGATTCAAACCCAGGTCTGGTCTGCTAGATATCACCAGATTTGCAGCTCAGAGTCTTAAACCACTGCGCTATACTGCCTCCCCTTTTTCAACCTGAGTAGCCACAGGCTGCTTTGGGAGTAGTAAGCCCGGCAGCACTTGCAAAGTCAGAGCCTGGGTTTACTTAGCAGGCATTGGAGCAGGTACAGGCATCTGAGGGGCCCCTTGAGACATTTCAGCCTGGGTCCCAGAGTGTTTTATCTTCTTAAGTTTTTTGGCAGGCACCGGAGAGTCAGCCAGTTCAATGCAACTCTTGCCAGAGCCCTCACCCATATCAGGGGTGGTGTTTGTGGCTCTGGAAGGTTCAGCCATAGGTTTAGAGGGGATGGACTGGTTAGAGCCCATGGACCCCTCCTCCAACTTTCTTTTCAGCCTTCCCTTATGTTTTTCTAGTGTTTTAGCAGGGAAAGACATATATTTCACAATCTACAAAAAAGTGCTGTTGTCCAAGGCAGACCAAACATAAATCATGTTTTTCTGCCTTTGCAAACACTTTAGAGCACTTCAAACAGTTTTTAAACCCAGGAGGTCCTGTTTACTTTTTTAGGCTTATCTGTCATTTTGAAAGAAAGCACGAACCATGAACCGATAAAAACATAAACAAGTTATCGTTTTGCGGTCGGTTTAGGAACCGAGAAAAAAAAAATCTATCAGTTCCAATCAGATCTGGAACCGAAGAACCACAATGGGAACTGAGGAAACCTTGGTTCGAAATAACATTTAAAGTTAAAACACTGAAAAGTAATTGGTAACCCTAAAAAAAACTTCAGATTTAGGTAAAAAAGAATCGTTTACCTCTTGGTTCACAGAAACCAGGAGGAACTGGATAAAAAACACAAACTATGTTAAATTTTAAACTCTGAGGAAAAAAAGATAAAATAACACCTATACTAGGCATTGATTGAATAGGCCACTGTTTTTCGGTTTTTACCGGAAAATCCCGTAAAATTCCGGAATTAGGGCTCCCTGAAGACCGGTAAAAATGAAGATTTCATGGAATCTGGCATTTTCTATCAGATCAGTAAATCTATAAAAAATGTGTTTTTCTTTTAATTCCTTCCTGTACTGTTTTCAGTTTGCTTTATTTAATGCTCTGTATATTAAGCCTTCTTTAATTCTGATTATTTATGCACATACTAAAAGAATGATAGCAGAATCCTGGTAAAATCTGGAAATTAGAGTAACAATCACCGGTGAAATTCCGGATTCTTAAGTCTTGAAAACGGAATTTAATTGTTTTAATCACCGTAAATCAGTGGCCTTAATAATAACCAAAAATACTTACTTTTTTTGATTGAATGCACTTCAGGAATCATCTTGATAGAGAGAAGATCTCCAGGGTGTCTAGTCTTTGGAGCGAAGAGAAACAAATCTGAGGTTAGAATGTAGGCAGTTGGACTGGGCAGCTTTTGAATTGAATGCACGAGCTAAAGATTCCATCATTAGCATGACATTCCATTTGACCTCAGGGCAGTGCTGTCTTAAAGTAGCACTGCAAGAAATAATAATATTAGTTGATTCCTGGGGTTAGACGGCACCTGCTGCCCACTCTCCTCCTTGGCTCGCAAGGCTGATAGGAGCCCACTGAGCTAGTACCACAGACGTGGTCCCCTCCACAAGCAACTCGCCCACCCAGGACAGGGTGAGAAGGTGCCTGCTGGCCACTGTCCTCCTTGGCTAGCAAGGTAACAGCTGGTCCCTGACCCAGGACAAGGGAAAGGGGATTTTGGAGCTTTCCTCCCTTTCTAATTGAATGCCTGGCATCCATCATCATGGGACCTGAATGGTTCCAGATGGCCCCAGAGAACTGTCATTGGTTTCCTGCCCACTGCTGCAGCCAGTGTTGAAATCATTGGACTAGGGCATAAGACTGCAGAGAAACACACTGACCTTACTTTTCTTCTTTAAGCAGCTGCGTAGTCATACTAGGATTGATAGAGAGCCATGGAGCGGTGAGGCTCATAACTACTCTCATTTATTAATAATAAGAAAAAGAAGGGTGAGACAACATATATGAGTCCAACCTGTTTTTAAAAGAGATTTTAGTATTACTAATAACAACACCCATTGGTAAAAAATTCCAAGGTTTCACTACCCACAATGTATAAAAATACTTGTGTGCAATATGAGTAAAACATTTATATTGTAGCTGCAGAGGATGACTTCAAAGGTTATACTTATTTTCCTTATATGTTAACCCTAAATTTACCATCAAATAAGGATCTTTGATAATATCATAAGTCATAAGGAGATCACCTCTTAATTTACGAGTTGATAGCGACATCAGATTTAAAGATTGGAGTCTAAGGTCATATGAGACATCCTTCAACCCCTTAATAAGTTTAGTAAACCCTCTTTGTACTTTTTCCTACTTAATAATATCTTGTTTTTTGTATGGACACCAGAACTGTGATAAAAAGTCCAAATGTGGACGAACATAAGCATGGTAGAGTGGCATTAATACAGTCTGCTCTCTAGATTTAATGTTCCTTTTGATGGCCCGAATAACACCATTTGCTTTTCTTATAATTGTATTAATTTGAAGGTCAGGAAGAAAATGATCAGTTACAATGACCCCCAAATCCTTTTCCATTTCAGAAACTGTTAGTACCTGATTATCCAGGGTATATGGGTATTTGGGATTATTATTTCCAAAATGCAAAATCTTACATTTAGTATGGTTCAGTTTCATTCCCCATTCTAAGATCCATGCTGTAATTCTATCCAGATCATTCTGTATTTTTATAATTTGGTCTTCATTGTTACATGACCCTCCAATTTTAATGTCATCTACATACTTAGTGACATTAGATAGACAATTATTTGAAATGTCCGCTATAAATAATTGAAAAAGACAAGGACCAAGAACAGACCCTTGGGGTACACCATTTGTGTTAAACCCTGGGCAAGAAAGGTGGCCAGTGATTAGGACCTGCTGAGTTTGATTGGATAGCCAACTAGCTATCCATAATACAAGAGTTGGATTAATGTTTAGCTGGTATAGTTTTTTAATAAGGCCCAATGTGGAAGTAGGTCAAAAGCCTTACTAAAATCTAAATAAACCACATCATATGCCTCCCTGTTGTCCAGCTGAAGGCTAACATCCTCATAAAAACAGAGCATGTTTGTCAAACAACTCCTCCCCTTTTTAAATCCATGTTGTTCATGATTAATTTCTTGTAATATTGAGGTGAGCAAGTCTTTAATTAGACTTTCCATTATTTTGCACATTGAAGAGGTTAGACTGATTGGTCTATAGTTTTCACCTTGGTTTCTGTGATCATTTTTATAAATTGGAATAGCATATGCTGTACTCCATAATTTAGGCACATAATTCAAATTTAAACAGTTATCATATAGAAGTTGTAATGGCAAAGCCATTTCATTAGCCAACAAATACAATAGGTGGCCAGGTATATTGTCTGGAGATACGCTGATTTTTCCTTTTAACCCTAGTAATTTAGAATGTACATCAGTGACTGAAACTGGTGTATAACTATCCTCTGAATTATAGGCATTCTTATCTGTCAGGTCTTTTTGGAATATATTACAGTAAAATTCATTGAGGAAGTTAACCATCTCAAGAGGGTTGCAAGTTAAACACTCATTCACTAAAATGGTCCCACCTTACAGGTGTTTTTTTTTAAAGAGTTTATATAAGCAACAAATGATTTGCTATTATTCATACAAGCGTTTGTAGCAAGTTTATACTCCCATTCTTTTTTTGAATTTCTAATTCCATTAATACATTTCTTTTGAAAGCTCAAATATAACTTCCAGTTGTTCACAGTTTTGTTTTTTAAATAAATGGCATAACACTTTCTTTTAATTCTGATAAGTTTTACCAAGTTTTTAAACAGCCATTTGGGTTTAGAATTAACTGAAGAATATTTATATATAAAGGGTACAAAACTTCCCCTTAAAGTAAGAATTTTATTGCATAAAACAGAAAAGTATTCTTCTATACCAACTTTATTAATAACAGATTCCCAATTGATATTATCAAGTCCTGCTTTAAAGCTATTAATATCTGCTCTATCATATAGATACATTTTTGTACTATTATGAACGGTGAAAATAGGTTTACAGATTTTAAAGATAATAGAACAGTGATCACTACTACCTATAGGAGGACACACCAAAATATGTTTTATGTAAACAGACTTACTATAAAGAATCAAATCAATGAGATTATTACCCCAAGTTGGTTTTTGTACCCCCTGAATTAAATTGCATTGCTGACAAACATCAATAAATAATTTTGCACCATTAGATTGTCCTATAAATGTAGTCCAGTCTCTTATCACTCAGGTTAAAATCTCCTGTAAGAATAATATCACTAAGAGCACAGGCAGAATTTATTTAATTAATAGTAGACTCCAAATATCCTATAGATGAACAGGGGGGACGATAACAAACACCCAGAAACAGATACTCGGTGGTGTTAAACATAGTTTTAAGGCATAAGGTTTCAGTAGTATCACTACTATTTTTAATTTTGTCCAAAATATCTAGAACCTGAATAGAATTTTTTACAAATATGGCAACACCTCCTCCTTTCCTAGATTATCTATCGAGTTTAAATGATGTATAACCTGGTAATATTAAGTCCCAGCAAGATTTAGCATCCTCCCGAGTTTCTGTAATAAGCACAATGTCTATATTATCACTAATGAGAGTAACTTTTAACTCATCCAGTTTATTTATAAGGCTTCTAGCATTAAAGTAAAGACATTTAATGTAATTTTGAGATATTTTATTTCTCTTATCAATTTGTTTATTTGCTTTATTGGAAAATAGTTTTTGATTATTACCTATTCTGGGAGATAAAAAAGTCTCTCCCAGCTCAATCAGTTTAAGTGTTGATTGATGTGACATAATAGGTGGTGTTCTAACAGCCTAGTCCCCTATAATTTAGGTGGAGACCATCCTTACTGTATAGGTTGGGTCTAAAGATGTAGTCTTCCCAGTGGGTAATACAACAGATATTTTAGAGAAGGCACAACCCTCGCAACCAATTATTAAACATACAAATGTTATCATTAAACTGTTTTGATGCTCTGGGAACAGGCAGGACTTCAGAAAATGCTATATCACATCCAATGTCCACTAGAATGTTAGTAAGGGCAACAATATCATGCTTGATATTCAATACATCATTATACAAAAAGTCATAATTTCCAGCATGAATAACAACTAGGGGATCAATACCACCTTGAGCTACAATGCTACGGATCATACTAGTAATGTGAGAGATCCTAGCTCCCCTAAAAGAGGAACAAGTATGGTTTCATTTGTCCATATTACAAATGATTCTATCCAATTTTTTTACCATGGAATCTCCAATAACAAATATCTGCTTTTTGATGTCCACATGAACTGAAGGAATCTCCACAGGAGTACTATCTGAGGCAGAATTTGTATCTACTACAGGTGGAATAACTACTAAGGGTAAAATCGGAATACTTGAAGCGAGAGGACAAGGACAACAAGGTACTGAGCTACACATAGCTTCATTTGAAGTAACTATATCATTTTGTGAGTAGCGTTCTTGTACACCTATAGTGGGTGGTGAATTAGCTGGAACACTAGAAGATGGACTCCAGTGAATACATAAACTGTCCTTATTTTGAATTAAATTCAATATGTCATGCAATGGGTTACTTTCAGATGTACCTAAAATTGTTTGTTCAACTCTTATTGGATTCATAAAGTGATCTTCATTTTTGAATAATGGGGAAAAGCTATTACTAAGGGGTAATGTAAACTGAGTAGCTTTTCGACCTTTTTTATAATTCCTTTTACTTTGCACCTCATACCAAAGGTAGTCAGGATGTTCAGGGTTCTCAAGTTCTCTAGGGCATTTTTTTGTGTTGCTATCTATATTTGATTTAATTAAACCAACTGCCTCAGAATCATGGTTAGCATTAAGTATTGCTGTAAGTGTATTAGTAACCTCAAGTGGCGTAGTTACTAAAGGAGACTGATTCGGTGCCACAAACCTAGCCTGCATTTCTTTCTGGCTTACTTCTAATTCGGAGAGTCTGTAATAAAACAAAGCCACTCCTTCTTTTAATGATTTGTTCTCCTCGCATTTAGAGTAAATGAACTGATTAACCATATGGTTATCTACTATAAGCCCAAGCATCAGGCATTCACAGCATTCCACATAGTTGTGTATGTTTAATATGGTAGTATTCACAGACATGATACAAGCTTTAAGTACTTACACAACAGGTATGCTTAAACAGACTCAAATGTCCTAAGCTCAGATATACCTGCTGCCCCTGTTGAACATGCAGAACACGAGCTGATGCACGTGTCTCAGCGCTCTGTACGATGTGTGCCCTGCCGCTGTTGGCCAAGCAGTGAATTAAATGCACTGGATGACCCGCATGTGAACCCTGAGGTCAGAGACAACTTGCACAAAAAGTGCCATGTTAAAAGGCAAAAAATATGTTTTTGAAGCACTAGTGCTCTGTAATACAGAGTTTATCACTCCACAAAAGCCCTAACACAAATAATTAAAACATTTACACCAGTCTGTAGTTCAGTAAGATCATTCACCGAACTACAGGCTCTCTTCCTGGTGCATAGAGAGCGACCAGGGCTCACATATAATTAACACAGTTTAGTTTAAACAGCAAATGGTATATATCACCTAACAGAGGCAGTCATACAGTCTGAATAAAATTTAGTGTGTTTCCTGCCTTTCTAATTGAATGCCTGGCACCCATCATCATGGGACCTGAATGGTTCCAGATGGCCCTGAAGCACTGTCATTGGTTTCCTGCCCAATGCTGCAGCCATTGTTGAAATCATTGGACTAGGGCATAAGACTGCAGAGAAACACTGGCCTTACTTTTCTTCTTTAAGCAGATGTGTAGTGAAGTCTTGATCTTTTTGCTTCACAGTTCATTCAGTTGCACAGTTCTGTGAGCTGTCCAGTGCAGATCTGCAACTTGCTTGTTTTTCTTGTCAGCTGCTCAGCACTAAGAGCTGCACAGCCTGACTTGAATCTCAGCCTGACTTGTATCTTTTGCTGAACTGATCAATCCTTCACTGCACTGTTTTCAGCATTTGCCTAACCTGAACTGGTTTCTTAGTGACTTTTTGTATTATTTATGGTGACCCTGCCTCTAGAGTTTCCTTAAATGGACGGTAGAGTTGATTTTCTGAATTAATTTTAAGTTGAATGGTGTTTACGTTGCATATTAGATTACTGATGGCAATTTCTGCACTTGTATTTTAAAGTTTAAGACTGATTCTGCATTTCTAATCTGTCTGGCTACTAGACCACCCCCCTGACTCTTGCACCAAATGATCAGGTCAGGTACGGGCCCCCATTTAACACCCTTTGTTTTTGTTCTCTGTTGCAATTTCTGCTGGCACTTTTCTAGAGTCTGTAACAGAGCCCCCCCTTTCATCCCAAGCCTTTTCAACTGTTAATTTTTCTCCCCCTTCCCTGCTCTGAAACCTCCCCCTGACCACCACTGAGGCATATAACTGCCCTCTCTTCTGTTTCTCTTTCTCAAGCTGATCAGAGCCCACAGAGCTGGTTCCACAGGCATGGTCCCCTCCACAAGTAACCCACTCACCCAGGACAGGGCAAGAAGGTGCCTAATGCCCACTGTCCTCCTTGGCTCACAAGGTAACAGTTGGTCCTTGACCCAGGACAGGGGGAAAAGGGGATTTTGGAGATTTTCTCCCTTTCTAATTGAATATCTGGCACCCATTGCTGTGGGACCTGAAAGGTTCCAGATGGCTCCGGAGCACTGACATTGGTTTCCTGCCTAACACTTCAGCCAGTGCTAAAATCATTGGACTAGGGCATAAGACTGCAGAGAAACACTGACCTTACTTTTCTTCTTTTAGCAGCAGCATAGTGAAGTCCTGATCTTTTTGATTAACAGTTCATTCAGTTGCACAGTTCTGTGAGCTGTACAGTGCAGATCTGCAACTTGCTTGTTTTTCTTGTCAGCTGCTCAGTCCTCAGGGCTGCAAAGCCTGACATGAATCTCAGCTTGACTTGTGTCTTTTGCTGAACTGATCAATCCTTCACTGCACTGTTTTCAGCATTTGCCCAACCTGAACTGGTTTCTTAGTGATTTTTCAGCCCACCCTCCTCCCCTGCCTTCTTCATTTATTAAATACACTACCACAGCTGAGAGACCCACCCACCTCCTACTTGGTAACACTTCACTTTCCCTCTTAAAGGGGAAGCACATAAGAGCTACAGGAAAGCACTTAAAGGAGTAATACCCAGATCCAGAATACCAGGATTTGTCTACCTCTCCATTAGAATAAACTCCACTAGCCAGCACATTGGCAGGGCAGTTGGATTTCTGCTTGCAATGCCAGTGACCCAGGTTCGGGAATGTATCTGAGTCATAGGAGGGCCGGCCAGGGGGAAAAGGATGGATCATCCCAAGGACTGCTCTCCTCTGGGGGGAAGGCGGAGTGAATGTCCAGTGTTTGACAGACCTCTGGTGGAGGCCGGGGGTACCACAGTGACTAGCATTAGACAGTGATCCAGGGGATGGGGCAGATGCAGGACGTCATTGAACGTCCACACCCTCCAGAAACAACACACAAAACTACTTCCTGCTGACAGTCCTAGATGATGCCTGCCTCAACCTTGATTAGCCTTCAGGACTGGCCCTCAGATCTAGTCCTGTTGTGTGGGGCTGTAAGAAGGGTCAGCACTGCAGCCCTACCCTGGTGGGCAAGCCGGGAGTATCCAAGAGTCGTGATCCCATATGGAGGTGGAAGCTGGGGTCCATGATCAGGCAGAGGTACTGGGCTGTCAGCAGTGGGGGGGAAGTATACTGAATAAAAAAAAAGAAGAAACTCCACTATTAGCCCCTCCCTTCAGACACAATAACTACAGTTATTGTTACAGTGCTGTTTATGTTGTGTTAAATTCTTGAATTAATACATGTAAATTGTTGAAAGTGAATCATAGTGCTGCACAAAATGCACTCTGCTCACAGGTCCCTCATTATCTTGTTTTGGTCACTTCCCTGTCTGTCTCTGTCCAGTTCCCCTTACATTCACCAAACTAACTGCATACAATGTTTCAAATGATGATGCCCTCACTCTGTTCATTAACTCGGCAACTTCTTCTCCTATCAGTACTTGGGTGCTGCTTTTAGAGCTGCTGCTTACTAACACGTGGTACACAGGGTGAAACTTACTAAGTACCTGCTTCCCCATTAGCAGGTTATACAGCTCCTCCACTAGAGGGTGTATACTTAAGCAAGCATCCTTCACTTTCTACTTCCCTACTACAGGCTATTCAGCTGGATGCCTGAGGGAGCTTTATTTTAAGCATTGCACCCCTTCGCCTTGGTAGCAAAGCAGCTTTGTTCAGCTACACCCCCTTGTTGTAGTCTACTGCCTACCAAAGTCTCCCCCCCCACTGCTCCTTAACTCCAAGGATGTTTCCTCTCCACTCAAATCCTTCTCCCTTTTACCTCCTCCCCAAACCTTATTTCTTACCCTCTCCCTACCCGCCCCTCCTGCTTTTGCCAGACAAGGGTCCCTATAACTCCAAATCCATCCAAACCCCCTGTCTCCAGGCCCCAACTTATATTCATGCTATTACTCCTGCCACTCCACCAACATATTCTGGTCTCATTCCCTCGTCACATGCATCATTACTAACTTTACCAAATTTCTTTGCTGTTCTCCACCTCCTGCTCCCTCACTATACCACTCACTTCTACCTCACTTACTCAGCCTCCAAGCCCAATCACTCCAAATCCACAAAGCTACACTTCTGCATCCTAGCTCTACTATTACTCACCTCAGGGACATCCACCCCAACCCTGGTCCTGCTACTTTCTTCACCCCTGCCATCTCCTCCACTGCTGCTGCCCATACCCCTACCCCAACAGCCTTCATAAAGGGTTTCAAGATATTACACTTAAACATTCATAGTCTACTTCAAAAAATAGACCTCCTACAAGCCATGGTTGCTGCCCTGAAACCAAACATTCTAATTATAATTGAAACATGGCTAAAGACCACTTGGTCTCCATCCCCAGTTACTCCATCCTAAGGCTAGACAGAGCAGGCAGTGGTGGTGGAGTGGCCATGTGTATCTGCGCCTCCCTCCAGTACTTGCCAGTCTTCTCCTCCTCCAACCCAGCAACCCATGATGCCTTAGCCATGAATGTATCCCTCTCTTTCTCACTCCTTGTCTTTGTAGCCAGTATCTATTGCCATCCAAATGTCCAGCCCACTGCCTTCCTTGACCTCCTAACTTCCATTACTTCCCTCTCTCAATCTGGTGAGCTTTACATGCTTGATGACCTCAATTAAGATTGGTTGTCCCCAACAACATCTACCACAAGAAATGCTATCAGTGCCCTAACCTCACACAACTAATTACAGAACCCACCCGCCCTAATCGTAAGACCCAAAACCACTCCCTACTTGATTGGGCTCTAACTTCCCACCTCCATAGAATCATCACCTCCAGCATCCTTCCAGGTGCTACCAGTGACCACAATCCAGTTTTCCTGGTCAGAAAAGTTCACAGCCCTATATCCTCACACAAAACCCTACAAATACAGACTTATAAATCCCCAGAATTGGAACCTCTCCTGCATAGCCTTGCCCTCTCAAATTGGTTCCCTCTAGCAAGCACCTCCTCGGTTGTTAAAGCCCTAATCTATTTTAAAGTTATCTTCCTAGCTAATTGGAATTCCTTCGCACCACTAAAATGAACAAGGATTAGAGGTCATCACCTCTCATGGATTACCACTGAATTACTAGCCTGCTACAGAGCCAGAGATCGGGCATGGAAATGGCACAAAGTCTTCGAGTTTCCAAATGAACTTCTTATTTACTGAAAACTCTGTAATGCTTGCACCCAGGCTACCAGGCTATCCAAAGCAGAGTACTTCAAATCTACCTTCACGACTAACATCAACTCCCCCTCCAAGTTCTGGAGAGTGGTCCATACCCTCTTTACGCCCCATCATGTCCACCCACCACTATGCATAAGATAAATGCCACCCTCATTGCTGATCCAGTTGCATTAGCTACTGAATTGAACTCCTATTACACTACTTGTGCTGATGAGCTACTCCAGTCCCTCCCAAACTACACCCCTTCCCTTCCTATTACCTATGAATGACCCCCAATTCCCCCTTCTCCTTCACTACTGTCATCCCAAATGGCACCCTAAATGCCCTAGTAGCAATCAACCCTTCAAAAGGTTCCTCCCTGGATGGCCTTGACCCTAAACTACTATCCCTCTCAGCCCCAGCCATTGCCTACCCACTCTCTATTATCCTAAACCTCTCTTTCTTAATTGCCTCAGTACCTTCCCCATGGAAACATGCAGTGGTCCTTCCCCTCCCCAAAGGTGGAGACCCCACCTCCCTTGACAACTACCACCTCATCTCTTTTCTTCCTACTCATGCCAAACTTCAGGAACACCTAGCCCTCTCCCAGCTCACTGCTTACCTCAATGGCTCCTCCTCCTTATTCACCCTTTATCAATCTGGCTTCAGGAAAAATCACTGCACCACCACCTCCTTTCTTCTGCTTACTGATTCTGTCCTCACGGGAATGGACAATGGCCAAATCATCTCAGCCATTTTTGTTGATTTGGCCAAAGCCTTTGACACAGTCTCCCACTCCCTTCTCCTTGACACCTTATCAACAGCTGGGCTTTCCCCCTTAGCCACAGACGGGGTCAAGGCATACCTCACTGGCATAACCCAATATGTCTAGATCTCTGATGCAATTTCCCCAACCCTCCCAATAAGAACTGGTATCCCCTACAGATCAGTGTTCAGCCCCATACTATTCTCTATTTTTCTAAATGATCTCACATCCACCTGCTCTCTCTTCTCTTCCATTAACATGTGCGCTGATGATACAGCCTTGTATGCATCTGGCTTCTGTCCCACTGAGGTTGCATCCAACTTGAACCATGCATTCAACAATGTTTAGCATTGGTTTGCAAACCACCAACTATCTCTCAATGCCAAAAAAACAGTCTCCATGACCTTCAGCACCAGGTAGAGACTTACCAGGTTTCCCTCTCTACCATCCTTCCACATCCTTGATGGGTTTACTCGAGGACACATCCTCCTTCAGGTATTTAGGTGTCTGGCTGGACCAACACCTGAACTTCTCTGGTCATATTGATGCCATTCATAAAAAATTGCATCCCAAGCTCAGCGCCTTATTCAGGAACTATGCCTGTATCCCACCCATGGCTAGGCATGAGATTGTCCAGAAGATGATCCTACTTATCTTCAACTGCTGTGATGTAGTCTACAGTGCTACCCCTAAGTCCTCCCTGACCAGACTAGATACCCTCTTCAAGTCCTTTTACCTTTTTGCCCTTGATGCCCCCCTCTGCACTCCTCATTGTGATCTCTACCATGCCCTATCCTTCTCTTCCCTGACAAACTGACATCTCTCTCACTGCGCAAAATTCACCTCCAAGTACTGGCTGGTTGAACTTCCCTCCTATCTCTCCCATGCCTTTACAACTGCACCCTCTCCTTCCCACTCCTTAAGATCCACCAACTCATGAATCCTGGTGGTCCCATGCTACTCCACCCTTATTGGCCAATTGGGTTATTCTTATAGCCTCCCAAAAATCTGGAATTAACTTCCCCCTCAGATTCGCCACTCATCCTCGTGCTACTCCATTAACTCTGCCCTCAGGAACTTCCTTGCCCATTCCTGTGCCTGCCATGACCCTCCCTAATCCCCTGCTATCTCCCCTAAGCCCATATTACCATATGCCTACTCCCCACTATTCCTATTTCCCTCTGATCGTGCTTGTCCTAGTCCCCTACTCTTTCCCCTCCTAAAGTGTTACTCCCCCTTCTTTCTCTACCCTTAATCTATATCCCTCCTTCCTGTGAGCTCAATCATTGCCTTGTGCAGGCAGGATTCATAGTGCATGGTGGGCAACAACTTTCCCCTCTTTCTACTATTTCTCCTTTTACTGCACCCCTTCAGTCACTGCTAGATCACTGCCTTGTGCAGGCAGGGTCACCCAGCACACTGGTGGGATACTACCCCCTACTGTAGTTGACCTATGCTACCCCCTCCCACAATATCCCTCCCCCAACACCCCCCTCTCTAGCATCACTATATATAAATGACTCTCATCACCTATAACCTGTGTCCTATCTGTAGGGCTGTGGACCGCCCTGCCCATAACAGGATACTGTTAATTTCAACTCCCCTTCCCCGTTGGATACCCCCCACCTACAATACCTCTCTCTCATCACTCTGCCACATTCTACCTCTCTTCTCTTCCTACCCCCCTTCCGGTTAACATAGCCTAACACTGGTCTACTCCTACACTCAACTAAGCACTTATAACCTACCCTTATGCCCCTCTTATATGCACTTTAGTCCACCTTGTTGTCTCTGTTTGCCTCAAAAATCGTGTTCTGCCTGTATCTCTCCATAAATTTCCTTTCCCTTCTTCCATTCTGCCCTCTGCTATTTTTCATTCCCTCTTTCCATTCTTCCTTTCTTTACTCCAATCACTGTAAATCTTGAATATCTATGCTACACTAATGGCTACCAATTACTACTGTCACCTTACTATCTAGTGCTACATACTGTTGCCAAGTTATTATATGTGTTCCAGTGTTACCGACTGTCACCAACTGTTGCCAAATTGCTATATGTGTCTTCATAGCTACTATAGTTAACTGTTGCATTGTTAGCTAATGTGATCCACCTGTAATCCCTCCTGTTCTCATAGTATGCAAGTAAGCAAATTGTATTCCAACACTGTAACATTTCTCTGTATTGTATCCCATTGTTCCCTACCCCCCAGGTCGTACTGGGAGATGAGCAACTTGTTGCTCAGCTTGCCTTCCTGGTGAAACATTTTAATAAGTAAATAAAATACACTATAGAAATGGAAGAATGTAATTATTTGTTTTGCACAGGAATCAGAGCTAGGAGGGGGGACACTACACTATGGAAATGGGGTAATCTAATTAATTGTTTTGTACAGGGATCGGGGCTGGGGAGTAGGGACTCTACACTATGAAAATAGAGGAATGCAATTATTTATTTTGCACAGGGTTTGGGGCTGAGGAGAGGAGAGGAGACTACCCTATGGAAAAGGAGAATGTAATTAGCTTTTTTGCACAGGGATCATGGCTGGGGAGGGGAGACACTACACTATGGAAATGGGGAATGTAATTATTGATTTTGCACAGGGATTGAGGCTGGGGGGGAGGGATGGTCTGCATACATCAAAAAGAGGTGCAGACATGCTGATGAGCCCGTAGTAGGCAGCATATGTCCCCATAGTGCCTTGTATGCCCAATTGTCTCATCTGCATAGTAGGTCTGAATAACACCCATGGGTGTTGCGGCACTTATAGGTATTTGCCACGCATTCTCCTGCGGGCAATCTTCAGCCCCGCACCCTGGATGCAATGCACCATATATGGCAGCCACTTGCTGTGCACCATGCATCCAGGGTCCAATATTCAAACAGACTGTGCTGTCTGTTCTGATTGTGCAATCTGTTTAAATGTCACACCACAGCAAGCCGGCCCAACTTATTTGCGTGGTGCACCATTTGGAATGCGGATCCAGCCAGCTCTGAATACAGGGCCCTTAAAATCTGATACTTTCAGGTTACATAAAGTTTTGCCCAAAGTATATGCTTTTGTGCTTTTTACCTCTCCACAGTTCAGTAGTTTTTAAATTATTTAAGAAAAAATTCCATTTGTGAGCATGCAGAGTTTACAAAATCAATGTTCTCTGGATAGCTGATATTTTGTGACAACAGCCATCATTTACTAACAGATGACAGCTGAGTTGTATAGCAATCCCTGCTGTGTTGTGACTCATATGTTAGGATGGGGCTACTGTCATTATTGCCCCAAATACCTGACTGTGCCATAATAAACTGTATCTGCACATGGGGGCCCCGATCCCTGCTGGAAGTGCATGTGTGTATGTATGTATTTATTTATTTATTTAGCTATTTTTATTATTTTTTGTATAATCCAACACCAGGATGCCCAACCCTGGTGTCAGATGCCCCCCTCACAATCTGTTGTTTCATTCAGTAGTTGCAATCATTGAGGGGCCCAATCCCTGTGTCAGCATTTACAAGTTCCGCCAGTAGTGTGGGACACTGGGGAGCCCACCCACTGTGTTCTGAAATAGCCCTAATACCACATTTCCCTACTTTTGTTGCTTTAACCCTAACTAGAGCATTAACAACGTTTTCTGCAAGTTATTTCCTTACTTTTTGAGATAGTATAATCATATCCTTCTTTGCCTGTGGGAGTACATGGTGCTATGGGCCCTGCGCTCCCATTTGTCCATAGATGCATATATGTATATAGCTGTGGAAGCACAGGGCCCTCCGAGCCCTGCACTTCCATTTATAGGACAACAGTGACCAAATTGTCAGCATAGTAAATGTATTACTCCACCTTATGTATATCATGCTAATAAATGTTCAAATCCCTGTCAAAATGTAATTCTGCACAACTGCACCATGCCATGCTGCAGGTGTAAAAAAACATTTTGGCCAGGATTTGAAAAATGACATCTGTGATATACATGAGGTGAGGGTAATAAGAAGGATCTGTTGAAAATTTGGGGTCAAAATATTAAAAATTTCCAAAGTTATGAACATGTGTAGCAGAATTGCAATGGATGAGCATAACTTTGCATTTTTTACATATTTCAACCCCAAATTTTCAGCATAGTCTTCTTATGACCCACTTCATTAACAAGGGCAGAAAAAAATTTGCCACCCAAAAGGTGAATTTGCCAAGTGACCACAAAATCGCCTTTCAAGCAGGAGTTGTGTATTGACAGTTCCCAAAAGGCCATGTTGAAAATTTAGTATCAAAATGTTAGAAAATGGCAGAGTAATGCATAAAAGTTGAACCCCCATTGAAATACATTGAACCACATTTAACTTAGATTTTCATATGCAGTCGGCAGTTCAAGCAGCAAGATATGTCTTCGATTAGAGAATGAATCTCAAACCTGGGACCTGTTCAGGTAAGTGAGGGTGCGTAGGGGTGTATTCGGGAGTGTGGGGTGGTGGGTGCTCAATGGGAGGTATGGGTGTGGGGTGCTGATTGATGAGGGACCTTTTTTTGCTGCAAAATAAAAAAAAGAAAAAAGGACTGTTTTCATGTTTTTTAGGAACTAGAGACCAACGGGGGTAGGGTGGGGAGGTGGGTTCCACTAGACACCAGGGACATAATAGCAGCACAGGGAGGATGATGAGAGAACAGGGGAGATCAGAGGGACCACTGGACCACCAGTGAGGTGAAAATATATCATGGGAATGGTGATCGAAGAATGGGGGAAGGGTGGGATCACTGGACTACCACAGAGATTATTTTGGGCAAAAGGAAATGGTGATTGGACATCAGGGAAGTGGGGAAGGACCACTGGACAAGCAGGTAAATTTTTGTTTAACATAGGGATGGTGATTGGGGAATGGGGCGGGGGATGGCCCATTGGACTACCAGGAAGACTGGAGTATAATTAAAAGTAAACATGGGGATGGTGATTGGAGAACAGGGACAGGGAAGGGACCACTAAACTACCAGGGAATATTTATGTTATTTAAAAAAGTAAACATTGGGGATGGGGATCACAGAACAGGAGAAAGGGCAAGGAGCACTAGACTACCACAGACATAACGGCAGCAACAGAGAGCATGATCAAAGAATGGAGGAGGGTGGGGGTTCCTCTGGACAACCAGTGAGATAAAAATATAACATGGGGACAGCGACTGGAGAATGGGGGAGAGGGGAGGGACCACTGGACTACCAGTAAGATCATTTTGGACTACAGGAAAGGTGATTGGACATTGGGGAAGGGGGATGGGACCACTAGACTGCCAGGTACATTTTTGCTTAACACAGTGAAGGTGATTGGGGAATGGGGGGAAGAGTGACCACTGGATTTCCAGGGAGACCGGAGTATAATTAAAAGAAAACATTAGGGAGGCTCCACCAAGTAGGCATGTGGGGAGCAGCATGGTGCCAGTTTCAAGATGCCAGCAGAGCTGAGTGGTGAACAACTCTCCCCTCCTGGATAATGCACATGACTTCCATAACGGTGGCTGCAACTATCGGTCCGTACCATAAGTTTATGTTCGATTAGCAAGACGCGAAGAAAGTCACAACATTTTTCAATGCATTCAGGATAATGTTGGGTCAGAGAGAGTGTATATCCCTAAACTCAGGGAAAGGAAGAACAAAAACATGGGGCATGACCAGAAAGAAAATGTCTGTTAATCCGATGAAAACTATGGCGAGTAAAACCAGGACACCAGTGGTTACTAAATCAACCAGGGTGAATGACCAAACTGTAAGCAATCACATGAAACTCAGGATTTTCCCCATGTTTCAACCACCGCAGTTAAGAGACAATCTACCTGGCATATAAACGGGAGAAAAGCTGAACTTAAATGAAGAGGTCCAGCAAAAAAATGCCAGAACAGCATGCTGGTATACCTCTTGACTTTCAAAATGAGTCTTCTGACAAAACAACGCAGCAAACATAGCAAAACTATGGGACTGGTGATGGAATTACTTCTGAAACAGCCAAAGATGAATCTACCTCAGAAGATCCTACTTCTATGAAGGAAATTTGTTCTGAGCAGACTGGACAGCTCCTGAATACAGCTGGAGAGGCAACAGAGGTTCCGGTAAGAAACAAAAATGTTTTGAATATCATACAAATGCATAGTGAACCTAATACTGCTTTAGCCCAGTCTGTAACTGCTAAAGAAACCCAAAATGTGCCAGGCAGTTTAAACGAGGAACAGCTGAAGTCAAATGTAGAACAAATTTTAGAACATTCTTCAGAATCAGAATGGGAGTCAGAAAATGAAAACTCTAATATGGAAGAGCCGCCTACTTGTGCAAAATCTTTAATTCAAAAGGTCTCTCATATAGCAACTAACATGGGACGAATAATGACAACTCAGATAAAATTGGAATCTTACTTTGAACTGACACAGCAATTGGTTAATGAAAATACTTAATTAAAAACTGAAGTCTCTGACTTGAAACAAGTAACAATAAAAATGCAAGACAACCTATGTACTTTACCACTGGCTGTAACAAAATTACAAAAAGAATGTCACGATTTACAGGAAAGACTCATTGACTTTGAATTGCATGCCAGAAGAAAAAATACCAGACTATTAGGAATACCGGAATAATTCAAAAACTTTGATAGAATCTTTTAAAGTAATAGCAGCCACATATTAAGAAACAAATGCTGATGACATTAAAATGGACATTGATCGAGTTCATAGGAGCTTGAGACATCGACCTACTGACTTTGAACCACCTAGACTAGTAATTTTGAAATTTATGAGAACTACTGATAAGGAAAAATTAATGAATGCAGTTTATAAGAAAAAAAGAGTTACAGTGGATGAGGCCCAAATTGCCATTTATAATGATCTGCCTTTTGAAATCATACAGCAAAGAAAACAATTTAATGATCTAAGATCCAGACTTTGGAATAAGAGATATAAAGCGACAATGATAATGCCTGCAAAAATGAAAGTGATCCTGAATAACTAAAGATATATATTAGATACAGTGCAGGAGGCTAAGCAACAATTGAGAGACTTAACTCCTGCAATATTTAGTTAACGGCATTGTTCTGTTTTGAGTGCTAAATCAAAACAGGTCTGTGCGTGGGGTGGGGGGCACTGCAAAGAGACCATGAAGGGTTTGCCTTCTGATAGTTTAAAAAACAGTGTTGGGGAGGGGAATAATGAGCAGTTCTGAACAGTAATTGCCATAATTCCTTACCTTCTCGTGTGTGTTTTCTCTATTTTTAGATGTTCTTTTTTTTCCTTTTTTTGGGGGGGGGTGTATAACTCAGGACAGGAGCTCTGAAAAAAAAGAAATATGGAATGTTGAATATAAAGTTGTGGAAGAAAAAAAAATATATTGAAAATAATGGTCTGCATCTCGATGGAAGCCATATTTTGGAGTACTATACATCTAAATGGCTATAACACAAATTAAAATAGCATCCCTAAATGTAAATGGTCTAAATACTCCGCTAGGAAGAAACAGAATACTAACATATGTAACAAAATCTTTGGTGAATATTATTTGTCTTCAAGAAATTCAACTGGATGAAACAGAAAGTCATCAATTACAAATTAAATGGTTTAATCAGTATTAGTTTAGTGTGGGTACTAGAAAGAGTAGAGGGGTAATTATATTAATAAGGAAAGGTCTGGGGATAAAGGTTATTGACACTTTTAGGAACACAGAAGGAAGGATATGTTTGATTAAAATACAAGTTGATCAATGGTGCTATACTATTGGGTCAGTTTATGCACCATATATTAATTATGCAGATTTCCTTGCTAGACTAGGAGAATGACTTCAAAAACTCCAAGCTAATGACATAATATTGACAGGTCATTTTAATGCATTAATTAATCCAAAAATAGACAAATCAACACCCTCTATGTTAGAAAATTTAAATATAGCCAATAAACTAGTTAATTTCATGAATATGGAATCATTGGTAGACCTCTGGAGAATTATTAATGGGAATATTAAAGACTATACACATTCTGATAAAAAACCTAGATATTTCTCAATGATAGGTTATATTTTAACTTCTAATAATTTAACTTACTATTTGAACAAAGTAGAGATAGATTCTATTTGAGAACCCCCTACCCAGGTATGCCATTTCTATCTTGACAGCTCTAGCTGGTGGGCTGGGTTCGGGGAGGAATATGTCACTCGGCACATTGGCTAGGTTTGGCTACTCTGCAACAGGGGCACCCAGGTAACTCCAGACAAAGGAAGCAATAACTGTAATGTCCAATACCAAAAGTGGGATTCTAAAGTGTGGCTTTTATTCTCATCCAACAGAATAAACAAAGCATAGCTGGACCAACACGAGGCTACACTCCTGGCAATGCAGATTTAAGGAGACCAGAACACATCCTCATCACTTTAGCCCTCAGGCTCTGAAACACACTGGGCACACAGCCTGAACTTGTACATTGCTCTGGATTTTCCCTGGCTCAGCTCCCTTGCCAGCCACTTGGAAACTTTCCATATAGCATGGAAACATTTACTGGTGGCTCCCTAAACCACCTATGAGCACTTCTGCTGCATAAGGGAATCTTCCTCACCAATCACACGTCCGGGTACTTTCCTCAGGCACTGGCCAAGTACCTGAGAGAAAGCAACAGGTGTCCCAGAGCAAATCCATAGAGGTGAATTTGGTTACTACTGATGGGGGGACTCCCACCTCTCGCTACCATAATTCATACCGGGCCATTTCTCTGGACTGTAACACTTCATCCTTTAAAACACTTTGCTGTGTAGATTTTTTTAAAATGTATTCACATTCAGTCTACTGTCTTTACATCCCATTTGTGCTGAACTTGAACATACTTAATAAGTGGCTTTGTCCATTACTCTAGACCCCCCACAGAGTTAAGCAGTCCAATCCCCACATCTTCCAAACTGTACTTGGCTGTCTTTTCCTGACCCAACAGTAACAGTCCCTATAGTTTCATCTTGATTCAGGTGAAAACACATGGCCCTTTAGCAGAGCAAACTCACCCTTTGGTTGCAGGTGCCTCACAGGTGTTTTCTCCTCAAAGAACTCTTGTTCAGAGCTTCTGGTGCATCAGCACAAACTTAAATCAGGCAGCTTCTTTTCCCCTAGTTGGACCAGGGGGGTTGTCCCTGGAAGCAGGCTGATTCCTTCCCCATCCCCACAGGGATAGGGCCCTGAACCACTGAAAGCAGTCTCCACCACTTCAATGTGCTCTTATTGTGTTCCTTTTCAGGTGAGAACACACACCTATACAACAAAAAACAGCTCTTTGACAGAGCTTAGAGCTCCGTGGGCCTGCTTACAGCGGAGCACCTCTTTCAGATTGCACACACTCTACTGAACTATACAGACTGACTTCAAATTCCCCAACATTCTACTCTAACCTCCAACTGCAACATTCCAGTGTGGCTTATGCAGCTGTGACAGTTCTAAATGATGTCATCCCTCAGTCTCAGCTGAGACTGAGAACAGAGTGAGACAGTGTGAAATCCATTTAACTGGAGTTTCACAAGCTGCCTTCCTTGACTACCACTAGGTCTTACTGGGATTCTAGTAACCCCAGGTAACAAGGGGGTTACACTCACCCTTGGGCAGGAAAATTACTGTCCACAGTCATTAGTCACACGGCTTAGGCCATCTCACCTCATGTGTTGACTACGGGGAGGTAGGGCTACCATTCTCCCCTACCATGTGCCAGCACAGGCAGACAACACTAAGGGCCTAGAGGCCTTCGGCTGACGCATCAGCCTCTACTCTACTCACTAACTAGTGGCTCTGGTAGAATTGTCCAAAGCATAGTCCTAATAGATCAGTACTGCAACCCCTACTACAGGTCAGGATCACAGCCTGTCTATCCCCCCTACACCTCTAGGGAAAATCTGTCTGCCTCTTACTTAGAATTCCCAAAACAAAACAAACAGGGGACCTTCCAGACCCTGGACACCGTGCAACCAGATACTAGGAGCTAATACCATACACTATGCATTACTCCCACACTCCCCCACAACCATACCTGTGGAAGGAAAAGTTACACACAGTAACAACAACAACAACAACAGGACTTTAAACACTACACTCTAAAGTACTACTGAGAAACTCCGCTGAGTCCCTCCTCCTCCTCTTGTCTTCTCTTCTATCTTCTTCAGGAACACCTGAAAGAAAAATAAAGACAACACACACTCCTAATCTGCATACACAGTCTATCTAAACCCCTACCATCAAAACACTAGAGAATCCTAAAAAGATTTTTTTTTTAGAAAAGTAGAAAAAACAGTATAAACATTAGAAAATAGTAGAAAACAATGACATTATTTACAGTACACAATATTTGGGGGATGGAGTGCCCTTAAAGTCCCATCTAGTGACCACAGTGCCCGAAGGCAAGTGCATTAAAGAGTCTCTCCTGGGCCGGAGCCCAGTGAAGCACAATTCTAGCAGGCCAAAGTCCCAAAGGGGAGAGTCTTTGAGGGCAGTTCAAACATCTGGAGTCTGCTAGTGTAGGGTGTGTACTGCAATGTTATAAGAATAGAAAAGTCTGGATGTACCAGTCCTTTGTAGAATGAAAATGGTACCACACCTGGTCCTCAGCGGAAGACTGTCCCTTACAGCATTCCTCCAATACAGCTGGGTGGACATCTTCCATGAAATGACAGGTGGGCACATTTGGAAACTGCTGGGTTGATGTCATCTCTGGAGATGGAACCTTGGAACAGGAACAAAAAGGAAAAGAGCTGGTCTGAAATCATCCAATACCCAGGCGATGAATCAGGATACAGCTGGGCTGGTGTCCTCTCTGGATCTGAAGTCATCTGGTGGGCCAGTCAATGGATTCTGGAAAGCCAGTACACTGTAGAACTGATGAATGTGGGGCACCTGGTTCCTGGACATCCAGACTGGCAGAACAACATAGGTACGGCAATATCTGGAGTGGCAGCACTGGCTACCACTGCTCTGCTTTCCATTTGTTAGGCATGAGCACATTCGCAGGAAGGTCTTTGCATTGTGGCCAATAGCATAACAGGTCAGGCGCTTGAATTATTACCCCATCTGGGCACTCATAAGTCACACTGTGAAAGGTTTCATGTCCCTCTCCATCCTCAATTGAAACAGTGTCCTGTGTCTTTTCCACTGGCTGTATTTTTCTTGAAACATTCTGTTCTTGATGTGCTTGTTTGTACCTGAATGCACACATGTCATTGCTTCTTCCCAAATCCAGGATTTCCTGCTTTTTTCAATCTCCACCCAGACTCTCAGAGGAAAGGTAGGAAAGGACATCTCATAGGTTTCATTCGCTTTCCTACGAACCAGTCTTTCCTCTTTACTAGCTTTGGTGAACCTGAGACCTCTGGCCTGGCTTGGGGGTGGACAGTCCTGGTCCTGCCAACTACGCATTCTTCATGACACAAAAAATGGATCCCAGGCTGCTTCTTGCACAGCCAGGGCAGTGGACTCACCACTCTCTTCCATGTGTTCCTCTGAGGCAAGAGCTTGAGGCTGTGTACCAGTTCCTTTTTCACAAGGCCACATAGGTTCCCCCTCTTCTTCTCACTCACTCACTGAGAATCTGTGCCCAGGAGTGAGCAGTCGTCCTCACTCCTGAGACTGTCCCCTCTTCGCTGGGCGTGGAGGTCGAAACCTCCCATTCAAAGGCCTCCCTCATCTTGTCTTCACCTATGAGACTTGGGCTTGGCCCCTCACTGCAAGGGTCTACTGATGCTCTTCCTGAAATGTCTCTCTGCGACTCAGACTCTGAAACATCAGCACATTGTTCTGTCTGTAAATCTGCACCCTCTTGCTTTGTGCCACTCTCCTCTGAGGGGCCTTCTCCAACAGGCTCCGCCTGGTGCTGTGTATTGCCAACTGCAGATTCTTGAACTTTTGTCCATGTAGAAGCCAAAAGAATCTTGGGCACTTTAAACAAACCATATTTCCCTAGGCACCCAGAACAGTGAGGTACCATGAAGACGTCTCTTACAGCATTTAAGCACATCACACATACTCGCACTGGATATCCAGGAATCGCCACATGAGGAGGCAGTTGTCCCCCTTAGTAAAATCTCTCAATGTCTCTTAACTTGTTAACTTCTACTGTTATCACAGCCCGGGCATGATCCGGGTAGTGGGCTGGTCCTGAAGCCATGACTGCAGAGAAAAAACAAATACTCACTGTTATTTCAAGTCCCACATGACTGAAAACTTTCTTTCTCTTTCAAAATGGCTCCTCTGCTGCTGTTTTTACATTACTACACCACCCTGTAATGGCGGCGGCAGCACTCCTATGCATCAACATTCTGTAATTGGGTCAAGTCAATGTGCATCCGATTTACACACTCTACTGATAACTTTGCTCAAACTGCACAAACTTGCACTGTTCTTTTCCTACCACATTTATATGATTTACCACTGACTTTTTACTCACTGAAGACATTGCTGTAGTTTACAGTCCCTTAAAGCCTCAGTATTTCATAGCACAGGATTGCCTGTATTTTTGCTGCATATCTTATACAACTCACAGTCTCTCTCATGGCTTTGAAAATTATACTGACGCTGAACCTATAATTATGATCACAGTTGATTGCATAGAATTCTTGCTTTTGCTGGTAAAACTTAACACAGTCCTTCTTTGCAAAGTGATTACACTGCTACACACAGATTCAGCTAGCTTTTGGCAAAATCACACAGTTTGAGCAATTATTTCTGTTGGTACTCACTGTTATCAGTAGCTGTTTGCTGCAATGGAAAAACAGCCTGCAGTCAGTCTTGGAGGCCTCTGGAAAGACGTGTGTTGGTAGTCCTGCCGATTGTCCCTCTGAACACCACACTCACAGTCCAGTCAATCGAGATGCCGGATGAGCCTCAATTTAAACCGAAAAGTCAGTTTTTTACACTTTTACAGTGCTTTCAGTCACCGCGATGCTCCTCCTGGTAAGCCAGTTCACACACTCCACTCACTCTCCCTCTCGAATGCTGTGCAGGCACTCTAGAGCTGGCTTGGGGGAGGGACTGATTGCAGTCTCATCAATCACTCGACGCCATGCAAATGAGCCTCTTTCCTCTCGTGCTCTTCTCCTCATGGCTATCGTCGAGCAGGCAAATTTAAACTGCAAAACCACACTTTTTTTTTCAACTGAAACTCCTCGGTGGGAGCCCATTTCAACCATTTTTCATGGCCATTAAGCAAAACAAATCTCTCAGTTCACACAGAAAGCATTTCCAACATCTAGGGCACAATTTTCCTTTTGCTACCCACAGTTTTCCACATTTTCTTTGTCACAAACACTTTTAAAAGCTGGCAAGCACTGTAATTTGATGTAGGGCAAGGGCATACACTCTCAGGCTTTACTGCTTCTTGGTAAACAGTTGGCATTTTAATAGCAGCACATGGATAACAACACACAGTGGCACATTAATTAACATTGCTTCAGCTTTTTGGGCTACCACTGCCAGATAACTAAAATGCTAGCCATTGTCTGAGTGACCTTTCTTACATTCCTTCCTAAATTCCAAACCCAAATCCTTAGTAGTGCCTCCAATTTTGTAACCCCCACCCAGGTATGCCATTTCTATCTTGACAGCTTTAGCTGGTGGGCTGGGTTCGGGGAGGAATATGTCACTCGGCACATTGGCTAGGTTTGGCTACTCTGCAACAGGAGCACCCAGGTAACTCCAGACAAAGGAAGCAATAACTGTAATGTCCAATACCAGAAGTGGGATTCTAAAGTGTGGCTTTTATTCAAATCCAACAGAATAAACAAAGCATAGCTGGACCTCATGGGGCTACTCTCCTGGTAATGCAGATTCAAGGACACCAGAACACATCCTTATCACTTTAGCCCTCAGGCTCTGAAACACACTGGGCACACAGCCCGAACTTGTACGCTGCTCTGGGATTTCCCAGGCTCAGCTCCCTTGCCAGCCACTTGGACACTTTCCATATAGCATGGAAACATTTACTGGTGGCTCCCTAAACCACCTATGAACACTTCTGCTCCATAAGGGAATCTTCCTCATCAGTCTCGCATCTGTGTACTTTCCTTAGTCACTGGCCAAGTACCTGAGAGAAGCAATAGGTGTCCCAGAGAAAATCTGTATAGGTGAATTTGGTTACTACTGATGGGGGGACTCCCATCTCTCGCTCCCATAATTCACACCGGGCCATTTCTCTGGACTGTAACACCTCATTCTTTAAAATACTTTGCTGTGTAGATTCTTTTTAAATGTATTCACATTCAATCTACTGTCTTTACATCCCATTTGTGCTGAACTTGAACATACTTAATAAGTGGCTGTGTCCATTACTCTAGATCCCCCACAGAGTTAAGCAGTCCAATCCCCACATCTTCCAAACTGTACTTGGCTGTCTTTTCCTGACCCCACAGTAACAGTCCCTATAGTTTCATCTTGATTCAGGTGAAAACACATGGCCCTTTAGCAGAGCGAACTCACCCCTTGGTTGCAGGTGCCCCACAGGTGTTTTCTCCTCAAAGAACTCTTGTCCAGAGCTTCTGGTGCATCAGCATGAACTTAAATCAGGCAGCTTCTTTTCCCTAGCCAGATCAGGGGGGGTTGCCCCTGGAAGTAGGCTGAGTCCTTTCCCCCATCCCCACAGGGATGGGGCCCTGAACCACTGAAAGCGGTCTCCACCACTTCAATGTGCTGTTATTATGTTCCTCTTCAGGTGAGAACACACACCTATACAACAAAAAATAGCTCTTTGACAGAGCTTAGAACTCTGAGGGCCTGCTTACAGCAGAGCACGTCTTTCAGACTGCACACACACTACTGAACTCTACAGACTGATTTCAAATTCCCCAACGTTCTACTCTAACTTCCAACTGCAACATTCCAGTATGGCTTATGCAGCTGTGACAGTTCTAAATTATGTCATCCCTCAGTTTCAGCTGAGACTGAGAACAGAGTGAGACAGTGTGAAATCCATTTAACTGGAGTTTCACAAGTTGCCTTCCCTGCCTACCATTAGTTCTTACTGGGATTCTAGTAACCCCAATTAACAGGGGGGTTACATTTGCATGTGAGATTATGTTCCAAGTATTGAAATAATAATATCAAATCACTTAAGATACAACACAGTTAATTGGTCATTTAACAACTACCTTCTAAAAGACCCTCAATTTGTGCAGTACATAAAGCAAAAACTAGACCAATATTGGGAAAACAACTTTAAACAAGGATGCTTGGTTGCTCAAATGTGGGATGCATTTAAAGCAACAATAAGGGGTTATATTATATCATTTGATATTAGAAAAAAAAGAAAATTTAGGAAAAGAAATAAGGAAGTGGAAGGTAGATTGAAACAGTTAGATAAGTTGATAATAAATAATTATGCTAAATACTATAAGGAATAGGAGGAATATAGAATGAAAAAACTACAAATAATTAATAAAGAGACAATGAGGATTACAAGTGGGTTAAAGAAAAAAAAATTCATGCAGATAAATCAGGAACATTTTTAGCATCATTACTAAGGAAAGAAAAACAAAAGAATATTATTACACAAATTAAGGATACACAAGGAGAAAGAAAAACAAACGATCTACATATCGCCACAGTGTTTGTGAATTACCATAAGTTCATATATCAAAAAAATTTACAAAGTGATACAGATAATATAAATAACTTCATTCAGGCATCAGGAATCAGGCCTTTTAACTTTGAATACCATAATATTAATCAAAGGGAAATAATATAAACAATTAAGCTATTTCCAAAAAATAAATCACCAGGGTTAGATGGTTTCACAAATGAATTTTATATAACTTGTTCTAGTCAAATTTCTGAATGGATAGGAAAAATGATATTAGAAGTGTTAATAGAAGATAACATACAGTTTCCATGCTCAATGCAACAAGCAAAGGTTGTATTAATTCAGAAACCAGATAAACTACTTGAATTCCCAGATAGCTATCACCCAATAGCACTGTTAAACACAGACTATAAACTGATAGCAAAACTAATAAATAATATATTACAAACTCACATCCAATCTTTTGTTCACTACAGTCAATATGGTTTTATCCCAGGCCATAAAATTACTCAAGCCAATCACAAAATTCAAGCAATCATTTCAATAGTAAATAATAAACCTCAATATAAACAAGATACTTTTTATACATGAGCCATAGTTGCTACAAAGGCTTTTGATTTAATTAACAGGAAGTTTATATTTCAGGTCTTGCAGTATTGGAGAATCCCTAAGGATATTTTGAAGCTAGTGTTAAGTTTATACTATAACACCAAGGTTAAAATTCAAGTAAGTAATTTTCTTTCTGATGAGTTTAGTATGGAGAACAGGGTACATCAGAGATGTCCACTCTCCCCCACTTTGTTTATTCTCACATTAGAACCTTTGTTTAAAACTATACAGAGAACCCAAGAAATAGAGAGAATTAAGATAGGTACAGAAGAAATCAAACTTAGCATAATTGCAGATGATATTCTTTTAATACTAAAGAATATTAATGAATCCATAAAAAACATTACTGTATATAATAAATATTCCCAAGTAGCTGGATATGAAATTAACAAAACTAAATCAGTAATTTTGAAAAATATCCAAACATAAAAAAGGAACAATTGGAGGGCTTGGTACAAGAATTTAAGCTTCAAGATAATATTAAATATTTAGGAATATATCTATCATCAAATCAAGATAATAACACAAAAACACTTTAATAAAGCTAAAGATAAAATAATAAATTTGTTGGAAAATTGGAAAAACTTAACATTGTCCTTATGAGGGTGAATTGATACAAATAAAATGATGGCAATACCTCACTTAATTTTTATAATTCAAAATATTTGGGGAATTCCCTCTACTGCTTGGTTTCAAGTAGAGATGTAGCGAATTTAAATTCCGCTGGCAAAGAGAACGCAAAATGGGTACTTTGCATTGCCACTCTGCTATGATGAGTGGGCAATGCAAAGTGCTCACTCTGCCTTGTCATTACCACTTCACATTAAGGTAGAATGGCAATGCGAAGTAAAGTGAAGTCATTGTTTTTAATGGACTTTGCGTTCCTCATTTTGATTCTAAGTGATCCACTTGGTGTTTCAGATTTGGCAGCCCCCCACACTTCACATGGCTTACAGTACTGTAAGTCACATGCTCTTTAGCTAGGCAGGAAGAAAGTGAGTTATACAAGCAGACACTTTTACTTTCTCCTGTGCAGATGGAGAGAGTAGTGTGTTTTGTGACTGCTGATACTTTGAGATCAGAGTGAGGAGGAGATTTAAACTTTGCTTTAGACCCAACAGCTTTTTTAAAAGCTAAATTTGTTTTGTCTTTTCTGTACTCTTTTTAACTTAATTTGTTCTTTCTGTAAATTTTATCTTTCTTACCTTTATAAGTAGTTAGTTGTTTGTCTGTGTGACTGTGTGTGTGTGTGTGTGTGTGTGTGTGTGTGTGGTGTGACAGTGTGAGTAGTGATTGCTCAGACTGAGGGAGCTCAGTAGGAGAGATGGACCAGGGTGAGGGAATGTCTGGGGCCGGGGCAGCTCTGGGAGAGCGTGGTAGTGGTAAGCATCGTACCGTGCACATGTGTGGAGGATATGGGCACCCATTCCTGTTGGACCACTCAAAACTTGTGAGTGTCCCCCCCAAAAGCAGGACCAGCACTGCCTCCTGTCCTGACTCTGAGACAGTTGAACCACCACTAAGTCCAGCACCGGGTCCTCTGGAGCAGGATGTGCCTGTTTCCCCAGGCCCAGGTGTGGATCCCATCCCTGTTCAGCACTGTGACCAGCCTGCTGCCAGTTCATCTGGCCATCCCCTGCCTGTACCTGGTCCTCCCTGTACCTCCATTGTTTGGCAGTTTTTTGACTGTGTCGGGGGGACAGCAGTGTGGTAAAATTCCACCTATGTGAGGTGGAGGTGTGCCATGGCCCCCAGGGGACTCACCTGGGGACTGGGGGCCAGCACACCCATATGCTCAATCACCAGCAGTTGGAGTGGCAGGCTGCCACAGAACGGACCATACCTGTACCTGCTGGCTATTCTGTGGCAGAGGGTGCAGCTGTGCATTGTGGCATCCCTAAGAAGAGGAGGGCCACAGCAGCACCTGCTGTTCCACCAACACCCCCACCACCACCACCACCTCCAGCAGATCAGCCTGTAGAAAGTGTGGACCCCAGAGAACTGCATGTAACACAGGCTAACTTGGCAGTTCTCTGGAGTGCTGTCGAGGTTAACAACAAGAGGGTGAGTGCTGTTGAGCAGCGGCTGGATCACATAGAGGGACATCAGTTGCAAATTATGTCCACGCTGAAACTGCTGCTGGATCACCATGGGATCCCACATTATTTTTTTCTCACACCATGTGCCCCCCCACACCTTCCTTGCTGTGTTATAAAATGTATTCCTCCCCATCCCCGACCCTTGTATGTTATTATGCCCTTTTTTGTTGCCTTCCGTATGTGTGACACTTTGTATTCTGAGCAGTGCAAGTATACTGAACTAAACTGCATGTGTGCAGAAAGTCTTCTTTCCAATCTGTGTATGTGCTGTAGACACTGTCCAACTCCCTGACTCAAAAAACAAACATTAATGAGTACAATGGTGGGGTGGTGAAGCATGGAGAGATACTGCAAAACAGGCTTAAAATACATCCAAATAACTATTAAAAGAAATTAAGATGATTCGTGTCGTGATCGTGAATCATGATTTGTGACTGCATTTGTGACCATGATGATGATGAAGAAATGTGAATGCCTACCACCTAAGGCTGTACTTCCCCGATGAGCTGTAGCTTAAAACTCCCAGATTTAAAAACACATATCAATGAGTACAATGGTGGGGTGGTGAAGCCTGGAGAGATACTACAAAACAGGCTTACAATACATCTAAGTAACTAGAAAAAAAATTTATGTTGTGATTCATAACGTGAATGATCGTGAATCGTGATTTGTGACTGCACTTGTGACCTTGATGGTGAAGAACGTGATTTGTATCACGAGTGACTTGTGATGATGGTCCTGACTTAAAAACGCATATTAATGAGTACAATGTTCATGCAGAATTAAGCACCACACCTGCCCAGTACTCTGAAGGAAAGCCAAAAGAAACAACTGTGACTTAAGTTACAGATAGAGATTGGGCCCTAAAGAGATACAAATGCACAGACAGATTAAGATTGTGCTGTGCTCTGAAGAGATGCAGACATAAAGGCACAGCACCTAACCAGTGCTCACCAACAGAAATTCAAATCTGGAAAAGAATACCTTTGCCGATTGGGGTGGGCGGCGGGGGGGGGGCAGTGTACTGCACTGCTGCAGTAACAGTCACTAGTACTAGTACCAGTAAAGATACCACAGAGAAGTACAAAAAACACACAGCTGCAGTGGACAGCAGCTTCACATTGCTGAAATTATTATGTGGCACAATAAAAGGTGTCTGATTTGATGACACGTGTCACACACATACACACACTAAGTAATGCATAGCAAATTGAAAACTTCAGTAATATAACCATATATTTTAAACAAACTAAAATTATGCACTGTGGCACCACAACAATCAGCAAAAAAATGGCAAGAAATATTGAAAATATTACTGTGTGTACATTAACACAGTTGTACAAGAAAAATATCACCAAAACAGAAAGCACTGTCTTTTTCTCCAAGTTCATCTACTTACACCACAGATACACCTCTCCCCAAAGCACACTTCCACTGTCTCTCAGTATACAGACTGAACGCTCGATGATATGAGCACAGGAGGGTTTCCTATAATCGATTAACTAAAGTTTCAGAAAAAAAAATGACCCAAAAAGACTTTTTAACAGCTTTTTGAAGGTTTGAATCGCAGAGAGCTCTCAGAGCAGATTGTCTCCTACAGCTTTCTACACACACTACCCCACACTGAGGCTGTGCAGAATAATCTAGAGCCCATGTGACCTGAAATCCCATGAATCACTGCAAAATTCACCTTTGGAGCTTAAAAACAAGGTAAAGTGAGGCGAAGTACATTGTTTTCAATGTACTTCACCTTAAGAATTGGTGGAGTAGTGGTTTGTGAAGCAGAATAACACAAAGTCAGTGTTTTCAGTGGACTTTGCATTACCCATTACTAATACAAAGTACTCCGCTTTCTTTAAGTAACACTCAGCAATTCACCTTCACTCACAGATCACTCACCAGGTAATTAGAACCACTGCATGCCATCACTAGTTTCAAGATATGAAAAGAATATTTAAAAATTTTTTATGGAGGGGAGGAAAGTCACGTATTGCCTGGGATTCAGTTCGAATACCTAGGCAGTTAGGAAGACTTTGTTGCCCAAACCCATTAAAATATGCTAAGGCTAATATATTGGCATTTTTGTATCAAATGACTTTTGTTGAGACCCATGACTCGGAAATAATCAAAGAAATGTTAGGCATTAAGAACACTACAGACATTCTGAAGAATAAGTATACTATATGGTGGGATTTAGAATTACTGAAAAAGATCCCTACAACTTTTCTTAATTGGTTTCATTTAATTAAGGACCATTTTAGAAATCTTATAAATTTGGAACTACCATGGTTATATTTCAAGGTTACTGATTTAAATTTCCCATGGGGCCAAATCTTAAAAACTAGTGGGCTTATTTTTTGGAAGGACTTTGTGGATCAGAATTTCTTATCCTATAAATAAATGTTAAAATTATTGAAAGTTACACAATGGAACATTATTCATTATTAGTCTATTAAGAAAATCTTTCAGAAAACATGGATAAGATATGGCCAAAGTGACACAAATCTATCTACCATAATAAAAGAACAAATTTGTTTGATCAAAAATAAAGATAAGAAACTACTGGCCCACTTCTACAATAAACTGGTCAAACCTAAGATTGGGATAAATAATAAGATAAATAACAAATGGAAAATGGAAGCTGGGGTAGTATAAGAACACAAACAGTGGGAAGAGATTAGACAACTTGGGAATAAAATATATGTCTCTGCAAAGAACAAATCAATTCAGCGTAATATTAATGATCGGGCATATTATACACTTGTACAAATTAGTAAAATAAATGAACAATACTCTAATCTATGTTGGCATGAATGTAAGCAAATAGCACACTTGACCCATTGTCTGTGGTCATGCCCCTAGATTTTACCCTGATGACAAAAAATAAATGTAACTCTGTCCCACTGGTTTCAAGTAGATATTACATGTAATATGGAAATATATAATCAAATATTATCAACTGTTAAAATTGAATGATATACAACAGAAAATGTTGGCATTAACTTCTATAGCAATGAAAATAACTATTTTTGAAAAGTGGAAAAAAAAATTCTGGGCGAAATTAACTTATGTAAGTGGTGGGCAATATTGTATGGAACACTTCTTAAGGAACAACTAGCAAACATAATTTGAACCCAATTTAGAGTATTTGTTTGGAACCACATGGAGAGAGAATGAATCTTGTATCTCACCGATAGCTTCTATATAGTAGTCAAAGGAAAGAAATAAATATAGTGATAGAGACTATCCTGGGAGGAGGTGGGTGAGAGATGAATGTTGAGAAAGTACAAGAACACTAATTAATGTAAAAACATTTTTTTTCCTTTTGTAAAAAAAAAAAAAGAAAACATTATGGACAGCATTCAGAGAACAGGGGAGGAAGAAGAACCACTAGACTGCAAGGGAATATTTATATTTTAAAAAGTAAATATCGGGGATGGAGTTCAGAGAACAGGGAAGATGTATATTTTATTTGGGGGATGGAAAACGATGGATAGAGGGTGCAACTAGGCACCACTGAGCTATGACAGTTAAAACTGTAATGGACCTTTACTGTTTAAAGTCTTTATAGTTCAAACAGTAAAGTTTGAACTGTAAAGAACTTTGAATGATTATTTTTCAATCAATTGATCCTAACTAAGCGAGTGATAGGAGAGATGATTCTCACCCTAAAAAGATATACTTACCCTCAAATTTAGCAAACAATAGTACAATAATTGAACTAAGCATGTGACCGAGAGCTAAATGTATGTCTTGGTAATTCCCATACCAAGTAGGATTTCATTAGAAATTAGTTTTTAAAAGGAAAAAAGAAACAAGATGGCGGAAGCACAAACAGTATTTCTCTGAGCATGGACAGTAAATCCTCAACAATTAACAGTTCAAACTGTTTTTGTTTACTTGTCTATCTGGTGACTGTCACAAAAAATGTTATAATTCAAAAATGGTGAGATATCTTCTCACCACACTATTGAAAGGCACACCCCTTGGCACAGACTCCATCATCTCTGAAAATTTCAAGAACAAATTTCATTCCTCCTTGGCTGTAAATGATGCAAAAAAGTCCCACTTTAACCAATGGGAAAACTTTTTTTTTTCAGTTTTGTACCACTCCATATCTGAAAAACCATATAAAATGCCATTACGAAACTTTCCGCTTCCTGGGACACTGGCAGAGTGACCATGCATGCTGAATTTTGGGCTATTTCATCAACAAATGCCAATGTTATTAACATACAAACCTTTTAATTTAACATGAAAGTCTCAATACAGCCTTAAGTATAGGGGCACGAACGTGTGCACCTATAATATATACACTATTGGTATGGTAGCACCCCTCATAGTTTGGGTTGAGTAGTGTGTTTAATGTTAAACCCTTAACTTTGCACCTTATTAGGTTCACCCCTGGTCAATGGAATTGCATGAAAGTTTGCATACACAATCAGGCAGACAAGGTCTCTTGAACTAGCAAGTTTCATAATGTTCAGATGTCTGGATACCAAGATCTGGATAGTGCTGAACATGGAAAATTCTGCTTTTTTTGGGAGGGGGGCTGTGTTTTTTCTTCTCTCACCTACAGCTCAGCCAGTTTGGAGCTTTGTTCTGCAATTTTCAGGGTAGAAAGGCCTTGCCTTAGAAAGATGCCTTTTTTGGTTTGGTATAATCAGGGTTGAGTAGGGAGCTTAATGTTAAACCCCTTACTTTGCACCTTAATAGCTTTGCGACCATTCAATGGAATTGCATAAAAGGTTGCATCTGCAGTTTGGTTTGCAAGGTCTCTTGATATTGCACGTTTTGTGATGGTTGGATGTCTGGATGCCAAGATCCGGATAGTGCAAAATGTGGCTTTTTTTTTCCCTCTCACCTATGGCCCAGACAGTTTGGAATTTTGTTCTGCAGTTTTTGGGGTAGAATGGCCTTGCCCTAGAAAGATGCCATTTTTTGGTTTGGTGAAAAGATATTACATTCCTGAATTATATGGATTTGAAATTTCAGTTCTGAGTATGATCAGTAGGGTCTTTCATTTACTTATCTGATACAAATTACGAATTTCTGGATAATGAAAGAGGAATCTTCTTTCGTGAGCCAAAATTCTTCTTTCATGACAAAAACATCTTCTTTCATATGGCAGCCATCTTGTTTTTTATTTAAAAAAAACTAAATTAAAAACCCATTAAAATTATACCCTGAAGAAAGACATACACATACATCTAGCTAAATGGGACTCTTTTTACTAGATTTTGATGTTTTCTCAACACCCTGAAATATGGTTTTGGGACATCACTAAAATCTTACGTGGAAAGCTAAGCAAGGGCTCCTGATTCTTCTTTCTTGAGCCAAAATGTTTCTTTTATGAGTCTCACTAAAGAAGAATCATGGCTTATGAAGGAAGAAGGTTAGACTTAGTTTTTTTTTTCTCACAGTTCTTTTGTGAGATCATACGAAAGAACCATGGTTCTTTCATGAGATCTCAATTCATGAAAGAACAATGGTTCTTTCATATGCTCTCAGTAAAGAACTGTGAGAAAAAATGAAAACCTACTCTTTAAATCCCACCCTCTCCTTTTGTAAGCCAAGATTCCTCTTTTGCAAGACTCACAAAATAAGAATTTTGGCTCATGAAAGAAGAAGAATTGGGAGCCCTCACTAGGCCTTCCACTTAGGATTTTCTTGTCAGTGGGACATTCTTGAATTATGAATCCGCAGGTTGAGTTGTGCTGCTGGCATCTGTTGGAGTAGTGAGGTGGGGGGCTTAGGGAGGGCTCCTACTGAAAAACAGAAAAACAATATGAAACAACTATAGCTCTTTTGTATTGTTCTTTTAGAGAACAGCAAGACTTTGTTGCATATTGAAGCCACCTCTGGAGTTGTGCTGCCAGTTTCAGTAGTAGTAATCACTGATCCCCTGATCTGACTCTATCTTTCTGTCTGTCTGTATATCTATCTATCTATCTATCTATCTATCTATCTGTCTGTCTGTCTGTCTGTCTGTCTGTCTGTCTGTCTATCTATTTATCTATCTATCTATCTATTGTGTCAATTTATTTAATATTTGTTAAGCAGATTGCAGTGCACCCCCAGTATCTCTTATTTTCCCCCTTCCCACATGGTCACTCCCCATTCCCAATGCATGTTTATGTTATATATATATATATATTTTTTTATCTATATATAAGTATATGTGGCTTCTGAAGTGCAGGCCCCATGGGAGTCTGCCCTTCTGTAGACAGAAGGTCCCATGGGGCCTGCACCTCTGCAGTCAGAGGTACAGTGGCACCAGTCAGAATGCAGTGCAGTAATGCTGCAGTATATTACAAAAATGCTGCAGGAGATCACATGATGCAAAGTTCCTGGCAGCAGCACTGAAGCGGAGCTCTAGCACCTCGCCCCTCTATCTGATTATTTTTAGCATAAATAACCTCCTGTGATGGTGATTGCAGCTGCTTCTGCTTTTTCTGGAGGGATAGCGTCACGTTATTGAGGCAATTAGCTTTGGGATTGCTGTTATCGAGGGCATGGAATTGGATATGAAGCAGGCCCTGCCCAGGCATACTCCACCAACCTCTTCTGAGAAGCTACCGAAAAAGCAACATGCTCAAGGGGCTAATGTCGGGAAAGTAATGCCCCCGCCTACATCTTCTTCTCCATTAACTGAGGACTGTTTTTTACAAGAGATGGTTTAATTTTGAGAGACACTCCGATATTTCTTCAGAGCTGAAGTCCCTACGCAGTGATTTCACTGGCCTTGCGAGAAAAATTGGGGATACCGAGGCTCGAATGGCTTCAGTTGAGAGGTGGAAAGAGAAAGCTGAGCCTGCTTTAGTACATTTGTATCAGCAAATACAGAAACTACAGTTGAAGTGTGAAGACCTAGAAGGCAGGAGTAGACAGAAGAATATAGTGATCCTTGGCTTGCCTGAATCGGAAGAGGGGCCGAATATTGGGGCATTTTTACAGAGGTTTCTACAGAAAATAGTGGGCCCTCCTCCAATAAGTGCTAGTTACCAGATTGAAAGAGCACACCACTCCCTTAGACCGCAACCTCCACCAAACGACTTGCCAAGACTGATCATAGTGAGGTTTTTGAGCTTTGTAGAAAAGCAACATGTGATCGATAAAGTAAAAGAGTTGCAAAGTATTAAATGGGAGAATGCCACCTTATGAATCACCCAGAATCTGCCTTGGGAGACTCGGTTGAAGCGGGCTGCATAACACACCACAGTTAAAAAGCTTATTGCAGCGGGCATCACCTTCCGCATGCAATACCCAGCCAAGCTTTGAGTCTTGGTGTAAGGATGTTGGTTTTCATATGATACACCGGAACAGGCCTCTTTGGATCTCTTGGCAAAGTTACCCAGTTTGTTCAAGGATGGTTGAACTCTTACAAAGACTTAAACAGTTGGACTGTTATTTAACTTAATTTTGGTGTTAATTACCTGCTCTTTCTGTCTCGTGGGGGGTTGGTTGGTGAAGGTCGGTGGTCTTCTGGGGGCTGGAGACTGAGAAGGGGGGGCAAAGTAGAGTGATGACCGTTATCACACCTAGTCACTAGAGGGTACATGGGAACCTCTGTTACCAGGAACTGTTTCCCAGAGGATAAAAATTTGAGTTTGCGAAATGTACCCTCTTTACTCTTCCCCAAGTAAACCTGCTAGTAGGAGGCTGCGCTTATTCAGGTCTGTTTTCTCACAGTTTTTCTCTCATTGTAGTAAGCGGTTTTACATTGCCCTATTGTTTTAGCGCTAGGGGGGTACACTGAAAAGTTTTTAGGGTGCTTGTGCCCATGAATTGTACTCTCCAAATATGAGGTGGCTTTCTGACTGCTAGTTAAGTTCAAATTCATTGTAACGAGCACCTCTTGCTGGATTCAGGATAATCATGGATCAGTAGTTATTTCATATGGATTATGGTCGATCAAAAGGCTGTATAATCATGGGGGTTATGTACAAGGGGCACCATGAGGGTCGCAGTCTGTTTTCTGAAGGTTCAGATTGGTAATGAGGGTCTCGCATTTCATGGGGGCCTGCTGCCCTTGGGGTGCCTGTCTCAGTCGGGGGGTGCGAAGAGCTCTGTCTGTGTCGTCTGGGAGAGCTGCTTGACGTATTAGGTTGGGGGGGATAGCGTCTTGGCTACTTTATATGTGTTTTATTTTGCAAGTTACAGTTGGTGCCATCAGGGGTTGGCCACCTATGCAAGACTCATTTTGGCAGGCAGTTACTCCTATTTGGATGGGTGGGCTCATTGTAGATAGTTATAGCGGGTTGTTGAAGGAGGGGGGTGAGGGGTTTTGGGGACCTTACCGGTTTGGCCCATGCTGTGCTATCTGCCATAGAATTTCGAACTTATTGTTCTATGTGTATACAGGCTGAGCAGGTGAACTTTGCTTTGAGGCAGTTTGATTCTGATTTAGAGTTTCGTGAGGGGTTGAGGGTTAAGGACGGGAGGGTATATGGCTCAATTAAGAAGGGTTGGTTTGTTGTTGGGACAAGGTTCTATGCTTCATATAGTTTTTGGGGTAGTTTTGGGGGGGGGGGTTGGAGTGTGCCATAGGGATTATGGGGTTAGGTTTACCTTTTTTAAAATATGGCAAACATCGGGCATTAAACATGGTTAGCCTTTCAATAAAAATTATTGCCTGAAATGTTAGAGGAGTAAGGGGCGTCCTGAAATGGGTACAAATACTTAAGCACTGTGTTCTTTTAAATGCTTATATTATTCTGCTTCAGGAAACCCATTTGACCACTTCTGAATCACTATTTTACGTAGACAGGGAGTGTCTCAGGTTTTTGCAGCAGGATGCTCATCCTCTAGTCGAGGGGTGGCTATCTTAGTCAAAAGGAATGTTGCGTTGATAGTGGACACAACATTCTCAGATCCTGAGGGGCGTTATGCCTTAATTAAAGGTATTTTAAACAATGTAATGGCGGTTTTAGGTTCAATTTATGGTCCGGTGGGAGGGGATCCGAGTTTTTTGATGGATCTGACCAACAAGTTAGCATTACTTTTACCTGCCCCTGTGATTCTAGGGGGAGATTGGAACATTCCCCCAACTCAAGATCTGGACAGAACTTATAGGCCACTGAAGCCACTCTTGCCCTCGCAGTATGCCCTGCAGGATTTTAGGATTAGCTGAGGTTGGATGACCCATGGCACCTCCTAAATCCCACGCAACAGTCATATACATTCTATTCAACTGTTTATCAGACCTGGTCCAGATTAGATTATTTCCTAATTAGTGGTTCCCTTATCCTGGGCTTACACCAGGTGGGTATGGAACCTAGAAAGATATCAGACCATGCAGTGGTATGGGTGGCCCTATCGATAAACTCTCATACTCGGAGAGAAACAATTTGGAGATTGAATACCCAGTTGTTACAAGATGAACCTTTGATTTCTCATATCAAGGAACTCATTGCTGAATTTATGGAACACAATAGTGATTCAGTTCAGAGGTACGATCTCCTTTGGTGCTCTTTGAAGTGTTATCTTCTGGGTGAATTTATTAAAGTTGCCTCCAGGAGGAGGAGGAAGTTATGAGACTCAAAGACCTTAGACTTACTATCCCAGATTAAAGATAAAGAAATGTCCCTATCTCCAGATGCTTCCGGGAGTACCTTAGAGGAGTTGTTGGGTCTGTTGGGTCTACACAGAGTTATTAAGGTAAAAGGCTGAATATGCCCTTATAAAAACTAAAGCTAAATATATAGACTATGGGGAAAAGGCTGGGCGGTTGTTGGCCTTACGTTTATGGCAGTTGGAAAATTCCCATTCAATCCTGTCCATAAGGGCTGCTGACTGCTCTATCAAAACAGAACAGGAGGACATAGTTAAAATCTTTGAGAGCTTTTATCAATCCCTGTATGGGAAGTATCTCACTGATTTAAATTTACAGGACATTAGTAACTACCTAGACTCCCCAAACCTCCCAGTCTTGGAAGATTCATGCCAAAACTTTTTAACTTCACCAATCTCCATCATTGAAATAGAGGCAGCTATTAATAGTCTTAGCCCCGATAAAGTGCCAGGACCGGACGGCTTTCCTTCAAATTTTTATAAGACCTTCTCGAAAGAATTAGCCCCCTTATTGCTTAAATTATATAATTATATGTTCACAGCAGATAATTTTAGATCCATCGCTTATGGATGCCACAGTCATTCTCTTACTCAGGCCAGACAAACCCCACCTGGACCCAGCTAATTACAGGCCAATTTCCCTTCTAAATGGTGACATTAAAATCCTAGCAAAATTGCTTTAGTCTCGGATAAAAACTGTTTGGACCCAGTTATTGAGCCCAGAGCAGGTGGGGTTTGTAGCAGGACGCTCCCCAGCAGACCACCTCAAGACACTCTCACATATTTTCCAGACAGCCCAATCATCCCAACTCCCAATGATGGTTGTCTCGCTAGATGCCAAAAAGGCCTTTGATAGAGTTAACTGGGAATTTCTATGGCTAACTTTGTGGAAAATGGGCTTTCCCCTTCAATTCATTAGAATGATACAGTCTTTTTATGTTTCCCTATCGGCCAATATTTACTGTAATGGGGTGTTTTCTGGGAGATTTCTATTACATACGGGCACTAGGCAAGGGTGTCCCCTTTCATCCTTCCTATTTAACCTCTATCTGGAACCTTTACTTTGACATATTAAACAGTCCTCTTTAATAACAGGTATCCCAGTTCACACTCAGGTTCTTAGGCTCTCGGTTTATTCAGATGATATTCTTCTTCACTTAACTCACCCTGCTGTCTCGCTAGAACACGTTCTAAGGGTGGTCAAACAATTTGGTCAGCTTTCTAATTACAAATTGAATATCTCCAAAACTGAGATCTTCCCTTTGAATAATTTCGCCCTAAAATTGGACGTTATTCATTTGGGTATCAAATGATCCCCACAATCCCTTAAGTACTTGGGTATTTATCTTGCTAGAGATCTTATTTCGGTACAAAAGCTTAATCTGGAGGATTTGGTTAGAGTTATCCAACAGAATCTTATGAGATGGCAAAGTCTATCTCTTTCCTTATGGGCTCAGATAAGCATAATTAAGATGAATATTCTCCCACGCTTGTTTTATCCCCTGAGCCTACTGAATTTATGGCTCCCCATTTCTTTCTTTAAGTGTGTACATGCCATGATTTCTAACTTTATCTGGCTGGGTAAACATCCCCGACGAGTTTTCCATAAGCTTAGTGCCCCCAGACTACAGGGTGGGCTTCGGCTTCCGAATTTCCTTTTATATTACTGGGTGAGTCATTTACCTAAAATGGGCAGATGGATACCTCAGAGTGCCATGGAATATATACCAGTTTGGCTTCAGATTGAGAGAGATCTTTTAAAAACTAGTAATGTTAGCCCCCTTTCAGTTTATTATTTAACTAAACGCTCATTGCCAAGGGATTTGTGGGACTCGGTGATTGGTATTTCCTTGAAGGTTTTTTTCTCAATGTTGTTCATACCTTAGAATACCCCTTAAAGGTGATACAGGGCAGCCAATCATTTTAAATCCCAATATTAAAGTGGGAGAGATGAATCTTTTACCCCAATGGCTTCCACAGTTAAGGCATGTCTCTGTTGAGGATTTATTTACTCAGGATACCCTCGTCTCTTCACCTGATATCCTTAGCAAGTACGATATCCCAAGTTTGATGATTTTAAAGGTATGCCAACTGAGGCATACTATAAGTACCTTGTTGAGGGTTAAAGGCCGGCCTTCCTTAGTTAGACCATCCTGACACAAGTTAAAGAATGTTCCATAAAACCACATGCTGTGGCTGTACTGTATGCCCTACTCTTGACCTTTATTCATACTGATTCACTGATGAGTTCACCGACTTGGGAGTCCTTGCTTCCTGGGGTGAGTTTAGACTGGGCTAAGACCTGGAGGGACCTCTATATCTATCTTCCTCAAGATAGACTCAGACTGATGCAATATCATATATTGAATAACGTATTATAGCCCCCTGAGATTAGCCAGATTAGGGAGGACTTCAGATACTACCTGCATAACGTGTGCCAAGGAGGAGGGGAATATGGTACACATTTTTTGGAACTGCGAGAAGATATCTCCACTCTGGCAATAAATCAGGGCTAAATTAGATCCCTGTCTAGGATTAGAGGGCCTGTTTACAGTAGAAGTTTGTCTCCTGGGACACTATGAAGATATTAGGGTTAAAGAGCGTAAATATCATATGGCTCTGATAGCCGTCATTGTTATAAAGTTAGTTTTGAAACATTGGAGGGACCAATTGGTAATATCTTATAAGGAGTGGTTAAGGGGCATGTCCAGTTTTTTCAGAGCTGAATGGTTGATAGCAGGTTTCCAGAATGATATGGAGGGTTTTGATAAGAAATGAGGGAAGCTTTATGCGGTTTATCTACAATAAGTGAACGCTGACTACGTAATATTTCTAGTACCTTACAGTAGTGGACGTCCCTTCTCTTCATATATATAATAAGTTTGGCACACTCCAGAGGGGAGGGGGGGTGGTGGTGTGGGAGGGGGAAGGGAGGGGTAGTTGGGAGGGTGGTTTAGTTAGTTGTCCAATGTATAGGTTAGATTGATCTGGTCATTCTTGGGCTAATGTATATATTGACGATTGACATGCTCATGGTTGGTTGCATAAAATCAGTAAACTCTGAATAAAAAAAAAAATGCTGCAGTATACTCAGCGGCCTGGTTTACCATGACTGAAAAAGGGCAAGATCCATTTTGCCGAATGGAAAATCTATTATTGTCACAAGTGTCTAGAAAGCTAAAATCCATTTTTACTGGTGTTTTTTTTTTGTTAGCTTTGTTTAACAATTTGTTTCTTGGCTAGCATGTATTTTAGCAGTTTTGCTGTCTAGTGATGTGCATTTTCCATTTTTCTCAATGATCTGCCCACTGCATGCCTCAACAACTCTGTCCATATGTACGTGGATGACACCATGCTGCATGCATCTGGCCCCTCTCCCTCTACTGTGGTATTCCTGCTCCAGAAGGACTTCAATGCCATCCAGCTCTGGTTCCGACCTAACCAACTATTCTTAAACACAAAAAAACCTGTTTCTGTGACCTTCGGTACAAAACAAAGGTTAAGTCGGCTCCCCTCAACCCCCTCCTTCCATACCCTCTAAAGGGCAACACTCAAAGTCTTCACTTCTGTCAGATACCTTGGGGTCTGGCTTGATCAGAACCTCGACTTTTCAGTTCATATAGATGTCTTATGCAGAAAACTGCATCCCAAGCTGGGGGCTCTTTATTGCAATCGTGGAAGCATCACCCTGCTGGCTTGATGAGCAATTATACAGAAAATGATCCTCCCCATTCTCAATTACAGTAATGTTTTTTATAGTGCAGTCCCCAAGACTACCTTGGCCAGACTGGACCCCCTTTTCCACTCCTTCTGCTACTTTGCCCTAGACTGCCCACCATCTACTCACCACTGCTCCCTTTATCAATGATTAAATCTCCCGTCACTCCAAGATCAGAGATTGTCTCACTGCTCCAGACTCGCAGCCAAATTCTGGCACAAGTCCCTGCCTCCTTACCTCACATCATCCCTTAATTCTGCCCCATGCCCAGTGCACTCACTCAGAAACCATGACTCTTGAATCCTTTCTTTTCCTAACATGTCCACTGCAGTAGGTCAGGCAGCATTTAAATGCCGCATGCCAAACCTGTAGAATTCCCTCCCCTCATATTCAGCATGCCTCCTCCACCCAGCACCTCAACTCCCTCCTCAAAGCACAGTTCTCCACCCCTTGCTCCTGTGGATAACCTCTCACACCCTCCTGTCTCCTCCAGCACTGTCCACACTTAGGATAGCCTAACTGGCATCTTCAGTGATTTTATCTAGGCTTCAACTGTACAGCTCTTGCCATGCTCAGAGCTGCTCGTTGCTTCTGTCTGTATTGTCTCAGGTTGCTCTAAAACCTATAACTCCAAGAAATAGCAGCAGTGCACTCAAAGAAGAAATGATAATTGTGAAGCAGTTCTGCTGTTCTAAGTAATTTACTGAATTTTAGCTCTGTAATAACAGCTATAGCAGCAATAATCAACTTTCTGAAATAGTAGTCCCCTAGCTAGGGGCAGCAGAACTGCTTCATGGTTATCATTTCTTCTCTGAGTGCATTGCTGCTGTTTCTTGGAGTTATTGTCTTTTGTGGAGGTAAGCTACCTCTCTTTGCAGCGCTGCTCAGCCCAATGTGGATTTTGCAGTGTTCCTTTTTGGATTGTTTGAATAAGCGCTCTAAAGCCTACCCACTGCCTGGTTTAATGTATGTGTATTTTGATTGATTATCTCACAAAGTTTTATGTATCCTCCCATGTTCCCTTCCCCCAGGATGCATCTGGAATTGAGTGGTAGTCCACTTAGTATGCTTTCCTGGTAAAACTTTTAAATAAATAAATAGATCCTTGCACTTATTAAAAAGGAACCATGTGATAAAGGCAAATGCAAATGAGGGAACCCATATCAGCAAAGGCACAACACCAAGGACTGGAACGGCAACTGTGCTTTTTCTGCTGGGTGTTGCACCCCCTTTATTTTACATCTAACTCTGAGGTTGTAGCATCTTAGAGAAAAGGAATACCAGTTTGCAATTCTGGTACTCACCGATATGTCGTCGCCGTGATTTGGGCTCACTACTATACATTCACAAATCACGGGTCACCATTAAAATTAATAAGCTCTATGATAAGCTCAACCTGTAAATCCTTTTAGTTTCGTGTCTTATAGGTATACACAGCTTTTCCACTATTGTCAATGGCTATCTGCCCAAGCGATCTGAGTGTGCAGATCTTAGAGACCAGTGTGTGTGTGTGTGTGTGTGTGTGCATGTGTTTGTGTGTGTGTGTGTGTGTGTGTGTGTGTGGCTGACCTTGTGTATATCATCTTGACTCAATCAGCCCTCATATGGTGAAAGCACTTTATTTCAGGCAAGTCACTTTTTTAGTGATTGGGTCCCACAAGTATTGAACTCTTTCCAGAGGATTTTAGAATTCAAGGGAATAGGTTTCCATCTCCTAAACAAATACAGTCTTGGATTACTTTCCCACCTCAAGAGTGTGCTAAATGTAGACATGGAATAATGGAAAACTAGCCTATATATCAGCGCTGTAACCCCAAGCTGCATTTTTACGTTCACTTGAGCGCAAGCGCAAGGAACATCTTGCAACAGTATGACTTTTGGAGGTGTGTAGCCCTCCTGGCCAATGCAGTACTCAGTGTAGCTGGCAGGACCCAACTGGACCAATACATGCTGAGCTCTGTATGACAGCAGCTTGACAGCATTGGCCTTCACTTCAAAGAGAAGGTCCACTGCAATCTGCGGTAGTAGCATGTATGCAATTAGCATAGCATGTCTGATGAACTGCTGTCATGCACAGCTTGGCATGACATCCCTCCCACCTTCTCCCTCTGCTTCCATCCTCCCTCTCCCCTTGTTACAGTTCTCCCCTGCCCCCACCTTGCCAATGCACTGTGGGGGCTGACAGGGGTGCCCAATCCCCCGCTGGCTGCAGCTCATCCACAAACAATCAGTTGGCATGCTGGGAGCCCACCCCAGTGTGCTCATGCCCCCTCACTGAATGGCCAGCAGGGGTGCCCAATCCCCACCAGCTCCAGTCTCCCTACTCCCCCTCAACAAACACATAGGCAACATGCTGGGAGCCCACCCCAGCGTGTCAAAAGTGCCCTTTTCTTCCCCCCATTTCCTGTGAGACAAGAAAACAGTCCCTCAGTGACTCCCTGCCCTCCCCACCAACTCACGCCCACCCTCTGTGCACCCACCTCCTTCCCACACACACACAGGTGGCACACTGGGAGCCCAGCCCAGCATGCCAAAAGTGGCCATTTTTAGTTTTTCCTTTCAATACCTGTGAAAGAAGAAAACAGTCCCTCGGTGAGGCCCTCACTTCCCCCACCAACCCACACCCACCCTTTACACACCTACCTACCCACACCCCCCCTCACCCCATACTTACCTCCGGAGCCCGGTGCGATAATCTTCGGTGGACCAAGAACACGTCTGCACTCTTCAAAGCTGACCGCAAACTGAGGAAATGCTGGTAAGCTGTATAATGGCATAAATAGTGTTTTTCCAACTTTGGTGCATGTCTCAGGCATTTTGTGGACTTTTGTCACCAAATTTTCAACATAGGGTTATTGACACCCCTTCTCATGAATTCACCCACTGTCATAGCATTATTCTGTCTCAAAAGGTGATTTCATGGTCACTGCGTGTAATCACCTTTCAGGACTGATTAATGAAACAACAGTGTCAGTGTTCATGAGGTGGCCTCTCAAAAAAGGCTATGTTGCAAATATGGTGAAAAAAAATCCAGAAAGTGACTGTTTTACGAGCCTGCATTGTGCAGTTTCCATCCACACTCTTAAGTTCATGAATTTGTATAATTTTCACTCTGGATTTTCAACATAGGCATATTTCTACACCTCCTTATGAACAGTGCAGCTGTCATTTTTCACATCCTGGCCAAAATGTGTTTTTGCTCTTCTGGCACAAAATAGTGTGGTCGCTGGGGGAAATCAGTGTTTGCTACAAAGTAAGACAATGAAAGTGGCACTGTTCATGAGCAGACTTCCTAAAATGCCTATGTTGAAAATTCAGTGGAAAAATTCCAACAAGTGACTGTTTTACGAGCATGGGTTGAACAGTTTCCATGAGCATTCGTACCTTCGCAAATTTGTCACATTTTCACTCCAGATTTTCAACATTTGCTTTTTACCACACCTCCTTATGAACAGTACAGCTGTCATTTTTCACATCCTGGCTGAAATGTGTTTTCACACTTCTGATGCAGAATAGCGCGGTCGCTGTGGGAAATCAGTGTTCAGCACTCAGTAGGAAAATCATAGTGACACTGTTCATGACCATAAGTGACAAAATGCCTATTTTGAAAATTTGGTGAAATAATTCCACTGAATGACTGTGTTACAAGCGTGCATTGTGCAGTTTCCACACAGGCTCGTACCCCTGAGCATGTCCAGGGCGTTAGGGTTCCTAAGACAGACACTTAAGAAGTATGAGAGTGAAATGTTGATCAGATGCAAGAGGAGTTGCAGAAAAAGGTACTTTGTTGTGATATGGATGCTGAAGGGACATGGCTACAATTGGGGGGGAGCCTGCATAAATGGCAAACACCAACGCACATACCTGCAAGCAAATGTTCGGCATTGACAAATGCTTATTAATGATATATTGTTGTATCATGACACTATTTGCATTATTTTATTGTCAATATTTTCACTACTTTATCCTTACATTGCGTACTTTTTATGATGGAACTATGGTGTGTATCGGTGTATGGGCATCATTGTAAATGAGCCTTGGCTCAATGACTTATCCCTAATAAAACTTGAAACTTGAATATGTGACAGCAGCAGTACTATGGTCCCCATCTCTCAGGGATGACAACAGAAACAGCATGATGGCCGCCATCCATGAGAGGTGACAGTATCAGCAGCAGGAGAAGCACTATGACCCCCATCCCTGAGGGTGACAGTGTCAATAGCAGGAGAACCACTCTTGTCCCCATCCCTGAGGGGTGGTAGTGACAGCAGCAGGAGCAGCACAATAGCCCCCATCCTCCAGAGCTTGTCAGAACTCAGACGTGAAGTAAGCCAAACCACCAGACGCCAAGGTGGACTCTTTCAGTTTGCTCCCATCTTACATGTTACTGCCCAAATTGGCTTCTTCAAAATAATGTGCCTTCACATGAAAAACCCCAACGTGATTAGTGGAGGACCTTCTAATGGAAAATCATGTATCTCCCATACATGTGGATTTCTTTTTTTAGCTTGGTGTTTATATAAACAGTTTCTCTTAACTTTCATATTTGAGCTCAGACGTGAATTCACCACCAGTCTGCCCCCTGACATTGTGCAGCACCTGGAGCTTTCTCTTCTCTGTGTCCCTGAGCATGCTTTCTGGCTTGGGTGCAGTTGCAGCACTGCACTCAACCCTAAAGGTATTATACAGTGGCAGTTAGAGTGACAACAACCATTGGGCCACATAGCATACTCAAAGGCAAACAGATTCTAAGGCCCCTGACTCATTTAGGGGAGCACAAAAATCAACAGCAGCAACCTTGCGTTACCTACTGGCATCATACAGTATGTGTCACCTTACCCACTGTGTTCCTCTGAGTGTGCAGTTTGTCTTGGGTAATGTTGCAGCACCCCATCCACCCCTGCTGAGATCTTGCAGCGGCAGATAGGGTGACAACAGCACCAAGGTCACACTGAAAATTCAGTGGCACACAGAAGCAAAGCCCCTCCCCAATCAGGGGCACACAACTAACAGCAGCAACATGGAGAACTGCCAGTGCTTACACCATCAGCAGGCCAGCTCACACACCCAGCTTAAAAAACAAACACTCCCACGATTGAAAACAAATAGTGGTGCAGGCTGGTGGTACACAACAGTGGTGAGTGAGAGGTCTGGCATTGTGAGCTGAGCTGATCCACACTCCCTTACCCTGGGCTGGTGGGGTTTGCAGCATGATTCAGAGGCATTGCATGCTGACCTGGGGGTGGCATACCTCAACAGGAAGTGGGGATTGCCTTGGTGATGCTGGAGACGACACAGTGTTGTAAGCCCCTCCACATTGGTTGATCCTGCACAAACACAGCAAGATTAGCAAGCATACTGTGAGCATCCTAGCTTAGCAATGCTAGCAGTTCAACTTCCCAGAGACACACATTTAATTAAATGCAATGAAGCACACTGACTGAACACTGCCCCCCCAATCCTCCAAGTGCGCTGATACAAAGCTTTTTTTTATTATTTTAATCATGCAGTGTATAAAAAGCTTGAGCACATACTTTTTTCTACACAAAAACATTACTGTCTGGCTGGAAAGCAGTTGCATGAACTGATCAAAGGGTTAGATGCAGAGTAGTTAAACTTTAAACCTGACATGCCCGCCCATGCTGTCCACCTTGGTTCCCCAAGTGGGCTGAGACTTAACTTTTCTGGTTATTGTTTTAAATCCTTTAATGTGAAAAATGTTCACGCGTGTAATTTTTCTACACGAAAGTTTTACTTTCTGGCTGGTGTGTATCACATCAGCTGAGCAAATGAAGGTTTAGATGCAGGAGCTTTAATCCTGACTCCCCACCTCTGCTGCCTTGCCCGATTCCCTGAGTGTGCTGATACTTACCTTTTTTTTTTATATATATATATATATATATAATCCAGTATAATATAATTAATAAAAAAAGGTTAGGCACATACTAAATGAAAACTGTGCTTTCAGGATGGAGAGCAGTCCTCAGTTGATGCAAAGGCTGGAGGGAAACATGGGTGGTTAAACTGAAGTGTGGGTGGTTACAATGAAGCAGCATGCATTGTTTCCTTACTGATTCTATAAGCAGTAAAGCAGAAAGAATGTGCAGCAGAGTAGCATTCATTTTAAGATGCTGAAATCTTAGGGATTCAATGCAGTGACTTGCAATTTCCTGAGACACTGGTAGAAGAATTCAAAATCTGCAAACAAAGCAGGATTCTGTGATTTTTACCAGTTTTACCATGAAAAATGGAAAACCAGCACTCTTGAGTATGCTACAGGGAACAATGTAATTCAATGGCAATTAAGCCTTTTTTTACTGCAGTATTTGGTGACATTTACTGTCAATTTTTGCGTTGCTTCATGGCTGGCACTGCTGTACTCATGCATATTGCATAAGATACCTTGTTAGACAGCATGATCTCTTAGTGCATGCTTTTTTATATGCAGTTTCTAGATCTACTACTGAAACCATTATATCCACATTGTGAAAGTACTTTCATCTGCATAAATGCAGGACCCACAGGGGTCTGTGCTTCTGAAGCCAGAAGTCGGTGTGTATGTCTTACAACTGTGGATGAAGAGGTGCAGGCACCTCATCAGCCTCCATGTTTGCAGACAGAAGTAGTGTTACTATTTTGGTATTGTGGATTTTTTTGCACTTGTGTATCTGCAGCCAGAGGTTGGTGTGTATATCTTAAACCTGTGGCAACAGAAGCACAGGCCCATGTCTATACATGCCTTGTAGTGTGAATAAGTACCTGAGACTACAGAACCTCTACCCCCATAGGAGTGTGCACTTCTACTGACTAAATAACTCTTATAATGTGGGTATTGTGGATTTGCATCTGTGACTGCAGGGGCCTGTGCTTCTGCATACAGAGGCACTGTTGAGATTTGAGAATGGTGGATTTGTATCTGCAGCAACAAGTGAGTGTGCTTGGTGGTTGTGTAGGGAAAAGATCACTGAGGGAGGGTTCTGTTAGGCTATCAGAACAGGACTGTGGCATTTTATTGCTTGTGCACATTACAGTGTTGAACTGTGTCTTCAGTCAGTAGGCCCCAACAGCTTAAGTACAAGGGCAATTATCAAGTGTCAGCATGTGTTAACAGTGCTGATTGCCTGCACTTAAGTGTTAGAAGCCCTCTGAATCCATCCACCAAAACCACACCGCAACGTCCGTGTAACCTGATCAAAAATTAAAGGACAACATACTGTTTGGTTTTGGGCAATGCAATTTGTCTGTGAAAAATGAGTGTCTGCATTACCAGGGTATGTAATAAATGGAGTGCACTGTACTGAAATCCAGATTAGTGACTGGGCCTGTCCTCTAGGCAATTTATTACACAAGATATACAATAGAGCAAGTGGGCCACTACCATGGACAGCACATATATCCCTCTCAATTGTAATCCATTGTACAATATAAGAAGTTTCAGTCCCATCAGATTGTATCACCCATCTGAAGTACTGAGCGTCTTGAGCTGCAGGATAATAAAAAAAGGAAACCTGATAAATTCAACCCCCCTTTGGATGTATACACATTGGGTTTCAAACAAGCCCACTTATGACTCTTACCCCGCCAGAGAAAAGAGATAAGCATCTGGTGAATGCATCAAAACCATGTTAAAGGTAAATAACATGTAAGCATATTTAAGGGATAAAGCAAATGAGGAAGAATACTCATTTGGATTAGATTGTTGCATCCCCATAAGGACAAGGGAAAATGGTGCCATCTACCTAAATCTTGCTGTATATGTTGCAACAAATTGTTAAGATTATCTTTAAGCATTTGGGAACAAATATAGAGATCTGGAGCCCCAAATATGGAAACTGACGAGCAGTCCAAGAAAGCCCTAGGTGTTCCAGATCACACTTATGTAAGTGGAAGTCCAGGGGCATTACTGCAGTTTTCCCCAGGTTAAATTTATTAAGAAAGAGGGTGCCAAAGACTTTTATCTCATTCAAGACATGAGGTCCAGTAAAGACCTGGTGGGATTTTTAAGATCTAAGAAAATATCAACCATGTAATTCTCGCTCTCTCACTCACTGTCTTGGTGAAGTTTCAGACAGCTGTGTTTGGGGATCAGGATCGTTGAAAGATATGAGTTTCCATTCCTAAGCTAAACATTTTAAAGGTTGGGAAATGATGTAAAAGTAAATGAAGTGAACTGAGATTAGCTCATTTTGGATTTGGTGGGGGGGGGGGGGCAAACCCTTGTGCTGGCACCAACTCTGTAAATTTCCAGACAGAAATGGACAGAACCAGAGCATGAGCTAAAAAGTTCTAAACATCAAGAATGGATGTAAATGTAAGGTAAAAGGCAAATACTGTGCAAACAGAAATGGACTGTGGTGGAGTAAACATTCATGCTGGCACCAGAGTCCAGGGCAGGAAGTTAGAAGCTGCCATTCACAATACATTTATACAAGCTCAGCATCTTATTAGCACCATAGACATGGCTATAGCAGGTAGGCTAAAGTGCTAAGGACATTCATAGTAGCCAGGAAGCAGGGGCTGAAAAAGTGAACAAATCCATCTCTTTACCTGCAAGCAAGGAGAAGTGCCAAAAATGAGTGTGGAAATACCATAAACCGACTGCATCTTGGTAACAGGAATTAAAAAAAAAAAAACATTGAAAGTCCAATATGCAGTAGTACTTCAAAATGGGTGCTAGGCAGAGGGATGAAAAATGCAGGTGCCTGCAAGACTACACTATCAAGATTGTGGTTTTCTTTTTTATTTCTTTTCAACTATATAAACATAAATAATCAAATATAATGTACAAGAGCAAATGATGGGGCTACAAGGAAGCCCACTAATTGTGTTTAATTTGCTAGCTCTGCAAAGGAGAATCCTAGAGTTTAAACCTGGCCTTGGTTTAAATGTTATAGTTGTTTTAAGTCAATTTTAAGTTCAGTTTATTGGTAGCAATGTCTTCCTAGTCAGAGGACAGGAGTAGGGATCAAGTGCTGAGTAGCATTATCAGTGAAGTAATTTTGCGAGCTAGTTTTATTGATTTTTAGTGAGGGAATCCAGTGTACAAGCAGAGCACTGTGCCTTCATCCAGCTGAACTGGTGAATTTTCCTATAGTTCACTTTTAGTTTGAATGCTTTTTGGGGACTTACCACTCTGTTGTACAGTAGTGGTAAGTTGCAGCTTTCTGGGAGCAACTACGTACCCTGGTGTTGTTGAGAATTGGAGGACTGAATCAAGTGGTCGGTCTGATGGCCCCAGTCCCCAGGCAGCAGAGTCTCATTGCACTATAGTCACATGACTAGCTAGAGCAGAGGAGTATGGGTAAGTTCAGGCCAGTCTGGTGTGAGAAGATGGACACATTTCCCATGGACAAGGCAGCATCTGGTGTGGGGAACTGACATGTACCACTGGATTCTGATGCTAAATTGCAACAGAATGAATGTATAAAGAGGTAGTAATACCACCTTTCTATGGCTGTGAGCGTAGCCCAGCAGATATTTTGCATTCAGAAAAGGGCTGATGTCATTTTTGCTACCAAACAACATGATAGAGTGTTAAAAATAGATTCCTATGCTGAGTCTCATTACTACACTGCCTGTGTGTGTATAGGAAGCTGTAGAGCACTATTTTTCCTCTGGCTTGAGGAGTTAATTGAGCCCATAGAAAGTTAACTCATTTTCTTCTGGCAGTCATTCTGTGTCAGATTTCCAATGGATAGTACAAACATCATAGAAAGCTATTGGAAGTAGAATGGGTTAAACACTGCCTGGAGCTTTCTGCATAACAAATAAGTGCTGCTGTGCCCTTAGCTGTGTCGACATCTCATTAAGCCATTTGACGTCACCATCCAAAGAGCAGTCATTCTGCAACTTTGCAGGACATTCCATAGCAAAGAGTCCCAGTGATGCCTGTTTCCAAATAATACAGCAACTTCATTTTCTCAGGCAGGCAGTTCTGGGCTACTGTTTATATTCTGCTGAATATTCTTAACCTGCAATTTGTGATTATACTGTAGGGGCCCAATTCCTGGAAGTATGTTGCAGCTCACAGGCAGATGCGAGGTGCAACATATGCCACTACACTGAGGACTCTGTGCCAGATTCCAGAACAGGCCCCCAGGCTTCCACCAACTGTCAATTGCCAGCTTGTCTCCTGGTCACCCCTGGATTTCTCCCAGAGGGTGGGGCTATGGCACTGGTTCCCCTAATTCCAGTGTCGTGGAACCAGTATCTATTTGGGAATACTGCTGGCATCGGTGGCTAATTGAAGCCCAGGAAGGACCCACCCCTCCCTTTTCAGTTTTCCTCCAGGAGACAGGGATGTGCACTGATGTCCAGCGTCTGCCCCCCTCTGGTACATGTGAGCACCAGTGGCTGCATGAATCCTGGCCTCCCCCAAGGGGTCCTTATAGCACTGATTACTTTCCCCACCCTTCCCCTGGAGAAGGAGAACAGTCCATGAGATTATGTATCCTTCTCCCACTGGCTGACCCTTCAGTGACCCGGGTCTGTTCCCGAACCTTGGTCACCGGCATCACGAGCGGAAATCCAACCACTGCACTGATGGGCCGGTGTGTGTCTAATTTTTGTTTGTCTTAGGTTACACATAGAATCTGATCAGTTCATAACATGCTGTATTGTGAGTAAATGAACTGATAAACAGGGGCTTTGGTTTCTTTTACAAATTCATTTTTCCTGCCCATGGATATACTAAAACAAAAATTTCTCATCAAAATGTTTAAAAATAAGGAGTTTAACAGTAATTTGGTTAATGTGGTGTAAAGAGCGGCTCCCTTGACAATTACCTGTTTTTTTGGGGAGGGTGGCTGCTACAAGCAGAATGGAACTTCATGGATGGGGGAGTTCATGACATCAGAAGAGGCATGATGGCATTAAAAGCTTAATGGTGTGGATGTAGAGGCACCAATGATTGAGCATGACTTTGGTGGAGGAATAAGTGTGACTTGAGGGTGGGGGATCATCAGGAATTGAGTGAGTTTTGGTATTTTTAACATAATGGTTTTCTGAAACTTCAGCCTTCAATGGGTTAGACTCTGTATTCATCTGTACAGTATGTCACAAAGTCACATGCAGTGGGGTATATGTAAAAACCAGATCACCAGACCCAGACCAGAGCTGTAAAGTCTGGACTGGGCACAGCTTGTGCAAATATTGCTGATCCACTCATTCCAGATGATCTGGCCTGGCTTTTACCTATCTGGTTTGGTCCTGATGGTTCCTTTTTCAACCATGCCAAGGTAGGGTTGAAAAACAGACTTCCAGGAGTGGACCAGATACATAAAAGTCAGACTGAACAATGCAGCCAGAGTGACCGGACCAGCAGTATTTGTACAAGTTGAACCCGGTATGGCCAGTTTGGATTTTTACAGAACTGCTGTGGTTCAAGTCTGTTAGTCCAGTTTTTAATGAACCAATCAATCTTTATTTTATACTGAAAGGTATGTGAGCAAAAATGCCCATTTACACAAATGTCCAGTTAAACTTAAAAAGAGAACTGAACACCAGGTTAAACAATTACATGGTAAAATACAGTATAAACAGGTATAACATAAACAGGTCTAATGTAGAGATCTTGAGGGATATACAGAAGAAAAGGGAAGCAAATAAAAAACGGTGACAAATTTACAGCATGAGATATAGTTGGAGGTACAATTCAGGAACATGAACAGTTGGGTGATGCATCGAAAAGAAGTTGTTCAAGTCCTGCAGCACCCCGATCCTGCATATGGATGAGCACTCCCACTGTGTGATCTGCCTAGGCCCCAAATACCGGGTCAAGGACTGTTCGCCCTGCCAATCCTTCAACTAGGCCACATGGATTAGGCACCAGAAAAAGCTTGAAGCCCACTTGCTGGAGAAGTGCCTAACTTTGATGGAAAAGGAGCTGCAGAATCTGCAGGAAAAATCTTCTCCAACGCCAGAACCCAAAAAGACAAAAAAGGACAAGGAGAGGCACCGAGACCAGGATAGGTCTCCATCCACTTGGTAGTGACCATCGGCCATCACTGACACCAGAGGGGCTTCCACTTGGTTAGTGTGACACTTGGACAGCTGGTTCTGATTGCTTTATGATTTTTGTAATATAAAAATGTAGTGTGATTGTCTGTCATGAAAAATCCTGTGCCTGGGATAACAACCCCCCCCCCAGGTATCAGTTCACAAGACAGGATATACAGTATGTTAAACAGCAGATCTCTGAATGCAATTAACTTGTCAGTTTGCTTTGAAGCTAGGAACTAATATATCCATTTTATGACGTCCTCAGGAAAGTCAGTTAATTGCACCTGGTGTCATAAGGAAGTGGAATATCCATTTTATGACATCCTCAGGAAAGTCAGTTAATTGCACCTGGTGTCATAAAAAGTCCTTTGATGTGTTTGAGAACAGAGACTGCTCATAGATCAAAGGAGACTGAGAAATTACAGTCTTAATTAAGAGTGTCATCATTTAGAAAATGAGTCTTGCTGGAGTCACATAATTCAATACCGTGATGGGACTTCCTGTTTTGCATGTATATATATATATATAGTTTTTTTATGTATCTTGAAAGGGAGAAGCTAGATGATGACATCATGAAGAGGGTTGAAACACAGCATTTTTAAACTGTAGTCTGCATTCCATTTACATACACATGTTTGGACTCTGAAAAAGCAAAATCAGCACTGGAAGGAGATAAGAATACATTAGATTAGACAAGTCTAAGGGTACTGTGGTAGATTTGTATTTAAAACCTTATTATTTTAAGTGAGTGTATGTTTTTGTGGTATATGGTTCTATAATTACATTTTACATTTTTATCTATTTTTAAGTAAACATCTCATTTTCGAGACTACTTGGTGTGCCTTTGAAATTCTTTATTTGACAATTGAAGCATATATGGTTAAAGTTGACACTGTGCAAAGCTATTGGTAATACCAAACTGGGAAAAGGTAAGAGTTTATTCTGAGGTCTTTCATAAAGTTTTAAGGGTTCATTTTGTACACCTGGTTAGGTGCCCATAGGTGAAAGATATCTGCCCCCCCGAAGAGCAGAATTATCTGAGCCTGTACATTGGGTACGCTAACAAGATGGTCACAGTTTGAATCCCTCCAGAACTTGAGACCAAAGTTTGATCCGGACTTACAAAACAGACAGGAGAGTTACCCTGTTCTGTTGGCACTGTGGGAGCAGAGGGCCTGACCTGCTGAGTGGGGTTGTGACAGATTGGTTGGCAGCGGTGGGCATAATTTTGATATTACAAGCTTTTATTGTTCAGTGTGTCGGCTTGAGACCATCAGCTCACTTGCAAAAAAGAAAAAGGGAGTGATTTATTTTTAAAAGGAAACAGGACTATATAACTTGATGTACAATCAAGTTCCTATCCGTTTTAATTTTTTTTTGTAAAGTGCAAGTCAGAGTAGCCTTAGTTAGGGAAGAAGATGGCATCCAACTACAGCAGGCACACTGTGGACTACTTAAAGCAGTTGTGCAGGGACAGAGGAGTCCCGTTCAATGTGAAAGCCACCAAGCAGAACCTCATAGATGCCCTGGTGGTAGCAGATACCCAGAGCACAGAGTCACAGACAGTGACTGAAAAGGACCGAACCTTGAATGTGGCAGTGCTAGTGGCCAGTGCAGTGTCCAGATCCAATGAGGAGAGCAACAGGGCCAGTGCCAGTGAAGGGCCACAGCAGCAGGGAAAGGTCACCAGTATCCTGGATCCAGAAGTACTGAGGCTGCAGATTGAGTTGCACCGAATGGAGCTGGAGTTCCAGGAGAAGAGAGAACAAGAGAGATGAGAGGCAGAGCGGAAACAGCAGGAGACTGAACGTGAGGAGCGTGAGCACCAGTGAGCTGCAGTGGAGAAGAGGGAACAAGAACAGAGGGAGGCAGAGTGAGAACAGAGAGACGCTAACTGTGAGGAGTGTGAGTGCCAGAGACAACATGAACTGGAGAAGCTACGACTCCAACTAGCGGCACCAGAGCAGGTAAATGGCTTGGGTTTAACTGGGACTACAGGACTGGGTTACAAATTGAATTCCAAATTGGTAGCTGAATTTAAAGAGGGGGAGGATATAAATGCCATTTTAAATTCTTTTGGAAAAGTTTGTATTCAGGCTAAAATTCCTAGAGAGTCCTGGCACTTCCAGCTATCCCCACTACTTACTGGGAAAGCTTGGGAGGCATTGGGTCAAATGGACAATGAGGACAGTGATGATTAAAGCAAACTTAAAGCTGCACTGTCAAAGAAATTTGAATTAACTGCTGAATCATACAGAGTTAAATTCTGTAAGCTCAGAAGAAGCTCTGACATGAGCTACGAGGAGCTAGCCATGAAACAATGTCAGTTTTTAAAACGTTGATGGGAAGGAACTGGAGCAAACTCTGTTGATAAAATTGAAAATGTGATTTTGTTAGAACAGTTTTTCTGGGCATGCCCAGCAGAGCTGAAAACCCTGGCTGGAGGACCGAGATCCCAAAACAGTACAAGAGTCTGCTGAACTCTTGCCAAGAGCAAACCTACTCTGAGAATGAATGGGGCAGGTGTGGCAGCACAGAAAGGGAAATGTGCACCTTCAGGGCAGCTAAATACCCCTCTGCCTCCACCGAAACCAGTTAGCCCCAGGTTTCATAGAAAAGATTTTTCTGAAAAAAGAAATGAATGTTGGTTGTGTAAAGAAACTTGGGCATATTGCCAGACAGTGTCCCAAATGGACGAGCAGTAATACGCAAGGTGGTGCTAGGAAGGAAGTGGGTTGTTTGTGTGCCCCTGGAAGCATGCCTGTGAACTTGAGGGAGCACATGCACCCAGTCATGGTGAATGGTGTACAGATGCAAGGGTTAAGGGACACAGGGGCATCCTTGAACTTGGTAAAGGGGGATCTGGTACAGCCTGGTCAGCTTATACCCAATAAATACATCACTGTACAGGAATTTAGTGGTGAACAGAAAACATTGCCACTCGCCAGTGTTCTCCTAGACTGGGGTGAAACAGGGGGAACTGTGCAACAGGTGGCTGTAGCCAAAGCCCTAGCAGTGGATGTGATCCTGGGCAACAATCTCAAACAAGGAATGGTGTGAGCAGTTACCCATAGCCAAGCAGCAAGGGAAAATTGTAGTTCCCTGAACCCCACAGAAGTCATTGTGGAAACCAATGGGAGGCTGGTTCCCCAGCCTGTGTCTCCTGAGATGGAGATTAATAAAAAAGGGGGCATAAATTTCCCCAGTAGCAGTTAACCACACAGCTATGGATGGTTACTCCAAAGAGGGAGGGGTGACTCATCGTCAGAGGGTTGGGATTGACATTGATCTTGACTGCCCTGATGCTAGTGCTAGAGACCCTAGTTTAGCAACTGAAGGGGACCAGTCCCATGCCTTGGGAATGTGTGAGGAGTTTTCTGCTGCTCAGAGAAGTGACACTAGTCAAGAGAAGCAGAGGGCTTGGGCAGACTCTGACGGGGCACAGGGAGGTGAAGGCAGACATAAGGTTTATTGGGAAAATAAATTGATGTATACTCAGGCTGTGCAGGCAGAGGGAAGGGTGCTAGGCAGGCAGTTTGTCATTCCCCAGGGGTATCGTGAGCAGTTGCTCAAGATTGCACATGATATTCCCTTGTCTGATCATCTGGGAATCGCGCACACTACGTAGCGGTTGACCCAAAATTTCTATTGGCCTAACTTCACTCAGCAGATGAAGGAGTATTGCAGGTCTTGTCACTGGTGCCAAGAAATATGGAAGGGGGGCAAGAAAACCCAAGCCACCCTGATTCCATTGCCCATAGTAAAGGAGCCATTCCAGAGGGTGGGAATGGATAGTGTGGGGCCTTTAAATACCCTCAGCTCCTCAGTGAAGAGATTCATCCTGACTGTGGTTGATTATGCCACTCGGTACCCAGAGGCAGTCACCCTAACCTCACTTAGGATAGACAAAGTGGCAGATGCCTTACTTGGGATTTTCTCCCGTGTTGGGTTTCCTCAGGAGGTCATCACCAATTGAGGGGGTTCCTTCATGTCGGACCTGATGAAATGTTTATGGGAGAAGTGTAGGGTGGTGCAAAGATGCACAACACCATATCACCCACAAGCCAATGGGTTTGTGGAAAGATTCAATGGTACCCTGAAGTCAAAGCTCCGGGCATTTGCTGAACAGCATGGGAGGGACTGGGAGAAATACCTTCCCCACCTGTTGTTTGCATAGAGGGAGGTGCCCAAAGAGTCGACAGGGTTTTTCCCCTTCAAACTCTTATTTGGATGTCGGGTACATGAGCCCCTAGATTTCATCCGAGATGACTGAGAAGGCAAGCACGCCACCCAGGAACTCCCATTGTGGATTACATCCTTAGGTTTAGGGAAAGGCTGAAGGAGCTTATGACAGCCCAGAGCAACCTGGCAGCTGCCCAACAGAAACAAAAAGTGTGGTACGACCGCAGAGCCAAAGCTCGCTCATACATGGTGGGTCAGGAAGTCATGGTCCTTATTCCGGTATGGAAAGACAAGCTGCAGGCTGAGTGGGCAGGACCATACAAAGTGGCTAGGAAGGTAAATGATGTGAACTATATTATAGAGTTGCCTGACAGAAGACAGACAGAAAGGATGTACCATGTCAACATGATGAAGCCATATGCAAATAGGGCTGACTTGGTGTTTGCAGTGTGTATTCCTGAGGAGGGGGATGGATGAAGGAGACTCCCTTCTGGACTTGCTGGAAGAAAGTAAGAGGGAGTCCTCTGTGGAGGTAGTTAAATTGTCTCCCCAGCTGACCCCGGACCAGATCCAGAAAGTAAGGGAGGTTTTAAGCAGACTTTGCTCCATTGTTTAGCGCCAAGCCTGGACTAACTTCCTTAGGGACTCACGATGTGGAGACAGGGACACAGATGCCCATATGGTGGACAGCATATCAGGTGTCAGAAGTTGTCCAACAGGACATTAGGAGGGAAGTAGAAGAGATGCAGGAATTATGGGTAATCCAGAGATCCCACAGCCCCTGGGCCTCACCTATAGTCCTTGTGCCCAAGCCAGATGGCTCTACTCATTTCTGTGCAGACTATCATGGACTGAATGCAGTCACAAAGTCAGATGCCCACCCGATGCCCCGAATGGACAAACTCCTGGACAATTTGGGAGGGGCGACCTACCTTACGATGATTTACCTGACCAAGGGGTATTGGCAAGTAGAGTTAACAGAAAGAGCTAGGGAGAGGTCGGCCTTCATCACTCCAATAGGATTATTTGAATTTAAAGTAATGCCTTTCAGAATGAAGAATGCCCCAGCCACTTTCCAAAGGTTGGTGAACCAAGTGTTAAATGGTGCTGAGGAGTACACCGTGGCATACCTGGATGACATTGCCATCTTTAGTACCAGCTGGGAGGAACACCTTTCCCACCTTAGGGAAGTGCTGGGCAGGATACAGAGGGCTGAGCTCACTGTCAAAGATGGGAAGTGCCAGGTGGCCATGGGAGAAGTGGCATACCTCGGGCATGTGGTAGGTCAGGGACAGCTCTGGCCTAACCAAATAAAAATAGAGGCAATCCAGGCATGGCCTAGACCAGAAATGCAGAAGCAGGTCAGAAGTTTTTTTGGGACAGTAGGGCACTATAGAAAATGTTTACCCAATTACAGTGCACTGGCTGCTCCCCTATCTAGAGTGAAAAAAAAGTTTCTGGAGACCTGCCGCTCAGTTCGTCATAAGAAATGTAGTTTTATTTTGATATTTTCTTAGAACATCATGATCCCCTAGGTACGCCCAATGTTTCACCCAACACCGGGCTTCCTCAGGGGCTTAGGATCTTGTGTTCCTAAATAAATTCTTTCATTATTGGCTTTAGAACAACTAGGATTCGGTTTCCTGTTTGTTTCTAGTTTCAGATTATAACTTTTTTTAATATCTGAAACAAGTTACAACCACTTGGAGTCTGTGCTTAGTTTTATTTCAGACCGCCCAAGGGTACCGTTCCAAACTTCCCTTCACTCAGATTTCAAGCATTACAATGCTCATTTCTTGCGAAGCTAAATAGCATGTGGTGCAGTTTCAGTTCAGCTCCCCTATCTGACCTGGTAAAGAAAAAAAGGATGGCAAAGAAAATTACCTGGGGACTAGCCTGTGAGAAAGCCTTTACCAGATTGAAATGGGCACTGTGCAGTCCTCCCATTTTGACAAGTCCTGACTATAACAGACCCTTTATAGTTCAGACTGATGCCTCAGATGTGGGTGTTGGGGCAGTACTGAGTCAGACATCCAGCCAAGGGAAAGATCACCCTGTAGCATATCTGAGTAAAAAGTTACTTCCCAGGGAGCAGGCAAACTCCACTGTGGAGAAGGAGTGCCTTGCCATAGTGTGGGCCCTAAAGAAGTTAGATCCATATTTGTATGGGCAGCAATTTGTGGTACAGACTGACCACAACCCCCTGGTTTGGCTGACACAGATGGGAAAAAACAATGGTAGATTGCTAAGATGGAGTCTCGCTTTACAAGGGTATGACATGACCATTTTACATAGGGCTGGAGCGACCAATCAGAACTCAGATGAGCTGTCTCATGTCTATGAGGAATGAACTGATTTGGGAAGCTCATCCCATGCAGGGGATAGAGCTCCCAAATTCGGTCTAGGTGGGGAGTATTGTGACACTTGGACAGCTGGTTCTGATCGCTCTATGATTTTTGTAATATAAAAATGTAGTGTGATTGTCTGTCATGAAAAATCTTATGCCTGGGATAACAACCCCATCCCCACAGGTATCAGTTCAAACAACAGGATATATGTTAAACAGCAGATCTCTAAATGCAATTAACTTGTCAGTTTGCTTTGAAGCCAAGAACTAATATATCCATTTTATCACATCCTCAGGAAAGTCAGTTAATTGCACCTGGTGTCATAAAAAGTCCTTTGATGTGTTTGAGAACGGAGACTGATCATAGATCAAAGGAGACTGAGAAATTACAGTCTTAATTAAGAGTGTCATCATTTAGAAAATGAGTCTTGCTGGAGTCACAGAATTCAATATCTTGATGGGACTTCCTGTTTTGTGTGTGTGTATATATATATATATTTATGTATCCTGAAAGGGAGGAGCTAGATGATAACATCATGAAGAGGGTTGAAACGCAGCATTTTTAAACTGTAGTCTGTATTCCATCTACACACATGTTTGGACTCTGAAAAGGCAACATCAGCACTGGAAGGAGATAAGAATACATTAGATTAGACAAGTCTAAGGGTACTGTGGTAGGAGATTTTGTTTGTATTTAAAACCTTATTATTTAAAGTGAGTGTATGTTTTTGTGATATATGGTTCTGTAATTACATTTTACATTTTATCTATTTTGAAATAAACATCTCATTTTAGAGACTACTTGTTGTGCCTTTGAAATTCTTTATTTGAGAATTGAAGCATATATGGTTAAAGCTGACTCTGTGCAAACCTATTGGTAATACCAAACTGGGAAAAGGTAAGAGTTTATTCTGAGATCTTTCATAGAGTTTTAAGGGTTCATTTTGTATACCTGGTTAGGTGCCCATAGGCAAAAGATATCTGCCCCCCCCGAAGAGCAGAATTATCTGAGCCTGTACATTGGATACGCTAACAAGAGGTTCACAGCTTGAATCCCTCCAGAACTTGAGACCAAAGTTTGATTCGAACCCACAAAACAGACAGGAGGGTTACCCTGTTCTGTTAACTGTTCACAATACTGCACTCAGAGGTTGGCACTGTGGGAGCAGAGGCCCTAACTTGCTGAGTGGGGTTGTGACAGTAATTACCTCTACTGCCAGATCTCCTACCGCTCTGCTGGATCAGACCACGGCCTTCCTGCCTGCTTTATTCATGGAGCAGTCTGGGTTCTTCTTGAACGATGGAACGCCTATTGTGCTCCTTAGGGTCATATCTTCTTCAGGGTCTGTCACCAGCAGCCAGGTTGATAAGCCACTCCGCGGCCCCACTGAGGAGCGTACAGTCACATCTAGTAAGCTGGACTCAGCTCCAAAGTCGTCTGCATGTCCCAGGCTGATGAGTCGGATATTAGCTCTTCTGATATCTGCACAGACATAGGAATAAGTCACTCCCTGGTTCCTCCTGGGACTGCAGAGCTGAGACTCTCCCATCAGAATTGCAGGATACCCACGACATCGAATTCAACCAGCTTCCAGACATGCAACAGTCTTAAAGGGTTCCTCACTCCCACTAGCCCAACCAGATCCTACAGGCTTGCCTGAAGATTAAAAGACAGAGGTGGGCAGTAATCTGGAGGTTCCCCCTCCTTCGCCGGGTCAGTCTCTTCCTATTTCGCCCACTGAGCCTGTCGTTAATCCCTACAGGAACCTTCCGTTGGGACCTCCACAACCTAAGCCCCCTTGGACAACCACGATCTGCCATCTTGGACTCCGGCTCCCCAGATGACTGAGGGTCTTCCATCGGGTTCTACTCATCTTCTAATGCCAAGTGACCCTTCACCATGTGACCCTTTGCCAGGTCAAGGTATGTCTGGCACTCTGGCCATTCCTCAAATGCTGGACAGCCTTTTGTCAAGCCCCCAGGCACAGAATGTTCTGGTGCTGGACATTCCTTTGGCCTGATCCAGTGCCAGCCCCTTCGAATGTCCCTATGGGGCCCATGCCTAGTCCTTCTGGACCTCCTGCCCGGCCTTCAGTTCCACCTCTGGCTGGACCTATGGGCAATGTTCCAGGCTATCCACCCGCACAATACCCAATGTATCCTTCACTGGGGTATCCAACGACTGGTCATCTACCTCATTATGTACTGGGGTACCAGATGCCGGGCTATGTTTAATCAAGGGGATGTTCCTTCTGGCTTTCCCTACTCCTATCAGGTTCATGGATACCCTCAATATCAGATGCCAGGCTATCCATTATACCAGCCTCCTCCAACATCTTCTCCTCAGCCTCAGCTTCTGCCTCAACAGCAGCCTCAGGCTGATATCCAGGCAGTGTTTCAGACACTGAATCAGGAGGCCAGGACTCAACTAGCTTCAGAGCTTGACTATCGGAAACCAGCGGCAGCCTCTACTCCTGCCTCCTTTCTGACCCCTAGATCAGCCTCTCCTGTGGATTTCCATCATTCTAGAGAAGGCTTTCCTAGACACCAGGTCAGGGCTAAAACCCAGGACACTCCTTTAAAAAGGGTTCAGACTCCCAGCAGGCACTCTTCGGACACTGATTTTGACTCATCCTCCAGCTCTGGTACGCATACACCTATAGAGCCTCAGCCTAAGGCTGGGCTATACAGGAACAGGATCCAAGTTAGAGAAGTATAGTGGAGCATCTATACATGACTGACACAGCTCCTATGCCCATACTACCTTGGACTGGGCCCCATGATGACCTGACATCCACTATCGGGCAACAGCCTTCCTCCATTCCAGCTATTTCAAAAAAGGCAGACAGGATGTACCACCCCAGATGTGGTCACACACCTTACTGGCCATTCTAATGCAGATTCAGTTGTTGTCATGACTACCCACAGCCAGTCCTCTAAACCTAAACATTTGAGCATGTCTCCTCCTGATTAGGAGTCTAAGCAGCTGGACAATTTCAGTTGCAAGATCCATTCTTCCTCCACTTGCACCCTCAGGTCCCTTAATTATGTGGCTCTTATGGTTTTCTACCAGAAATCTTCCCTGGCCCCGCTTGAGTCCAAGCTGAAAGCTATTCAGGACCAGGAGCTTAAGGCTGAGATTGCCAAGACAGTGAGAATGGCTAAAATCTCCTGTCATCATGCCCTCTGGGCCACTTATGACACAGTAGACTCAGCTTCTTGCACCACAGCCACTGCTGTCTGCATTAGGTGACATTCGTGGCTCAAGATTGCTGGCCTGGCACAAGATGTCCAGACCTCCATCCTGGATGCCCCATTCAGGGGATCCATGTTATTCAGAGGTGATGCCAAGGATATTATCACTGAACTGCAGGACATGTCAGCCCCATCACAGAGCAGTCTGAGGGAGTACCTCTCCTTCACCCTGGACCTCTTTTCTAGACTTGGAATAAAAGTCAACTATCACAAGTCCCACCTCTCCCCTCCCAGTGCCACAGTTTATTTGGAGCAGTGCTATCTATGATCCCTGGAAAGGGCCTTCCTCCTATCAGACAGAGCGGAGACCCTGCAGGAATAGGCCAGATTAGTGGCCAACTCACGGTGGACAACAGCCCAGTTGATCCTCCATCTTCTTGGGCTGATGGCAACTGTGATCCCTACAGTTCCTCTAGCCAGACTGCATATGAGGTTGACCCAACTGACTCTTCATGTCCAATGGGATTAGTGGTTAGACAACCTGGACCACAGGGTCCTAGTGTCTGGATACATGAAGAAGGATCTTCTTTGGTTGCAGGAGTTGTCCAATCTCTCCTTGGGGGTTCTCCTTTCAATCCCCACTCCTACCATGGCCTTTACAATGGATGCTTCATGTCAAGGCTGGGGAGCCCACCTGGGAGACCATCAGACCCAGGGAACATTGTCTTAGCTGGAGCATCTCTACACATCAATGTGTTAGAAATGAGGGCAGTGCTGTATGCCCTCCAGCCTCTTCTGTGTCCAGGGACACTCCTGGTTCAGATTGAAAATATGTCTGTGGTCTGGTACCCGAATAAACATGGAGACACTCGCTCATACCCTCTATGCTGGGAGGCGATGTGAGTGTGGTACTGGGCAGTCCAGCATGACCTCTGCCTGACTGCTGTCCATGTGCCAGGCATCAGCAACATTCTGCCAGACAGTCTCAGCCACACCACTGTCAGGGCACATGAGTAGGAGTTAAATCATGAGGTGGTTGAAAGCTTATTCAACTTGTGGGGTCAGCTGGAGATAGACCTCTTTGTTTCCCCATCCAACCCAAAACTACCCAATTTTTGCTCACTCATTCCTGGGCGTGGTATTTTCTGGTGAGATGCACTGTCTCTTTGCTGGACAGGGAGGTTCTTGTATGCCTTGCTTCCCTTCCCAGTGCTTCAGAGGGTTCTCCTGAAGCTACAGGTGGAAGGGGCTCACATGATTCTAATAACCCCTCTTTGGACTCATCAGATTTGGTTGCCTATGCTTCAATAGCTATCAATGGAACCCCCAGTACCTCTGCCTCTCTTCCATGATCTTCTGACTCAGGAGACGGGCAGACTGGTGCATCCGGGCCTCAGATCCCTCCACCTGCATGCATGACATCTGTGGACATATGTGGAATAACTCCTATTGTTATTATGTTTTTACAAAACTTGTCAACTGTTCAAACACAATTGTAAAAAATGAATTTTAATGGTCAGACCTTTTAAATGTTATTTAACTTACCACACTCATGCTTGTCTAACCACTTACTCAGTCTCCTACTTGCTTCTGTCCTTGTACGAACTAATTCCTGTTGCTTCATATCAAGGGGTTGTTAATTTTCATATTGTGTATGCCTGGGGTGGAGCAGCAATAAAAGTTAAACTATGCAATGCCCTCAATTACACACCTACCCCAGTTTACTTTTACCTAACGCCCATTTTTAGGCTTTGCACAGTAAAATCTTCCTTCAAGAGAACAACTTGTAATGAAATACAGAGGCTGCAACTGATGGCAGCAGTTGTAATTTATCTGGAGCCATCCTTCCCTGAACCTGGGAAGGGGAAGGAAAGGAGGGAAGATAGTGGTGGTCCCAGGGGACTGGGGTTGGGTCCAGGGATTGGACATGGGACACCAGGAGCCTCCCACTTGGGAGGAGGGGGGGTCACATTCTGCAGGAAAGAGGAGAGAGATGAATTTATTGAGACATAGCCAGCTGTCCTTCCTCTTCCTCTTTCTCATCTCTCCTTTCCAGGATCTAGACATGTAGCCAGCAGGACAGCATAGTAAGGGCCTAGTATTCCTGGGGCTATCCTGCAGGCCGATAGTTTTATCCTTGCGCTGGGGTGGGGATAAAGGGGTGAGAGAGTGGGACCCTTCATCTGGCTACAGCTGGGCTCTGGGCCAGGCAGGATTTTTTCCAAAAACAAAATGTTTAAATGAAAGACAGACTACTGATGGCTAACTGTAAAGTTTAGAGGTGTTAGTGTAGGGTTGCTATGTTTGCATTGTGTCAGCTTAGCTCCTCCAGCTGAGCTCTCAAGAGCTGTGTTAGGCATGGCTGGGGCTCTGGACCATGTTCCCAGAGTCCTGTGGTGAATCCCATGGCTACCGCTACAGGGTTCAGTCAGCAGATGTCCCTTAACCCTCAGTGCCTGGTCCCTCTAGCATCATGCTCTCTTGGGGGACTCAGGCTGGTAGATCTTGCATTGTGTCCTTACCTGGGTGATAGGGCATGGTCTGGAGGCTGTTCTGGTTGGGTCATGTACCTAGCGGTCCTCTCCTCTCCAATCCTCTGCTTGCAGGGATGGGGCAGGGTGCAGAGTTTCCCAAGCGTTGGCCGCACCACAGTTGTGCCATGGGCAGGGCAGTCAGTGGCAGCTTTGCCAGTACAGTGGTGTCTCGTGGCAGGTCTGTATATGACCAGGTATTCTGAAGTCTGTAGAGAGGTAAGTGGGGGTTGGGCAGCTGTGGCTCGCAGGCAGTCTTGGTCTCTCATTTTCCCTAGCACACTCATGGTGGTGGGGTTAAGCTTTGGATGTTTGGGGCCAAACAAATAGGCAGGTAGGTAGACAGTACTTAGATCCCCACCATGCAGGATGCGAGTGCAGTCTTCTTCGGGCCTGTGTTTTTGGTGTGGGCCTCAGGGGGGTTCTTGTGAGATGGGGCTGGGCGCTGATTGGGGCTTCATTCTCACGATGTCCTCGGCGGCCATCTTGGGGATGACAAGATCACAGTAACGGTCGAGATATTATGGGACTTGTCTCGGCCCTCCCACAGGGTGGGATGCAGGTCCCTTCCCCATTGCAGCCAGGAAGGCTGATGCAGCAGCAGTGCCAGTTCCTGGGGAGGGTCTGCAAACTGTGGCATGGCATGATGTTTCCAGGGCAAGTTCCTCCTTGTCTAGCACACAGCCCTAGATCTTATTGTGGGGGTGGTCTTCCGCTGCCCTGGGTTGGGTTTTTAAAAAAATGTGTATATATATATAAGAAAGACAATTAAAATGTTTTACTGAGGATAGACAGTAAGCATGTTCTCAGAGTCACTGGTTCAAGGTGAGGTTTACAGCTTTCTGAACATAGTTGCCCACTGATGCCTCATTTGGGGAGGTTGTGTTCAGCTGGGGGGCAGCTGGGGAGAGGTACGATCACCAGCCAGTGCTTTTGACCAGCCCCGGGGGGTGAGGAGCCAGAAGAGATAGAGTCAGCTGTCATGACAGGCCATGAGGATAATTAAAAAAAAAATGGGTGTAGGTAGAATGCTGCCTAGGGGGAGCAGGGTATCCACATTAAGTCAGACTATGGGGGGCACAAGGGACTGGATGGGTGGCAGCTCCCTGCACTCGCCGATCTTGGTGAAAATGTGTGGTTTTGCTAGCTGGCCTCTGGGGTTGGGGGGACTTTTAGTGTTTTCCAGGAAACATAGAAACATAGAATTTGATGGCAGATAAGGACTGCTTGGCCCACCTAGTCTGCCCATTTCCCTACCTAATGCATAGGCTGCAGATCCTAGTTAACCAACAGCCTAGTTCCTCCTACAGCCCACTAGAATTGCCTTATGTCTGTCCCATGCATTCTTGAATTCCTCCACTGTTTCTGAGTCCACTACCTGCTCAGGAATGCTGTTCTATGTATCCACAACTCTCTCTGTAAAAAAAATACTTCCTCACAATACCTTTGAGCAGTCCCCCCTCTATCTTCAAATTATGCCTCCTTGTTCTTGCACATCTCTTTTTCTGAAAGATGTTACCCTCTTGGACTCTGTTGAGTCCCTTGATGTACTTGAAAGTTTCCATCATGTCCCCCCTCCCTCCTCGCCTCGAGTGTATACATATTAAACTTATTTAATCTTTCTTCGTATGTCTTCTGGTGCAGACCCTGGACCATTTTAGTTGCCCTCCTCTGGACAGCCACCATCCTATCTATATCCTTGCAGAGATGGGATCTCCAGAACTGGACACAGAACTCCAGATGGGGGTCTCACCAACTGTCTGTACAAAGGGATAACAACTTCCTGTTTTCTACTGGTGATGCCTCTTCCTATGCATCCCAGTATCCCACCAGCTCTTCTTACTGCCTTCTCACATTGCTTGCCCACGTTAAGGTCATCTGATATGACTAACCCCAGGTCCTTTTCCATTTCTGTAGTTATCTCACCCTCACAGTGTACTCTTCCCCTGGATTTTTGTTTCCCGGGTGCATTACTATGCACTTCTTCTCATTGAATCTAAGCTGCCATATATTTGACCATTCCTCCAACCTTGCCAAGTCCCTTTGCATCCTCTCCACCCCACCTTCTGTATCAACCCTGTTGCAGATCTTTGTGTCGTCTGCAAAGAGACATACTTTTCCTTCCAGTCCCTCTGCAATGTCACTTATAAAGACATTAAAGAGGAGCGGTTCCAGTACTGAACCCTGTGGTACCCCACTAGTAACCCCCCTTTCTTCAGAGTAAACTCCATTTACTATTACCCTCTGTATCCTGTTTTCCAGCCAATTATTAATCCAGGCTACCACCTTGTGACCCACTCCAAGGCTGGCTAACTTGTATATTAATCATTTGTGCCGGACTGTGTCAAATGCCTTGCCAAAGTCTAGGTAGGCCATGTCCACTGCCCCTCCCTGGTCTACCACATTGCTCACCCAGTCAAAGAAACCTATTAGATTTGTCTGACATTACCTTCCTGCTGTGACTCCATGTTGTCTTGGGTCCTGTGCCCCTCTGGCCTCTAGGAACTCTAGGAACATGGCAGCCCACCAAAAGAAGCCGTCGGTGAAAGCTGCAGAGGGCCTAGAGGCTCAAATCAGAGAGATGTACACTAAGAAAGGCACAACATAGCTCGACACCTGCCTTGAAGGGTTGGAAGGCCCATTAACATTGAAAAATAGGATGGCTAAGGGTAGAGCAACACCTCCAGACAAGATACCCAGAGTACCTGGGGCAGGTAAGCATGGGGTACAGGTAAGACAAGTCACTGACCGTGGTGAACATCAGATACTCGAGGCCACCCTAGGGAGTGGGGAACAGGAATTAGAGGAGCCTCAGGACAGGGACAGGGAGGTGGTTGTCGCTCCAGCAGAGACATTGACGATCTGGCATCAGGCTTCCACTGGCTGCGAAACCGCTCTAGGGGAATCCCCAGAAGTGGGACTAGAGAATTCAGGTTAAGGGGTGAAATTGGACCAGCTACTGGATCGGATGGTGGCAGTGGTGGAGAAGGCGAGGGGGCACGAAGTAGGTGCAGTGCCAACGGCCGCTGCTGCCCCCTCTTCCACCGACACTCTGCTTCTTCAGCCTAGCTCCTATGCAGGGTTAGATAAACAGCTGGGGTCTCACCTCACAGATAAAGTGAGGCAGCAGATTCAGAACAGGGAGTACATGGACAGTTCCCCTTGTTGAACAGGTCAGTGGAGCAGGATGATAAAAAGAAAGAAAAGGGGGAGGAAGCTGAAAAGAAACCCCAAAAGGTGCCTTGCACCTTCGAGAACTGGGTTGCAGCCTTTCCCATTTTCATGGGTACCATCTTGCAGGAGGAAGCGGAGCAAGGGCTGGGACTGTTCACGTATCAGAATAGGATCATACTCATGTACCGGAGGAAGGGGGGCATGGCGTGGCTAGAGTATCATGAGGTGTTCAGGAGGTGTAGACAGGACAGCATGCTGGGTTGGGGTGCAGTTGACATGACTCTCTTTGTGGACATCATGCATGGCTGGAGGTTGTCCATACTGACAGCGGCTTGCCCCTGCGGTTGGTCTCAAAACAGTAGGCAGAGCGGGGGATGCCACCATCCCAGACATGCTATGCCTACAATCAATCAAAGTGTGTGCGGCTGTCATGCCATTTTTGCCACATTTGCTTGGCCTGTGGGTCTCAACACTCCTTCTTCGGGTGTGCATCCCCATGCTTTCAAGAAGAGTATTCTTCGGGGGGAGGTAACAAAAAATCTGGTAGGTCACAAGGTAGCAAACCTGCCCACCCTGGTAAGGGTGGATAGGATTAGTCCATGGCTGAGCCAGTACCCAGACATAGAGGCCACCAAGATGCTAAAGGAAGGGTTCACAGTGGGTTTCAGGATCCAATACAATGGCCCAAGGGGGGGGGCCGGGACGCCAAGAACCTGAGGTCCACCAGGGATCACCCTCACATTGTCTGGGAGAAGCTGGAAAAAGAACGGCTGTTGGGGAGAGTTAGCAGGCTGTTCAGTCACCACCCGGTCTGTCCCTTATGGTATCACCCATTGGTCTGGTCCCAAAAAAGACACAGGGGAAATTCAGAATGATAAACCATTTATCTTACCCAGAGGAGAATTCTGTGAATGATCATATAGACCCACAGTTCACGTCGGTCCATTATGAATCGTTCGACAGGGTGGTTGAGGTAGTATGAGGGCAGACCCCTGAGCACTCATGGCCAAGGTGGACATAGACTCGGCAGTGAGGTTGTTACCCATACACCTCAATTGCAGGGAGTTGCTGGGCATGCAATCTGAATGGCAGCACTAGGTAGACAACTACCTGCCCATGGGGTGTGCAGTGGCCTGCACTGTGTTTGAAAAATTCACTAGTTTTCTGCACTGGATCACTCAGTGATGGTCATGGAATCCGACGGTTGTCCACTGTCTCAATTACTTCCTCTTCATTGGCGCTGAGGGGATGTGAAGTGCAAGCATCACGCTTGAAAGCGTTTGTGGCCATTTGTCAGGATTTTAGCGCATCTCTGGCACTGAAAGATGGAAGCCCCGACGGGGGTTTTGACCTTTCTGGGTATAGAAATCAACACCTGCAGCATGCTGTGTTGGTTGCCACAGGACAGTGTTACTTCTGAGGCATTTGGTGAGTACCATGGTGGTTGCCCGGAAGGTGACCTTGCAGCAGCTACAACAGCTGGTGAGCCACCTCAACTCTGCATGTCTGGTCATCCCTATGGGTAGCACCTTCTTACACCACATTGCTAAATTGGCAAGGGGTGCACTAGCCCTCACCGTATGCTGCGGGACATGGAGCAATTTCGGGAAGACCTGCAGGTGTGGAGGATCTTCCTTAGTCATTTCAATGGAGTTGCTCTGTGGCAGGCCTTTCATGGGGGGGGGGCAACCTATTCAGGTGTTCATGGATGCTGCGGGGCGGACCTAGGATTTGGCGCATATTTCCAGGGACAGAGGTGTGCAGCGAGCTGGCCCCCTGAATGGTCGAAGGCAGGGCTGCACACTTCATTACGGTGCTGGAATTCTTCCCCATAGTGGTGGCGCTGTGTCTTTGGGGCCCTCAGCTGAGGGATCAGAAGGTCTTATTCAGGTCAGACAACATGGGGGTGGTGCACATCATCAATAGTCAGCTAGGTCCGAGGGGCCCGCTGGGGGACTGGATGCCATCTTTGTATTAAAATGCTTGCTGCTGTACATTATACTTAAGGCCATGCATGTATCTAGTGTTGACAATGGAATTGCAGATGCTTTGTCTCATTCACAGTGGCAGCGGTTTCAGGAACTGGCTCCAGCAGCGGAGCTGCAGCCATAGGCAGTACCTCCCTTCTTATGGGGGATTGTGACATATCGACTAGGAAATGCATAGGTAATTCCATTGCTCCAGGGACAAGGGAGGTATATCGCAAAGGGGTGGAGCATTACCTGAGGGGTCGTGTTCAGCAGAGGTGGCCAGAGGACTGGCCCATTCTGGTAGAACAGCTCTGTAACTGTATATTATGTTATTTAGGCAAAAGAGGGACATGCCAGGGGTGGTGGCCAGACACCTTGCTGGCTTGTCCTGGTTCTCTAGGGCCCTGGGAGTCACCGTCACCATTAAGCTCTTCAGGGTGTGTAAGGTGCTGGAAGGTTGGGAGAAGTCTTTGGCTTCTCACCAGGACACTAGGCACCTCATCACCCCGGCGATATTGGAGAACATTTGGAGGGTGCTCCCCAAGGTCTGCTGGACCCCGTTCAAGATGCAGTTGTTTGATACCGTGTTTCTGTTGGCCTTTTGTGGTGCTTTCAGGGTTTTGGAGCTAACTCAGCCAAACCAGTTCACAAACATCATCGGGTTGGGGTTATGGGACATTATAACCTCCACTGAGGGCGTATGGTTTAGGCTTCACAAGAGTAAAACTGACCAAGGTCAGAAGGGACATTGGTGCCTGGTAGGGGCACATTCAGGAGTCTCTTGGGACATTCAGGACAGAGTGAAGGCGTACTTGACTTCTAGTCCCAAGAAAGGTGGGGCATTCTTCCAGCACACAGACAGCAGTCCGGTCATGGCCTACCAGTTCAGGGTGATCCTGACTAAGGCAGTGCAGGTGGTAGGGCTGAACCCCAAGGAGCTTGGAATACACTCTTTCAGGATCAGAGCAGCCATGGACACCAGGAGAATTGGGTGGGCAGACGGACAAATCCAAGCACTGGGAAGCTGGAGGTCCCAGGCATTTTTGAGGTATGTGAGCCCACACTTGCAGTAACTGCTCTTTGTTTCTTCCAGGATCCCCCAGAGTATGGTTTGAAGTGGTTGGTGCCAGGCCTTCAGGTGAAGGCAGCAGCTCAAGTGGTGACCAGGCAGGGATGCTGCCCCAGGTCAGGGGTCTTCCGAGGGTTATGATCTGATGGTAAGCCATATGGGATGGTGATCACATAAGAGGAGAAGACCCGCGGATGTCAGAAGACAGAAACAAGAGATGCTGGCCAGGGAGAAGGACTTTCGAACCATTGGGTTGAAGGGCTTCACGCCATCCTTATCTGGTCCTGGCCGATACAGTGGCTAGTGGGTTAAACAGGGAGGGGGTGTCCTTTCCCAGTATGCTCAGCATTTGGGTCGGCTGGGAGATGGGGGCGGTGAACGGGGGGGGCACCAGTATCAGGGGGACCGTGGTTGAACATAGTCAGATTCAGGCCTCTAGTCAAGTTAGGGTAGCTGAGATGGGGCACTTGTCTGGGGGAGGAGTATGGAGGTGTTAGGAGTGCTGGAGAAGGTCTTTGAGGAATTGGGGGAGTAGGTGACTTGGGGGGGTCAGATATTGTCCATCCTGTGGCGTCTCGGGAGGATCACTACAAGATGGAATAGTGGTAAGGGGGTGGTGATGAGCCGAGTTGTTCTGAAGGGCTCGTGACTCCCTCTGGTTGGCATGGAGGCAGGCACGAGCACTGGACCTGGGAGAGGGGTCATGGTCCGCCTGCAGCAGGTATATCTATACTGCAAGGAGAATGCAGCCTGATGGGGGGGCGGCTATACAGCCTTGGTCAGTATGACCACGGGGTAGTGGATCCTCCCAGATGCGCACGTTGCTATTACTCTGGAATATTATTCAGTAAACACATGGCTGCAGTCTTTTTCTTCCAAAACTTGTGTCAGTGTGTTTCTTTCCAGGGAAAGTGGGTATGGAGGGCTACCGGATAATGTGTAAGATGTACATTGACATTTGGATACATGCATTTTTATATTATAATAATTATGTGTGCGTATGCTGTATAGCAATCCCTAAAAAAATCAATTAAACACATCAGATGTCTTCCTAAACATGTCTCAACATTGTGTTTATCTTCCACCTTGTCACAACATATAGTTGTTTCAGCAGTGTTTGCAATTAAGGTACAGCACCTTCATGTATATGATTTTTTTTTATTGTAGTCTTTTGATAACCGGGTTAACCCCACTAGGCACAAGTGCCTGTTTTCAGGGGTGACCTGGGAGCACTGGGCGGTTAAGTGACTTGCTCAGAGTCGCACAGTATGCAAGTGGAGGTTGTGAGAATCAAAATCAGATCTGGTCTGCTGGATGTACCAAGCTCATTCTTGCCTCGTTCCTCTAACCTCTAGGCTATATTGCCAGCCCAAAATGACCCGGTTCTGTTAAGTTGATCGCTATAACAGTGCATAGAATAAAATGTGAAACAAGCAATAAGGCATGAAGGTGTGTGTAAAGCATATTTTACAGCACGGTCAGGAGTGCACGTAGTAAGGCATAAGGCCGAAGGCCGAGTGACTTCAGCTGCTGGATGTGCTGTAAAATATGTTTTACACACATTCCTGAGTGCCTTATTGCACTTATAAAATTGTCTCCTTATTTATTTACTTTTTACTATTGGGAAACGCATGTTCATATGTAGAAATAATAGATTTGTTTGTGTATATTTGAGATAAGATAGTCCTTCTGCCTACTGCATGTGATGTCATTGATGTTGTCATTGTATTATTGCCTACCTTCTTCTTCCTGTTTTTTCTTTTCTCTTTTTTTCTCCGCATTCAAGATATGGAATGTTTATCATGGAATGTTTACCACAGAATACATGGATTCATAATTTTGCTCACTTCCACTGGCAGAATGTTTCTCTCTTAACACACTGTACACACAGACAACACAGGTCTTTGTTATAGCCATAGACTCAGTTATCTCACAGTCATAGCAAGGAGAAGAGAGTTCCCGGATGATCAGGTAAAAATAGAAGGGGGAATTTTCACTGTCAGCAAAGAAACAGTTGTAGTGAAAACTATAAACAATACTTAATGTTTCTAATTTGTTTATGTATGTAAGGAGAGTATGATAACCAGGGAAACAACATTTAATTCATTTGTTTTATTTTTTATTTAAGGTAGTTTTATTTTTAGGGCCCAGCTGAAGTTTTTTTTTTACAGTGTAATGGTAGCAGCCATGTATGTGGTGGAAGATCAGTCCTGGCTGTAGGGGGGCAAACTAAAATTCCTGTGTTCCAAATGCCCATTGATCTGAGCTCCAGACTTCACTGCTGAGCAGTCCCATTGCGCAATCAACATATTGCTACAGCTTGCCAGAAGCAAGTTGTGGAGACACGGCACTGTTGTGCCCAATGCCCCCACAGCCTTTAAAGGCTTGGCCTGCTTTCCCCAATGCCGTGGCACACTGCTGCTGACACTAGTTCAGCCAGCGTGCCACCACCTTGAAATGTTTCAGCTGCTGTAATCAGGGGCTGCCTCATCATTGCAGCATCAGCATTCCGCTGCAATGAGGGAGCGACCTGTCATTGAAGGGCGGAACATTGCCAAGTGTAATATTGTTTGTGAACATGGCGGCTGCTTGCCGCCATGTTCACAAACGATATTAATTAACTCCCACTGCCGAGGGGTGCCCAATCCCCCTCAGCAGCATGCGCCCGTCCGAAAAATTTTTGTTTGCCAAAGGGGGCCCCAATCCCCGTCGGCTCCAGTGACTGTGTATGATCATGTTGCCGATGGGGAAGCCCACTCCTCGTCGGCATTATGTCCCCCCCTCCCAGTTTCATTTGCTGATGGGGGAGCCCACTTCCAGTCGGCATAATGCTCCCCCAATGCAGTTGTGCTGAGGGAGTGCCCAATCCCCCTCAGCTCTTGCGTTCCCCCGTTTTGTGCCAACGAGGATGCCCAATTCCCCATAGGCTACAGCTGCCCCCCCCAAAAAAAAACACTCTGTTGGCATGCTGGGAGCCCACCCCAGCGTGCCAAGTGGCTCTGTGAAAAAAAAAGGCTCACAATGTTGTTTTTTTTTCCCTTGTAACCTAAAACCGTCTCTCATGGTCTCCCTACCCCCCACAACCCGTGCCCACCCACTGAGCACCCTGCCTCCCCACCCCTCACCGCATACTTACTTCCAAAGTCTGGCACGACGATCTTCGGGTGGTCCAGAAACACGTCTGCACTCTTCAAAGCTGACCGCGAACTGAGGAAGTACCGGTAAGCTGTATAATGGAATAACTAGGGGTTTTTCAACTTTGATGCATATCTCAGAAATTTTTTGGAATTTTGGCACCACATTTTTAACATGGGGTTTTTGGGACTCCTCCTCATGAATTCTGCCACTATCATGACGTTATTCGGCACTGAAAGGTGATTTCACGGTTAATGTGCGGAATCACCTTTTGGTACTGATTAACAAAACAACAGTGCCAGTGTTCATGAGGTGGGCTCTCAAAAACCCTATGTTGCAAATTTGGTGGAAAAAATCAAAAAAATGACTGTTTTACGAGCGTGCGTTGAGCAGTTGCTATGCACGCTCATAAGTTCACAAATTTACAATATTTTCATGCCAAATTTTCAACATTGGCATTTTCCACACCTCCTTATGAACAGTACAGCTGTCATTGTTCACATCCTGGCCGAAATGTGTTTTTGCACTTCCGGTGCAGAATAGCACGGTTGCTGTGGGAAATCAGTGATTGGGACAGATTAGAAAATGACAGTGATGCTGTTCATGAGCAGAGGTCCTAAAATGCCTATGTTGAAAATTTGGTGATGATACTCTATAAAATTACTGTTACGAGCGTGCATTGCGCAGTTTGCATGCACACTTGTAACTTCACGAATTTATAATATTTTCACTCCAGATTTTCAACATTGCCATTTTTCCACACCTACTTATGAACAGTACAGCTGTCATTTTTCCCATCCTGGCCGAAATGTGTTTTCACACTTCCAGCGTAGAATAGCACGGTCACTGTGGGAAATCACTGTTCGGGACAGATTAAGAAAATGACAGTGATACTATTCATGAGCAGAGGTCCTAAAATACCTATGTTGAAAATTTGATGGCAATTGCCCATCAAATGACTGTGTTACAAGTGTGCATTGTGCAGTTTCCACATACCCTTGTAACTTTGCAGATTTGTAATATTGTCACACCAGATTTTCAACACAGGCATTTTTTCACACCTCCTTATGAATAGTACAGCTATCATTTTTCACAGCTTGACCAAAATGTGTTTTTGCACTTCCGGTGCAGAATAGCGTAGTCACTGCAGGAAATCAGTGTTCAGGACAGATTAAGAAAATGACAGTGACACTGTTCGTGAGCAGAGGTACTAAAATCCCTATGTTGAAAATTTGGTGACGAAACTCCATAAAGTGACTGTGTTACAGGCGTGCATTGAACTGTTTCCACAGACCCCTGTAACTTCACAAATCTGTATTATTTTCATGTCAGATTTTCAACACTGCCATTTTTTCACACCTCCTTATGAACAGTATAGCTGTCATTTTTCACATCCTGACCAAAATGTGTTTTCACATTTCCAGCGCAGAATACCGCAGTTGCTGTCGGAAATCAGTGTTTGGGACAGATTAGGATTGAGCAAGTGAGAGAAGTGGAGTGACCCAGCTCAACTGAGCTCTGTCAGGACTGCTGCAGATTCTTTGTGGGCAGAAAAAGGCAGCAATGCATGCAGGGGCCCAGTACAAAAGGGCAGTCTGCAGTGGCGGGAGAAACAAAACAAGCGAGTGAGAGAGGGGGAGTGAGCGAGCTCAACGGAGCTCTATCATGACTGCTGCGGATTTCTTTGTGGGCAGAAAAGGAGAGCAATGCAGGCAGAAGCCCAGTACAAAAGGGCAGCCTGCAGCATCGGCAGAAATGGAACGAGCGAGTGAGAGAGGAGAAGTGAGCGAGGTCAACGGAGCTTTGTTGGGACTGCTGCACATTTCTTTGTGGGCAGAAAAAGGTGCCAACAGAGGCAGAAACCCAGTACAAAAGGGCATGCAGCTACCAGGAGAAACACAATAAGCGAGTGAGAGGGGAGTGAGCGAGCTCAACGGAGCTCTGTTGGGACTGCTGCAGATTTCTTTGTGGGCAGAAAAAGGTGCCAACGCAGGCAGGAGCCCAATACAAAAGGGAAGCCCGCAGCACCAGGAGAAACACAATGAGCAAGTGAGAGAGGGCGATTGAGCAAGCTCAGCGGAGCTCTATCGTGACTGCTGCAGATTCTTTGTTGGCAGAAAAAGGCAGCAATGCAGGCACGAGCCCAGTACAAAAGGCCAGCCTGCAGCACTGACAGAAACGGAACGAGCGAGTGAGAGAGGGAGAGGAAGAGTGAGCGAGCTCAATAGTGCTGTTGTCAGGACTGCTTCAGATTTCTTTGTGGGCAGAAAAAGCCACCAACGGAGGCAGGAGCCCAGTACAAAAGGGCAGCCTGCGGCACCGGGAGACACAGAATGAGCGAGTGAGGGAGGGGGAGTGAGTGAGCTCAACATAGCTCTGTTGGGACTGCTGTGGATTTCTTTGTGGGCAGAAAAAGGCAGCAATGCACGCAAGGGCCCAGTACAAAATGGCAGCCTGCAGTGGCGGGAGAAACAGAATGAGCGAGTGAGAGAGGTGGAGTGAGTGTGCTCAACGGAGCTCTATTGTGACTGCTGCAGCTTTCTTTGTGGGCAGAAAAAGGCAGCAACACAGGCAGGAGCCCAGTACAAAAGGGCAGCCTGCAGCGCTGGCACAAAAGGAATGAGCGAGTGAGACGGAGGAGTGAACGAGTTCAACGGAGCTCTGTCAGGACAGCTGTGGATTTCTTTGTGGGCAGAAAAAGGTGCCAATGCAGGCAGGAGCCCAGTACAAAAGGCCAGCCTGCAGTGCTGGCAGAAGCACAATGAGTGAGTGAGAGAGGGGGAGTGAGCAAGCTCAACAGAGCTGTATTGTGACTGCTGCAGATTTCTTTGTGGGCACAAAAAGGCGGCAATGCAGGCAGGAGCCCAGTACAAAAGGCCAGCCCACAGCACCGGCGGAAACGGAACGAGCAAGTGAGAGAGGGGCAGTGAGTGAGCGCAATGGACCAGCGCAATCAACATTCGACATTGACATATGCTTGTTTAACCATGTGTAAACCATATTTTACACAGAAATAACAGATTACTAGATTTTATCCTGCCATTTTATAAGTATAAGTAACTGTAATACAGATGGTGGCATTGTTTTTATATCTGCCCTTTCTCAATGTACCATACTTTGATTCAGTTAGTGTATGCAACGGCAGTTCATGCTTATGTTTAAGGTCATGAAACACTCTTGTCTAGTTAATGTATTTACAGCCATAGTGGCTCTGCCAGAGTTTGTTTCTACTGAAAATACCCCTTTCTACACACCTCAGCATCCTGTTTGTCTTACTGTAGGCATTGTTATACTGGCTTGATTTTTTCTGGAAATAACCGATGATGGCCCTTTGGTTTCTTTCCTCAGAGAACATACCCAGCTTTACACTTCCAACCTGTTCTCTGTCCTGGGATTTTTGTTTCCTATGTTTGTTTTTTTTTTTTTTTTTTTACTATCATCTTTTTCCCGCCTTACTGCCCTCTCACCCTACTCCTTCAGACTTGGTCAATCCCCTTGTGGGTCCCATCCATGGTTTCTGCCCCTACAGTGCCTGACCAACTCCTACCTTCACTCGTTCTCCACCCTCGGAGTGCCTGCACATTGGAGTCTTGCCCATGTGTAGGAGATCCCAGAGAACCAGTCGTCATCCAGGGTTGAGTGGGTGTTTTTCTGTTTTTCCTTCCCTTGTTGTCCCTCTACCCCCTGAGGATGTCGGCATGCAGGACTGACATCCAGACAGACAGTGTGCTGATGCATGCCATTGTCAAGTTCCCAGACATCCTCCCCTCCCCGGCTCATGTAGAGCCACCTGTGCCCCGTTGCCCGTGCTTCCATCGGCACTGGAGCATGGGGTGCTCACGGCACCCCAGGATCCCACCCCTGGAGGAGGAGAGCATCCGTTGGGACGCTCAGTCCTCCTCCTCCCCTCTAACCCCCAGCAACCAGAGTCCATCCCCGAACCCAGGTCACCAGCATGGTGCGAGGTATGGTGTCCAGCGCCTCAACCCTCAGCACCACTGGGCCGGCCTTTTGTTTCCTATGTTCATCATGTGTGAATGTTAATAGTGTAAGCAAATTGTTTGAAACACATGAATGAAATGTAGAACTAGATAACGACAGCAGAAAAAGACCATTGGTCCATCCAGTCTTCTCATAAAACCCAAACAACTCAGAATCTGTTGACCATATAAGGTTCTAACCTGCACTATCGATCCCCATGCTCCACACCCTACGACTACCACCCTTTGCAACCACTAAGTGCTTCACTCTGTTCCAACCATGTTTGAAATCATTGATGGTTTTGGCACCCACCACACTAGTTGACAGATTATTTCATGGCTCCACCACCCTTTCTGTGAAATGAAACTTTCTCATATCACTCTTGAACCTCCCTCCCAACAGTTTCCATTTATGTCCCATGTCCTTGATCTGCTACTCATGCAAAATAGTTCCTAGCAGTTTACCTTGTTCATTCGTTTCAGGAACTTGAAGATATGTATAATATTTCCCCTCTTTCACCTGGCCTTCCTTGAGTACATGTTCATTGCCCTGAGCCGATCCTCATAAGGTCTACCCTGCTGGCCATGAATTTTAGTCACCCTACATTGCACTTCTTCCAGCCTTTCCTTATCCTTCCTCAGGTGAGGAGTCCCGAACTGGCAAAGTACTCCAGGTGGAACCTCAGCAGTGGTAGCAATCCTTTTTCCAACAAAGAAGTAGCACCGGAGTTGCTGCTGGAACCATCACATACCATCAAGCTGTTGCAGTTCAAGTTCGGCTCACTTGCTAGATGTCTTTAATAACTGGCACCCAGGCTGGCTGGTGTGGGCAGTGCACTGCTGTATTTAAACTTTGATAAATTAAAATTTGTTTCACTTCATCCTACTTCAGCTTCAGTTATTGAAATGTCTAGCAAGTGAGACGAACTTGAACTGTTACAGTAAGTAATTCCTCTTTGTTTTGTGCTGTAAATACTCCTTCCTATACACCTCAACATCCTGTTTTTTTATATTGAGGTTTCTATTGAATTAAGCACATTAGACGTACATTTATATGCTCAATCAGTACAGATACAGATACGGTAAAGGTTCCTTGTCAACATAAATTCCTTTATTTGGTACTTCTATAAAGTTCTCTTATGTAATAAGATCTACTAAAAAGAGGAAGGAGCATGTCTGTCAAATTAAAAGAAGTCCTTACTTTAGGTAATTACCCTAGAAGGGTATGATTACAAAGACAGGTTCCATTACCTATATGTAAGGGCCAGAAAAGGACGCCACATCCCCTCCCCGCAGCAGCAGCACTCCATCGAAATCTCTCAATTTATATATCATGGGATGAATTCTGCATCCACTTGTAGCATCCCCTCTGACTCACCTCTGCCACTTCCATGGCCCTCAAGTCTTCCCTGGACACACCTCGAGGGGGCCGGCCTAGGTTCTTTGGCAACAAGTGGTACTGGAACAATAAGTGCATGTGGTGCCTCCACCTAGGGTAGTGGCTGGGAATACCCGTAAATAAATTGCAGGTTACCACCCCCAGGAAAATATAGTAGCGGCCCCCATTGTACCTTCCTAGCGCAACAATTCCCACTTTTCACAATGAGTTGCAGTACTAGCATGTAATATTAACAATTAGCAGTTTTATTTTATGGGAAGGGGAAAAAGTGTGAAAAACAGTACAACATTAACAACTGTGAAACTTTTTTTGCCCACACAATGCTCACCTCCAACCTACAGGTGCACCCGGCTTCCCGATGGCAGCTGCCCAAAAGTCTATAAAGTCCCTTAGGTGGGTACCACACTGCCGTGCAGAAGACACTTGGTATCTTTCGTTGGGGCCCAAATAAATTTAACCAGATGCAAAACTTTAACCTTCTGCCTGGGCACAGCTTTGAACAGAACAGTCCTGCACAGAACTTAACCCCCTTAATTCTGACTAGCTAGCTAGCTAAATAAAGACTTCCACAAAGTCGCAACCTGGGGTATTTACAGTTCAATAGTTCACGGTGAGAGAAGTAACAGAAACATGTTTCTCAGTACTGCACTGGTATCAGGAGTCATTGTTGCAACACAGTGGCTGCAGACAAAATACAAAATCTGGTCTTCATCTGCCAGGCCTTTTCAATTTTCGCTCATGTTGTACGCGGTTTTCACCTGGTAGGCCTCTCAATGTCTTCTTTCCTTTCTGGTGGTCTCCTCTATGGTTTGGGTATAAAGCAGACTGGTGTTTCCCCAGACTGATGGCTGGAACACACTTTTCTCTGCATTGCAGCATAACAGTCTCTAATGCACTTGCCCCCTCTGGGTGGAACCCAACTTGCAGGCCACTTTGTGCCTGATTCACAAAGCCTCTGTCCTGGTGCAAGGTGTTTGCACCATGAAGAATGGTGCAAGGTGCACCTTGCACTGACAGATAACTCTAGAAATGATACTCAAAAGGCAGCCTGCATGAATCGCAGGCTGTCTGCCCCAAATGGGACTTGTGTCACCCCTATGCCCAGACATGGCCTGCATCATGGTGCTTGTGGGTTGCGTAAGAGGCAGGCTGCCACTGCGCCACCAGTGGTATTCACAAAGCATACCCAGAGGGCAGATTACTAAGTTCTCTTAGACCAGCCAGGGCTGGCGTAAGGGTATTTAGACAATCACCTTCTGTGTGTGCCTAGCACAGTGTACATGTGCAGTGGATGAGTCCCTGCCCCTCTACCCCCTGCTGTGCCCCAGTACCCCCTTCCCCCCATATCACCCATTACTGGTGGTCTAGTGTTCCACCCTCCCCAACCCCCGATATTGCATGGTATTGTATGCTATTGTCCCTGACATGGTGGTCTAGTGGCCCCCCACCCCACACACCCTAGCAGGTAGTATCCACCACCCCTGCACCCCCCCAAACCCGTATCCTCGGCCGGCACTGGCACACGCATCCTTTTGCCACTGCAGCTGGTGCCAACTGACCTGTGTGCACTGGAGCTTCAGTCCAACCTCTACAATGTGCAGGGCATTTGTCGCACGGGTGAGGTTGATGCAAGTATGGGCACTTAGGCACTGGGACCCATCTTGTACCAGAATCTGGTGCAGGGTCCCTGGCACAGGGGGCATTGGCGCAAGCTGCTATTTGCTGCAGCTTGCACCGGACTTGGCCCCTATGAGAATCAGGCCATGCAATTCAGCTGCAGACACTGTAGATTTAGGTAGCACCCTTGACAGTCTCTGTGTTCAGCTGTAACTTCCCATGGCTCTTTCTGCACTGTAGAGCAGTTCAATCCCTCCTTCAGGCTGTAGTTCTCCAAAGTTCTCACTCTAGCTGTAAAGTCTAACTTTCATGACACAGCAGCAGGTTCAAATCTCAGCAGCAACTTCCAAATTCTCAGAAACAACTGTGCTTTCTAAGCAGCAAATTCACACAAATGCAGGTTCAAATCTCAGCTTCAACTTCCAGATTCTCAACAGCAAATTCCAATTTCAGAAGCAAGTTCTCTCAACCACAAGCTCAATTCTCAGAAGAAACTTCCTAATTCCCAGTAGCAGGTTTCACTCACTGCAGCAACGTTGCTCAGCTGCAAGTTCAAATCTCACCCTGGGAATCTTGCACACAGCCACCATCTTTTTCCAGGGGGCTACTTATCTCTCCAGGAGCTCTGCAACTTTCTCAGTACTGGGGCCAAAGAGGCCTTTGGTCAAGCAGACAGGCCTACAGTGCTAGCAAGCCCTCAGCAGTCTTCTTTCTCCCTTCTGGCTGGGTCCCCAGCCTCCAACTGAATCCTCCTATGGTAGGCAAAACAGTCCTTTTTATTAGTTTTCCAACAACCCCTTCCCATTGGCTGCAGCAGTTGTCCTATTGAACAAATTAAATTTTATTTGCCACACTTGACACCCTATTGATTCTCATTAGGGTGCCAAGAAATGCCCCTCCTTTTACTCCCCAAATCCCTTTGGCAGTCCCAAAAGTCTCTTTGCACAATCCTAACTTTGTTTGGTTGGGGCAGGGATTAAAGGTGATGAGTATGGCTGCTGCCAACAGTCCCTTGCCATTCATTACAGAGTCCCAACATTAACAGACTTCTTGCAGCTACACAAACAAATCTTTTTTAATAAATGTCCCCTCAGATCTGCAGCAGCCTCTCTGTTCTGTCATATGGCTGCACACTGATACATGTAAACATTTTACCCTACCTGTTGCTGCTGTCGATTTTGTCTGTCCCCCAGGCAGCAGCCAGGCTCATTAATATTCATGTGCCCACCTCGCTAAGATTTATTATCTAGTCCCCAGCACTCATTGGTGGTATTTATCCGGACCTTTCCAGGGCTCCTCAGCTGCCTCCATCATGACTCTGGACCCCAATTTACCAATTCTTGGGGTTGGGAGCACAGAGGGAGCCTTTGCAGTGCTGCAGCAGTGGCACAAAAATGGATGGTGCATGCACAGACCACCTCTCACATATTCATAATGCAAGTCATGCTGTGGTTCCATAGCACTGTCTCCTCTGGCCAACCAGCTGACCGGGAACATAACAGGGACCAGATGTAGAATTCGGGGACATCGGTGACCATGGGCCCAAGTGGCAGGGAGGACACTGGGCAAGCTGAAAGGCACACAGGTAAGCCCAACAGTGCTGGGGGCTTACACAGTGAAGCTACATACATCACCCAGCATTGCCATTAGATGTTAAATTGGTCAAGTCTGTCATGTATGTCTGCTGTTTACTGGTCTGAGTGATACATTTCTGAGACTATCATATGCCATTCGGTCACAGTTGGAACCATAAGGGCCATCCATCATCTCATTATAGCCTTTTTGGCAGCTAACAAATATAGTAAGAGCAGTGATTTAGACCAATGCTTATGTCCCCTAACAGGGCTTGAGGGTAAAGCCAGTTCACTGGGCGACTAAATGTAAGCCCCCCTCTACATCTAGGGGTAGCCAGGTGGTTAAAATATGGGGGAGGGTACTTCACAACACAAGCAGTACAGTTCAAAGAATTAGAATAGAAGCAACTCATCTTCTGGGCCCATAGAGTTGTTGTGACTGGAGATCATAGTAAACATGGGAACTAAACTGCTACTAGGTGTTCTACAGGGGAAATTGGGTTAGCAGGAAAACATTCACAGTCACATTGATTAAGTTCATTGTCCACTCCAGTATCAAAATGCAAAAACAATTTAATTAAGCTTGAAAAATAGTGACAGCCATTCCATGGAGCAGGGGGTATGAAGTACGGTGGGTTTCTTTGACAGACAAAGCTGGGAAATGTACTGCAACAGTCTCTTCTGCTAACAGATCATTTATTTCATGCAGTCCTTCTATGGTCGAGGCACAGGTCAGGAAGCACAGAAAAACCAGGAGCAGTTTCAAAATTCGCAAACAGTGTTTTATTTCTCTCAACAGCAAAATGAAAATAAAAATGTGTTCAGTAAAACTATTTACAAAGGCAGTGCAGAGAAAACAGTCCTCCTTCTGAGTGTTTCTTCTCAGTTTCAAATCTCAGTCTGTCTCTTTCCTTGTCCTAGCATTGCTGCTCTTTTTATGAGTCTGTGCCTGGGAAACTTGTTATGAAAACAGCATGCTTCTCACACAATGTTCTTGTATGTTTCCAAAGTTCTTGCAGGTGCAGCAAAAAAAACTTATAAAATGGGTAAAACAATTTTAGCAACCTGATTGGCTAAGAGCCTCTCAAAGCTGTATCTTTATAGTGCCATATTGCTGCAACCTGCACTACTTCAAAGAGATCCGCCACTGCACAGGTGGCATATCATCGTGCCCGCACTATCACTTTCTGACTGGGCGAGCAGCTCAGCGGGTTGTCAAGGAAGGATCGCACATTCGCATAGTGTCTCCTCACAGCGGCGGCACCTACAGCACCTGGTAGCCAAATAAACCACATATATGCCACTGTCTGTGACCGAAGCCCCCCTTTCTGCACATCCCTAAGCATAAATGTTTGGCATATCATTTTGGCATATAATTTTTTTATTATTTAATTTGATTTTGTTCCTGCTATTTTACTCACTGGCTGCCCATTTCCTCCATGCGCTGCCACTACTTCGCAAAACCACAGTAAGCGCTTCTGACATCTCCAGACTCCATTTCTCCATCACCCCACGTCTTCTCCTTTAAATATCAATATCAATCTAAAACCATACCCATTACTCGCAAAATCATGTGTTTCTCTGTTAGTGTTGCACTTTGACATCGAGGAAGCAGGACGCGCTAGTCGACGGCAGCTGGTAGGAGACACGCTCGCTCCCACTCAAACCATCCCAACTGAAACTGATACAACTAGAGAGAAAAATGTAACAAAAACAATTAAAAATTACACTACATAAATAGTTTCAATATGTTTTTCTGGGGGGGAGAAACTTCATAGTAGATGTGTTGCCTGCTATGAAACACGCTCGCTCTTATACCCTTGGTGCCGATAGCTGTGACTCGAACTGAGTGGGCAAACAAAAACATACTAAACAAAAAAAGAAAACAAAACACACGGTTTCAAGTCTTTCTGAGGGTCAATGTGTGATGATTGGAGACACACACACCACTGTCCTGTAATGACTTTCAATGAAAGAGCTCATTCCAAGACAATGACAAGGACTAATTTTTTACTTTTTACTCAAATTATCAGATTTCTTACTATTTTTATGCACATTTCTATCTGCATTTTTTAAATTAACTTCTTTGGGGGGGGGCATTTTGTAATTGCAATAATACACTCGAGGTGTGGGTTATAGCCTGATAAAGCACTTCCAGGTGCTAAGGCGCCGGTCGGCAAGCACCTCGTGCCTCATAACGCACCTGGGGTGTGCTCTTGTCAAGCCATAATCCACACCTCATCGTGTCTTACTGCTGGCATTATGACCTAGAACTGGCTTCTTGTTTACAACTTTGCAAAAGTCTTAAAAACTGCATCTTAGGTTAACCCTCGAGTTCCAAATATCTGTGCAATAATTTCAACAGTTTAACTATATACAGTTTTAAACAAAGGTGTCCCAGTATCAATGACATTTCCATATAAAGATTCACCTATATTTTTATACTTGCAGATATGCAAGGGGGGAGAAAAGACAGACCAGCAAGGGAAGGCAGAAAGATAACGAGAGGTGGAGAATTGCAAAACCGTCAGTGATCAATTCCTACTGTAGGTTTCACAAGAACATTTTTTTGTGCAACCAGACATAGAAGAGACAGAAAAGGAGAGGATAAAACAAATACTTGCATTTAACTCTTTCTGCATAACAAATGGGTCAGAGCCTTATTCAACCCTGTCACACTTCTCTTCAGCTGAAAAGGCTAGAATTCCTGGAAGCATTTCTAGGGCTGAAAGGGCCACTAAGTAAGGTAGCTTGGTACTGATCACTCTAACAACTCATATTCCATTCATTTCCTTCTCTTTCTGCAGCAGTTACATTTTCTTTCTCTTACTCTCCCTTCAGGCTATCCCATTCCTCTACTCTTCCTTCACTTATGACAGCACGAGACGTTTCTACTGTCCCAAACCTTTACACTCTCTTCAGTTCATTTCCACAGCCTGATCTTATACATTCTCACCCGGGGCTATTACCTTTGGAGCACACTTTTCTTTCCCTTATTGATTCTTTCAAATGGTCTTAATCCAATAAATTTCATTTGATGTTCTTTTAGCAAGAACCAAACCACCAGAACCCTTTCAGAGACCCAATTGCTGATGCCTTGGCTGGTGACTGGGCTGTATTCAATGGTTTTGGGTGCCCCGGACCTGATCCCAGTCCTACCAGCATGCTCCACTCATCTCATGCAGCGATTCTAACCACTGAACTGACTCGTCAGGGGGACTTCTGCTAGTGCTACACAGATCACCCAATGGGCTGCCACCCCGCTGGGGTTCCCAAGCATTACTCCCCCAAATGGACTTTCCCTGCCTCCATAAGTGGCTCACACAGTGGGTCCCAACTCTGCGGCAGCCTCCTGCCAGGGGAATAGGGGCAACTCTGCCACTGTTACACCCTCAACAGCTTGGGCTGCCACTTCCAAGACATGCCCCAAGCTCTCTTTGCCATAGTAGGCTTGTCTACAGTAAACCATTCTGACCCAACAGCAGAACAACCCACGAGCAATACTTCTTTTGGGCTTTTAGGCCCTACTGGTGCCTACCTTACCAATGTGCTGAAGTTCACTTGGTGGGCCTCCAATTTTCTTACTTCTCCCCAGGCTTCAGCTCTCAAACTGCACCAACAGGCCCCATCTGCTTTGTGTCATTGTTCCCCGTTACTACTCCCGAACCATCGCTTTTCATCTCATGGGTCTTCAAGGGTGGAGGGTCGGGCTGGCAAGCAGACCACCCTGGCTCCACCGTGGCCCTCTGGCCGAACATGCAGGGTGAACCCCATGGCTGTTCTCTCCCGGATCTTTCTCTCTCCTCCCTCTTTGGCACCCAAGCCCCCTGCTGTTTACACCCTTCCAAGAGGCACCCCACCTGCATTCAGCAGGTAGCACCACATCCTAGACTCAAAAGCGCTACATTCTCTCTTCCTGCCTAGCTACACCCTAGCAATCAAATATAACTAGTAAATGCCCAGAGGGTGCTTACACTTTCCCCTCACACAAAATGTTCACCCCCTGGTGAACGCCTAACCAGGCACACTACCGATCCATCTGAGGGGAGAGAGATGGCCGCTGTCCCTTCCCCTGAGGTTCAGAGCACTATTTCAGCTGCACCACCGAAACAGTAGACCACTGAACCCATAAACCTCAATAGTACTGCTATCACTCTTTACTACATGCTTCAAACTCTCAAACTTTACTTGGCTAAGATTTGGCAGTTCAGCATCGGTTGCCATGGTCACCTGCCAGGTACTACAGCAGTGGCATGCCTCCTCCCCCTTTACAACTACTCTGCACTTCTTTAGCTACAATTCTTCTATTATGCTACCAAGATGCTGCCAGGTATGGGCTCAACCTAAAGTGAACTCTTTTATTCTCATTCTCCCTATAAACCTAAAAATGATAAACATTTGTTAACCATGACTAAGCTTTAAATCGTCTTATTTGCAGCTTTAATTTTCAGATACTCTACAGATCTATTCTACTCACACACGCAGACCATTGTACCTTTTTTATAAACTTCATATTGTGAAAACATGCATTTTTTCTTTCCACTCACCCTGCATTCACTCTACCACCTACAACATAAAATAATTTTATGTTACTCTATCCCCCTTTCCCATTTTCTTTTTTTTTCATTTTTCAGCAACCTTTCAAAACACATTTAAGATCATAACAATCAAATATTTAAGTCAAGATATTTAAATAATCAACCTATAAAACATTTCAAACATATGTATCAATTTGGATAACTTTCACGGGACAGTTAACACATTATGGTAATCAGAAAAGTTTGCTGCTCAGAGTAAAATGAAGTTTTGTCTTTGAAGCACTGTCATTTGCTCCAGCTCTTAAACAAAATGCTACTTATCATCCAGCTTGGTACATTCTTCCCCTGCAGCAGTTTCACATATAATGTAGTACTTAGTTTGCTGGTCTGCAAAGTCCTGAACCGCTGCAAAAGTCTTAAATAAAGCTATACCAGTCCAAACAGTTGACAGAAACACTTGATGAGCTTTCTTTATGGCTGCCTGCTCATGGCCTCCTAGATCCATGGCATTACCTTGAATCTTAAGTTTTACTTTGTTTAAAGCAACTTGGAATACCCAGTTCTCCCACTTTTCTTCAATTATGTCCCAATGGCGATCAGTTAAATAAGGATAATTTTCTCCAGGGTATTCCTTACAGATGCAGCGATGAACCCAGCGTTCAGCCTGTGACCAGTCTGGAATGCTGTGCACATAAGTCCTGGTGCCTTACCTACGAGCAAACAACTCCCTGATGTGTAGTGCAGGGAGCAGGGGTTAGAGTGTCATACAGAGCCCATGTCAGAACTCTTTTTTGCACACATTTGTTTCAGTCGGGGAATATTATCAGGAATTTTTTGGCTGGGACAGCAATATGGCTTTGGAATGCCTCTTTCCCACAATTGATCATCAAAAATATATGCATAATATGGCATACCTGGAGGAGGGGGCACAGGATATTCTTGTTCATTCTCACAAGAATCGCCTTCTGAAAGAATTTCTTCCACAACCACATCAGGAGATTTGGCAGAGGGTACCTCCTGAGCCACAGGGGGTGGTTCTCGTAACTTCTGCATGGTACCTGTCAGCATGGGGTGTGGGCTACCACTTCCAAAATGCACCCCAGGTGCTATTTGCCATAGTGGCCCCTCCCACAGTAAAACTTTCTGACTCAACAGCAGAACTACCCATGGGCAATATTTCTTTTGGACTCTTAGGCCCTACTTGTGCCTACCCTACCAAGGTGCTGAAGTACACTTGGCAGGCCTCCATTTTTCTTTCTTCTCCCCAGACTTTGACTCCCAAACTGCACCAACAGACCCCATCTGCTTTGCTCCATTGCTTCCCATTATGACTCCTGAACCATCTCTTTTCATCTCATGGATCTTCAGCGTGGAGGCCGGTGGCAAGCGGACCACCCTCCTCGCCCCGCCATCGCCCTCAGTCCGATCTTGCAGGGTGAACCACCTAGCTGTTCTCTCCCCAGGTCTTTCTCTCTCCTCCCTCTTTGGCACTAAACCCCCCTGTTACTTATACACTTCTAAGAGGAGCTCCACCTGCAGTCAGCAGACAGCACCGCATCCCAGACTCAACAGCATCACATTCTGTCTTCCTGCCTAGTTACCCCCTAGTAAACAAAAATTTAACTAGTAAGCACCCAGAGTGTGGTTACATAAAAACAGATTTTTTTTGGTGTGTGTTATTTTTTTTTTATCTCCCCTGCGACTCCTCTACCTCTCCTTCAGACCAATTGCCAAGGACACTCGTCTCTCGCTCATCTCCACCGCTGACTCTGACCCCACATTGCAACCACCTCAGGGTAACCAGACATAACACTTGCATTGGGTGGGTCCTCCTCTTTGGAGGAGAAATGGCTTATCGGCCCAGGCATTGGTCCTGGGTGCTACCGAGGTTAGGTTGGCTGTCACGGAGCTTGAGGGGCACTGGTCCGGGCAGCTGTCATCCGGTAGGAGGAGACACCATTTTCAGTTTTGCTCCAATTTCCCCTAGTCACACCACCTCTGAGCTTTTCCTGGTCTCCACTGGGGGCCACTACAGAGTGACGCCAATCCCTAACCCACCCCAGGAGAGGAGAGCAGTCCTCCAGCTGCTCAGTCCTAATCTTTCCCCTGCCAACCCTCCGGCACCTGAGTCTGTTCCCGAACCCGGGTCGCCAGTGTGGTGTGAGGTAAGGCACCAGTGCCTCAGCCCCCTGTGCCACTGGGCCAGCAAAAATAGATTGTTTTTTAACTTAGATAAATGTACGGTTATACATATGGGGGAGAACAAATACAAGGGCACAATACACTATACGAGGACACATTTTAAGGGATACAACAGAAGAGAGAGATCTTGGGGTAATAATAACAGAGGACCATAAGCTCAGTAAAAACTGTCAGACCATGGCTAAGAGGGCAAGGGGAGTGCTTGAATGTATAGGAAGGCACATTGAGAGCAGGGATGAGTGCTGATGCAGCTGTTTGCCTCTTTGGCAAGGCCACACATACAGTATTGCACACTGTTTACATCACTTAGTGCCAAAACTTATTTTTACTATTAGAGGGGGTCCAGTTTAGAGCCACTAAGATAGTTAAAATAGTTAAACATTTGAGCTACAGGGAAAGAGTGGAGTCATTAGGGTTGTACTCTCTGGAGTACAGATGATTGAGAGGGGATATGTGCTTGGTACTGAGAGCTTTCATGATTAATTTGTGGGATTGTCTAGGATTGGAGTTTAAGGGTAACATCCACAACATGAGACCTGACATACTCCAGCTTAAAGGGGAGACATATCACACCATGAAAAGAGCAGCATGGTTTAACCAAAGGGTACTAGATATGTGGAATAGACTTCCCTTGGATGTGGTGAGTAGTGAAAACATGAATGAGTACAAGAACAAATTAGATGTCTAGCTGTAAAACAAATAATGTAAATGGCTATTCCCTTTGAGCAAAGGGTGAGCTGTACATGGGCACGTTTGTTACCTGGCTCATAAAATCCTATGAATCCTACGAAAAACTATAAACTCTACAGTATGGCAGTCCAATACAGGACAATGACAGGGCATGACCAGAAAATAAAACCCTGGTTCACCGGGGTGTATTCACATCCCTGACAGCATGCTCTGTGATGTTGTGGCATGTACTTTATTAAGATAGCCGAAGTGTGAAAGTAATGATGCACATTTCCATGTATATTCTATCCAAGAACTGCATTCACTTATTTTACTGCTGGGATAGCATACCTCAGCCAAGTATTATAAGGTACTGTTATAGTTAGGTCTTTATTCCAGCTATTCTTAATGGATTGAGTGGAATCACTGATATGGTCCTGTAAAGTTTTGTAAATATGTCCTATTAAATGTCACTACAGCTGGCCAAGCTGTGCATCTTATTTGAAACCTAAATTACAGATTAACTTTTTGAAATAAAATACTTCATATATATATATAACACTCAGTGAAGTCAGTGTCTTAATGTTATTGTCTTATAGTTCTTAATACAAAAGTCAAACGATCCTTACATCTTGCCGGATTGTGCGGTGTCAGGGGAGTGTGTCTCACTCTCAAGCACACTTGTATCACGATCACAGTCACTTTCAGCTCAGACAGACCACAGGGACAAGGCTGAAAAGAACAGCAGAGGTCGGCATGCTGGTTTAACCTCCCTGTGTTCCTGGGCTGTAGATTGTTAATCTCATGTCTGATTAGCG